>OY660864.1:32614124-33814124 GCA_962446985.1 Xyrichtys novacula | reverse complement strand
TATATCATGATATTGAGTCAAAGCCATATTACCTATTACAAAGGCTGTCATGTTAAACTGCTATTTAATCACTTAACTGGCATGATGCAAATCCAACATAGACACACCAGGAGGACCAAATTGGGCTCAATTTTGACGGCTCAGTTTTCTTATTATTATACTGGTTTGTTAGCCAGGATTCAAATTTCTGTTGGAAAGAGAAGGGAATAAGTTGCTTCAGAATCTCCCTGTTCTTATTAAACTTTAATAAAAATCAATGCTACATGATTATCTAAACAAGTTCACACAGAGGTAAACACCCACCCATAGGTAAACAATGCAGCATTAAAACTGAGGGTGGGATTTCATGCAAAGATAATATGAACAAATTGTGCAACAGATTTGCTCTCAGCAGGTAATAAGTGAAGCAATCATTTCTCCAACACGTAATGAATAATGATTAATATATTTCTACTTGACTGAGTAATGAGTCTAACACTGGTGGCGGGAGGGCCCCGTCTTTTTCACAGGCTTTGTGGTGTTTCGACACTTAAGCTGTTGTTGATTGTCAGTCAAGCTGTAAATTTAGCCCCGTGCATCTCAATGTGATTCCAATCATGTTTTTATAAATTAACTTACTGTACTCAAGTATGTGGGCAGCTGCAGCTCAGTGGTAGAACTGAGTTGGTTGTGTTTCAGTTAGAAGGTTGGCTGTCACACGCCGGTGTCCCTGGGCAAGACACTGAACACCAAATCGTGCTTGTGACATGGTCATTGATGCGTGGATGTGAATGAACAGAGACTTGCTGGTGCCAGTGTTAGTGGTGCTATCAGTGTATAAACCTGGTGTGAGTGGGTGAACGTGACGATTGGTGTAAAAACCCTTTGAGTGGTCAGAAAGACCAGAGAGGCACTAGATGTTTACAATTTGCTCATGGTGGATGAATGATGGGGTCTCTGACAATAACATAAAGAGTATGGTCTAGGTCTGCTCTTTTTGTAATGTGTCTTTAAACAATATTAGAGATGATTTGATGCTATACAAATTGAAATTAATAAAACTAGCGATAATGAGAGGATGATGAAACTTCTGAGGCGGCTGTGGTTTGATCCCAGCTCCTGCAGTGTATCCTTGGGCAAGATGCTGAACCCTAAAATAGCTCCCAGTGGCACATAGAGCAGCGTCTGGAAGTGTGTGAAAGAGACCAGTCAATACTGATAAGCACTTAACATAGCAGCCCCTGTCATCAGAGTCTGAATGCGTGAATGGGTGAATATGGCATGTCATGTAAGAAGCTGCTTTGAGTGGACTTAGCAGAAGAGACACTCTATTTATTTACCATGTGACCATTTAGCTCCTGTATCATAATTTCAGGTGTAGGCATCACTAACAGAGAGCACCTGTGGGTAAGTGTTCCTTGAATTTTTTAAGCCCTAACTTTTGGTTATTTGACGTTCAGTCTGGTCTACCCACTGAAAAGTATAAAATTAGGCAATCCTTTCAATTAAAGGCCAATTGAGATTGTATCAACTATTTGTTACGTGTACAAATCCTTACTTACTTCCCAGTTTAAACTGTTTCAGAGGACTTTTAAAGTCCCACTCTGGTCATGTTTTTTAGTTATTGAAAGTGTTCTCAGTGGTCTTTAAATTGTGATTATGAAGTTTTTAGCCAAAATCACATTGCCTGTGTCATTTTCAAGGACTTTTCTTCTGCAGAGCTCCAGTTGCTCATTAGCAGTTCACCTCTGCACACTCCTCTATATGCTAGCTTGCAGGCTAACATTGCCGGTACAGCAGAAGTGGCAGGTAACACTAATGTCTTTAGGTACATGATGAAAGTTAATATTATTATTAGCTTTCTTACAAGCATTGCAATCCGCTCACGCACACACTTGTTTCGCGATCGTCCTCTCTACTTCTCTGAGTCTGACCTGCATAGCGGGGCTCCAGGGGCGGAGCTTGGATTTGTGATGTAGAAAATCTCACTCTGTCCATATCTGTCGTTTGGGTCTACCAGAGGTTCACAACAATTTGAATGCAGAAACACTTAGAAATGCAGTTTTGCACTTATTCTTCTCATGATACGTCCAGTAGCATCAGAAAAATGCAATATAAACAAGTAGACAACAAGAATAACATGATTTTCATCAGAGTGGGTCTTTTAAAGACACTATAATCACTATGAGAACCTAAAATTGTTTAAAACCTACACAATCTGTTTTATGTGACTCAGTTAATGGAGACCTGTCCACTGCTCCTGTTATATATATCGCCTTTTTAGTGTTGATCTGTATTTGCTTCCCTCTTGGGTGATGTCTGTGGTGTTGTGGTGATGAAGAACCAATGTAAGATTGAAACATGGTGTCTGAGGAATTCAACAATGTCTCTCCAGCAAATGTTACATATACAAATTATACTATGCTGAGCTTGTCAAGCATTTGAGTTCCTATAATTACTATGCAATCATATAGATGGAAGTGATATTAAATATTCATTCGCTCGTTCCTTGAGGAATAATGGTGATGGAAATCTTGTTTTCTATTTTTAATGATTTTTTCAACAAAGCTTAAAAAAGCAAAGCTGTGATCAGATCAGGACGGTCCGGCTGTTTAAAGACACAGAGAGAGCAAAAACGCAAAGGAATTTATATTGTGTGTTTTTCGGGAAAGACTTTTGCATCAACCTTCAGAGTTAAGTGTAATTCCATGTATTTAAGCAAAGCAGCCCAACATTTCTGAGCCCTCCCCTCATTCACGGCCTGGCCAAAGAGATTGACATAGTAATAAACTGATGTTAATTAGACGACCTTTGAAATCCTCCATTCTGCTTGTCTGCATGCCCTAGTGGAGCTGGTGGCTTATTAAATCATTTGCTGCTCTTGGGTGATCTTCTTTTGAATCTTGGCCTCACCCTGCGGGCACAATTTATTTTTATTTCAAAAAAATTTCACCAGCAAATTTTGCATTAGTTCAAGAGAATTATAAATCATTATTACACAGGCAGACACTTCAAACATTTTGTTTAAGAGCTTTCTACTAGATGAGGCATCAAAGGACATGTTCACACTGACGAACGTTACATCGCCATATCTGTTCATTAGCGCTCTCAAGTTGCTTGATCATGTTGTGTACATGGCCTTACAAACACTTTGCCCGGCCATTTTTCGGAACTATTTTAATAGATACGGGGATCCGTCTTTCAATCGCATCAGATTATTATGTGCCCTGTTTAACATAGAGTTATAGTATTATCAGGAATAATGTGTTATATACATGTTGATGATAACTACATACAAAAGATAAAAGCTGACCTTGGTAACACTTCTTTTGACGCCTCTCTCTATAATGGATTATAAATATATGTATAATGCGTTATAATCATTTTATAGCACAGTTGAACAACTCACTAACAATGCCCACAGATAACGCAATGCAACTGTTGTTAACAGTAATAAAACATTATAACACCTGACCTTGTAAGTCATGATAAAATGCTTTATAATGTGTTATGATTATTGCTATAAAGCATTATGATCATCTATGAGTGTTTATAACTATAGTTATACAGAGCTATAATGTGATTATAACACATTATACATGTATTCATAATGCGTTATAGAAATAGGCGTCAAGTAAAGTGTTACCCTGACCTTTATTGCATCTTAAGAGACCCATGTGTGAATAGCCAATTGTTTGGCTCCGACTTCGATATTTTTTCTTATGTAAAAAAAAATTGGTTGGATATAAATGGAAGAAAATGAATGCGTCTTATTTGATCACATGTACGTGGGGCCTTCAATAAAGTAAACAAACATTCTTCAATCTACAGAAAGAAAAAGAAGTAAAACTCCATTAATTAATCAAAAACACATTAAAAGGTCAATCGAAGGAGCTTATTGAAAAGTTATTGAAAATTTTTTTGCAATAGCAATCATCTGACAATCAAATTAAAGCGTAATGTTAGAATTTTTTTTCATATCTTTAAGCTGACAGAGTTACTATTCTGCAAAAGCAAATATTTCAAAGTTTCTACACAGTGACACTGTGGAAATAAAACACTGATTTTTGTGGAAAAGTATTCAAACTTGAATCAGAGGAGAAAAAGGCAAGCTTAATCACTGCACAATAACACCAACTGAGACTCTAAATTTGCTTTTTCAAACAGCAGATAAGAATTTTAGTCTCAGGGCTGGCTCCATTATTTTTAATATTCTCTTATAATGAGAAGTATTACAGATGCACTGGACCAGTGTAATCTTTAGGCTCAAGAGGAGAAGTGAATAATAGTATTGTTAGCGTTTTAGCTGTGCCTGTGGCGTGAACACTGACACACAAAGTGGTCCTACTATTAATTATGGTGGCATGATTAGCATGGCTTTGTCTCCCAGTTCAACAGAATACAGTTGGCCAGCTCAATTAACCCGTGCCCAGGGGTGTCACAGCCTTTTGATTATCCCTGCCTTTTTACATATCTACTTTTAATACGTCTCATTATGCACCACTGCCTGGATACCGGACAGAAAACTAAAATACTGACATAGATCACAGCAATGTCCAAGAGTATTTGATCTCAACAACATTTGTGCAATTACAATGATTTCAGATTTGTTTATGCTAAAACCCAAAATCCATTCACAGAATAAAGACAACTCTCAGTGATTTAGACCATGAATATAAAGTAATTTTTCTTTCAAATATATATTAACTGTATGTGTAATATGATGTACGTGTTAATAAAATATCCTTATTAGGTAGATGAATACCTACAATGCCCAGCATAAGTCAGTACACCCCCTAGTAAAAGTATTACTCAATATCTAGATGAGCAAAAGTGCAATTTTTAAAGTTTGACAAAGCTGAGTTTAACATAACATTTTATTTACCATACGATAAAAATAATGGTGATACGGTAACTAAAATTTGGCTTCGCTTCAGGAACTTTGATTGGGTGTACTCATTTTTGCATCCTGATTTTAAATTGAAAAAAAAAACATTTTTTGTATGCAACTTAAAAAGTGTTGTTTGCAATAAATGTCCTACATTTGGGGGAGTATTTTGTTGTACAGTCTGACATAGAAAACCTTTAGTTTCCTCTCAAAATCAACATTTTCTGACGGCTCTGAAGGAGTGTAATCATTGAAGCTGAGCACTGTATAAAGCAAAGAGGATCAAAGTGGATCTCAATTGTAAGGTAATAAAATTGAGGAGGCATTTCTATGTTGTGGCAGAGAAAGGAAAGGAAAGCTGCAAAAATATGAAAAAAGAGAGAGGGGATGAAAAGAAGGCGGACAAAGACGTAAAGCATGAAAACTTTAAACATAGACATTAAAGTTTCACTTGTTTTAAGGCTGTTGGCATTCTGAAATCGAACATGCCTTCAGCATGAAAGGTGAATGAGGGAATTGAGATCTTATTGAAAAGTAATTCATCAGTTTATTGGCTACACAGTTAAGAGTATTTCATTTGAGGATTTGGCAGCTATCTCCTCTGTGGTTTTGTGCTCAAAAGATGTTAAAGCCCTTGTCTGAAAAAATCATCTGACTCTGACTTTTTTTTTCAGAGTTACTTTGCTCTGGAAAAAAAAAGACTTGAATGAAATATTGCAGTCCATTTAGTTGTTAATTCAGGGGATAAATGGAGTTGGAGCCCTGGATATCTGAGTTGTCAGAAATTTGGCACCTTGTTGAGACACATGTTCACTTCTGGACTCACTGTTGCAAAATCAAACTTCGCCGTCTGTTTCATATTAAGACTCTGGTTTTAAAAGCTTTCAACTAGTCCGCTAAATTGTAATGCAATTTTTCCAGAGCCAGAGTGTGTTCCCAATGTGACTCCTCCACAGTTAAGGATGTAATGGTGTGCGGTTTGAAATATAACGTTGTCATATGGTTTCTTGCGCCTGGCTGTGCTATCCAAGGCCTCACATAGAGGTATGATTATGAGTGAACATGAAAAAAAATGGGGAGAGGAAATGAAAGTTGCTTGCTGCAGATTTCACCACAGGAAAAAAAAAGAGGTTGTTTTTGTTTTTGATGATGGATAACCGCCTTTCTTAGATTCACATGCATAGTGAGTTACAATTAAAGACTGAAACAGATAATAAAAAATGTAGATCAAGACAAACGCAGTCAGTTTGCAGTCTCTACTGAGACAAATCCCACAGCCAGTGACACTTAGACTGAAAAAACTCTGAGACAAATAATTATACAGTGGAAACTCGGTGGTGTAATGCATGTCTCTAAACCGCACAGATGCATATGTTACCTCTCTGTATTCAGTGGGAATAAGGGTGGAGGGTTAGCCATGTCTAAACCCTGTAGTTAGAGAAGAATCATAAAACCATACGCTTGTGTTCCACTCAACCACAGGATTCACTCTGACACAGAGTACACAGAGGAAAGACGCAGTGACATTTATAATTGGAAAGTAAGCATTTACAGTAGACGGAGGCGAACACCAAGAGTCCAGTTCAGAGGACATTTTGTCAGTGTCAAGTAGGGATGTAACGGTATAAAAATTCTACCTCACGGTGATTGTGACCAAAATAATCATGGTTTACTGTATTATCGCAGTATTTTTAAAAACATATTCAAAAGCATTGATTACTATTTTCAGCTAAGCATTCCCTTAACATTCCTACAAAACCCAAAATACACCCATACTTCCAACTTCGTCCTCTTAAAGGGCTGATGGATGTCTTCAGCTCTGTTCTCTTCCCCTTCCGCCATGATTCCATATCAAACTTAATAGAAAGTTTAAACACAAATCGTGGACTACACACTAACCCTGTGCGGCTACTTCAGAAGCTGGGATCATTAACACAGGGTTTCCCCTACAAGCAATTGATCGTGGCACATCGCCACACCTTAAAAATGAGTTTTTTTCTTACGTGGCTCGACCTCAGACTCATATCTATCAGTATACATACATGGAGCGCAAGCCAAGTATTAGCATTCGTGAGTTATTGTCGGCAATCACACAACTGATTTATTACACACACACCTCCACACACTGTTTTCTGAAATGAAAACGGTCATCTTTATCATCAACATTTTATCACAATTTGCCATTACACCAGTTACCGTTACATCCTTAGTGTCAAGTTATCCGGAAGCATGAGGGAATCAGATTGTCTATATTTAACGCGACCACAATGATGTTCAGGTCATTAATGGGTTTCCTCTGAAAAGGCATATCCATGGAGACCCTCAGCGGTTCTACTTTGTTGTGTCAGAACGAGAAACAAAAGTTCTGTGCAACATCGGTCCCCCCTCTCATTTTCTTGTCACTTTAAGTTTTGCCTTTAAGTCTGAAGTGACTAACTGTAGTCGTGAGATTTACAGTATTTTCTTACTGAATGAAATAACAAGACGGATATAGGATATTAGCTTGTCCTAGGAAGTAGGTCTAAATGGAATTAATCATGAAATGCCTCCAAATTGTTTTCGTGTTCTCATGAGTTTATTAAATTGTCCCCTAATGACTTTTCAATGGCGTACATACAGTCGAAGCCGTCTGCTCACTGCCTCTTTCTCTCTCCTCTCTCTCCGAGGCGTCAGTCTTCATTAATGTGGCCAAAATGTCATCAACTTGTTTAATGCCTGTTAATATCACTGTATCGTTTACATCCCCCCCACACACACACACATGCACACTGGAAATGAGTCCCAGCTGGGCAGCTCAGACACCAGAGGAGGCGACGAAAGAGACTTGGAGGTGGAGTGGGCTTCGGATGGTGGGTTGAAGGGCAAGGGGCGGAGTGACAGGCTATTTAGATGTGCTATTCACTTTGCATTAAAGTGTACAATATCAGCCATGGGAGGAAAAAGTGTGGCCAGATTTCAGGCAATGCTGGTCAGAGCCCAGAGCGATGGATCACTTACCTCCAGAAATCAAAGTCAATGGCGCAAGATCTGATCTGGAGTGGAGGCCTCAGCAGTACGCAGAGAAAAGTGTGAAACCTGGAGAAAGAGAGAGTCTCATTGAGGAAATCCATTACCACAGGAGAAGCCAACAAGCATGAAAGGAGCTGTCTTGTTAAATTGGCTGCTTGATAAAGCAGGTCTTTGGCTGGGGAGACACTCAGAGTCACCACTGGTGACACCAGACAGAGGAAAGAGAGAGAGAGAGAGAGAGAGAGGCCCTTATTGATGCAGCTGAATGTTGAGTCACTGCAAGTCCACCCTCTGTGTTTCACTTAAAGTAAAAGTCCTGGGGGAAATCTGTACAGCACAGTGTTCCTTAATATTTTTCATCTTTACAGTGGAGCATGAATCCAACACCATCGTACTTTCCTGCAGCATTCTGGACAGTCGTAGTTTTCAGTATTTTTGGTTTTCTGCACATAAAATTGACTTCATACTAATTCCTTTTCTGCCTTCTTCAAGCTTTCAAACCCGGACTGATCAGATCAGCGTTAGCCTCTAATACTGCCTAAAACTCTGCCCTGATTAAAAGTGAATTTACCAGTCAAAACACTGATCAGAAGTTATAACTTTTCAGCTCACTACTTGTTGAAGACAAAATGTTATAACAATAACAAGCAACAACAGTGCAGTGCTGCCCAGAACCAGTAAAATTGCAACAATTTCCAACAACTGCACTTTTTTAATTTAGTTTGGAGTCTTTCAGAGGTTTCCTGAATTACATGCCATTTAGAGCACAGATATTCAGTTTTTAAAATAAAATACAAGGTCTGTCCCAATTTCAATATTGATATCAGTCCGATATCAGCAACGAATATCGGATAATATCAGCTTGCATCTATAATCTCCAATATCAGCACTCCAATAAAAGCAGTCCATTGTAGACTCAGTTCCAGCATCTCTATCTAGCAGATCCAGCATGCAGATCGTACATAATCACAGTGTGTACTAAGATATTAACAAAGTGGCAAAGAGTAGGACTGATGTCTGAAGTCTGAAAAAGACGTTGCAGCTGAGTGCAAAACTTGTCATGCACAACTTTGTGCAAGTATCGGATCAATATCGGTATCAGCCATTACTGAAGTCTACAATATCGGTATATCATTTTTAAGATTTGACTGCATTTAGTGATTGGAGTCCAGACAGCCACTCCATTCATTACAGTGCGGTATGAAAATCCAACATCAGAATAAAAAGATTAAAAGTTATTTATCACACCAAATGTCGAGTCTGTTATTTTACATCCCGATATGTTAATGCAGAGTACATATACCTGTACAATCTGCAAATCATACAGTGCAACAGTAAAATACCCGCCGAGAAGTCAGAAAAACAAGTCAGAAAAGTGAAATACTCCCTCAGATTTGTACAGTAAGAGTGACTGACTGAGCCAAGAGATCTGCTGAGCTAGTTGTCATTACCTACAGTAACTTTGGGTTGACCTTCACTGTGTCTCCTGTGTATGCTTTTGATTTTGAGAGATTGGTTTTGGCAACCCCTCCAGTGGACCAAGGTTATAGGCATCAGGTACGTTCAACCTGCAGTCTATGACCACTGACCCTTTAATCGTCTTGGCTCACTTAAGCTGCTGGTGGATCCCCCAGTAGATTTGTTTTTAATGCGCTGTGATTTTTTTTCTTCCTCCAAAGCCCCCCTTTTTATCTTCTTCCTGCTGTGTGGCTGAAACCCCAGTGAAGCCATAGAAAGCCTCAAATCTCCCACATCAGGACCAGCAGGAAACTACAGCTCAATCAAATCCTCAACTCAAATCAACTGTTTTGTTTATATAACACTTAACACTTCTTTCGGTACATTTGATTGCTTTAAAGAAAGAACTAAGAGAGGCACATGCTAGAGAAGTATTTGCCAGACTTTGTGTACTCTTTTTCGTCGAATGATGAACATGAGTCCCTCAAGGTATTTGCAAATGCAGCACCAATACACATGGATAGATTTAAGATGTTACTCTGAGCCAAAGTTAGATGTGGCCGCCTAAGAGGAACTGTTGTACCATCTCACGCCCCCCATCGACATCGACAGGTGTTTTCATGGGGTACAGCGTTTCCTTGGGAGGACACCGGGCGAATTTGTCTTTTTACGCCCAGGTAACGGCGTAGGACGTCTCCACCTTTTACTCTGTTCAAAGCATAAGTCTGGTGCATGAATGAACCAAAAATGTTTCCAGCTATAATAAAAATACAGAAAGTGAACCCCCCATTTATAAACGTATCAGTTCAGACCAATAGTAATTAACTATGATTTAGGGCGATAAACCGAAGATTTACCAACACTGAAATTTACAACAATAACCAACGTCATTTTGCCCATATCCGTATAATTGGTAGGGGTGGGAGGAAAAATCGATTCACTTAAGTACCATGATTTTTTTTTCTTTTACAATTTTTTAATTGATTTTTATGTTCAAAAATTTTTTTTTGTTCAAATTTAAGAATAAATCTTAAAAACTGACTTACATGTGATGTATATTTTTAGGGGAAATATGGTTCCTGGAATAGTCAGTAGACAATCATAATCATTCAACTGTTTCACGGGTGTTAAAAATGCAGACTGAATATCGAGAAAATCGAGTATATCGTAGAATCGCAATTTAAATCGAATCCGTATCCAAAAAATTGTAGAAGAATCAAATCGGGAAAGGGAAAGACAGGTGAGGAGATGGAGGACAGTTCAAAAGTTGTAGCGTCGGCTGAAGTCGACAAAGTTAATGTAGGAGGGGGTGAGCAGCTTGTGGAGTAGTTATCATCCATTTATCGTTATCGAGGTGAACTGCTCAATACATCGTGATTAAGGCCATATCGCCAAGCTCTACTATGATTGTCTTTATTCTCTATTTAGAGTTGTTAAAGTTGTTCATACTCTGACTTGATGTCTCACTTTTTAGCATTTTAACTTCTTTGTATTAGTTCACTAATCAAATTACATTTTCAATCAACTTCCTCAAGAGCAAGCTTGTTCTGTGGCACAGACCGGATTGTGTCATTCTCTCGAGAGATTTGATCTGTGCTTAAAAAAAAAAGAAAAAATACATACTAAATAAAATAAAACCCTGACTTCATTTCTTTTAATTATGCCAGTTAAGAAAAAATCACACACATACTGCAGAGCACCACACCTGCATTTTCAGAGTGGGGGTTTAGATTTTGAGGGGAAAAGGCAGGACAAAAAGAGCTATTGTTGTTGGGTGGAGGTTGGTGCTGCTGGGCTGCTGCCTCTTAGAACATTCCATGGTGTCACATAATACTGTCAGTTTCCTGTTGGAAGTGCCAGCCCAGAAAGATTGAGTGTGCTCACTAACTCAGGGAAATGTGTGTGTGCGTGTGTGTGTGTGTGTGTGTGTGTGTGTGCGCGCGCATGTGTGAGTGGGTGCCCGTCTAGACAGAATATATAATACATATATCTCAGCTTTTATTCTGATTCCTTTAAATCATCCGATAAAAGATTTCAAATTTTTAAGAGCTGCGTTTTTCTCTGATCTGCTGGAAGTGTGCGGATTGTAAACATCTACAGAAACAGACAAGGAAATGAATATTTTCCCAAGCTGTGAATTACCAAAAATGTGCGTTTATGTGTCAGAAAACTTGGAACCGAGTATGATACATCTCCAGAGCAGGGAAGTGAGCCTGCACTTAAAACTTTATAGGTTGCTCTATGCCGTGCATGAACACAGTCATGTGTAAACCACAGCCAAAGAAATAACTCACCTGCCCTTTACTTGGAATTGTAAAAAGAATTGTTCCCTCTGGATGTCACCAATAGAAAGGCCTTGGAAATAGTGAACTATTTGTTTTGTATTATGCTCAAGTCAATGAAGAACTGTATTGTAAATCAAGACAAGATTCTTTAGAAAAGTTTTTTTTTGTTGTTACCCCTGGTGATATAAAAAGATATAACTTTGCTGTTACAAAAACACAAACACGAACAAATGATGTAGAGAGAAGAGTGGAAGGAAGTAAAAAGAAAAGGAAAATTGACACATTCATGTTTTTGGCAAAACTATATTTAAGTTGAATTATCTGTGTGATTCATTTTGGACTTGATGCTCCCCCCGCACATCCCCTCTTTTATTTTTCAGAGCTTGCAATAGAAATGTGCTGTGGCCCTGGCGAGTCCAAACACCATTCTATTCTTCATTTGTTTTCTTTTTTCTTTTTAAGCTGTGAACTCTAGTTAACTCAGAGTTTTAATTCTTTCTAAAACTTTTCTGCTATTGTCCTGTAAGAGTCTCTCTCTAGTCTTTCAAAAACAACAAGTCACGACAGCTACAGGAAATATCACGTTCAACATCCAAATATTGACCCCAAATTTAAACTATGCCCATTTTAAAACAAAAGTAAATTAACTACCTCATGACCAGAATAAAAGATAAAACAGTATCAGGCCTCTTTTGGATCTTCATTTGTTTTTAAGCCTCATCTGTGTCTCCAAAACACACACACATGAGCTCCAATGTAGTCTGTTGGGGGGAAAACACCCTTAAAACATTATGCCAGTGAAAATGTGTAAATTAGACTTGGCCCTGTGCAGCGCTGGAGCTCGGCTCGCAGCCCGAGGAGACATTAACGAGGAAGGGGAGACTTAGTGATTTAGAAGAAAAGCAGCCCGCACTACAGAGAGGGGAAATAAACCAAAATAATAGATCTCAAGGATGTAATTAAGAGAATTGTGATTCAACAATGAGGTAAGGATTGAGTTGTTCGGCCGAGACAGACGGCTAAAAGTCACATTTAAATGTGTGATGACCTCATGTATGTTAAAGTGGGTTTTCCCTCTCCGTCCCAGTCCGAGGACTCAAAGATCACCTGCTATTAACGAGGAAAAGCTCATAATCAGTGTGTGCCGGTCTACCTGATAGAGGTGGAAAGAGAGAGTAACATACCACTGAACTATTTCAAAAAAGAGATAAAACAGTCTGATTTTGACTAACCCATGTAAATCTGTAATTATTCTTAAATAGTAGGGTTAAAGGATTTGGCAGAAAAAGAGCTAAAATGCACATATTATTTCAGTCATTTGTGAAATTATAAGTCATTAAGACTGTTTTTCAAAAGTCGGTTGTCGGAGAAAGCTAGGACCACAAGTTCAATATTTTCTGACGCTAACCGGGTCTGAGTGACGGTTCGGCTAATATGAGCAGCAATTCACCGGGGACCTTAAAGGTCTAAGTCTGATGTATGCGTCTCCTCGTAAATCACAAAACAGCAGACCACTCACTTACACTCCCCTGTATTGCTTGATTAACTGCAAATCATAACATTGTCCCTAAGCGTGCCACGGGTAAATACGGGGAGCGACAAGCAACAAACATTTATTTTCTTGTGCGTCTGCTGCAGAATTTAATTAGCCTTTTTTTTCTGTAACCTGTGAACCCAAAGCCTCACCCCTGCTGTAAGACGCAGAATTCATTAAGCTGTTTTCTGCCCTCAGATTTTCACACCCCGGCTTTGAACATCTGCACCCTGTCATGTATCATCCCATTCATTTCTACTTAATTTGATCCTAATAAGCGCCTACATGAGGAGCCAGATGTTGCTGCTTCGGCTGTGGCACTGAAAGTTTTGTTTGAGGGGAGTTGTGCTCTGTGCCTGGTGGGCAGGGAGGTGCATCCGGTGCAAGCATAGTCTGTTTGAAATCGCTCATTAATATGTAGAATAGTTTTGTGATTTCTTATTTTCTAGATATTAGTTTTTACTTGTCAGTGCACACAGAAATCCATCAACGTTTGACAAGGTCCCTCAGGGTAAGCCGGAGAACTTGCTTTTCATTTTCATTACTTCCAAAAGACCTGTTTACAAGAAAATCATCAAACACATATTTGTATCAGCTGAGCAAGACCCACTTCAAAAAGGACACAACTTCAATGTTTCCTTTTGGGGCAAAAGTTGAAAATAGCGGCATTTCTTTTCAGAGGTATCGATGGCATCTTCGGGGGAATCAGTTTGTGTGAGCTGACGCTCAGTGGGCAGGATGCTGGGGGTCGGTCTGATTATGTTCCGCGGATAGAGAACCCCTGTAAACTTGACTGCTAATCAGCACCATATGCCAGTCCCTGGCCCTCATTCTCATCTTGTCATTTCAAGTGGCTCCTAGACATGGCTCCTGACATGCCCTGGATTCAGCCACAGCAACTAGCAGCCTGGCATGTGCTAATGAGAGAAGTGCTGGATGCCGAGGAGCCTCACGTACCCCAGAGATGCGCAGAAGGACGGACAGAGAAGCCAGAGGCTGAGTCATATGATCCCTTGGAGTGGGCTTCTTTACCTGTAGTGGGAGCGGTGGTGAAGCTGCCCGCAGCACCCAAGGGACAGAGAGTGTGACTGAGTGTGTGTGTGAAATAATCGGGCATGGATCTTTAAGAATAAACTTTGGGTTCACAGACTTTAAATGCTTGTGAGCAGATTGTCAAACTCTGCCTTCTCTATTAATTTTCGTCTTTTTTTTGTGGAGGTCTTTCTAATGCGTGTTCATAACTTATGGCAAACAGTGGCCTCTCAAATCTCAATCATACCCAATCACTGCTTTTGCAGTAACCTGACTCTGAGGCTGGAGGTAAACAGGAAAGGGTCAACTAGGCACTGACAGGGAGCAGGAAAGCCTCTCTCCATCAGCTGAGCATCAAATCAGGTCAAACTAAATAACTCCCTTGATTATAATTTCCATAGCCTTGAGGGTCACAGGGGTCAAACATGTCTTCTTGTGGTGGATCAGTGTTACACAGGGGTAAAATAAAGTGGGACTTGCTTTGGAGGAGGTCCAGATCTTGGGAGAGTCACTCACCTGCTCCTGTTTAACCTCAAGCAAAAGCAGCACTGAGGGTAATCAGAGTGACCGTACTGTTTTCAGAATACTACTCTCTCCACATTCTGCTGTTTTTGCAGAAAAAGTGTTTTCGCTACACAAAGCGACCCGAAATAAAACTACAGCGGCGTGATCTAAGGAGCTCTGACACACAGCTCTGATTGAGCCTTCTGTCGCCTCGCAGAGCTGTTTGTACTGAGTCCCAGGCCTCCGCTGCCACTGCTCCTCTTACGCACTGTTGTCATTCAAAGTGACTGCAGCTTAGTGTATCTGTCAGCTGACTGGTTTCTCATTGTTTTACACGCTCGCAGACGATGCCTGTGAGAGAGTAAGTGCAGGCCCCTCAGGCAAACATCGTGTCAGCCAGCTTTGTTCTACAGGATGCCGGGGCTCCCTCAGCTGCTGCTGCTTGGCTCCTCTGCTAACTGGGGAAGTCAAGGAGATTAAATGAAACATCCTGAATCTCATACTTCCTAATGCTTTGTGACATCCACACTCTGCTGAGACTGCAGGCGCGCCGACACAAAGGAGCAGCGACAAAACAAATAGAGCCTCTTTGAAAGAGATTCTGCGCCACAAGACATGTGTACATCACTTAGAGAGATGGCGTCTGACACAAGAGGGAATTTTCACAATGCTACCTTCAATGAATTATGGAGAATGTTTAGAGTGGCGTTTCGAGATCCCGCCGAACAAGAGCGCCGCATTATGACAACCAACTTGTGCGTGTTGAATGAAACGTTTTCTTTGGACGGGACTGTGAGGAATAAAACAATTCAATAAAAAAATCCTACATTAATGTGATGCCTGGCTTGTTTTCGGCATGGTATGTGATAGTATATTAATGAAGAACTGCTGTATGAATTATTGAAGACAAGTTCTTGTCCCAAGTCAGTCAGTCAGTCCAGGCAAAGCCAGGATTTCTGACTTTAGGGAGTGTATCCCAAGAGAGCAGGTCCATTGCTAAGCTTTGTTGGAGGTTGTGGTTGTAGTTTTTTGTCAGCATGTCATTACGAATCAGAAAAATGAAGAGGACGGAGGTGTTCAGGGTGGCAGTTATTTCCCTCTTATGCTGCACATAAGGTGTGCCTTTAAACCACAAAACTTCAAAAAAAAGAAAAAGCTGACTCTCTCAAACAGCAAATAAGCAGAGCTGTGAAGGAGATGTGTGCAGGAGGTCTGGGTTATCGTGGTGGACCAGAGAAAGAAAAGGAGAGTCAGATGGGGAAAATATAAATGTCTGAAACGGTCATTATTATTTCATACAAATGCCTTTTCTTTGCTTGAAAAATTTAAGCTGCAATGGCAGCACAAACGTTGCACATGTCAAAAGAAAGCCCAGGGACCGCAGATGATTTAAGTGGGAGAGGAGAGCGTATGCAAAAACCACATGTGTAACAGCCATCAGTAAACAGTGAATATGTGGTAAACTTGGCAGAACACGGACATTTTTCAGAGCGCAGCCAGTGTGTTAAATAAAGAGAGGGCCCAGATCGTTCCTTTCTTATGTCAGGATGAGGACAGGCCAGAGTGTGTTACGAAGATTACTGAACAAAACTCTGCAAGAAGGGTTAGGACTTATCTAAACGTGAAAATGATTAGCACTAGAAAAACATTGAGAAGGACGGCTGAGAAACCAAAAATAAGAACATAAAAGCTCAAATTAACTGTGTGTGTTGTAAAGCACAAAATTATAAAGTAAAAAAACCCATTTCATTGTGGCCTTTTCAAATCGATCCAGAGCCTGTGGTGAAGTTTCACGAGCATGAAATTCAAGACTTCCTTTAGAGAGCGGGCTGCTAATTGTTCCTTAACTGATCTTTTCTGTTGATATTCCCGTGTTAACACCAGCAAAGCCTTGAAGCTGCAGGCCAGACCAAACAATCAATCCAATACTGCTTTGAGTGTACACCATTAAAAAAAAAAAAAACTTTGAATGTAGAGCTTTCTAGTTAACATATTGATCATACCCCGGTTTGGATATTGATCATATGCAGCTGAACTACAAATGCTAGCTTAATTCAAAGCACACTTTACACACACATTATGCTAATGACAAAATGATGTTTCCCCAAACAAGGAATTTCAACAAGCTTAAAATTTCAGTTTTGATATTTAGCACACCACACTGCCAATTAGACATGCTCAATGGCGAGCCAGCGACATAGCATCTCATGGCCGAGACCCAATAAACAAATTTACGTACATTGCTGTATTCTTTAGTCATTAGTTCACAGGCCAACTGTACACAGAAATAAACAAGAAACCTTTTTCTTGCCTGTGTAGGATCCTAACAGTGGTGCTGCCTTTGATGTGTGGTCCTTGATCTATTGGGCTCATGGTGTCATATCCCCCTGTGATGTGCTGGATTAATTAGGTGGAACGGGTATTTATCCCTTAAAATCATAATACTAATTTACCCAATGCAATGGGGTGGCTCTGTGGGAGGCAGCAGTGGGTCAAACTTCTATTAACGCTTAGCCTTCACATCATCTGATGAGCTCCAGCCTTGAATGGATCACAAATGAGTGGAGACATTCGGCACGCAGACATGCCAATTATTAACAGGAAACAATTATATTGATATCAACAACATTGTTTTGTTGCTTGTTTCAGAGCTTGTGCTGCACAAACTTTTATTCACACAGGTTTGATAGAGAGGGGAAAAAAAAGAGGCTGAAAATTACAGCGGAAATGTCTTTCATATTTTCTCTTTAAAAAAAAAAAAAAAAAAAAGAAAGGAGGAAGACTTTAGTTCGTGCCAGATTTTTTTCAACAAATTCAATGATAAGAGATTTGGCAGTGACTGAATACACGGACAGAAGCTGGATGGTGGGGTAGTGTGTCAGTAAAAAGTCCAAATAATCAAGGACATTTACGAGTGTGTGTGTAAGAGAGTAAGTTTGATAGTGCAGTAGCTCCCAGCCTCTCATTAGCAAACCGGCCGCATAAAAATAATTATTCATACGCTACGAAATTTCGGCAACAAGAAGGCAGTGAGAATACGGAGAGATAGAGCAAGAAAGAAAAAAAAGGGAGTCTGCAAAGAAGACCTGCCAAACCTTACAATAAAATCTTTCCTTGGTTCTTTGTGTCCAGACCAAAGATAGTGAACATTGTCCATCCCTGTGTACAATTCTGCAGCATAGGGCCCCTGGTTCCTCTGGCTGAATGCAGCCCGTTCTCCTGCTCCAGTCTGTGAATGCTATCTCAGAGCAGCAGCGCCCAGAATGCTGCCTATTCCCACACCCTGCAAAC
Source organism: Xyrichtys novacula (assembly GCA_962446985.1). Taxonomy (NCBI): domain Eukaryota; kingdom Metazoa; phylum Chordata; class Actinopteri; order Labriformes; family Labridae; genus Xyrichtys; species Xyrichtys novacula. The sequence goes on along the minus strand of OY660864.1, from coordinate 33,796,144 downwards.
GCCACCGGGGGATAAGGAAAACACAATTGATAGAAAGTGTATTCTTTTCCATAGGTTCCCACCAGCATGTCGCTTACTGTTTCCGCTACCTTATCAAAGAACAAATGCCTTTGAAAACAGGGAAACAAAGCACCGAGCTGCATTGTTGACCGCTTCATGACAGGAATTATCTGGCTTTTCCATCACCCACCAAAGTAACCTCCACCTAACGGTCCTGCTGACGGGGCCACGCAGGGAGCCAGCCACGAGCCATCTGCTGTTGTCTGTTACACACAACGCCGGACAGGCCGCACACCCACACTTATTTCTCCATAAACTGTCTCCCAGTTAAATCAATGTTGTCACTTTTAATAAACCTTTTCAAAGCCCACCGTATCTGTAGCAATCACAACTATGCAATGTGGCCGAAAGCAGCAGTTCTTTAAGACTCCCCTTAAGCACGCTTTATCTAATGACCTTGTGGTAGTTAATACGATTGAGACTCTCCTTTCCGTCTTTATTCTCACCCACAGAGTACACTTGCATCTTCCTGCTTAGCCCCACAGTAGAGTACCATCTACTGGTGGTCTGTGGTACTGTGACACCACTGAAAGCCTCATCACCTGTGCACAATCAGATCTCATCTGCTCCTCAAGGTCCTCAGACAGAAACCTCTTTAAGACAAGAAAGAGGAGACAAAGAGGTGCATCTGCAAACTTTTGACTTCATCTTCTTGAGAAATACATTTTCAATTAATTGAGAAGCATGACTCATTAAGAGTAAAATGGTTTCTCTTGATAAATTCAAGGAAATCTGGACGGAAAAAGGATACATTAATTCATTAAAAATAATTTTTGCTTTCTCAGAAGTGTTTAGAAAGTCATTTTAATACATTTGCACATCCTTCAAATAACTGAGAGGAACAAAACCTGCAGTTTTGTATGATGGATGATTTTGTTTTGTTTTTTTACTGGAGTGCTATTGAGTTAAAATAAAACATTCTCATTATTATTATCCTTTTGATAAAGTTTTAAGAAAGACAATGCCAATCATTTAAAAAAAAATACAATTCCTCTCATTTTAAGACAAATTAAAGAAGCAGCCAAAAAAAATTACAAAAAGAAATCTGATCGTTTAATGTCAAAACTCTTACACTGAAAATTTCAGCTCACTTTAGTTTGAAGACTATTTATAAGAAATCATATAGGGGTAATATATATATTACAGTGTGTTGCTGTTTATTATCAACAAGATTATTTGTTCTATAATTACTGCCATAGAGAGAGGTGCATAAAGCACTGAAGCCATTTTCACTTCCACCTATTTTGCTGAATATGGAACACATACTAATGACACCTGTGTTGTCTGTCTGCTGGATTGAGGAGGTGACAACTTGTTTCTGAAGCCGGCAGGGAGATGTCATCGACACTAAAAGATGAATAGATCAGTGGAAGTGTCACTATCCTTCCTGCCTCATGACACACGGACCAATGATAATTACTCACATGATGACAGCCACTGTGAAAAAAAAGAAGAAAAAAAAAAAACAGAAAAGCGGAAACCTTGTCTGGCTTGACTTTCAAAACTAAATGGATTGCAAATCAGTTGAGAAATGAAGCATTACTACCACTAATCAATTATAATATCACTCATATTTCACTTTGTTTCACCGTCTCACCGTTAAAAAAAAACACACCGTACAAATCTGCTAATATCAAGGAGTTAATGAAGCAAATGAAAACAGAGAGTGTTTGCTCAAAAACTGGGAGAAGTGTCCCTTATTTCCTAAAACTGATAAGACACAGGCTTCAAGAGACTGATTTGGTAAATGAGCTGGCGATGCAAGGATGGGCGGGGTGGGGGGGACTAATTTAACAATGCTGTTCACAAAAACGAAATAAAACGAAACGGTGACCCAAATCAATAACTTCTCAGAAACATGCATTTGCCAGTTTTCAGAGATTGTTAAAATCCTCTCTGTTAACTTATTAAATTATTCCACAGACAAGAAAACATCAGCCAATTACGCCCCGGAGAAGAAAAGAATCCCACATTAGACCCAAAAATCTCAGAAAAGTCTTTTGTTTCTCGCTCGGTAAAACATTCTGCTCAGATTAGTTGATTTGCAAAAGACAGGCCATGAAAAACACACGGACAGCGCCATTGTGCCGCTGTACTGTTGTCGGTATCCACTGAGCCTCGGTGTGGGCTGCTCTGCATCCTCACTGCCCGAAGGCTGTTTTCCTAATCATATTAATGAGGCACCGATGCTCTAACCTGTGCTGCGGAGCTGCCGCCTATGCTCAAGGAGCACTCCTATTTACACTGTACCTATACTAATCTGACAGCCTTGATCAAGGAACAGAAAATAAAACCCCTAAGGCCTCTATTGATCAACCTTGAGTCTTACTCTAACACTGTTGTGAGGGGCTGGTTAGCTATTACAAATGTTAGTGTGTTCAATGAATTATTTCATCAGAAAAAGCACACTGCATGAAGTATTTATTTTGGATTAAACTATTTCAAAGGGGTGTCCACACTATCGCATCCCTGTTGAGATCAAGGTCCAACAGTGCAGCCTATTCATTGTGTATAGCTGAGATTTGTGTATTTGTATTTGTGTCTGAGTGTGTAAAGGGAGGACGTCAATAGCCGGGGAAGCGTCCACCAGGAATTCGGGGCTCTGAGCCGGACTCCTCAATAGAGCCATGTCAATTCCCAGACTGTCTGATCACACAATTACAATCTCTGGAAAATCAACTGACTTTCATAATTCATGTCGTTCAACAAAGAGAGACAAGATTCCCGTGCTTTAGTCGGAGGAGTCTTTACAGGCTCAGTCAAACTTCATTAATGTTAACCTGCAAATAGCCGAGGAACAAAGTGGGAAAGAACATCATGAAAAAGATAAAGGGAGAAAATACAATCAAGTGCAGAGAGTGTTTGTAGTAAATAATCAGTAATATAATTACCCGTGGAGACCTGCCTTCTCACTGATTTCCTAAATGTTTACTAATGGACTCTCTCTGTTAGCCATTCTATTACAGAGAATTGTTGAGTGTTGCCCTGGAGGCTTATATCTCTCCCAGGGCCGTGGGCCTGGTTAATGGATGACCCACTTGTTAGCTAATTGCCGCGGTGTCCCTGAACACAAAGGAAATGTTAAATTATGTTATGTGGCTGTTAGATAATGAACTGGAGCAGGCATAGCACTACTGTATGCTGTAAATACAGTCTCACTTCTTGACACTTTCTACACCCAGGAGGAATTTTTAAGACCGCTCTGCACTGCCTTACACGGTTCTTTCCTTTTCTGGGCTCATTTCTGGAGTATTCTGTGGCATTTTTAAATAACAGGTTATTTGGCACATGGATTGATTTTAAGACAGACAAAAATATATCATAGTCATCGCAGAAATACTCAGACTGCAAAGATCCCCGTACCCTCTCTTCCTCCTACAAACAGAATCCTGACCACATGTCGTGCTGTGAGTCATCAAAACAAGGAAGCTGACTTCACAAACAGTCAGTTATTAGATCCGCGCCCCGACAGCGCGCACATGAAAGTGGTGACCTCGTAAAGACGCGGGGTCACACAAATCTTAAACAAGGACCTATCACCCTGCCTCTAATGTCTTCGCTGTCTAGTAAAAGCACAGGAGACGAGCGGCTCACAAAGCCGCAGGACTGAGGAGGGGAAGCTCACAACAACAGTCACCAACCTCTAAAGAGAGCAGGCTGATTCAAACCAAATGGGCAGGCTGCTCATTTCATCCCACTTAAAAAAAAAAAAAAAAAAAAAAGCAGCTTCAAAAAAATTAATAATAATATCCACTGAGGACTGATACAGCAAGGTAAAATTTCCTTTTTTCATCTAAATATTTCCTTATCTTTTGCCAAGTTTGGATCGCTTTGAATCAAAAGTATAACGTAAATTTTTAAACAAGACCCAAAAAAAAGCATATTTTCATAATTTTCAGTGAGTGAGACCTTACTGACTATATTTGAGGCTCCCTGAAGAACAGAACAGACAGGCTCCTCACCTCTTGGACCTGAAGCCAACAGTGGAGAGGCCAAGCCTGCCCAAAGAGTCTCTTTCACCCTCCTCAGAGGATCTGTTTTCACTGGAGGACCCGCTAGAGCACAGTGCCATGTTTGAATTCGACTGGCACTTTTTTCAAAAAGTAGCCACAGCCAATTGGAAAGGCCTGGCTGATGATTTTATTCAATATTTAACGTCCTAAGGCAGAAACACTAGCAGCGCAGGATAAACAGCCAGGACTGGGCTGAAATTAAATACATATCTTAAGCTCGCATTCCTTAGTACCAGTTCTATTGAGAGCAACTCAAATCCCAGAAATTACATTTTTCAGGCCCTTTTCATGCCCATGGTTTTGTTACGGCTTTATCATCAGTATCAGCAGCCTGTGTTTATTCAACCCTCAATTACCAAAGGCTCAGCCGGCAGGCCTTTAATTGATTACTTTAATTGATTGGTTGGGGGGTAACCATGGCTGAAAAGCAGTTTATCTTAATCAGTTGAGAGGAAATTTAGAGAGGGGCTTGATTTCCTCCAGCTGATCACCCCTGTGTGGCATGAAAGTGCAGAGCTGGAGGAGGTGTGTGAATGTTTCTAGTTACATATCTAACACTAAGCAGGGGATGAAAATTTACCAAATTTAGAAAGATGAGAGATTTGTGCAGTTTGGTTCTTCTTTCCAGTAATAATGATGATGATCATAATCTCCTGCGTTTACCTCATGTCTCTTCCTTTTTAATACTAACAAGGCCAGGCGAATGATTTATCCTTTAACATTAAACCAGGTTAAAAAATGTGCAACACAGAAATCATGGGATATTTTAAAACAAACATAATTAAATGTTTTAACAAGTTTCAGCTAAAGCCCGATGATAAGCTGTAAAAAAAAATCAAGTGAAATGGAGTAGTATTTTAAGGAAGTACAATCGATGGGACGATGTGATGGAGTACTGTTGGAAGCTCCTCTTTAGAAAACCTTTCTCAGCTACCATCTACAGATATTTGCTCTTTTACCTGTCATTGTACGTGTTTTTATGATTTTTAATATCATAACTATGTAAAATTATGTCTGCTGGTTTATGCTATATTTACTAGTCCTGTTCTAATTTGTCATTTTTGTGTATTAATATACCTCTTTCTTTGCCTATTTATGCATGCATGTGTTTGAAGGTGTATGTATACAGGATTGTGTGGAGTGATGAATAGAAGTATGTGTGTTTTATTACTTGCTTTTGTTTGTATTTATTTAGTCGGTCTTGGTGGTTTGTCCCCTGTTGATTTGTCTCTTCATTTAATTATTATTTACTTACTTATTTGTTCATATTGAACTGATTCTGCTGTGCAGTCTGTCACATATTTTCAAGGTCATATGTCAGGAATTGTTTTGTTAAATGTGTAAAATGTTTGAATAAAAAGTTCTTAAAAAAAAGTGAAAAGGCCACAGTATGCACTTCTATCATAATATAATATAATATAATATAATATAATGTAATGTAATGTAATGTAATGTAATATAATATAATAATCTTTACCTATGAGATAATGTCATAGATTATAAAAGAAAGCGTAGAAAATTTCATATTCAAGCCTGTCCTTTCATTGATATAAAAGCAGTCCAACTAAATCATTGCCAAGTTAAGTGTTGGTATTGATCAAATAAAAAGAAAATATAACATAAGTGTTTGTGTTTGCTCTAATTTGGTGGACTCAATAGCATTTCGCTCCTGGCTGGCTGTTAGCAGTTTAGCAGCTTTAAATGAAGAGCAAAGTCGTCTCTCTCATTACTCTTCAGTTTACTGCCTCTTTGAATTCCCAGTCTAACAAAACTGTTCACAAACAGTGCCGGTGACCTTTAAGGTGTTTGACAAGTGTGAAATGTATCACTGTTGATGATGGTTTACAGGTGTTATGAATCATACTATGAAATCTAAAACTAACTGAAGGCATCAGTATTACATTGTAAGGAAAGCTCATGTGTTATTTTAAAAGGATGTTGTCATGTTACAAAGAGTGCTTCTGTTTTTAATACTCTTTATAATGACAGGTATTTAAATCACTGCGTTTACTGTATATCTACCACATTTTAAGGAGAAGTGTGCTCATGTTCGTCTTTAGATATTTGTGAATGCGTAATCCTGACACGTGTTAAAATCACATTTTTACAGTCGGTTCAAATTACAGGCTTTTTTAGCGCATTAATCTAACATTATCTTTTAAGAACACAGCTCATTTTTTAAAAAAAGCAGGAGATTATTTTGACCAAATCAGAGTCAATTATTGATCAAAATGACACCTCTGTAACTTCACAGGAACAAACACCTCAGAGATATCCTGGAGCCCATCACCCTGTAAGTGACACCATGTCGTCATTGACCGTATCTGAATTGTGAAACAGCAGGAGGTGTGCAGATATTTCCTCTTGAATTCATTGAGTTAGACTCTTTTTCACACTTGTGGATGGTTAAGAAAAGCAGGAGTAGGAACCAAAATGTTTCTTTTTTCTCTGCAGCTCCCCGAGGATTAAGAGTAAGGATGTTGGAATCAAACGGAAGAAAAAAAAAGATAGATAAATTAATTTTTAAAAACACTGACAGCTCATGTGAGGAACTTTCGGTTTGTTTTGATTTTGGTGGCTCATGTAGACAAAAACAGTGCCTCCTAAATTCTTCCAGTTTTGTCCTGCACATGTGTGAGAAGTGATTTTAATGACGTGTTATTGAGACTATTTGCCGAAGACTATGTAAAATTAAAAAAACAACCTATTTCACCCATAGCAGGTTATCACTTCAGCTGACACAGTTCCAAGTATGAAAAGTTGTAAGAAATGGTTGCTCATCGTCCTGTTTGCTTTAGTTGTTCATTAAGACTCATCTTTATTCTTCCACAGAGGAGCAGAGATATTTCCTACTGCAATAACTCGACATGCTGAATGCAGTGTGTCAGGATTAAATGTTGTATTATTACTTGAATCACAAGAAAACTACAAGTACACAAGTGGAAAACATAGAAAAACATTTAAGAGCGATGAATGTTATATACAGAAGTGCAGAGGCTTTTCAAAACTTCCTGTTTCTGATAAAAAACACGTGAGCAACGACGGCTGGTTGTATCTGTTAGTCTGGGTCGAGGATATTTCTGAGTAATTCTGAACGTTTCCTTTTGATAAAGTATGACTCTGCTGTGAATTCAAGGAGAATGTAGACCTTAACTTGGTAATTAGGACCTCTATTGATTCACAGCTACTTAGTGTATGATAAATTTTAAATGTAATGATTTCAGTAAAGAGATTAGAGGAAGACAATTCAGATAACGATAATAATGCTCGGCTACAGCAGTAAAGATCCCTAATGGACAGCATTTATTGCACTGAGGAAATGTGTACTTGATTTAACCCTTCTTGCTAATGTATTTATCCGGGGGTCTATTTACAACTTAAACTTGTCTGAAATTATGACACCACTGACCTTTGCTTTGTATGACCACTCTGACCCCTCTGGCTTCATTCATGTGCGCTTACTGTTTGCCCTTTGCCTGATAGTAATTGGTCTCTGCCTGGCACTAATGGCCACTGGAAAGGAATGCTTTTCCCCTGTCTGTTCAGAGGATAATGACAAGAGGCCGGCCTGACCTTGTCTGGGTGGGAGCAGCTCTCCTCCTTCTGAGAGAGGCCACTCCAGCAGGCTCCCACTAGGCTCTGGTGTCTGTCAGCATCTGAGGAACCGGGGCTGGAGCACCACAGTACACAGGCCAGCCAAGCACAACCGAGGCAGTAAGATGAACAATCTTTCCCATGGTCCTTTGCCCACAGTCGTTTATTTCAAGGTCCTGGTTTACACTGGACAACTGCTAACAATAGGCGAGTTCGAGAGAAAACTTAAATGCTGGATCATCATAAGGAGAGTAGAGTTCACAGAGTTAAAGCTAATGTAAAGTTGATCAGCTGATAGTGATTTATCAGTTTTATTATTTGTTAGTGTCGGGCAGTATGACGGTATAAACCGTGTGATGGTATAAAAGTGTCTACCGGTAGAAATTTTTTTAAACTGTTTATACCGGAGAGAGAGAGCAGATATCTGCTGTATCTCTCTGAGTCAGTGTGTAGTCGTCTGCGCTCGCTAACAGGAGAGCCGGAGCGCATCCATTTGGGTGCATGTCCATATATTCACCAGCGCATCGTGTGGAGTTTGTTCGCTCCGTCTGATTGGTCAGGTTTAGGTGCGCTCCCCATAATCACCATGTCCAGCAGACTGCTTGGCAAAGTTTCAATGAAGAAGAAACAGCTTCACTAGTGGTGGTCATGGCGGACGCAGAGATTAGTGGCAGTACCAAGCAAACGGAGGCAGCCCGACCCACCCAACATGAGGAGGAGGAGGAGGAACTCGTTCTGAAAAAGGGCACAAGTTGCGAAATCAGATCGACAACGATCAAAAAACAATACTATGCAAAAAGTGTCGTGTGGCTGTCGTTGTCTGGAGGTGGAAACACCAGCAACCTCTTCCACCACCTAAAGATGAAACACGCCAAGCTCCATATTGAGAGCCAAAAGATGCGTGACGCACCAAAAACTGAAGTTGCAGCAGCTCCTCTCATACAAAAGAGCTTGGCACAGTCTTTGGCCAAAGGTATGCCATATGATAAAAAAAATCACCAGACTAGTCTGGCATTTTGTTTGCATTTGTACACAAATCCAAATTAAAAATAAAAGGAAAATGAACAAATGCGGCAATATTGTTATTTTTAAGCCATTAATTGAATATTCAGGGGGAAAAAACATACTGTGATATACATGTACCGTTACTGTGATATGAAATTACTCAAACTGTGATATAAAATTTTGTTCAGAACGCCCAACATTATTATAAGCAGTAGTGGTAGTAGTAGAAGTAGTAGTAATGCATGTCCAGTAACAGTAATGCATGAACATACAGTATAAACTCAGAGGATTTTTGCGTTTCTTTTTAAGTAGCCTCTCTGTCCTCGAATTAATTTCCCTCTAATTCTTTTCTCCCACATTCAGAGCTCTTCTCTTACAAGTCCAAGAGTTCAGTAAGTAAATTTAGGACAAAATAAGTCCAAAGCTGCATTTGCCGCTCTGTGATAAAGCTACATCAGACCACAGGAACACTGGGCTAGATTATAAGCTTTGTGTCAGAGCTCAGCCTGAGGGTTTTTGTTACGAGTTATCACGCTAAAAGCCTCTCTAAGCTCTCAGAGCATGTTTAAAACTGTGTGTCTGTCTGTTGTATACCTTTTTGTATCGTCAGTCGATGCGTGTATAGTGTCCACTGGTAATAGAGTTGTTCATTTTCAATGTAAATTAGGTTTGATGTCGCAGAAACATCTGCTCTACAGTATCTTTTCCTTTACCAGGCAAAAGGATGACAGAGAGACACACACACACACACACAGAGACAGACGAACACATATACCAACACTTTCCTTGTTATTCTCTCCTCTCTACCTCATTCCATTCTGTCACTCCATCTCTCTGCCATCGCTGTGCTACTCTTCCCAGATAAATGTTTCATGAGACAGGCCCCATATCCTCTCCTGGAATAACGTCCCTGAGATATGTCCAAGAGATTATATGACACATCACTCAGTCACATTTACCTCAGACTGCACATTTCAGGCACATCTCTTGGCCTAACAGAAGAGCATCTCCAACAGAACTAAGATAGGAAAGAGGGGGGAAAAAAAACAGGGGAGAAGCATATTTTATTTCCCAAAACTGACTGTCAAATAGTGTCTGCAGTCAAAGAATTATCAAAGGGTTTATCCTTTTTCAGATGTGAAAGTCTAAAGTGGGTCACACGCTACATTCACTGTAATATCACAGTAAATATTCACAAGCTTATCATTATTTAATCATCCCCTAATGGAAAAGATCCCCACCCCAAATATAGACCCACCTCCAAACTTAATAATTTTCAGATATGTTAACAGCTGTAACTGTAAACTTCATACACTTACTCTGCCTCTCCCGCCTTTTAACTTCGCAAACGTACACAGGGCAGTGAAAGACGAGCTCTATTTTATCACACTTTATACCTGATTGAGATTTAAGACTGATTTACATACGAGGAAAATATCTCACAGGAGGAATAAAAACAAATCGATCAGAAAATTGACACAAAAGAAATGAACTGCAAATCTTTACAATGAATCACTGATGTGTTTTTAAATCCTGTTGGTGGTTGTGCTCTTTGTTTTTTTCATGAAAGCATTTCCTCTTTTGTTTCTGTCATTTGATGCGTGTCGGCTGCATTTCACTCCCGGATTATTAAAGCGACTGTCACAGTTTTACACTGCTATCTCAAGCATCGCCACTTCCTTTCACATTTCCTGATTGTGTTTGTTATGATCACTGCTCTATATACTATATCACTTTGACAGAACAAGAAGCTGTATTTACTTGTGTTTGCAGCTGGGGCATGCCACTTGTGTAAGGTAATAAAATATGCTTGCATAAAGATGAGTTGTGTGTTGACTGTTTGAACCTTGGCTCTCTGTTAAGAGCCCTGCTGTTTAATCAGTGGTAAATTATACCGTCCTGCCTGCCATGGTCATTTGTCAGCACATATTGATGCCTGTTGGAAACAGCAGAGGTAAGAACATTGATGTGTCTATAGGGTTAGCGGAGGGTTTCAAATAGAAGGTTCAACCATGGGTGTTTCGTAGTGTACAGCCAAGTAGGCCAATTAAACTTTCCTGCAATACAACATTATAAAAGTTTGACCTTTATCAACATTTGGATTCTCCCGTGGAGGGCCTGAGGCAAATCTGTCTTCGGTTTTTTATCTAAAGATACCTGGGTTTTATTGAAGCTTGACCTCTCCAGCGTAACTCTACAATATTCTTTTCAATACAGGTTTCTCTACAGTATTCTATTTTCAAGTCGAGTTCTTAAAATTTAATGCTACATAACTTCATTGCATTCAAAGTGAGATCAAAGTCTTGGGGTGCTCTGTTTGATGTATCCTCTATTTGAAGTTTTTTCTCAAAGACAGAGAGTGTAAAACAAAAGTTTACATATTCTCGCCTTTGTGGGAGCAACTTCGGCTGCACAATGTATTGATCCCACTTTCAAATAGAAAAAAAAAAAAGAAAAACAGAAAGCGCAGAAAGAGACTTGGGGTTTTTGTTTGAATCATGTTGTTGCATTGTCAATACAAGGCCAGAAGCCCATTCCTGAGTGGTCTAACGGAGCTGAGCTGAAGTGAGGAAAGTAAAAAAGAGGCTGAAGAGCTGGTCGGGGTTTGTGCGGTATCAATCTGAGGGAGGTTGATGGGTTGCATGTGAACATGGTGGCCAGTCCCGGCCTGATGGACAGCCCCACCCCAGGGAAAGTATCACCCACTGACAGTGATTGACAGATAAGAGAAGCAGTGTTGTTGCAATGTTGAATGGCTAGTCCTCACAACACAAGAGGTGTGATTAGGAGCTGTCAAAGCAACACGAGGTAGCTGACAATGACATCACTCACAGCCAGAGAGTGGGCGACACTCTGATGTGTATTCATTGAGAAACCGGAGCCTTAGAGAGGCAGCCTTTACAGAGCAACGTATGTTTATTCGCGCGTGTGTGTGTTTGTACGTGTGCAGAGATGCTGATAGTTTACTATGATTTTTCTTTGTGAATGTATGTTTCATTTCCCCCCCCAAGAGTAAAACTTTGAGGGTCTTTTCAATGGTAGTGCTACAAATGTGTGCTCTATCACAACATAGTCTTTAAAGGTAGGCTATTTTAAACCGGAACCCTCTTTGCAACAAGCATGTAAAAAAGTGTTTTACAGTCTAACCCTGAAACTGAAATAGTGCCATGGAGTCACACCTTTTACATTTGGTTGATGTCACTTTAATGTTCATATGCTGTATTCACACCTTTGGGGATACTTCAACTATCAGATATTTTAACACACCTCAACACTACACCTCTCCTGCTAATGAACAATCAAGTGTTTCACGTCAGAGGCATGGATGACACATGGTGACTGGATGAATATGTGAAGCTGATAGAACTGCAGAAATTGTTAAAGTCCCAGTTAAGCAATTTTTACAGCTATTACTTAAGTAATCAAATGAGTTATTTTACATGTTTGCAATTTATCTTTTGGTTTTCCTGCAATGACAACACAAATTTCCCTGTTGTGGGACAAACAAAAGATCATATCTATTCACTGTAATCAAAACAAAATGAACATGCTGCATTAAATAGCCGCTGTTAAGCATTACAGGGTGTGTCTGTGTTTATGTCTGACCAGAGGTGAGTATAGTTACTCTATAATTTAACCTCTAAATGGCTCATCTATTAACAAAAACACAATCTTCAACAATAGTTCATACATTAGTTCTGTTCAGAATTTTAAAAAGTTGACATTAACATCAAAACCTGCTGACAGACCCACAGAGCGCCCCCTGTCTGTTGCCAATCATAATCAATGTCCAGAATAAGACTCAATTCAAAGACATTATAGGCCTGTCCATGAAGATCTACAGATTACTTCGAATCTACAAAAGCTAGGGAACGGAACTAACATACCGATTCTCACGTTAAAATTTTAGAATTTCGGTTACAATTTTCGATGTCTAGTCCGCCAACTGGGAGAAATAGCTGCTGAATACCAACCAAGCCAGAAGCCACAGGGAGTGTGTTTGTGCATTGCAGCCCACAGCAGCGGCGGTCAAAAGTTCAGCTAAACTTTAGCAGGAAGAATGAACCGTCGTCGCAGTGAAACATCTGTAACACAGTTATATCGTGCAAAGGAGGGTGCTCTACCAAAAATGATTAAACAACAGCGGCCTCATGGAGAAGAAACAACTGAGTGTCCCGTCTTTGCCAGGCTGCGCCGGTCTTCCTCTCACCAGTCAGAATCAGGTAAGTAAAACAAAACATCACGTCTGTCTTCTGCTAACATTGAAGCAGCTAACAAATCGTACTGTATACAGTGGCTCAACTTAAATATCCAACTAACGTCAGCCCGTGTATTTTTTCATAGACAAACGACCTGAGGACAAAGATTGATATTTATATACTGGTTGAAAATAGCCCTGTGAAAAATTCATAGTAAAGTTTATTAAAAAAAGTTCATATAATAAAAAAATTTCATCCAAAAAGAGCTCTGGTTAGGGCTCTCATTTAAACCATGCATTTTTTATACTGCCTTTTAGAAGAATAGAACTAGAAAATTGTTAGGAAAATTAAAATGATGCCCAACCCTAAGATAAGATATTCCTTTATTTGTCCCACAAGGGGAAATTCCTAATTTACAGCAGTGATACATGAAATAGAAAATACAAAAGAGAAATTAAAGAATGAAGAAACTTAGGAGTTAAAAGATATTTAAAAAAAAAGATATATACATGAGTATTATGCTGCGTGAACCTGAGTTACCAGCATTTCAGTTACCATGTCGGAAAAAAGCAAAATCGGAGGCGGAAACAAGATGGCTACGTCTACGAAAGTTATTGAAGCGCTTGCCTTGTCTGGATATAACAAGGACTCCTAATGCTCCTAATGATAAGATTTCCAGGTCTTCTTAGTGATCCAGATGGTTTGATTCAGCTATAACTGGCTCTTTTCTGTTGTGTGTAGTTGTATTTTTGTGGTTCAATGTCAAGTCAGATGTTACTTTTCCAGTAACAATCAATCAAATAACCTTTTTTCATTTGTATGTCAGAGTTTATTTTGACTTTTTTTCTGCTTAACATAACTATAGTGAAGAAACACAGAGCTGAGTGCAGAGAGCAACATTATCATGATTGATAAACTGCGTAAGTTGTGCCAACTCAAACATGAGGGAAGGCCAGGCAGGGGCAGGTACAGTGGGAAGGGGTAGACTCCTTCTCTGTGTTTCGATCTGTTTAGATGGAGAAAACTGCTGGGTTCTGAAATGCTCATTTGCTAAGGGACATAAGTAAATACACTTTTCTACATAAGAGCACTGTTCAATGAAATAAACATAAGTGTAACCTTTCAAAGTTGTAAAAAAAAATTCAAGAGGATGTAAACTAACCCAAAACTCAAAACAAAACTTAAAAAACTGGAACAATGTCAGATATCATGATTTCACAGTGGAGAAAGATCACATTATACTCTCTTATATTCAAACTGAGCTTTTCGTAGAAGAACTGACACAGTGTACCTGCGCACAGACTGCGTGTTGTTATGGAATCAGTTCCATGACCTGCATCCAACACAAACAGCCCTACACATACCTGGCAGCCTTTAGTCCAAAGATGTTATTCACTGTTTCAGTTTGTTCAGGGTGTAACTCCTGACCAAACACACCGTACAATAACATTCAATCTGACTGCTGAACTAGTGGAAAAGTAGGTTACTATACCAGAGACTGTTTGAGGTTCAACGTCTTTCAAAGGTGTGTTGAGAAAGCCCACTCTGACACAGAATAGTTCACCGGGGGTCTGTGTCTGAAGGTGGTCACATGAATGTTCCTCACACAAGAGTCTTACTTAGTTCTCAAATTTCATCCTTTTTGCAACAAGTATGGCGCATTAATAGAGATATCTCCTTTCATGAAAATGAAAAATGTTAACCACTGAATGAGCTGAGAGAAGTAATTATGCTTCGTATTAAACTCTGTTATTCCCAACCACAAAGCTAATCATCAGCAACATTGACTCTCTGTCTGTGAATTTACCCATAATAAACAATGTCCACAATGTACAGGCATGTTGTAATTTGGTTATGACATGAGCAGCACTGTGGAGGGTTAAAGACTGACAAAGACAGTACGTACAGGCTTCCTCTCAAATAGAACTGTTTGACTATGTTTAATTCATCAGTAGGGCTGAAACTAATGACTATTTTAATAGTCAGCTATTCACCGTCTGTTGAAACGATCAGTCGACTAATCGTCTCATATCTTAACAAGGCAAGTGTAACTGTTCATCCAACATTCCAATGTGCCTTCTCCTCAGAGTTTGTGCATCACCGACATGCTGCCATTATACTCAAGGTCTGCAGGTCTGCTTTGCAAAGCTAGCAAGTTTTGTTTTTTTTCTTTGCCTTATCTAGGCTAAAGTGCTCCCAAAATTTGAAGGTTTTTCAGCGCGTACTCGTAGCTGCTGTATGGGATGCTGGCGTCGCCATGTTTGAATACCCTACCACTTCAGGGAGACGTTAATGCGCATGTGTGACTCTAGGTAGATATCGTAATAAAGTAAGATGCCCCACTCCACTGGAAAAAAATACACGTCTGGCGACAGTAATTGACAATGGAATTTATTATCGACTTTTTCATTATCTATTTTTGTCAACAACATCGGCTAATCATTAAAGCCCTATTCAGCAGCATATTACTGTCTACATAAGAGCTTTGGATAAAACATACTGGTTTATCTCTTTCTTCTTTCCCTATCTATCGTATATTGGAATATATTCTCTGGGTGTTAGTTTTCTTTGAGTATGTATGTCCTAAAAGAGCCTTCAAAACTTTATCAGGAACCAACATATACCTTCAGCAGGAACCATCTAACAGATAATGAGATATATGTTTAATTTAAAGAACAACTTTGAACTTTATCCCTGATTTAAAATGCAGAATTACACCGTCTACAAAAAGAGCAATTACTGTCATATTGATTAACACTGTCTGAATCATACTTTGGTTACATTTATAAATGAAATTAAAAATGTACTTTGCTTATGTGCAGCAGGAAAAAAACACTGCCGTTGAGCCGATGACAAATGTCAATATCATGAACTGTTCTCTCTCATTCCTGTTATTCAGCACAAAAAGGTTTGGGATGATGAATCCTCAGTAATTACTAAGTTGATGGCCTATTATGTTACATAGCAAATTAAATATGTGCAGTATTTGGTGTTGGCTCAAGTGGAGACTGTTGGCACGACGCCAGTGTGTTATCACCTTACAGATAAAGAGATGCAGGTGGATTATATCTTCCCCGAGCCCGTCGGGGTAACAGCATGAACAGAAAACAATCGCCGGGATCCACGACAGAGAAAGTGTGCAAAGTCACTCGCTCTTCACCTCTCTGGGAAGCAGGTGTTAAGTCCATGGTTGTTTGAGATGACATTTATTTACGTTAAGTTTGGTCTTTTCCTGTTACATCCTGACAAGTTAGAGCATTCATGACCCTTTTCTCACTCTTAAACTTAAAAAAAGGACATTTTTCATTTCGACTGAAGTTATTTGTTGCGTACTCTGACATGCTGGGACTTATCTCATTTGATCAGCTGCATTCAGACTTGTTTATAACTAAGATAAAATAGTGCTGCTACTTTTATGTTGCCTTGATATTGTCAGTTTTTGCTGTGTTTACCATTACTGCGGTTGTTTGTTTGCTGCAGTTTTGTTTATCCCTTGAATTCCAGTATATTTCCAGGCTATTGGATGTTGTTTAGTTGTCATCAAAAGGAGCTTATCTATGAAAGTTCTTCTGTTTTGAAGGAGAACTGAATTTGGGCATTAAAAATTTAATGGTATATTGCAAAACATCACTTCTTAGATTTGGGGCAAGTGTTGGAGCAGATGTTCCTCCAGTGATCTGTAAATAAGTGGAATTGTAGATAAAGACACTGAGGAGGCTGTAAGATATTCAGGAAGCAGCCCAGCCCCTGCTTCAAATCCACTCTAAGAAAATAGTGCAAAGCAGTCAAAAACTGTTAAAGTGTATTTGATTTTAGCGTCTTGTTTTAGTTCTTCTTCCTCTCCCTTTCTCCTCAGACCCTCGCTCATTTCTGCTTCAACTGGGGGTAGGGGGTAAAAAAAAAAGACCTTGAAGATGGCTGAGAGATTAAATTAATCGTTGGTGGGTGGAAAATATCACTAAAGTATGCATAAGTGTAAAAGAAATGAAAACAAACAAACACATATTAAAGAATATGGTGAACTGCTGATAAAAGTCTTCGGATGAAACTGGATGCTGGTTAAAATGCGTTTTCAGAGGGAGTGCGGTGTCCTCTGCAAGGCTCACATTTGATGAAGTATATAACAATTGTTCCTCAATCAGAACAAGTTCTTGTTGAAAATGCAAATCCGCTCTTGTCTGTGACATGCTGTAATTAGAGAGAACAATGATGTATTATTTCTGCCATCTTTCTCACCGCTCATCAAGGCCTTTGAGAACGGGACAATGATTGACCACCTGGGCCTGCCACTGTAGCTAAATTTATTAAACAGCATTCTTTAGAAAATCAATGCATGATTGTCCAAAGTGTTCGGGGTCATGCTTATCTTTCACGAGAAGACATAATTAGCGTGACCTATGACTAGCAGATGCCAAGGATTGCTCTGTGCAGCTCCTTGAAACATTTCTCAAGCTGTAGAAAATATCTGGGAGAAACTCTAGACAGCCTACGGTTTGCAAATCTCATTATATTATAATACAACAAATTAAAATATGTAAATATATATGTCAAGCAAGTTTGATATATCTTTGTCTTGAAATAGGCAGTGAGTTTGAATAAAGGAAGAGTAGAACTTTCTCTTTCAAAACCTGAATGCTTTGTTTGCACCGACCGTTATTATTATTTTGTAATCCTGCTTTCAACTGTTAGTAAAGACTCTTTTATTTGATACTCTTTAGACTGCACAAGTAAGAACACAGCGCACTGTACTAAAACAAAATAAGTTTTTTATTTTATCTTTTTTAGTATTTTTAATTTGTCCTTCCACTAAAACAATTGAGGGTAACTTAATCGCCCACGAGCCCAGGAAATCCATAATACCTGCCTTCGTTCATCAATAAAGCCAGACCAATAAACAGACCAAGTTTGTAGGAGGCAAATTATAGGGAGGTCGGCTGAGGAAGTAAAGCAATTAGTGGCCTGAGTCTTTTGTTTTTTGGCTGCGTTATTAGTGGGTTTTGTTTTGTTTGTTTGTTTGCTTTTTGCATGTTGCAAGTTTTGCAGGAGTGCATGTAGATCGGGTCGTAATTTTTATTGATTGTTTTTATTGCTATCATTTTAATTTACCATTGTTATTATTTTTGTTTTTATACTTGTTACCAATTTATTTCTGGCTGTTCTTATAAGTTGTATTTAAAGTTAAGTTTTGTTGGTTCAATAAATACTCAAGTTTTGAAATCAATTAATACTCGTGTTTATTAATCATGATTTCAATATCAGTCAAAATAATCATGTTTATTATTTTCGTCATTATCGTCCAGCCCTACTCTGTGCTACAATGCTGTATGTTCATGTTTTGTGGCCTTTAGTTTTAGAAACAGCTCCTGAGTTATGCACTGATCTCGCTCGACAACCAACTAATCAGATTCAGGTATCTTGTATCTTCATTATATGACAAGATCTCATGGCAAAAAATCTCATGATACCCAATCGAAACTCTGTTCTGTTACAAAATACATTTAAACTTGGATGCCATGTCCAACTGCATGTATCAAAAAGACTTACAACCATAAAAAGATTTAATGAGGACTTTTGAGAGTCCCTGCCATCGTCATTTTTCTACACAATCTGGTGTTTTGTTCAATCACTTTCCCTAAGTTAGAATAAGAAGTAAACGGAAACAGACATTTCTCAAATAGGCAGAATTACAGGTGCACTTAACCCAAAATGTCAAGTCTTAATATGCCAATACAAGGTTGTTGGGTGCCCCTGTATTGAATTCTTCTTCTACATAATGTCATAATATCTTGTAAAAGTGCAGTGCTGTTTTCATTCTTACAATGGTTGTTGCAACCAGTGGAAATTATTTATTCCTGAAGTAGTAAACTTTGACACCGTGAAGCTGAGATATTTTCTTAGACGCTTATCTTGCCGTTTCAATCTCACACTGCTGAAACCCTAAAAAAAGAGGAAGGAAATCTTTCACGGCATTAAAAACATCTGGAATCGAAACCTGGTGCATTTACTTTCCAAAAGCCAGTGGGCAAAGCTGGAGGCAAATCTCCGTGCCTGCTTATCCAATAAGCCGTGATTAACAAAACAGGCTGTTTCTCAGAAGAATGGCGCTCGGAGAAATGAACCCTGCCTTGTCTCTTGAGTCAGTTTATAATTATTATATTGTGTCTTAATTGAACTTCATCACAGCGCTCTCAGCAGCACAGCTCCATGACCACAGACGCCTCATAGATTCAGCTCATTCTGCTGCTTGGGTAGAGTAATTGGATTAAAGATTTGATTATCAGTTCCTTTGTGCAACCATGCTTGAATCTTTGACGTAAACACATTGATATAAATACAAACATATGTCTCCGACTCTACCCCCCACAAACACACACTCGCAGCAGACTAAAAGACACACAATCTCCTCGCATGGAAACCACAAACCGCAGAGTCTATCCAAAATCCACTCAGTTTAAACATGTTGTGCTATGACTTTCTTTTAGGTCGCACTTGGAAGATGAGAGTTGTGAGTGATGGAAGTTTTTTTTTATATGTGTGTGTGAGGTAGGAAAAGAGAAAGACTGTGTGTGTGTGTGTGTGTCTTTGAGGGGCTGCTTGTGACTGGTACAAGGGTGTCAGGAGCAGATGCAAATGAGTCGAGTGCAGCCGTGTAAAACCAAATCAGAGGAAAAGGAAAATAAATGAGTGGGAAAGGAAGTGAGAGAGGATGAGGGAGTGTGTGGAGTTCACAGCCTGGGCTACTTTCACACCTGCAGCCACTGAGCTTGTTTTACACAAATACACACACACACATACACACATTCTCCGAGCAAGATGACAACCTCATGACACGGCAACAACACACCCCAGCATGCCACTTCTGTATCCACTCAATCACAGTCTCGCTAATCACATGCAAATTAATATCCCGTTGTCCTGGGGTCACATCCATCTCTTCAACAATAAAATCCACCACTTTCACTCGACTTCTGCACCGCGACTGTTATCATCTAGAGAAAGTGTGTTATTTCTTTATGCCGCACAAGGACACCAGCGCATATTTGTGTCCGAGGCTGTTAAGTTTTCAGTCTCTAACAGACTGAACCGCAGAGAGAGACTGCTAGTCCTACTTTCTGCCTACATACTTTTCAGTCAAGCCTACCCACAGTAACACATTTCCCCCTCTGACATCAATCAAGGTTTATTTTATTTGATCTCATCTAATGCTCAATCAAACGACCCAAACTAATCCATGCTTTCAATCTGAAATTAGTGAGTGAAGCCTCAATTCACCAGCTCTCCGATGTAACGTACTTGTTCTAATCGTGATGTCTTGGTTTTATGTCCTCTGAGGTGGAAACTTTGTGCATCGTTTAAATGTAATGAGAGCAGATAAACAAACTGCCATCTGCTTTTCTATTTACTAAACATTCTGGTAAAAATCTGTCCTCAAACTCTGAGGCTGGATCGCTTCAGAGCATAATGCAAACATATCCTTTTGATCCTAGATTGAAATGTGATTAAAATTATAAGCATAAAGTGTACCTTTGAATTAAAGCAATTATTATTCCTTTGTGTGTGACATCAAAAGTACCTCCGAATGAATCGACAGTGTTCCTGGAAGCTTCTGGAAAATGACTGATGCGCTTGAGTTAGTCACAGTGACTTGCATCACAGTCTTTGAGATTTAATTTAATTTGAATACATCCATAATCATTATCACCATTATGAAAGGAAGCTATTACAACCATTTGCTGAGACTTCAAAATGTTTTACAACAGGCCCGAAACATCAAATATGAGCAGAGCTGAAAAGTCTTTAAATGCACTCATTAAGGCAATTGAATAATGTTGTGGTGTAGTGATCAGAAAGCAGCTTGTGTTCATCGACGGGTTAAATTATGAGCCTTACCACCTTGAATACAGATTGCCATTTGCTTTTTGAATGTTTTGTTAATAGTTTCGCGCGTGTCTGACTCATATCACTTCATAGTTGCTACAGAAATAAACTACTTTTAAGAAAGTTAATCCAGGAATTTAACAGTAAAAAGAGTCAAATTAAAAGCATTGTGTTGTTTTTCATGAGAGACTAACACAAATTTACAGTCAACAGTCTTATCCGAACACAAAATCCTAAAAAGGTCGATTCATGACTGATAGATTTAGAGTAAAATACATGAACCAAATGTTTCTGTAAACTTTTGCTGCTTTCAGAACAAAAACATCTAAATCTCATCTGATCTCCTAGACAAAAGCGTAAAACCTTTTCAGAGAGCAAGTCACCTTCAGTATGAAAAGACTAATTCAGGGGAGAGCAGAAGTACATTAGAATACATTTCTCTTATTGAATGCTATTTTAAAAAAGCATTCCTCCACCATGCTTAGTATCTTTCTATCCTGATTTTTTTTCAGGCAAGTTCAAGATCCCAAAAATATTTCCAAAATGATCTTTTTTTTTCAGTTTTCTGGGGTTAGCATTGTTTTCCCTCTTTATGAATCATTTGTCTGATTTGTAGCTTTAGCAGTGACTCCATGTATCACTCATCCTCGACAAACAGCAAAATTATCAACTTAGTTTTAACAAAGGAAAGAAACAGTTTGCAGGGAATAAAATTGCTATAATTTTGGTTGCATATGCTCCCAAACCTCACTTCTTGTGGCCTTAAAATATATATGGAAGCATTTGTGCAATTTAATTATTGTGGTGAGACCCTGTTCTGATTTTTCTATAAAATGTTTAAACCATCTTGTGGCCATAATTCACAACAATTAGTAACAGCTGTTGTTGTAAATTCTATGTAGGACATCGTCATTACACAGTTTAAAGTTGTATCGTGAAATGTGCTGTATTGTGCCCCAGCATCCTCATATGTATGATATAGTGAGGCTGGAAGAAAACTACCAAGTACAGTCACTGTAATCAAAGAATATGACTTAGATCATAAGTTTTTCATTCTTTTTCTTGTAAAGTGTCCTTCAGCGCTCAGAAAGGCCCTTATAAATAAAATATATTTTTATTATCATTATTATCAAGTACAATAGCCATCCTTCAAACATGACAACAGAAAGGTACCATGTAGAAGCTAAGTACAGGTAGAATTTGCAAAGCAGACCGTAGTAGATTGTATGTCGTCATAATGTGACGATTGACTGGTGATTATCTATGAGTGCTTCATTTGTCCACATATCTCTTTCACACACTGTGCCATTTACTACAGTTGCAACTGGGTAAAAAAAGCCCTGAGGTCACTGCACAAGATTGGCAAGTCAGCTGTCTTATATGATAGAGATCTATCTGACCCCCTGAATACAGAAAAGATAAACAATCAGGCTGTAATGTGGCCAAAATCACTAGTGTGACTTAAAAGTCAAGACAGAATTAGCCTCTATTTGCAGACATTACTAATCAACCACTTTTCGGATCAATCCAATGCTAGCTTAACCAATCAAACAATGTTACAATGCAATCTGATGATATAAACCCTTACTCACGCCCTTTCACTGCAGGTCATTGTCTTCTGACAGAAAGCTAACTTCACAAAACCAGAAGGGCTAAAGAGAGAAGATGGAGACAATGTTGAGTGATTTCTTTTGTAAAGCCAACCAGCATTAATTTTATTATGTATATCAATGTTATTTGTTTCTGCCATTTTCGGTGGAAGCTCTTAAAATTTCAGCTTTTATACTACGAGACTAAATATTTATGATCTCATCATAAACGTGACAATTAAATTCCTTTTAGCAGAGGTAAAAGTAAATCTTTTGAGTGTCTGATTGTTGGTTAAATCAAGTTATTTGTATATTTTATGTTGTGTAGAGTTTAAGGAAACCAAAATTAATTCATTATTTACAAATAAGAGGATCTGCTGAGAACATGAAGAGTAATTCCCAGTCAACAGGAAAGACAAGTCTATGTTTAACACCCTGTGCATCCCAGTAGATGGTTATTGAGCGAGACACTTCGCCCCGAGCAGCTCCAGTATGAGACAGCACTTGTAAAGGACATCTCCCCAAGTACAATACCTTACTGCCAATGAATCCCTTTTCAGAGAAAGCCTTAATAAACAAATTGATCTGTGGTCTGATATAAACAAACCCTGTCTACATCTTAATACCCAGCACATCTGCACACTACTCTGAGCACCTGACCGACTGACTGATATATTCTGAACCATAAACTAAGTTTCACATTTACCACAGATTTTCTTTAGAAAGAAAATGCCTTCCTTGTATTCTCTCAGGGCCTCCCACTATCAAAGATGACTTCTGTCCGAGATCATTTTTCAGAAACCGAACGTCCACCAGACCCACACATGAACCTTCACTGAACTCTGACTGTGGGTGCAGAGAAAGCCACCGTGTGAAGAGAGAGAAAGTTTGCAGAAACTACAGCAGTAAACTGAAGGAAGTGTTCATTAGAATATAAGAAATATCTCACCATTAACCTTTTTTCATGTATATACTACAGTAATTTGAGCCTTTCAGCCCAGTGAAAAATCATATAGTTTGGAAGTTGTTCTACAACACATGCACTATATTGATGTTCAGGCAGGAATAGAATTCAATATGTCATTCCCAAACATTTCCTTCAGAGAATCACTCCTTTCTCTATAATTTCCATAGAAATTTTGTGTGCAAATGCGGTAATAGACACATTTATAACATCAAAAGGATTCAATTTTCTTTTCAATCACATAACAGTATGAATAGCTTTTTCCATTGAATCTAACAACGAGAGGCCATTACCACATGCTAAAGGATGGGTTGCCGCCACTTGCTTTTATGAAAGTGTGTCAAACAATTTTTCATGTCTCACATTTGTTCTAAGCAAACGGGGGCCTGTCAAACAGGTTTATTTCTAATTTGTCAGGCAGAGGTCATTTTTATTTTCAATTGGTGTGTGAAATCATCAGCGGTGCGTATAGGCCTACAGACTCTACGTACATGTGTGCTCCTTAATGAGGACCTTTATTTAAGTCTCTTTAATACATTAACTCCTCTCCTAAAGAGTTCACAAAGCACTGCAATGACAACTACAGTCGGCTAATTGCGGCTGGTAAATTATTTGGAAATGATGACATGCAAAGCGAGCTTGTGATTGCTGCACATTGAGCATTTTGCTGGCTGCTGATGTGGCCACTGTTCAGATAGATGGGTGATAAAAGCAAATATTTTCACCTCAGTCGTGTAATGGCTCCGTTTGGAGCACTTTGTCGAAAAGGTTTGCAGTAAATGGCTGGAAAAGGGTGAGTTCCTCATCTTTCAGGCATATTGTAGCTGGATGAGTACGCGCTGGCTTTTTGTGGTGGTGCTGCTGGAATCAATTCATATGAAGCAATTTCTGTGTTTGATCAACATGTAAAAAAGAAAAGATAGGAGGAAATATGAACCGTCGACTCAACTGCTTTATGAATTTACTTTTAAACTTATACTTACTTTGTCTAAATGAGGGGTCTTTTACAATAATGATATTTTTTTTTCCTTTGTGTAACGTTAACCCGAATTACAAACACATACATGGCTTTATCACTCATTCCCATGTGAACCAAAATGATGTGTGCAAAACATGAGACAGATTATTATTCTGCGCCGTCATTTTTTGACAGTATTTTTTTAATTTTATGTTACTTTGTGAGGACAATTCAAGAGGTAACATTAACACAGCAAATAAGCTGACGACTCTGGATTTCAATTATCTTATACTGAAAGATTTTTTGGACAAATGGACAAAAAGAGCAAAAAGCAGATACTGTGTTTGATTTTTGGGTCCTGAATTTAAAAACTAATCTTGTTTGACTTGAGCTGGAGAAGCTTGGACTATAAAAATCAGCGATAAAACAACATGAATTTTAAGACGCATAAAACGGAATTAATTTTTTGTTAAGATTTTTTGGGGGGCGATTTTTGCCTTTTTCGATAGGACAGTGTGGAATTATGGGGAGATAAAGTGAGAGGGCTTGAATTTCTAATAACATCTGCCACTGTTTTACTTTCTGTGGTGACGTTTGTGTCTTTGGTGGTTTTGAGTGAATTTAAACACACAACATGTAATTTGTTTCTACATCTGTGACAAAACTGAGATTACATCCTGAAAAAATGGCGCGTATTACACTAGCTAACAGAAAGAATATTATCAGGAGTCAAAAGTACCTCTTTGGGCATGGGTAGACAAGATATACTAGTGTTTGTTTGTTCATTTATTAATCTTTTTATTCTCATTCATATCTTTTATTATTTTGGGGGCTTCTAAAAATCCTACATGCACATTAAATGGCTATTATGAACGTCACTGTAATGGAGCCAAAATGACTGAAAGTGAAGTTTTTGCTGGAATTGACCATAAATTATTTCCCTTTTTACAGTTATTTACTGAACAGTGCCAATCGTCTCTTTCTACAGTTCAGTACATTGTGAAGAATACTAAAACTGAATCCAACAGGTGTATATGAAACATGCAAGTAGAACAGCTTTCTAGTGAACAGATAGTGTCCTTGTGGTCAGGATGTTTCCATTGATCTAATGTGTTTACATGAAGTGTATCTACAAAAATCAGTTGTTTCATATTCATTGTTTAGAGTCTGCAATCATTAGCCTGGGGCCACTGTTAACCTTTGTCAACCGTCCGTCTCAACCTAATCTAACATTTGTAGATTTTCAAACTTTGATTTTAACATTTGCACTAGCATATATTGATTCTTTTTTCAATCATATTTTTTGTTTAAATTGGCATATTTATACAATATGGCTATTTATTCCATGGCTCAAAACAAATCAATATCCATGAGTATAGATTCTATGAATTCTACAGAGACCTGATTTGATAAGGGAATATCATTGTATCCCAATTATGCAGTTGGAGCCGATTTACTCATTTATTTATGCGTCCCAGTGTGGCTCAGACACGACGTCTCCTTCATCCTCTGTGGATGGCTTTGCTGAGATATTATTCTTGACTATTCTTTTTTTTTTTTTTTCGATCAAACAACTCATTGAATGAGAAAAAAATGCCCTGATGCATTGATGTAGTGCAACAAAACCTTAAGACGAACTGTGATTGAATTTATGGATGTTTTATGGGAGCAATGAGGTTTTCATAATTGCATGAAACATCTCAATATCCAAACGCACTGCTCGGGGACTCCAGTCTTCTAACTAAAGCCTGGAACCAGGATCTGCTGAGAGCCAATCTGAGAAACAGCTGCGCTTGTCAGATACACTTAAAAGAGACTTTATCCTTTGTGAAAGATAAAGTGGATTGTGATGAATTATGAGTGTGATAGTAGGAAACACCAAAGCCGCATCAAACTCACTGTGTCTAGTTGTTGAGTGCGGGCTAACCTTTTATTGTTAGTACGTTGTCAAATTTAGTCTTATGTAAGAATGTGCGATCATAAAGGAATATGTGCAAAAACGGAGAGATTGAGGTATCAGAGCTTTTTGCACTGCATTTCTATTTTTGTGTTGATGTTGGTTTTATTACTAAACAAATCCACAAACAAAATGAACACGACAGCACGACATCCTGCCAGTTTTCCCTCTGAGTTCTCAGTGTTTTGTGACGAGAAGTGTGTTCACGAATTGTGACAGCAGCAGACATTATGTCTCAGTACGGGTTTACACATGCACAGTGCACTGCAAAGATGGTAAATGCAACTCTTTAAAAAGTCTATTCACTCTCATTTACTCTAACCTGTTTCACATTAAAAACAAACTTAAGTTTCATTGAAAAAAAGGTTTTCTGCTCTCCACCAGGAATCTAGTGATAACCTTGCAGTTAGTGACCTGAAAACATCCCACCTGTCTTTGTAAAATCTCAATCTGTAACTAAAACTATGTGACTTGTTGGCAAATTGTTTTTGGATGAGAGCGAATAAAACATGAGGTTGTTAGTTTTGTCGGTGTATGTTTTTATCCCCTAGTTTATTCAAAGTCTCCTGGTTTATAGAAGCTACGAGAGAGATTAAATTAGGGGGATTAAACTAACCAAGATTCAGTTTATCTGAGTTTAAGGGTTAACCATCAATCAGTCATTAAATTGTCATTAAAAAAAGACTGAGATTTATTTTCGTGACAAAATGTCTTTGGATACAACTGATAGTAATGTTTCGCTGCTGAATATAAAAAGGTGTTCATATTGTTCAACATGCTAATTATCCTCATGCTTAGAGGACTCATAAAAATAAACTCATACAGAGCAAAGCCAACACTTCCACAAGTGGAATAGCTGCAAAAAGAAAAATAGCTCAGCCTCACAGAGCCCAGTTTTGAGAATAATAAGCATGTCCTTATGGGCGGGTATCAGTCAGGAACACCAATGGGTCACAACTGGTTCTGTGGCAGAAAACCCGCTTAGAAGTTTCTGCCAGCTTTGCTACCTGTCAGTCAGATATAAAGTAAAAAGTTCTTGACCCTTGTGTTGGTTTCATTTCTGTTAAATGTCAGGTATTGGTCCCCATAACAAAAAAGGAAGGGGCTGGTACATACCTGCAGCCCCCGGCTCAGTATCTCTACTGTGTGCGTCGCCTTTGGCAAAACATTGAAACCACCTTGATAATAGAATTTAATGACACCATAACTTCTTCATCTCTTCTATTTAGAAAACTGGACAAACACTGTGTGCTTGAGAGTGCTCCAAAGAAACACTTGTGAGACCAAAATTGATTTAAAAAAAACTATCAGACAATTATTTCTGAAATGAAGAGTTACAGCTCACCGTGATGTGAGAAAAAAAGTAAAAAATAAAAATACGGACTATTCTGCTATCCCAATTTTATATCAAAAAGATCATTTTAAAACCCTCAGAGGATTTTTTTTCCTGTTCTCCAAAAAGAGGTCGATGTTTTACAACAGGAAATGTGTTATTTCCAGGCTACTTTGGTTATTCCCCATGAGACAGGCTCACTGTCGTATGGAAGCCATTGCACCTGACAGGGTGTTGACTTTAATTCTTATTGTAGTGACAAGTGAGGCACTTCAGAGAGGATAATTGTATCTCAGGTCTCCTGCATGCTGCTTATTATTCATTCATAGCAAACAGAATGAACTCCTTGTAAACGTGTAAAAATGCATTTAAGTGTCCATTCTCCTTTCCTAAAATCACAGCTGCAGCTATCTGCTTTTGTCACTTCCAGTCCTGTGCTCTGCCAGCTCAGCTTTTAAGACTCTGGCAGGCTGGATGGAGCTTATATTCAACAAAGCTGACAGGTTGGACAGTAATGCAGTTGTCTGGGCTTTTATTTCGTACTTGGGATTGGATTTTGAAAACCACAGCACATTAGAATGAAGTGCTTTCAGACATGCCCCTCATGTAAGGCTGAACTGCAGCAGTGCCAACCCGCTGTAACAAGACATACAGTAAAAGGCCTGTCCTCGGAAGTTTGACTCAATGTGGACAAGCTTTTACAAGATTTTGCTTACTGCTCTGCTGATGGAGTTTATTTTAACTCTTTTAAATCCAAACTTATTTAGTTTGATATGTCACAAATATTCTCATCAGATCCTGAAGTCAGGTTTCTGATCTCTGGTCAGTTCTGTATATTATTGTATATAAACTTATGTGACCTAGCAGCTAATGAGATGACCTTCCAGTGGAATACAGCATAGAGGTTTGCTGGTTACCCAAAGCTGGGGGGAAAGAGGACCCGGCTGCCATGCAGCTGGTCCTTTTCACATTCAGTCAGGGGGACACCCGCAAAAGCAAGCTGACACTACAGCTGGAAACCATCAGGATGAGAAGTTGAGACTATGGGCCTTCCCTCCTCTGCTACACCCTCCCTGTGCCCAAAGACTATTGGCACAGTTTGTTATTTACTCATGGAAATGTGTCGTTCTCTATTTATTCTGAATTTTTAAGGATTAGGGATTTTAAAGGAGACATGCTCCTTTAATGAAAACCGTGTTTGTCTGATTTAGTTGTTTGATTGATCAGTCATGAAAATACATGTGTCACCTCATTGATCTGTTTCTCCAGACAATTTCACTTGCTTTGATTATTGATTTAACCTCAGGCCACAGTGCATCCGAGCAAGGCTCAGTGACAAGTGATGAGACCCCATTACAAAATATACATTATTAATATCTCCTATATCTGTTTTCTTTACCTAACTGACCAGAACGGTACACCTGAAAGAGAGGAAAACTCAGGATCCACCTCACAAAGGACCGAGCATTAGCGAGAACACAGAAACAAGAAACAGATAATGATCCAATTTCTGGGGGGAGCAACGATGAATGAGAATAGCCAACAACAATTGCTTCAATGGGGAAATAGGAAATTGCTGAGTATCCTCTGCCTAGTCCATTAATGTGGCTGGGACATGAACCAAGACTTCCTGAATTGACAGGAAGCCATACACATGTTGCCACTGAGTGATGGAGTGTGTACAGGAAAGGGGCGGGGCCGGTGGAGGCTTGTGGACCTGGCATGCCCAGACAAAAACATTGTGTGATGAGCGCTACTCAGTGTGTTCAGAGGCTGCGATGGCCATTCATCCACACCAGTTAGGCCTCCATGGCAGTGATTAGCATTGTCATCGTCATTTCCAGGCCCTCTATGCAGATGGCCCGCATGCTGGAGGTGCCAGCATAAAAGTGGCTGTTCTCTTTCACATAATCACTCTCTGGCCTCTGCTCTCATCGGCCCTCTTTATCTCCACAAAAAGTATTCTAGGAATATTTCTATGCCGCTTTTATGTTCCTTTATTATCAAGAAAAGACTTGCCAGTGCCTGTGCCCCTGGTGGATTTCACTACGGTTAGTAGTAGTGACGCGATTGTGGCGTTTTTGTTGAGTTATTTGTATCGGCACGGTTAATATTTGATCTTTTTAATCAAGTAAAGTCAGTTTTATGCTGCAATATAAAAACACATAGCTGTAGAAGATGACAGTTTAGCACAGCAGAGGGAGAGGTCTGATCAGCACGCTGCCTGGGGCGCTACAGGGCTGCCGTGGGCTCTTTGCGGCCTCTGTAGATATACACAGCAATTAGACCCCACTACGCGGCGAGTGGAGAAGAAAGTACTGCAGACAAACAGGATATGGCATGTCAGTTTGATACCACATCACCAAGCAACCAAATTTCAGATAAACTCATTTAGAACCTCTGACAACAACCTTTGGCTCGCCTCGCATGGCCTTTTTTTTTTTTCTTTTTCGCTCGTCTATATGTCTACTCGCTCTTCCTCTCCTCTTTGCTCTCTTCTCCTCGCCCCTCCTCTCATCTCAAAGCCGAGATGATAGGCCTAATAATTAAAGCAATTCTGTATGGGGTGGAGAGCTCCCGAGCATCTGTGTGTGTCAGACTCCTGACATGATACAGAGGGACAGCACAACGATTAAATATCCATCATGCCACGCCACATCAGTTCTAATGCAATCAGAAACACATGAGTACGCCAGCTAAGTCCCTTTCCATCCACAATGATTAAAGAAGTCTTTAATTCCAAAGACAAATAAAAAATGCAGGATCATTTTATCAAAAATGTAAATGACCTGTCTCTTTGCATGACAGCAGCGACAGAGCTAGGGCTAATACGAAAGTGTGTATACCACTGTGACAAGAAACACAGGCCCGCTGCTCTCTCAGTGGCCATTATTCTAATACGATCTGAGCGTCCCAACCTGAGTACACTTTTCTCATCCTTTTCTAAAGGTGATGATGATGATGATGAAGGTTTGAGGTCCCACACACTGGAACAACAGAGGACAAAGGTTGTCAACTTACTGCTCAAACAGTTGACGACGATATCTCCTTACAGAGTGTTTTTGGACTCTATATGACTGAAACTTTTCTGTTATTAATGAAATTAAAAGGAAAGAATTAATGATTTATATTAAACGATTTTCTAATTTGTTTCTAATTAAACGCTACTGTCTGAAGTGCAGATTCACATTTTGTACTCGCACAGATACCAGGAGTAGTTTCTAATGACAATTAAACAAATAGAGTTCAGACATCTTTTCCAATTACTCTCAATTATTTGATGTGAGTTAAAAATTTACTTGTCCCGTCTCAACTTGGATGGTAATTAACAAAATGTTGTTTACTTTTTTAATGCAATTACTCTCAATTTATTCATGATTTCTGAAAAATCATTAGTGAAACTCTGATATTACCAATGACATTTCATTTACAGTCTCTTTTTCTGCCTTAAAAGTTAGTTTCTGAGACCAGATTGTGAATCGATCCCAGAGAGCAGGTTAGACTGCCCAGAGAGGAAGTGTTCATATTATGAAGGGCAAAAAAAGCAAAAGTATGTCGCTCTCTGTTTTGTATGAGGGATAAAGGATGTAACAGAAATTTTACTCGGTTTAAAATGACATTTGTGTTTGACAGCAAAGGCGGAAGGATATACGACAGCACAGTCTGTGAGCAGGAACCACCGCGGGATGTCAAAATTGGCTCGTATTCAGCGCAGCCCACCACCTCCATTGCTCTCATGTTTATGCAGAGAAAGACTGAACTCTTTTGATTCTACTGAGGAGCTTTTGATTTGGAGCTGAGTGTCTGCTGGCAGCCTTTCAACGCTGCACTTCAGGTTCAGGATTTGACTAATCAAGCTCAGGTGGGGCAGGGCACGGGTGTAAGTTTAGATGACAAACATATGGATCACCCCTTTTTCAGTGAAGACAAGTTTCTGTGGCCCTTTTGCTTGTCCCTGTGTTACCCTTAGCTTATAGAGGGCTTTGGAAAAAAACAGATGAACACTCTTTTATTTTAACTAATGCGAGATTCAGACATAAACTACTTAAAAGTGATTTTTTTTTTTTTTAGTACAAGGTGATGTCTCGTCAAAAACTCCAGACTGTGCTTGATGAAGTTCCTCCGACTCAGGCTGAGTTTTAAAACTCCAACTTTGGACAAAAGGTTAACGTCTGTCTGAAAAATATCAGGAGTCATTTTGCTGACTTATGAAATAACTCAAGATTACTTGAACTTATTTTGTAATTGGTTTAAAGGTGGGGACTCAATACCACCATTCAGACAATGCCTACTTGTCCCATGATCAAGAGTTGAAAACAACATCACATAATGTAACATATCATTGTGACAGTCAACGTTTAAACATTATACCCTTCAGGATTACTAGTCAGTTAAACCAATTATCAATATGTCTTCTATAATGGGTCCAACATGCCAGTATTGTGTTGTGAAAGATTGAATTTTGTGGCATGGTGCAGTTTGAGATTATTTTGACTTAAAAAATGGAGATAGTTATTTCTTTAGGCTGTAACTTAATCATAGCGATGCATAACCATCGCTAACCATTATTTGTGCAGGTATTGTGTAGATGGAGCACGATCGAAATAGCAAAGAAAGCATTTGGATTTACTAAACATCCAAATCTATGTATTCCTCCTCTTGAACAGTCCAATTAAAGACTATAAACCACATGGACATTTAATGTTGTTTAGAAGCTCTTACCACCAACTAGAGAAGTAACAGAAAGAAAATTCTACCTAACAGTTATTGTGACCAAAATAATCATGGTTTTCGGTATTATCCTGGTATTTTTAAAAATGTATTCAAAGGCATTGATTACAGCGTTTTCATGCTTTTAACTAGCGCTAAACAATGCCTTGTTTTTATTGTTTCATCACATCTAGACAGGATTACTGTCTTCAACTAAGCGTTTCCTCGACATTCCTACAAAACCCCAAAATTTGCCCAAACGTCCAACTGGGTCCTCTTTAAGGGCTGATGGATGTCTTCGCCACTGTCATCTCCTCCTTCCACAATGTCACCATTTCTAACTCAATAGAAAGTTTAAATGCGAATTGGCGTTCGTTACACAGTGCGCCTGCGTGGCTACACAGGGTTTCCTTTACAAGCAATTGATCGTGGCGCACCGCACCGGAACCATTTAAGTTAATGTTCTACTGGATTCTTTCCATTCCGTTGCGGATCGCCGGACTCTGCAGCTGATCGCAAGAGCTCTATTTTTTTCGTACGCCGGAGCATACCAGATAAATTCAGCTAGGATTAACTGCAAACTCTGTAAGGACACAATCTACTGCTTTTATGGTTAGCCTCTGTTGTTGTCTTTATAGAGACAACTCGTTATAGCACAATGTGATTACCGCTGTCAGTAATCCGCCACGTAATTCACCTCACCAACGGATCCGGTAGGAATTGGCGAACAGCGAAAACCGCTGGGGTTAGCATTAGCAAGTAATTGTCCTCGATCACACAGCTGATAAATAAAGGTTTATTGTCGGCGATCTCACCTCTGATTCATTACACCCCACACCATTTTTAAAATGAAAACGGTAATCGTTATCATCAACATTTTTATCACGATTCACCATTACACCGGTTACCGTTACATCTCTACCACCTACAAACGCACTCAGAAGATAACATGAGCCCCACACACAGGAGCAGGCGTTCCTAAACTATTGATAAGACATGTGAAGCAATGAGGAGAAACAGTTGTATGTGGGGGGGTGGGGCATCTGGGGTCAACCACAGGGGTATTGTTATTCAAGAGGATCTCAGACTACATTAGCCGGCAGCTCACCTACAGATCCCCCAAATGATCTACTGAGCCTGTCAACTGCAGGACAGGGGGGGGGCTGAGAGGGGACGCGGGTAGCAAGTCAGTTAACATGACGAGGAAGCCATACAGATAAATCACAATTCACTCAGGGAGCAGTCACACTCAATGACATATTCACTGGCTGGCTCTACAGCTCATTTGATAACGCTCTTGCCACGTCATTCATTTCTCTGAGGGATGAAAGGGAGGCTGAAAATGTCATCAGCTCACTGAGGCAGGGACACCACCAACTCAGAATAAAGAGGGAGGGAGGTGCCTCATAATTAATTAAGTTTTTTAACCCCGCTACAGCTACACAGACATTCCACTATTTTCTGGGGGTCTTTCAATTAGACATGCGTTGTAATTAAATGCTGTGTCACAGTGCTATTGGGGCTTGCCGGATTTATGTCCCAGGATGAGTTACTGCCATTCATTATCATGATGGATAGCACGGCGTAAAAGGAATATTGTTAGAGTCCCTTTAGGAAAGCTGTAGCAATTGCATAATAATAGAAATATCTCTTACTCCTGTCACTTCTCACGTTCGCCACATGGAAGCGGTTGTATTTCAAACACTGCGGCGAGGATGATCAATCAGGTTCATCCTCAAGATTTTGACACAAATACAAAAAACTCCATAAATAAGAAAGATCGAACGCGTTTAATATAACTTTTCTGAATTTCTTCAAAACAGATAATGTTTTTGCTTTATATTAAAATTCTGATACACAATAATTGCTCCTTCGCAATGCGCGCACACACACACTACCATCTGTTTGCCTTTCAGGAGAGTAAAAAGAAAGTGAGTGTGTGACTCCTCGGTGCTCCTGCTTACTGTGAAGTCACAGAGGCCTGAAAATGTGCCGGGACAACAGAGGCGAGGCGAGGCAGAGACACTCATCTTCAGACATGACTTCAGGACATGTTGTCGTCATCTTGACAGCACAACTTTTGTGTTAGATGTACTTTCAAGTCCAGAAGGCCCACCTCACTTCAGAAAAACCCTCTAGTCTCCTCGAGTGTCTCTGTTTAGCCGCAGATCACACGCACCGTGTTGTTTTACTTTTCCTTGATCTCTCACATCACAAACTCGATGGCTTGCACAAAAAGCTCCATCACAGAGAAAGTGTGCTCACTTTTAGTTTCGTAGTGAAGTGGATTGTTAAATAAAAGGTACATCGAGATTTATTGATGAAAATAAAAAATACTGGAATGAGCTTTTTATCCATGACCACGACAGATACGATTATAATATTCTGCAGTTATAGAGCTGGTGGCAGTGCTTTAACTTTTCAAGAAAGGAGGGTGCTAGTTTTTCAGACTGTGGCTTTTTAAGTGAGCCAAGAGAAGTGATTGCTTCTTATATTATGGCTTATTTAAATGTCTATAATTTGGAGTTGATAGTTAGGATTAGTAACATCCAGTGTGAGGACATTGTAAGGGCTAATTTATTCAATGTTCCCCTCAAGCAGGTCAGGTGTTTTTTTTTTTTTTTAAATATAAATCTGATGTGGTCTAAGCCGTCTACCAGTAACCAGTTTACTGCTTCAAAACATCACGTTTGGGTCCTTTAAGAGAAAGAGACCATCACAAGAATAACAGCAAATTATATTCCCCGCCCCTAACTCTGCAGGAATCTGAGCATAGGGATGTTTGCTCAGGTTTATTGGTCCAAGCTCTCAGTCCATCATTTCTTGCACCAGCCCTTTGCAGGTAGATGTACCTTTAAAAGCTTAACGAATGTGTAAAAAGCAATTTATGTTTCAGGGTACTTCCAATTAAATTTTATTTTGAATATAAATGTATATTTTATCTTTCTTATATTAGAACAAAGAAACTTGAACTGCATGTTGTTTCTGTGTTTTTATGGTACCCTGAATCCAAATGTAATGCTCTTATCCAGGTATAAAAGCAGGTATTAAAGGGATCGTGTTTTTGATTTAGACTTATTTTCTCTGAATTTAAATTAATGCGATTCAATAAAAGCTATAAACACAAATTTAACAGATTAAATTCAACGCCTGAAGTTAATGGAGATTATGTTTTAGTGACATATAACAAGTTCTTGCACGTCTGAAGCTGTGGCCTAGTGCAACTAAAAATATAAAAATAAAGCCTGAAGTCGACAAATCTACCAGCCAAAAGGCAAAAGGGTTTGGTTAATGCCAGAAGAGATACAGTAAGAAAAACATGCCGTTCTTCCCCACAAAAACTGATGTACCAGGAGGTCTGACCCCTATTTCCCTTTATTTTTCTGCCGCTTGGTTAAAAAGCACTATGTGAGTGTTTTCTGTCATTGCTTTTTCTTGCCGTCCATCTTCCTGGTTGGATTCTCACTGAAATTGCTGTACACTAATAGACTCGGCCATTTGGTGCTCCACACAATGAATGTTGTTGTAATTCCTCCTGTCATGGGGCAATGAATGTTCCATGTTTTCTTTTTTTTCCCCCTTTTGCTTGTTTCCTACATGTAGACAGCAATTTACATGGAGACATTAATGTAACTGTCATGTTCTATCCAAGAGCGCTGAAGCAGAACTGCTAAAAGACAGCCAAGCCACAGCGCTGATGCTCAGGGCACCAAAGATTGAGCAGCAATACAAAGTTAATGGAATTAAGTAAAGAATTCCCCCATCCACCCAAGCAAGAGAGAGAAACCAGACAAAAAATAAAATTAAAGAAGGCTGTGCTTGGAAGTGGATGATGAAAACACCAAAAACAAGCATCTGGGGGTTTAACGTGGATGAGGTGTTGAGGGCCGGGGATGACAAACTTTCTTTGTCGATATATTATTGTCAGAAATTTCTTGTGTTACAACAATATTGTATGCTGTCACAGGGCTCCTCTTCCTCTTCTTATGTTGTATATCCTCCTGGATCCTACATTAGATCTCTATATTATTTTATGTCTAAGAACTGGGGGTGGCAGGGGAGCTCCAGGAACAGTGAAAAGGCTTTAGCTGAAACAAGCTCTCCTGTATAACATGTTCAAAATCTGCCATTTTTTTCACCAGGGATCTCGCCAGCTTGTGTCGAACAGAAAGCATGTGTGGATGTGTGGTGTGTGTGTGTGTGTTTTTTCTGTCAAGTGCTAATTCAACCACCCAAAGAAGGAGGCCACGCCGTGAGGGCTGAGTGTAAAAACGACATTAGCAGAAGAATGAGCTGTGTTAACCTGTCAAAAAATTGATCACGTTTTAAGAATTCATATACCGAATTATTTGAGCCACCCACCAGTTTGTGTTTATAATAAGTGGGGTATATATAATTAACATTGTTCATAAATACACATACACAAAAGATGCATTAAGTCAAACAATCCTGTGAAAGAATGAAACAAAAACTCTCTTTAAATGTATCATCTCTCATCTAAACCTGCTTCAAACAGGTCATTATTATTACATAGAGCGTTTTGTCTTTCATGGATCTTTTATGAGCTTTAAAAAAAAATGTTTCAGGATCTTTATCAAAAGAGGAAATTAGAGTAAGAAGCTTTCTCACATTTTAAGAGCTTCTTTTACATAATGGTCCATTTACTCGTTTTAATCCTTCTCTAAGGCCGGTTCTTTTGTAAGATTATGAAAAGGAAACTAGCACTTATGGCTGAATTTGTTTCACTGGTTTAGTTTCTTCCACCAATAATGTGGCATGCTCATAATCTATTAATCGCTTACAATTAATTTATGCATTTCAATTGATTTTTTTAATTTGATCTGGATCACAGCCTGTGATTACTTAGATTTTTCATAGGTACCAAAGACAAACAATTAGAGGTCTATTTTTCTTGAGGTATAATCTTTGAATTTTATATTCAGCTAAAATATCAACAACCTTTGAAAGGCACATCTGCATCACCAAAATTAAAACCATCAAACTATTGACAACTACATGCTGTATCTTATTTTAAACAACCAAAACTTGGGTCTAAAGCACCATATGGTCTTGAGGTAATTTTATTATCAGCAGAGAGAGCAGCAGAAGAAAGAGTGTCTGATTTTTTCTCTACATTTTTATCATCATCTCTGATTTTGTAACATTGTCACAACAGTGTATGTTGTTTGATTGTTTTGCGTGACTTTTCCCTTGCTGGACTGTAGTCTGTTGAGGTCTAGCTTGAGGAATTCAGTCGTATATTTTGACGTTTGTGAAACAACACTTCGATATTATGTCATAAATCTACGATGACTGATTTCACTATCTGTGCTAAACTTCATGACTACGTTACGTTTATGTTTTTATCCCTTATCCTTTTTGCTAAATTTTATAGGATAACAAGTGTCATCATTTTTCATTCTCATGTGGTTAAATTAACATGCACAGCCAAACCTGCCCTGCTCCGTTATACATAGAACATACATTCATTTGCTAGAAAGCAAAAAAGGGGAAAGAAAAAAAGAAATGAATTTCCAACCAGCTTCTTTGAGCACATCACTTAAATGTAATTTAGTGTTTCATTTGAGATTTATTCAAAATCAGGCTGAATAAACAAAGCATACTTTCTCCATGAAATCCAATAAAGCTGAGTGCATGTCACCGAGCCCTGACAGCCTTGACTTCAAAAGCACATGGTTGGAGATGAATGCAGAAGTAAGGGGGTGGAGGGCATGATTAGCAGCCCACTTGGCTTCTATCCCGGTTGTATGTGCTATATATACATAGCATCAGTCACCTTCCCATCACCTAATTAACTCCTTCACCTTTACACAACAAAGTAGCATCGACTTCAAACTACTCTGTTTGACTGATTTGACACAAATGCTTTATGAGTATTTTAAAATGAAAGGCGATTTTGAAGATGCAACACACATTGCTAATAGCCATCAAATGCCTCAGCGGCTACTTCTTTTTTCAGATGATTAAAGCTGTTGGTGGGTTCAGGAGGCTTACCTGACCCGAATGCTCGCAATTTCTTCAATTTCACAGCCAAGTGTAAGTGTTGTGAATTGTGCACACATATGTATGTACACACGCTGTTGCTAAGCTTTGTCTTCACACTTGTGTTCGGTCTAAGCCAGCAGCAGGTAAAACTTCTGCAAATTATAGCCTGAGGGCAGCCTTTGCTGCTCAGTGTTCGATGCTGTTTGATACTGTCTGCCTGGAGTTGGTGAAATCCCAAGTTTCTCTTATTGAGGTTTTGTGTCATTATTCCATTCGTACTACCTGCTCTCCGCTGCCATTTACATAAAACTATAATTAAAACCATTTATATGTGGTAGCAATTAACATTTGGAAAAGACAAGTTTTCACTGTCCTCCTACAGATGTGACATTATTTTGCTCTCACAATAAGCACTTCAACAAATTTTTCTGTTTGTCTTATTGAGTTTAAATCATTTGATGTCTTCTTGATTTCATATTGTTTCATATCTTTTTGAGTTCATATTGTTTTTAATCTCTCCTTTTTAAATCTTTTTATACGTTTCCTTGCATCTGTAAAGCACTTTGCATTACCTTGTGTATTATTGGTGCTATACAAATAAACTTGCCTTGGCTTATAATCTGGTGTTTCAGACAAACAAAAGTTAGGCTTCATCCTACACACTGCTGCAACAAACAAACAAGTATGCAATACAAAGGAGGTATTTTATTGTGTTACCATTTTTTACCCAGAAGATGGCGCTTGATAAAGCTAGAGACAGCTTTACTATGCAATGGATGTTGGAGACATAATGAAGTAGATCAGTCTTGCAAATAAATCAGTGGCATACTATTTTAAAAATTGAGGATTTGAATGAAAGACCAGTAAAACGGAGCAGTGGGAGACTCAGTGGTTTGGCTGTCAAAGGTGGGTCCATCTGTAGCCCACAGCTACCCACACTATCAAAGACCGAGTTTAACTACTGTACAGACAGTTTGGCAGGTTGGCAATAACAGATGGTGCTACAAACAGTATCTTCAGTTTCTAATGCTGGGGAAGTCTTCACTCTAAAACAGTCTGAGCTTTTTTTTTATTCCGGGAGTCCCCTAAAATCAAAAAGAGTCTGATATTAACTGTAGTACCCAGGTTAATACCAAGAACCAGGCCTTTAGGATATTAAAAAAACACTTAATATTAAAACATTGTCTTATATGAAGCATTGGATACAAGACAAAGGTCCATCTGATCTCCAAGGGGGAAATTAAAGGCATATCCAGTAGGGGTGGGAATCACTAGTGGCCCCACGATACAATATTATCACGATACTTGGGCAACGATACGATATTATAGCGATTTTTAACATTCTTCAATACAGCGAGCATTGTGATACCATATATTGCGATTTATATAAGTTTTTCAACTGTTTAGCTAATTTAGCATTTGTCTTTCCTTTATGTTCGTCTTATTTACGCTGTATTTTATTTTCATGTAGCACATCTTGCAAACCTTAGATATATTTGTTGCACTAACTTTCTCCTGCTCTTTATTGTCACCTCTGCCAACCTCACTGGACAAACAGTTGATTTTATTTTTCTATTATCATAGAGTTGACTTCATAGCAATTAATTTGAAAAATCGATACTTGGTAAATGAGACGATATGATATATCACCAGACAAAATATCGCGATACTATGCCGTATCGATTTTTTTCTCCCACCCCTAATATCCAGCATGAGGAAACTTCAGGGTGGACCTAGAACATTCTAGTAGCAGGTTTACCCACCAGGAACATTTAAATTTATTTGCTTTTGGCGTCTTTTCTGCCACCACACAGCTGAGAAGTGAGCAAAATAGACAGACACCAAGAACGATGGATGAGGGGGAACCAAATTTCAGCAAAATTAAAAAACAGCAAAAGTCATCAACTAATTTTTTACTAAATAAGATGTGCTGTTTAAAGCAACCAAAGAAACATGTTTTCTCACTGATAAAGAAAAAAAGGGGGAATTACTTCAAGGTACTGATCAAATTGATAAAATTTCCTTTCTAGTTGGGGTCCCTAAAAGGTTAGTAGTGACCCTCAGCTATGCAAAAGCACATTATGCTAACTCAGCAATGTAAAGCAGAAAGCCTACAGCTCCTAAGCAAAAAAATTTACATCCCCTAGTAGTTGATAAATCACACACAAGACCAAGAAGGAGAGAGGATTAAACAGGAACACTGCTATTGCGATGTTATGAAGAGGTGAGTATGTACAATAAGATCAGACTGAAAGTTTGGTATGTGTGTAAACAGTGCATACATTATTTGTATGTGAACAAGTCTGTGTGTTTTGGGTAGAGGGTGGGGGGTCTGTGGGATATGCCGGTGATCTGGAGCTGATTTCTTGCTCTAAGTGTGCTGGATCTGCTTGGCATGCTCTGCGTCTCCTCTCTTGCTGCTATAGGCTCTGCTGGCTATAGCTTGTGGCGCTCCCGGTGGAGTAAGTTCTTTCCACTAACAAAATGCAAAATACAAAATTAATAAAAACACCCTTTGAAACTGACAAATATGCCTCGGGCAAACTATCGGCCCGCCAGCTGCTTAAAATTTAATCAGTATTTTTTCTTTATTTATTTATTTTCCACGGCCATGCTCATCTTTTTAATAACATGTTGCTGAGAGTGTCTGTATACAAAGTTTTCCTCTGTCAAGAATTACATAGGGCCTGTCAGTTCATGGTCTCTCTCCCTCAGGGGGTTGCCAGAAAATAAGCTAAGCAGATTTTATTTTATCTTCTAACCTCAGTCCTTGTCCTCTTTCAAAATGGTTTTCTCTTCGGGTTTTTATGTTTGTAAAAGTGACCTCCAACCTTGACAGGGCCAAACGAGGACATACAGATCAGCTCACCGTCATATTTCTAAGATCAACCGGATGCTTGCATTGTCTTAAGCAGTGGATAAAGATGAAGACGACTAAAACGATGGAATTGTTGATGTCGGAAAGCAACACTGAATTCCCTGATAGCTCTCCCAAACTGATATAATATTCATGCACTCATTTATAATTTAATTTTATTAACACAGGGCTTCAGTGTGAGTGATGACAGAGTGTTGAGCTGTCGTCTACGTGTCAATCAAGCCCTCCAGAATCCCAATCACGGCTCTGATAGAACAAAGAGGTAATAGACAAAGAGCAGAAAAACATATACAAGCTCGTCGCCAGTCTCCTGCGGGATTTCTAATGCACTTTGTCCGGAACTTGCTAGTCCTGCTGGGACCATTTCTGCAGGAGAGCTAATGGAGATGAGAGTGACATGCTTTTGACACACTGACTTAGCCAAATTTGATGCCTTTTATGTAGATTTACTTCTTGATTATGCAGTGATTTTGCTCCTTTTAAGTTTTCACTCGACAAAATTGTGATGTGTGTGCTCCTGTTAATTGTTGCATATTCTTTATACTCCCTCTCACCGTGTTGAATTTGTGGTGAGGGGGTTGTTTGAAGAGCTGCCTCTCTCTTTTGCATCATTGCTGCCATGTTTCGCTCACATCATTATGGGTTTCCAAAATCAGATATCCTTGAGTTCAAGACAAAGTAGGACTGGGCGATTTGGCAAAAAAAAAATGATCAGGATATGTTTTGTCGTATCGTCCAATCTCGATTATTAGCGGGATTTTTTTTTAATGCCAGTTTTAAAGCATCTGAACTAAAAACTACAGAAACTAGAGATTAGTTCAGCATACAAAATAAATAACATAGAAAACTGAATAAGATACACTTAGAAATACAAAAACCATTTTAACTCAACAGTACAACAAATGTAGATAAATACAAAA
Source organism: Xyrichtys novacula (assembly GCA_962446985.1). Lineage (NCBI taxonomy): Eukaryota > Metazoa > Chordata > Actinopteri > Labriformes > Labridae > Xyrichtys > Xyrichtys novacula. Next base: position 33,754,080 of record OY660864.1, on the reverse strand, counting down.
TAATACAGAGAATTAGTTTACAGTCCTGAGTGTTTTTGCAGGTATGCAAGACCCAAAATAAACAAATCGCCCCCTCAGAGATAACGAAGATGCACCGACCGCCGACATACCTTGCACATCGGCTTAATTGCTCAACGTCACTTTGGAGATACCCGAACCACAACCACACAACCGACGTTGAATAACTTCTCAACAGTAAGATCTTCGGAGGATGACACAAAGTCATGGCTGACATCTAGTTTGCTGCCCTCAGCTCCGCGTCTAGCTCCATATTAAGTCATTCTGTTTACTTTTTCTGTTTACGTCTCTGGCAACTTACAGAAGTGAGCAGGAAAAGCTTGACTCTGATTGGCTGTTCTGATGCAAATTTTCGCTATGTTTGATCAAGTAAATATGCTCACAGCTGATCACCGTGACCGAAATGAAATTGATCACGATCATATAATCGCCCAGTCCTACGACAAAGGTTCTGGTAAGTCAAGTTTTTTTTTTGTTTTTTTTTTTTGCACTCAATACTTTTGTAACAATCAAACAGCCTGTAAACATGCAGGTGTGAGACCCAGTGTACATGCAGAAAAATAACCCTCTTACTTTCTATCATTGCAAGCTCTTTAATCAGCCTCGAAAGTCCTGTTTTGAGCTGGTCTGATAATAAAAAAGTGCTTTTGAAAAGAATTATTCTCTCTACCTTTACTGAACTGTAATGTGCTTAATGGGAATTAAAAGACAGAACGATCTGAATGATTGCTTCCCTTTGGCATCCGGAGGCCCTGGACTCTTATTTCAAACTATTTTATGCACCATTGATGAAGTTGACATATCAAACTAGTGAAGACTGGATTGCACCACAACCTTGACTCGACAACATATGTGGTTATAATTGCTGTAAAAAGAGCCAATGTGTCTTTTTCATTTTCACTTAAATAGGAAAGAACTGACTGAAAGAGATTATATCCTTATTAGTCCTGCAGGTTTAATTAAGTTTCCTCTATTCCTATTCTGTACAATGAATTTTATTTTTTCCATCAGTTTTTACCCAAAACAAATAAGAACTGTATCTATAGCACATGGTTCTTCTTGATTACATGTAACCTCAATTTAACATATAATATTTCTTTAAAAATCTGTAATGAGAAATGATTTTTTCCACTGTGCTTTTCTTGGATTTCACCCTGAAGGAGGCCGGTCTCTTGTTCTTACACATAAGTGAGTCTGAATCTAAGATAAATTCCCCTTGGCAGGTTTTTCTCCTCTGTGTAAAAAGCCAGTTTTGTGCTGCTTCTTCCTTTTTTCTTACTTTCTTAGTTATTAATTGAGATGATGAGAGTCAACGCTTTCAGCAGCAGGCTAGCTCAAGACAAGAAATGCTTGAACTTCTTTGCCATAAATATTAACAAGCAATATATTATGCATATTATTCTTTAAATACCATATAAAAAGTGTTTTTGTGACTAAATCTTAATTTTGCATATGCTTTTAAGTAATGTGCATTAAATAATAATTACCATTAAATTGATGGCAGAGGCAGCTTTGGTACTGTCAATCAAATTTGTGCAAACCCCCTCTGACACTTTCTGTCTCCCATCACTTCAAGCTGCCGAGCCATTATTGTTCACGCCAGCGTCTCAGAGTGCAGCAGAATCAGCACATACTGTACCCTCCTGCACTTTCCTATCTGTACACTTACTACAGGTCATAAAAGGTCATTAAATGTACTGTAGACATTTTTTAACCAAGAGAGAGGAATTAATCCGAAGCCACTGCAATATTCACTATGTTGTCACTGTGAGCAGAGAGGGAGAAGGGGAACGGAAAGATGTTCTTCTTGTGATCTGTGGTTACTTGCTTAGTTCACACAAGACTGTAAGCAGTGATTTTAAAACTCAAAAATGCAGAGTTAAGTGCAAAGTAGTGGATTTGATGGTGTAACCGGTGTAACAGTAAATCCTGACAACAATGATGATGATAACGATCAAAAACTGGTGAGGTGGGGTGTAATGAATCAGCTGTGAGATTGCCATGATAACTCCTTTATTAATCAGCTGTTTGATCACTGACAATAACTCTCGAATTAATCGGCTGTGTGATCGCAGTTGATAACTCGCCTAATGCTAATACTCTGCACTCACACGCCACAATGCGCCAAAAAAAAACATGTTAGTTAGATCTGAATATGACCGGTAGAGGACAGCATTACACTGGATGGCGTACATCCTGCCAGGGGAGGAGGAGAAGGAGGAGCAGAAGGAGAAGAAGAAGAAGAAGAAGAAAAAGACACATCAGGTAGCGGCAAACAGTAAATTTCAAACTATGGATGCCAGGGACATCAATCCAGGAGAAAAAATGCCGATATTGGAAGCTGGGCTTGGGCGGAAGAGGCTGGAAAAGATGGAAAGCCTCACGCTAGCTGGTGCCGAAAACTGAAAGAGCCGGGTGCTTGTTTTTGTGTGTTGTGCGCCGGAAAACTCATAAATGGCAGCAGTAGGAAAAAGTTCGGTAAAGTTGGAAAGATATTCACAGATTCGGACTTCCGGGATCAAAAACTCTGAGGCGAAACATTGTCTAAAAATTTTTCAGGCACAACATTGTTTTTCTGCTTCAAGCCCTGCTCTTTGCTCGCACAGATAAAAACAATGTTGTTGTTGTTGTTGACACATAAGTAATTTAAACTTTTGTACACAATCGTAGGCATCGCCAAGAACTTCCCAGTGGTGCAAATATGCGTCCCTATCCCCTTTTAAACAATAATTTCCATTTCGCCTGTTTTCTCTCCACTCAACACTTACTGTAAGTACGGCTTCTTGAAATCCTCTGATGCCCCATAGAAACTCAACATCTCTCAGTGAAGAGGGGGGGCCACACAGCTGCCCCCTCCTCACTCTTTCCTCTCCGACTTGAACAGAGAGACATGGGAGTATTTCAAGGGACAATGTCTTTGATGTGAGCAATTTTTAAGGCTAATTATACAAACAGGATAATAACAATGGAGACTACACGCTGCCTGTGTGTTTACCCTCCCTGTGTTTACATCACAGTCAGGTCCTTGAGCCATGACGAGACACACACACACACACACACACACACACACTCATTTGTTAAAACAGCTGGGGTAATCCTCAGTTGTTCTTGGTGCGGCTCATAATAACAACAAACAATGAAAAATGCCTGAGATCAAAGAAGGATATGATTATGTATTTAAAAAATTATTTAAAGTTTTCAGAAAGAGGCAATAGATTGTTGATGCGCTGACTTCCTCCCAGAGTTAATTGATAGCAGTACTGGCTGGGTGTGCTTATATAGCTGCAGGACAATGCTTGTATTATCATGTGAGCCCCTGGCCCTTGGGTAACAGATCTTGTTGTTTGCATATTTATTGTGCATTTGTGTATTCATGCCTTTGCCTGTATCTTATCACCTAAATTGGCTCATGTGTCATTATTTCCTGTGTGGGTGGTTGATTGTGCAGTGGCAGTACCGTAACAGAGCTCCTGAACAGTCTCTCGCTTCACAGAGGATTCAATTTAAAGAGGCTTGAGATAACAAGCTTCTTTTCTCTGACATTTGTTCGAATGTGGCGCACCGTCGATGAATACAAAAACCTCAGATGTTCTTCAAAAAAGTCTGGACAACTGTTGTAAATTTTTCATTTAAGACACGGATTCTTTTTTTTTACCTGTCGGACTGAGAAAGAATGGGAAGGATTGTGCGCGCTCACCTTTCATCATGCAGCCTAGCTATTAGGCGTGCCTTCACGCCCCATGCATTAGAACCACATTAAATTTGGAATCACAGCACTCTTCAGGTTCAAATAATGAGCATTTAATTATTGACAGGGGATGAATATTTAACAAAGACACTGGTGGTTCACTGGGTTGGCCTCATATGGAGTAGTATTAAGGAGGACACGAGGTCCCCATGACCCAGAAACCCACCCCCATTCCAGATGAATATCCAACACTGCTATTAGAGCCACTGGCACTGTGGGGTACAAGTGCAGGTCGATCCGAACATGAGCACTGCTTTAGGAAATGTAATCATACAAGAAGGAATATTGAAAGTGAGTTAACAGGAAACCTCCAGATTATCCAGCATTGATCTGTAATTATTTATAGCCTAACCTAAATCACATGAAGCACAAGGTGTATTAACTTAATTCTCATTTTCTGCTCACTTATCAAGGCAGCACAGTATTAGCATTTAGCATTAATCTACCAGCTCCATTCCTTATACTGACAGCAGAGCCCCAGAAAAAAGTTTCAGGCACCTCCAACATCAACATTGACCAAAACTCACCAAGGACACCAAAGAGAAAGCGAAGTCAAGTGCTTTACGACATTAGATTTACTTCTGAAAAGCAGAAAGAACCAAACATGATCTGGGGTCTACATATAGTTGAGGATGAAGACTGAATAAGACTTGGGATGGTGATGGAGATTCAGCAGCTGCTCCCATAAGCAGTCTGCCCACTGACTGGACGGGGCAGTGGGTTAGGAATCAGGAGGGTTTGAACCGTTTGGCTGGATTTTTAGGAACGAGACGTTCAGTTTTCTAGTTACAGGAAAGTAAAAGCTTGTGACTCTAAAAACAAAACAAATGTGCAGAAAAATTTATCAATGGACACTTTTCCAGTAATTAAAGCGGTCTGGAAGAAAGACAAGACAGGCAAAAGTAGCCAAGTCCATCGACAAGAATGTGTTTGTGTGCGTGTGTGCAGTTTGTGGGCTTATTGTTAACAATAGCCTTGTGTAGATGCAGTAGTTTGTTATGGTGTATATTACTGATTGAATTAATCCATGTAAGCCTTCAGTATATCGACGGAGAATCAGATAAAGGGGACTTCTGACGGCCACCAAGATATCCCAAATTGTTAGGAGGCAGAAAGTCAAACATGTTGCAGGTCGTAACGTAAACCTTGACTGAACAAATTAATTTCTGATTTTTTTTCCCCTTTTTTCCTACTTGTCCTACACCCAGACAGCCACAGTGTGTAATAATAGATGTAAAGACATACCTGGACACTAAAAACTGAACATTTCACCAAACTATTATTACCATGATTATAAGAGGCTCAATATTAACTTTGTCTCAGATAATGGTCAGTGTCAGATGGTGTTACTTTCTTTTGAAACAAGAGGCATTTCTGTAAGTTGCAAGACTGTCCCGAACTACCAGTGCTATCTCAAATTCAATAAATGTAGCTTTAAGCTTGATTTCTTCTTTGTTAATTTGTTTGTTTTAACTGCCAACCGCTGGATTTAAAAGTTAAATCATCCTTTTAACTGAAACATATCCGCCGTAGAGGACCGCGGCAGGGGCCTTTTTTTACAGGACATTGTGGGAACAGATCCTCTGTACAATCAAAACGAAGACAGATCGACAGACACCCAGATAAAGAGGAGTGGCGTGGAAATAGAAGAAAACAAGATCTACATCCAGCCTCCGGGGAATGAACCATTTAACTGTGTCAGTCACCCTCTTCCTTTTATCAGCCCACATCCCGTCGACTTATCCTCCGCTCTCTCTGCAGATGAGTGGCCCCTCAGATCTTATCTGTTTAGAGATAAGAAAGTGTCCCCGGAAAACAGAACGACAGCAGGAGCAAAGCCACAATTTTTGACTGTTTAAATAGTTTTAGACCAATAGATATTGGTCTCCTCTTGAAAAGGCATCTGGAGCCAGAACATTCTGATTACACTGCTATATTTTTGAATTCACATTCAACATTATGTAGGCCTACTTTTGATTCAAAAATGCACTTTCAGGTATAGAATAAAACTAGAATATGTCTTGGCGTTTCATTCATTTACATCAATAAAGACATAAACATTGAAACCAACACCTGAGCTAAATCTTTAGGATCCTGTTACAGGCTTTTGTTAGGGCATAGACTTTAAACTGGTTTGTTTGACAGTATAAAAACTCTTTGGATTTTGTTGTTACAAGCATGAAAAGCATTAAAGACCCACTCCCATGAAAATCTGGTTTTTACTTGTTGTCTACATGTTTATGTGGCATTTTCCTGATGCACCAGGAGATATAATGAGAAGACTGAGTGTGAAATTGCAATTTTGAGTATTTCTGCATATAAATTGCTGTCAACCTCTGGCAGACCCAAACAGCAGGTTCAGACACAGGGAAATTTCCTGCATCACAACTAAAAGCTCCGCCCCCGATCCTTGCTATGCTAGGGTGACCAAATTCTGAATCCCCAAAAAGAGGACATGACCACACGGGGGTGGAGTTACGGAGTCGCGCGTAGTTAATTTTGAGTTTTCGAGTCGGGTCGAGTGTTTTTACGCGCTTTTAATTTATTAAGTCCACGCGACACAAACTCAAAACTACCATACAAAACCCCAGACATTTTAAGGATTTTATAAACTCCCCCGGACAAAGCCGCCAAGGCCGGACAGCCCTAAAAAAAGAGGACATGTCCGGGTAAAAGAGGATGTATGTTTACCCTACGCTATGCAGGCCAGACTCTGAGAAGTAGAGAGGACGGTCGCAGAACAAGCGCTTGTGTTAGCAGATTGCAAAGCTTGTAAGAAAGCTAATTATGATATTAACTTTTATCACGCCCCCAAAGACATTCCTGTCCGAGAGCTGAATAGCTCCTATGTTACCTGCCACTTCTATTACACCGATAATGTTAGGCTACAAGCTAGCATGAAGAGGAGTGTGCAGAGCAGCGCTGTCTCCGCCCACTACTCAGAAGCAAATTGCTAATGAGCTACTGGAGCTCTGCAATTTAAAGACCACTGAAAACACTCTAAGCAGTAGTAGTAAAAAAAAAATTAAAAAAAATAAAAATCGGAATGGGACTTTAAGTATATTTTTTGTGAGATTTTCATTATTTCGATGCACACATTTGTTTACATACTCTGAACTTTCAACTCATCTACTCAAAACCCCCAGGTCTTGCTTTGCGGCTTGTATGATAGTATAATGGTTAACTCATCCTAAACCTCACAGGCGAACCCCCCGCAATGCTTCTGACAGCTGAGAAATGTCATTACAGGCCATAATGAAGAATGAAATCAGTTATACCATCGCCACACGCCCAAAATTTAATTAGCACCTCTGAAGGTCAGCTCCAACGGTTTCCTCATGATGTTTTCATGTGATCACAATATTTGGTTGTAAATTTGTTTCCACTTTGATTTTGCTGAGGAATATATAATAAACATAATAAAACTTGCCTCAATAAATCAATCAATTGAAAGTCATACCTAATTAAAAATAAGCGCAAACTATAACAAGAAAATGTCCAAAGACAAGCGCAGGCGAAACAAAGGAGACTGATAGGACATTGAAATTGAAATGAGGTGTGAAGAAAAGCCAATAAAAGCCATACCTTCACACAATGTACAATTAGAGCTCATCCTCTGAAATGAGACAGCCTAAGTGTTGCATCAATTTGCAGATCATTTAGTCTTTTCACTTGCATTCGGCCTCTGATAAAACAGCAGGATTCAAAGCAGGATAAAGATGAAAATAGGGCATGACAGAGAAAAAAGTCATGCAAATGACTTTTGTTATTGCAGTGTGATTTTTATTTGAATTGTAAGTGATCATTCTGCGTTTTAGTTACAGCTGTCAGCCCTCATTAATGTGCATTATAAATTGCATCAAAGTGCATAAGGCTGTGTGTGATTAATTTATACAGCTCTTTACGTAGGAGGGAACTGAGCAGGTGCTGTGGAGCCTAATGACTTGGTTTGGGTGGCACATCTCCAGTGAGTCTCCTCTCCTCATACTTTAGGTCGTGTGCCTGCTCTGGCATGTGCCTGTCATATTCACACTGGTGCTGGGAACCATAAGATTATACGCTCAAATAATACAGTGTCCAAATGAATCACAAAATCTCCTCTTTTCCATTATGAGAATCAGTTATGCTCTGATTAGATTCAATAAGTGACTTTGACCTCGGGTCATTTCCAATCACAACAAAGATATTAAATTAAAATGGAGAAACATTTTTTAGTCCTCTGTACAAAGATACACTAGCCTGGTTTCCCTTTCAGAGTTTCTTTAATGTGAATGACATAAATGTATTTGCTTTTCAGTCAATAAGTTGTGGTTTCACTGTTCTGTGAATGGAGATAATGTTTCTTTAAATATTCGAAGCGTCTGATAATATCCAGTTTTGACCCCTAAAATTACCAGAGAGCAGTGAAGCCTAGACACCATAGTCCTTTCCTTTTTTTCTTTCTTTTTGGGTTAAATTCTATCGATAGACATGCCCTTTATTCTTAATTTTTAAAGGAAATTTCAGTTCAGATCAGTTTTCCTTAAAAAAGGGTGTAAAAATAGGAAAGTTGGTTGATACTGCCGCACTATGCGACTGTCATGCATGTCACACACATCTATTACTTATTTCCTGCAATACCTCTGCTATAACTGTACAATAACCTACTTAACTGTGCAATATTATCTGTGATGTGCAAATATGGCAATTCATACCTCATTTATCCCACTGACTTATCCCCCACTGCATACATTTACACTCTGATAGCAGCTACTGCATTGCTTGTGCACTTTGTAAATATTTCTTTTATACTTTTTATATTTCTGTATTTTTATTCTATTGTATTCTTCCTGGTACTTTTTTGCATGTTATTTGTACTTCTTTGAGTTGAGTGGTTCTCTCATCCAGGGCATTTCATTGCATTGCTGACTATGTTAAACCTGCATATGACAAATAAATAAACCGATCTTAAATTCACTAAATACGACCAATATAATTGTATAGAAGGCTCAATTTTTGTCTACCCTTGTTTGTTCCTCATCTTTCTGTGTTTGATGTTTGTATTGTGTTTACATTTCTACGTGCTCTATTCGCTTGGTAGCTTGGACCAAACAACAGGACTGTATGCATTGGCATAAACCTGTCTGGTGCTACTAAAAGCTAGGGGTGGGAGAAAAAAATTGATTCACATAAGAATTGCGATTTTTTGTTTTCCAATTTTTAATCAATTTTTATGTACAAATGTGTTGTTTTTTTTTTAATTTAAGGATAATTCTTAAAAACTGATTTACATTTGATGTGATTTTTGGGGGAAAATATGGATCCTGGAATAGTCAGTAGACAATCATAATCATTCAACTGTTTCACTGGTGTTAAAATGCAGACTAAAGATTGAGAAAATCGACAATATCGTAGAATCGCAATTTAAATCAAATCGGCATCGAAAAAGTCGAAGAAGAATTGAATCAGGAGAAAAGCAGATCATCCCAGCCCTACTAAAAAACCCAAAGGTTTACCCTACAGGTTAAAAGCAAAGGCATTATTATGGTACTCTGGTAACTATCAATATTATGTTTTTACAATTAAAACCAATGTATTATGCATCATAATAACTACTTGTTAAACAGCTTCAGCTTCAATAAGTCATGAGAACATGAGAAGAGGAAGTTTTCCATGATAGCAAAGATAAAAGTGAATAAAAAACACAAAATTACAAAATTACTAGTAAAGTTAAACATCTTGGAACCAGTTTAAAAGTCTTCTCATAAAGATGCCGGTCTTGGTTCCGCTTACAGCCTCTCTCTTCTAGCTGAGACCTCACATGATGAAGACAACACATGTTAAAAAGATGACTCGTTTACCACATCCTTTATCCCAATCTTCTGTCCTTCATCTAGCTGCTTTTAATAAAGAAGAGTTTAGGAGAACAACAAGATGCTAATGACTCATACGCCATAAAACAAAGCTAATGTGCGAGATTAATTAAAGGGCTTTTAGACACTCTGCCGCATCCCCTCTTTTTCTCTTTACCAGCCGTTTCACATGATTTTCTCGGTTTTAAATCCTGAAATTTTGACATTTAGATGTGAAAAAAAAGGGTTCAAACAAAGGGATCATTTTAAGCCGGTCTTTGCCTTTGTCACAGGAGAAGGAGCGGATTAGCACTGAGATGCTACTTTGAAGCCCTGAAAATTTGTGATGAAAAATTTAGTCTACAAGCGAGCAGGATGGGAAGGGTCTGAGGGGGGTTAAGCACAACTATTCATTTGACGCTGCATATATTAGGGGCCAGTAATTCAAAGGTTGTGCTGTGTGTTTTAGTAATTTTGGCTTTAATAAATATATTTGCTTTGATATACTGATTGTCCTGTGGCAGGGCTGCAGGATGGTAAAAGGGAGGACTAGAGAGAACAAGCAGCCTCCTGCTCTAATGAGAAGGTCAGAGCTCTCTAATTATCATAGGCAGCTCAGTGGCACATTTCAAAGGACCCCAGGAACGCAGCAGTTTCAGACAATAGTCTATAACTGCAATTATCTATCACGACAAATAAGATAAATGATTGAAAATTTAATAAAACATCAACTATTTACTATTTATTCACTTTCATGGACTGACTAAACCGAGCTAAATATCCAGTTCTTCAGTAAGATGTAGATAAAAGGTTCACGATGCAACGATCCAAGATATCAAGTGAGAAAAGGCAAAAGGGGTTTTATTTTAATAAGAAATAGATATTGGGAAAGACTTGAGTGTTGTGAATAGCATCTGCAGGTGATCACAGGGAGACGGAAAAAGAGATAAAGAAAGAAAGAAACGGCTTTGGATCACACTCTCACTTTCATGCAGTGACTCAGGTCAATAATTTCCTGTTAACTATAAACCTTTTTATTCTGCTGTTGTGAATATTGCACTGCTGGTTGATGCCGCTGTCAGTTTTGGATCATCATTGAGCTTCTTTATCACAAGGGTCACCTGTTGTGATAACCGAACATTTAAAACACATGCTGTATCATATGGGGGTCCTGCTTTTGAGCATTTCTCAAACATCAGACAATGAAAGCGACTGAGGACCGGAGGAAGGAGGCGCCACTTCAAGAGGAGAGATCAGAGGCAGATTCAGGGTACAGCTAGGGGTTCCCCAGCCCCAGAGAAAGTCATTGTCTTCTTCTTCTTCTACAACATGCACTGCAGGTGTGGACTTCAAAAGTCAACACTTGGGGTTGACCAATTATCAGGAAATATCAGGAGACCACGAGTAAATACTCCGAGGACCTGTTGCTGGATCAGTCTGTATGCATCTGTTGGAGTAAGTGGTGATAGGATGATGGTCAGGGGTCAAATGACTGACATTGCATGTCTTGTGACAATAATTGTGCATGTGTACTCTGAAAACTGACCTCTTTTCTGATCCCTGAAGCAGGTTACGAAAAACTAACAAATCTGAGAGTTGTAGGACAAAAAAAGCAACATTTCTAACGCTTACAGTGCTGATTGATTAAATGTCTAAATTTAAACCCCACAGAAATGTGCATTGTGAAAAGACTAATATGAGTGATAATACCAGCTGACAGATATTTGTCCATTTATCAAACTAAGTGAGTTACTCTTTGAGCAACAACACAACGGCATGTCTCTCCTCTGAAGGCAAACTATTATCTCCACCATTACCACCAAAATGTACCAGGCCCTTTCAAATGTAAGACCCAAACATGCTGCTGTTGAAAGCTATAAACTCTATAGGATTGTACAGTTTTGATTAGGAATGGGCATTTTATTAAGGTCCCTTGTTCAATTAATCGTATAAATTAACGATTAATCATCGATTTAATCCAAAACACATAAAAAATGTGTTTTTCCTCATTTAAACATTAATAACTGTTTGTTTTTCTCTCATTCATGAAACGCTTAAATCGGGGACATTTCCGGGGACAACTTTGGCCAGGGACAGGTCATCCAGAGAGGGGACTGTCCCCCGAATTGGGAAGTTTGGTCACCCTAAAGATCCTTATTGCTAGCAAGGACCTGATGGTAGGTTGAGACGAGAGCACTCCGAGTATTCATTGACCTCAGTCGGATGTATGTGGTTCAAGTGGTACATCATTGGGGTTGTCGTCGTGTTGTACTTGTGCATGGCATCACAGTGTTTGCAGCAAACCTAATTTTTCCTCTCGAAATGGTCCCACACCAACCATCGTCTTGCTTTCATGTTTTTGTTTTTTTTTTCTCAACTTCTACGGAAGCCCACTGACGCCGTACCACTCCACTTGTATAGTCAAAATCCTTCTGCACAGTGATAGTCACTGCATTAGTTTAATGCACACACTGACTGGACAGAGAGCAGCTGGAGGATGGACACATGCTGTCAGCCCTTTTTTATTAACGTTAGATCAATCGAAATTTTGCATGAGCCCATTCCTAGTTTTAATGTATCTACAGGAAATGATGAAGATGAGCTTGTTGATTTGACAGACAGTGAAGCCATCTTGTGCATTTTAGTGTCTTTCACACAAAGCAGGTGACTGGTTATGAATGTCTCATCTAACACTTGAAACAATAAAACACAGCTGATTAAACTGGAGCTAAAAGAAATGAGGGGAAAAGATGCTGCTTTTTTAAATGATTCTCCATAAAGTGTGTTCGGAGGATCCCTCAAGCAAAAAGATTTGAATAAGAGGCAGAATTAATAACATCTGAGCCGGTTCTCAGCTTACCATTGGCCTCCCACTTAACTGCTTGTAAATTAATCTAATTAGGAAAGCCACAGTGTGACTCACACATATTTTATGTCGAGTCTTGAGAAAGAAGATTTGTAAGAAGTTTTGAAATTGTGGAAGACGTAGACAGTTCATTTAAACATTATGTGTAAGGGAGTAAACAAGTTAAATTATGAACAGATTATCAATAAGTAAAGGGGGGAAACTGTACTGAAAAAAAGTTGTATATCTATGACACTGATTGGGGTAAAAATCGCATGTGGATCTAGAATGCAACATCTATTCACTTTAAAAGGATTTGTAGCAAACTGAGTTAAAACCTTCTTGTATGTTTAGAGGCATTTAGAGAGTTTCTGTTTGACTAGTTGGATTACACAAGAGGGTACCTTCGATTTCTTTTATTGCTATTTTAGAATAAAAGACTCTAAAGCCATTGCTCGGCAGTACAACAATAATGTAAGACATCTCCATCAGTTTTCCACTCCACTTCAGTTTGCGTTAACAAGTCTTCATGGAGAAAACAGTGCAGTCCGGAGATAAAAAAAAAAGCTTCTTTTCTTCCCCTGTGTCTGCCTCGCTACTCCTCCTGCCTTATCAATCGACGGCCCTTCCTGTGTGCTTGCGACCTCTAATGGATTTCACATGACAACAGACCCGGCCCAGACAAGAGCGCGGGCCCTCTCTAACTTGACAACCATTAGCAAGTGAGTAGGGAGAAGAGGGGGGGAGAGGGTCTCTCGGTGTCCTGTAACTGATGTGTCGTGCACTGAGCCTTCTCCCCCGGGTCAGCCACAGATGTATCCACTCTGACAAGCGTCTCACTCCTTTTCTCTGTGTCCCGACGAGCCTATTATCATGAGGTTCCTGTGAATGTTGTGCATTCTGGGAAGTGGCACATAAAAGAATGATCAGGCAAAGCTTTCAGACAGAAGTCATTCGCACAGGCAGGCTCTTTGTTGAACAAAATGGAAATGCGGCGACGAAGAGGTGCACCTGTTGAGCGTCCTTGTGGAGACACATGCACTCACACTTGGCATTATGTGCCCAATTATTTATATGGGGCTGTCAGCTAATAATGCATGGGTCCCTCACTGGAGCACTTTCTGCCATCTTTGAAAGTCATGGCAAGAGGCAACCATAGTTTGGGAGACATCAGGGTTCCTCTCACCAGGGTGTTGTCTGAAGAAGTCATTTTACTTATTCTGATATAATGCATCTGTGCTGCTGCTGCTGCTGTGTGCAGTCCTCTTCACGTCTGTTGGCTGATTTACTTCTCTGTCTTCTCCTCTGCTCTGCTTTTTGTATCAGCCTCTAATATCTTACTGTGGAGCTGATGATTTTAGGATCTGTATAATGATATGAGGAGGCCCTTTCCCTCATTGCTCACGTGGCTTTAAAGGAACATACCACGCATCAAGATTCAATATTGAGCTGTCTCTCACGGACATTAAATATGACGACTACAACAGCCTCTCTCTCGTCTACACTGTGCAAAGCTACAGAGGGAAAATACCCACTGGTAACTGCGGTGGGCCCTGAAAGGTTTAAGGGCATTGTTCACTTATCATATGATAGGGGGCATTTTTTATGCAAGAGCGAGCCCTGATTAGAGGGTGAGTTTTAATGACAACTAATTAGCCAACCTCTTTAGCCTTGGCGTAATGATCAAACGAGCTGTCATCGGGTACCTGATACAATGATCCTCTTACTCTTGATATGATATTTTATTCCCCTGCAATTATGCAGCCCCCACTGCACCACATGTGTTTATTGCCTCAAGCACACATGTCAAATTAAAGAGCAGCTTATGCACCTGATATTCAATTATTGCCTGCTGCACCACCATGCACAATGGGAAAATGTCAAAGCCGGCAATCTACAGTACTTCAAGTCGCAATCGGTACGCTGTGATCACCGTGCACTCATGCATATACACAGACACACAGATAGGAATTTGAATATTGAATATGAATGGGGACATTTTCCAGCTTGACTCTGCTCAGTTGGCTTTTCATACTTCCCTTTGTCACTGTAAATGGAATTTGGCGTATGACGGCATGAAAGAGGAGCTTAAAGCTAATGTTTGCTTATTAAATGAAATTTTTAAAAATTAAAACAAAACATCTCTTCTTATTTAATGTATCAATATCAATATCATTTCTTGAAACACATATTTAAAAAAAAAAAAAACATCATCCTATATTACTTATTATAATTAAATGCTAAGACAGTGGACAGTTCCACCCATTTCTTTGTAAAGTCAGGGTACGCCTCATGACTGAGTCCAGGTGTCGCTCACCGCTCCAGGACCAGAGGGTTGAAAGAGGGGGAGACATGGCGACCAGAGCGTACGCGGTTATTTTTAAAAATGGAGACATTAACCATCGTTTGCACACTTCGTTTAGGCGTAAACAGAGAATTCGCCCTTGAAAACGATGTTTTTTAAAAACTCCGGCCAGAGTGGAGATTTTGGAAAACTCCGTTTGCACATTTACATGTAAACAGAGGAAAACAGCAATTCGGGTAACCGACGACAGATTGTGCGCAGGAAAGAAGGAGGGGATGTTGTTGTTGCTGCTATGTGAGATTCTGATTAGGTAACGTTGGCTTGGGCTTCTAGCTACACTGCCACCTACAGGTTTGGCATGCTCTTGATGGCATATATACATGGGTAAACGGAGAGGGTGAATTGTCCGCTTGTAAATGTAGTCTTAATCTACGACTGAGGTGGAGCTATTCTGCCTTTTTAAGAAAAAAACAACAGAGCAGTGACATTAGATAACTGTCAAACAGTCAGGAAATGCGTTGCTATGGAGTGTAGTACCCAAAGATGACAACCGTATTTTTTGCAGAGTTCTTGAATGAGTGCAATAAAGTTTGACTTATCTGACAGTTTTGTTTGGCTTAATGTGCTTTATAAGCTGGTGTGCCTTACAATCAGGTGCACCTTATGTATGAAAATAGACGTGAATAGACGCGTTCATTGATGGTGCGCCTTATAGTGCGAAAAATATGGTAACACATCAAGAGTGTTAAAGTGCCTATGTGAGTCCGTTACTGAATAACTGAATGAAGGTATGTTCATGACCAGAGCAGTCATCCACCTCCTGGATTATAGTGTTTAAACACAAATAGTTTCATCTAATCCTTTTTGTTTACACATGACTTGGTCTTCAAAAGTCTTTCCTAAAAAAAAAATTGTCACAAAACTGGGGTGAAAACAGAGTCGTCTGATATTTGGGTCAGTATACAGTGTTCTCACTCTCTGCTGTGGGTTTTATTTCAACAGCCCTATAGCTCATAATGTTAACCTGAGTATAATTTTCCATAATGGACAAAAAAGATAGAGTAGACTTCAAATTTAAGTGTTTTTGATATATCTATGTTGAAGAAAATCAAATGAGATGAACTCAGCAGAGACTTATTTTGAAAAGAAAGTCGAAGCATGACTCCATGTGTTTATAATGAATGTCGTCGGGGTAAAAGAATAGCTAAAATGACTGCATTTCAAAGGATAATTCAATTATTTCCCCAACCATGAAAGTTTAATCACTCTTGAACTAGTCTTTGAGATAATTTCTAGGTCTTTGTCTTCTCTGCAGTCTCCTGACAAATTTATAGCCGTACGAAATGTGCTTCTGATTATTCTTCTGCAGCTAACCCAGTGTTTACCCCGTCTTTTATGAACTGAAATAGCTCCTTTTTAATTGACTTATTCTTCCCATTTATTCAAACACGATGCTGTGGTCATGCTCTAAGTGTTTAATTCTTTCCGTTTCCTTCCTCTAAAGACCCAAGTGCTGCTCTATTGATGTTAAAATGTGTTGGTCTCCTAATTACACACTTCTTGAAAACAGATTGTCATCTTGGCAGTGTTTCACTTCATATTTTCTGGCTTATTTCATTTTGTGTCTCGGCTTTGTGCGCATCTATTATCTTGTGTGTCTCGGAGTGTGAAGCAAATGATCCATTTGCACTGTTAGAAAACAAAAGCAGTGCATTTGGAAATGGATAAGCATTAGACACTTCCACTTTAGCATAAATTCTCTCTGTTGGGTCTATAACGCGTTTGCTGACTTTGGTATAACATGTGATATGTTATCTGAACTAGTTTCCCACTGTCACTGACGTTTACTCCCATAGCAAACGTAAAGCAGGATTTGACAGTTTTACAGAGTCCGTTGTTTATGAATTCAGTTGATTAAAATATTAATTGCTGCAGCTCTGATGTATTAGCGAGGTGACATTGCTGGAATGATTGACTTAAATGCCGCCTCATGTGTTCATGTCATATGTGATAAATCAGAGACTAACAGTGAAAAATGAAATGGGACCATGCTTAGGTCCTGCCTAATAAAGTTTTCTGATTTACTGTAACGGAGACTGCAACTTCCATTTTATTGACTTTTGGCCACAGTTGAAGAAGATGAAAAGAACAGCAGAGAGAAGAAGAAGAAGCTGTTTATTTGGTAAGAAAATCAAAGTGTGCATTTTTCTACACCGTCTGGAAAAGAAATGCAAGTTCAGTGACAGCTGTCAGTCCGCTGCGCTATAATGAAATGTACATTGAAAGTTGTTTGACAGAGCAGACCAGCCCTGCAGTGGGAGACATCACTTAACATGAGAGCGTACGCCCTCCTGACTGGGAGCCCACTGGCTGTTCTCCCCGGTCCCTGGTGGACCCTGTGTTAACTTACCACCTGCTCCTTGTGTATGGCTTGTGACAAATGTTGATAGATGTTACAAGTTTGAAGAGATAACTGATTGTTCAGACCAGGGGATCCTCTTGTGTAGGATTCATTTACCAAAGGTCTGTCATTCATTTGAAAATTGGCCTGCATTTATTTTTGCCTACTGGGTTTACGAGTGTGTTTTTGTCATAAGATTGTGCGCTAATTTATGGGGCCATCCACAAAAAAAATGTTATCTGCTAGTAAAGATTTATGTTTGTATGGTAAATATTAGAATCCATGGATAAACTACATAAGAGGATTAGGGCCACAAAAAAAGAAAAAAATAATTACAGGAGGGAGATTTTTATCATTTCCATTTCAAGAATGAAGTCGAAATTTAAAAAAGTCTGAACGAAATTCCATATGGTTTAAGCTTGTCGTAACCGTCCATGTGCCAGAGTGTATTGGGTTCTTGGCTTCTGTAATGCCAGCGCCTTAGACGTCAGGCTCATCTGTGCTCCACGCCTTCAGGATCAATCAACTTGATCGGTTGTCTTATTGAATCTTGTGATAAAACATAGCCTCTCTGTATAGCACGCAGGTGTAACCATCAATAACCCTAAATATGCATCATAATCTTTGGCCCAGTCTTTTCAGAGTCCAAATACTAATGACCACACTGAGTTTGTGTGCGTAAAGAGCAAAGATTTCCTTGTTACTAAATCCAATTCGAAAGTAAAGCTTTACAAACTCTTCTACAGAGGACATGTTGTCCAGTGACGAGCAACGATGCTGTTGATTTATTATCATTGATTTAAACATTACAACTTTATTCATGAAATTTCGTCTTTGTTTTGTGTTGACTTTGATCAATTCACAAAATTTCAACTTTGATCTCGAAATTTCAATTTTTAATCTTGAATTTCCAACTTTATTGACATAATATCTATTTTTTTCATCTTGAAATTTTAACTTTTATCTCGTAATTTTGACTTTAATCTGTAAATTTGGATTTGATTAACAAAATCAAAATTTTCTCTAAAAATTTTGACTTTATTGACATAATTTCTAACTTTAATCTCAAAATTTAGAATTTGACATTATTTTGAATTTTTTAATCTTGAAATTTTGACTTTAATCTGAAAGTTTCGACTTTAATCTCAAAATTTCAATTTAGTATAAGAAATTTCAACTTTGATCTCGAATTTTCAACTTCTTATCTCAGAATTTCAACTGCACTGACATATTTCAAACTTTAATCTTGAAATTTCGACTTCAATCCAGAAATTTTGACTACCATCTTGAAATTTCAATTTTTAATCTCGAAATTTCAACTTTATTGACACAATTTCGAGTTTTTAACCTCAAAATTTTAACTTTAATCTCCTTCCTGTAATTATTTTTTTCTCCTCATGTGTCCCTAATCCTCTTTCGTAATAAACAGACAGATGTGTCACAAAGACACATGTCCTGTCAAAGTCAAGACATAAACTGTTACGTGACTGAAAACCTCCGACCAGAAGGAGCACAAAGAGATGACTGTGCTGTAAGTTGAATCCTCTTACACTCTGCAAGCAAGTCAGTAATTACTCTTTTACAAACATGCTGCGTATGTATATAAAAGCTTTAACAGGGAGGAACCATGTGCTTGGCCCAAAGCCCCTCTAGAGGAGAGCAGTGTTGCAGTGAGCACCTGCTCAGTATATGCAGGGAAGGAATGTAGACTGGGGAAGTTTCTTTCAGGGTGCCCCAGATGCCAGTATAACACAGATGTTGTAGTGTTGCTCCAAAACCACAATCACAACATATGGTAATTGCTGCAGAATTATTTTCTGGCCAGCTCTCTAACCAGGGGCTGATAAAACGGAGAAGTCAGCTACCGATGCTCTGCGGAATGAACACCTGCCAAATGTAACTACATGAGATGTCAGTCCTGTGAATGAAGGGCCACCAGGTAAAGCCATTAGGGTTTGCGATGGCCACAGCAATCTGAGAGGCCATGGGTGAATGAATCTGCAGATGTTTCTCTCAAAATTCCTCTCAAGGTTGATTGTTCGAGATCCTTCTTGTGCTTGACCTGAATATCCCCCTGAGCGCACTGGGAAATTTAAATACACTGATCCACCAGATAACAAATTCACTTAGGAGGTGGGTTTTTCATCATCAAAAATGATTAAATTGAGTAATTGAAGCGTTTCTAATTGCACTGCACCTCAAGGTTTAGCACTAAAAACACATTTCTGTCTTTCAGTAGCAGGGAGAGGATGTAGAGTTAATATACGGACATTTTCAAAAGCATTTAACTGTAATCTTTTTGCTCATCTTTCTTAAATTACAGTATATTAAAAACAAAACTGTGTTACTTTCCTCTGCATTCCTTTTGTATGTTTTCATATTTTAATTTTCGGAGTGTGGCAGCCACACACCAGATCCATGGCTTCTTAATCATACAAGTGTGATTACTGGATGTTGCATTAACACAGATTAAAATCTTTGCTTCATTCTGTTCCTTCTTAAACTGTTTGTTTTTGACATACATATGTACACATGTTAGTGTAAATCTATCTTTGACATGTACAGTTGTGTGGTTTACATATGTATTATTTTGCTTGGTGTTTTTGTTGTTGTTCTTAAAATTTGGGAGAGCGAGAGAGAGAAAGAAAAAGAAAGAAAGAAAGAAAGAAAGAAAGAAGACTAAATGTGCGGTGCTGTACTATTGCAGGATCTAGAAATCTTACAAAAGTGTAACATTCATCCGAGAGTTTTCCCTTTTTTTTTTTAACCTCTGCTGACCTCTAAGTGAAAATGTTCAGGTGGGAGTTTTAATGTGAAATATATAACTGTTTTGTTGGGAGCAGAGTACATTTATGAGGTTTTCACTCATTCATCACCTCTGTATTTTAACATTTCTTATGTCTGGCTTTACAGACCAAACTGCTCCGAATTTAATATGAGCAGAAGCTGGAAAAAAATGGACTGAAACCTCGATGAGGCTCGCTCTAAATTCCAGAGAATAAACTGCCAAATGATGAAAAAAGTGAAATACTGCTGCTTCAAACCACTTACCATAACTGTTATTATCCT
Source organism: Xyrichtys novacula (assembly GCA_962446985.1). NCBI lineage: Eukaryota > Metazoa > Chordata > Actinopteri > Labriformes > Labridae > Xyrichtys > Xyrichtys novacula. Next base: position 33,733,863 of record OY660864.1, on the reverse strand, counting down.
GATGCCGCCTAAGATGACATATGTAAACAAGTTAAATTAATTCTTTATCATTATATCGCAAAAAACATTCAATAGAAAAAATCTACAGTACATTTTTTAATGGTGCAATAAATCTCCACAAGATCGAACCCACCGGTGTTCAGTTTCCTACTGAGAATCCTGCACTACACCAGATGTATCTGAGTTTTCTAACCATGTTATGCCATCAAAGAAATTTTCTTTTTAGGAGATGCCAATGCCCGTGTATTTCCCATGTATGCTCCCTGTATCGCAAACAAAATGCTGCTCCCCTGTCAAATTGACTCATTTCCCTGTGTTGTTGAGGCACATCTAAAACATAGTTAGGATTTTGTGAAGCATTCAGCAATATCCAGGAGCAGCGTTTTATCTCACTCCAAGGCGTGACTTACCAGTCACCCGGATATTCAATCACTGAGCTTTCTTAATTGTGAACGTTCAAATGTGGTTGTTTTGCTCTGGCTATTAGCTTGGCAGAGTGTGTGGAATGTGTTTCTGTTTCAGCATAGTTGAATTCAACCATTATTCATCCATAGCCCAGAACCAGCCGATGGGGTTGGTTAGAAAATGAGCCCTGTTCTCTTTTGCTCAAGTGAGTGTTTTTAGTCTGGGGTAAACACACACACATGCACTCGCACATACCTTCACACTCCCGCGCTCACACAAACAGAGACACACCACACTACACTACAGAGCCATCTGAGGAACAAATTAGACGTCAGGTTTCTTCTTCTTCTCTGAGTTTTTGGCTCCACCATCTGGTCTCCACTGAAATAATCTCAGCCAAACACTTTGCAACAAACACAAAAACATTACAGGGTATAGATTAGATAGAAAATGACGCAAATGACACATCCTGCATCTTTCACCGTATAACATTTATGACTTTTGTCTGGAACCACAAACTCAATAAGTACCTGATTAGGCTTTCATTTCAACGACTTATAAACCATTAACTGTCTCATATTTGGCCTTGTAATTTGCAAAACAAGATCCTTTTAAGATCTTAGCTGTAACAAGCTAAGTGTCTATTGATCACAGAAGTTGATAGCTAAGTTCAACAACTCTGATCAGAGATGATTAAGAAACATTATTCTAAACAGCATCTAATGAGTCTCACAAAAAAATACGAGCGTAAATGTTTGTTTCTGATTTGCAATAAGGAAAGAGAAAAGGAGCAGAGCCCGAGCTTTGCACGGTTGTCTTCAGAAGACTACGTTTATTGATCGGTGGAAATGAGATTGGTGAAGAAAGGTTTTTTGCTCCACAGGGGGTAGACTAGTAAAGGAAGGAGGGTGTCTCACTTTAAAAGATTTCACATTATGGCAGCCTTTATTAAGACTCCTCATTTGCTTTTGAAGACAGGGTGGGGGGATCAGTCCTGGCAGGTTACAAACGCATGGTGTCTCCATTGCTTATTCTCCTACTGACAACATCCTTTGAAAAAAATCTGTTTTCTTACTGTGTGTGTGTGTGTGTGTGTGTGTGTGTGTGTGTGTGTGTGTGTGTGTGTGTGTGTGTGTGTGTGTTTGTGTGTGTGTGTGTGTGTTTGATGTAAAGGTAGGTGTGTTTTTGTTTAAGCAACTGTCTCTTGTAGAGTCAATATTGGCAATTAACTCTGCCACTGTCATTCATTTTGAATCCAGCACTTTATATAAACACATTAATACAACAACAACAAAAAACCTAGATTAGGAGAAAGTTTGCTGATCATTTTTTTGTGCGTCTTTTTTAGAGAAAGGTCATTGCAGAAATCAAGATGGTTAAAGTGACTGTGTGCCGGTTTGATCGCTTTGTCGACATAAAAACTTTAATAAGTTGAGAAAAGATGAAATACTTTGTGATGATTGAATCCATTCGGTCAAGTTGCCACCGATTCAACTATGTGAACACATTTTTATTTTTTTTTTAATGATATTCTACTATGCGAAAGGAAAGTCAGTATTAGTAATATGACGAAAACAAAACAAAAAATGTGCTGAGGTAACAAGTGAAACAGCATACGACTCATAAGTTCAGAAATCAAATCCAAAAATATGGGTTACTAAAAGACCCCGGAGCAGAGGTATAAAAAGAGACAAGATGCAGCATAAAAGGGAAAGTATAGTACCAATCAATCCATCAATCAGTCTTATTTATATAACACTTTTCATACACAACCATGAAGCACAATGTACCCCAACCTAACCCCTCATTCCCACCTTGCGATCTAATCACAACAGAAACATGTCTTAAAATGCATTAACTTGAAAAGAACTCGATTTCATAGAAACAAGAACGTGCAAACTGAGGAAACGCCATTTCAAAATTCAAGATAAGGATAATAACAGTAAGAAATAAACACAGAACACTTAGTGCATAAACTAACTAACTTGGTGAAAAAAAGGCTGGGATCTGTGCATGAGGCATGTTTGACGAGACACAAAAATAGACACACCGGCTTAAAACTAAGTTTATCTCTCTTTACCCCTTTTTACTAATGATCACATGTTGACCAACTATCTGCTGAGCTTTAAGTCTGTCAGCCTGTTTGTTTTGAGAAATATTCAAGTGCTTCTTCTTACACAACATATTCTTCCTCTCCCCTCACCATGCTGTTGCTGTAGTGCTGCTGAGGACTGGCAAAGCAGGCTGCCTTCCATTAGAGCAGCATTGGGGAACTAACCATGCAGAAAGCAGCAGGCTCGAGAAAAACTTGTTTCTCTTTTACATGGATAGGCAGTAAACACTCTCCCTAGTGATTGCTTTCTGCTGATAAAAATATTTGATGCTTATACCAACTGACTAGTCGCAGCTGAAGCCCTCAATAAGCTTGGACTCTGCCACATTCAGAGTCGAGACTGTTCCTTTGGTAAAGCTAAATACACGGGCTAGAAGACGTGTTTATAATTCTAAAGTTAAACCGACTTCAACGTCTGTTAAAAGATTTGATGACAGTGTCCAGTTTGGGAAGTTTTTTTTTGGTTTTGGTTGGAAAATATTCAAACTGTATGTGAGGGGGAAACATCTGTGCATGTAAACAGTAACAGAATGGCCAAAAAAACAAGTTTTCAGGACCTCTGGATACACACCACTCGGGTTTTCTTCAATAAAGCCCTTTGCTAAGTGCGTATGTGTATGTGTGTTATCAGAAAAATAAGGAAACATCACAGCTGATACAATTAAATGTCATCTCCTGACAAATTCAAAGATATTTTATGACATTTATGAACCAAAGCCAAGTCCGATTATTATATTTCAATTTTAAAATCCTAAATTTAGCTTTTTTTCCCTTTTCTTAATGGTATTTACTCAAAAAACTGTAGGGATTTCACAACACAAGTGACTCCCAATTTGCCAAGTACTTAATCTATTATTTTCTGAATTAACTGCGCAGTTGAAAGGCTCTTTTGTCTAATTAAAGAGAAACAGGAGGATCATAACCAGCGCTTAGCATTGTTTTTGATCTCCCGTATGCTAATGTGCGTCTTTGTAGTATACAAGGGCTTTATCTTAGCTGTAAACCGAGAGATTATTATAACAATGTCTCGAACCCTTTCAACCAGCCTGATTCATCATTTGAAATATGAAGATTAACACAAAGGGGAGACGCAAAGTGAGAGTGCTACCATACCAGAAAAAAAAAAAAAAAGAAAGAAAATGTCTATTTGCCTTTAAACATTTATAATGCGCTTCATCATCCCAGGAGGCTCTTCTCTAAATGTGTAAATAAATACCATTGTAATGCGGTGCAACCCTGCCCTGATTTGAGGAAAATCCCTTATTAGGAGTATAAATCTGCGAGGCTTTGAGGGTAATTAGCGAACATGCTCCGGAATGTTAGCAGGGCTTGGCAGGTGCATTTGATCAGCGGCAAGAAGCAAAATCACTGTTGACAGAAAGAGATGGCAGGAGGATGGAGATAGGAGGGCAAGTGGGTGGGGGAGAGAGAGGAGTGTGAGAGCCAAGGGGCAGGTTTTACTAAACCCTACTTTTTTTATTTTTACCACCGGCACACTCTTCTAAAGGCACGCCATGCTTTTTAGAACAAATCATTTATTGGGGAGGAGATGGTAATGAAGTTTTGCCAATAAAAATTTGGCACTGAGTTCATTTCATTCATTGACAAAGAAACGTGATAACAACCAACAAGCACAACAAAAAAAAAGGCCCTGTGAAATAAAAACAGCTGAAACTGGTTTGACCTAAAACTGAGCTTGTGAAAATAAAGCAGAATAATGGGTCATAATTAAAACTTCTTCAATGCTTCGTAAAATTACAAAAATAGTCAAATTTTTCAATCAATACCTTTTTGTGTAATTTTGTTCTGACCTGAGATTAAGTTTTTATTTTCGTATTAAGGTGAGCTTTATCTTATAATCCCAATGCAAATAAAAAGCATTCTAATGACTATTCTTAAATATATCTAAAGCTGCTGAATTATTAATATCATTGTGTGTGGGTTAGCATGGGTTCAATGAGGCCTAATTAGAGGACACACAGTAAAGCTAATTTGCAGATGCCAGAAGCATAGTTTATATATAAGAGCTAATATTTGAAAGTCAAATTAAAGTTGAAAAGGCCTGTAATATCTGTTAATTAACTCTGGTTTTGTTTTTTCTTTCACAGACTTGAATTGAGTACAACATTTGCAGGGCTAGTGCTTCACATTTCTGACCACAAAGATAAATTTCAAAGCTTTTAATTATTCGTTTGATGTGGGATATTCTCTGTAGAGTGGATATTATTTTAAGATCCCTTTGTTCAAAAATTCATTTTTATTATCGCTGCATGAAATGCATGGCAATTCCCCACATAACTAACCATTGGTGCAATTAACATCTTCGATCGAGTTCATATTCCTGATAATTTATACAGACTATGCACCTCCCCTGTGATCGCTTGCAGGGCCTGACTCTTCTGCAGCTCCCCTTGCTTTTGCAGAATCTGTTTCGTACTGATGAAAATGGAAAGAGAAACTTTAATGAACAAGACTTGACTGTCACAATAATAAAGACTTTGAAACAACACCGAGGCCAGTTCAACGAGAAAGCCGACAGCAGCACCAGTGTAGTGACATCAAACCAATTAAGACAGACGATAAATATTAACAGGAGTGGGTATTAACAGAACATGACTGGGAAGCTGAGCTGTAAACAAGAGCTGGATGGTTGATCATTAAAACTGTCACACAGCGCTGCACAGCAATGTGGGGGGGAGAGATTTTTGCACAAGAATGGATCTTTCTTCAGAGCCGGATGAAGAGATAATCATTCAGATGAGGTAGAAACTGGAGGTCGTATATCCCTGTGAAGTCATGATGACAAAAGTTGCAACAGCAGGAAACTGGAATTTTTTTTTTTTATGTTATGAAACTGATGATTTAAAATAAAGCCATGATACTGTGAAATATCAGTCTCTTAACCACAGAAATTAATCAATTAGGTCTTTCTACAGAAATGCCTCAATAGCAGCATGTGGTTAGTAAAAAGTCCATAAATCTGATATGCAACAAGGTTTGTATTCAGGACAGGCAATCATGTCACATTATCAATCAAATATATTTTTATATAGCGCCAATTCACAACAGTCATTATCCCGAGACACTTTCCAAAAAAAAGGGGCAGGTTTGGCCACGCTCATTGTTAGGCCTGAACGATATATCGTTTGACTATCGTCATCGCGATGTACGTGTGTGCGATAGTCACATCGCAGAGCCTGCGATATTGGAGGTAAATGAACTCGTTTCATTTCAAGGGTAACCGACTGAGATACACTCCATGTGACTCTGCATGTGCTGTGCAGCGATCCACCAATCGCCTTCGTCCTTAACTCAGTTGCCAATCAGACTCACTTCTCAGTTGCCAATCAGACTACCCTGCCAGCTGTCAATCAAAATCAGGGAGGAGAAAACCCACCCCTGCACATGTTCTTCACATGGAGGGAGACGTGTGTCCGCTGAGAATTACTTTCGGAACTTTACTCATGACTATTAAGCCCAACAAATAAGAACTGTATGGGTTTTAAATTGTACATTTCCGTGGACCACTCTATTATAAGCAGTGCGCGTTTTGCGAGGTGCATGCAATTCTCGGAGGACATGCGTTTCTCGGCACAACACCGCTAACAACAACAACAACGATCGCAAAATGAACAACGAACAAGCGAAAACCACCGAAAATGAAGATTTGTTGCCAAAAAGAAAAGGAAAGTCAGTTATCTGGAATTATTTCGGTTAAAAGAAGGATGATGTTGACCAAAACACGTCTTCTGTGTTCATCTGTTGCCACAATAACGTCCCAGCACAATAAAAGCTAAAAATATCTCTGAGACAGACAGAAGCCGTTCTACTAACATTCACAAAAAGAGGTAAGATCAGAGCAGATTAACTGTCCTCAAGATTTCAGCAGTGCAGCATAACATTAAATGCTATTCAGGTCATCTGGTGAAAATACTGTATTTTTAATATCGCAATATATATCGCAGGGTTGAAAAAATCGCAATATTATTTTTTTCCAATATCGTGCAGCCTTACTCATTGTTCAATGAATTACCAAGACCCAACCTTGTTAGATGAGATGGGACAGATTTGGCCCATCTCATCTAACATGAGTGACAGTGGCAAGGAAAAACTTCCATTATGAGAACCAGGATGTGTAAAACTGATTTACACAAGGAAAAGTTCAGCCTTTGTTGTATCAGTCTTGATTATCCATTTTAGCCCTAAAACACCGTAGAAGTTTGGAAAATCCTCTTTTCGAACTCATGTGCCTAAATCTAAAGTCTGAAGGCAGTAACATCTTGACTGATCGTGACTGATATGTGGCTATCACACATACAAAAAAGCATATGTTAAACTTGAGTGATGATACTTGGAGTGAATTGAAAATGGTATTTTAGCATTTGGTAAGCAGTGCGCACTCTGATTCACAAAGTTTACAAGACAATTCACACAAAACCAATCACCATGCTTCACGATACTTGGGCCACGATACGATATTATTGCGATTTTAAACATTTTGCAATTGTGAGTATTGTGATATATTAAAAATTTTCTACTGTTTAGCTAATTTAGCACTTGTCTTCAATTTCTGTTTGTCTAATTTACACAGTATTTTGTTTTCATGTAGCACATCTTGCTAACCTTCTATATATTTGTTGGATTTTCTCCTGCTCAATTTTTCCATTATTATAGATTTGACTTCATATTAGAGATTCATTTAAATAAAAAAACAAAACTAAATGAGACGATACAATATTTCACCAGACAAAATATCATGATACTATGCTGTATCGATTTTTCCTCCCACCCCTAATGCCATGTTTTTCGCACTATAAGGCGTTAAAAAAAGTTTGACTTATCTGATTGTTTTGTTTGGCTTAATGCACTTTATAATCCAGTGCACTTCAGGTACACGAATAGACGTGTTCATTGATGGTGCGCCTTATAATCAGGTGCGGAATTTATTAAAGAAAGCCACTTGCATGGAAATCTTGGTTAAAAAAAACTGATGCTCAGTCTACATAAAACAGCTTCCTTTTCTTTTGCCTCAGTGACAGTGACTGATGAATAATTTTCACATTTTTGCCATATTTGTCAGGCTTTAACATCAAAAACATAAAACTGATATCGAATTGATTTAAATTGGCTTTAATCATTGTTTTTGCTGTTCCTGGTTAAAGACTTCCTCCAGTAGAGATCTGCTTTTCAAAGACCCTGTCCATCAAAAACCTAAGTATTGATCCCAGCTCCTTTACACCTCTATACCTACACAAAAAATAAGGGGTAAAAATAATCCATGTGTCTAAAACCCATCCAAAGTTAAGCCTACTCCCTTCAAATACACAAAACTTTTAGCCGCGAATGTCACAGTTGCTAATAAATAGGCAGGATTAACGCATACCTTTTAATATTCGTGCAGCTTAATGGGCTGACAGTGTTGAATTATCTATAGGTCTCAGTGATTCAAAAAGGACCATCAAACCCAAACTTGAGAGCAGTGTCTTGTAATTGAATAATACATTACATGTGGCAATTATTTCTGTTAGAAGCAGACTGAGAAATCAATAACCAAGGGAGCAAATCAAGGACTGTGGAGCTCTTGTTTCTATTCCCCTTGTGACCAATTACATCACCACAGTTTAAACACCTGCAGTGTCACCGCTCACTGTGACACTTTCTTGCACACTGACACTCTCGCTGACAGACACACACACACATCTAACCTGTATTAGGCAAATGCTGAGGACTTGGAGGAAAAGAAAGGTGCTTATATTAAGACCTGATTTAAACGTGCGCGGAGAGATTAATAACCAATTTTACATGTGCTTGAAATTTTAAGTTCCGTCAAGAGGCTAATTGCGCTATTGTGTGCTAAATAAGCTACGCATCAAGATGTAATTATAAATATGGGATAATAGGAGAGTAATGCATCTTTGTTGAGATAATACGCACTCATTGCACAGCCTGACCTGGAGTTATAAATTATGCACCAGATTTTAGCTCCAGGCAGTATCCTCCCTTGACATATATGGTGCTGATTAAGAGAGAGTCAAATGGGTCTGTTTTTAATGAACATATCCCATTACACAAAGGGGTAGCTTTGGTATATATCCCCTCGAACACAAGGGTGACAATGCAGCTCTGACCACCTCACAGTCTGTTAGTATTGGTGAATACAATTTGCTTTTATCTGAAATATTCACAGCTCTTAAAAAGGCTGATATCAGGTCTCATTAAATGTTGATGCTCCGGGTGAGTAAAGAGAATACTGGCTACATCAAAGGCCTTGTTATGTCCAGTGAATACTAACTAATCCCAAGCTTCTCTTCAGGAGAATCTAAAGCCTGTAAGACCAGCAGTGCCTGGTTTCGCTGCTGGGACCCTGCACTGGTGCTTACAGTTCCAACAGGGGACTTCTTCATGACCAGAGGAAAATGAGGGGGAAAATGTAGATCCAGTAAAAAGCAGGTGATCCTTTTGTGAAATTATCTGCTCTAGTATGTACAGTATTGTGTTTCATCGGCCCTTTGTGATGCCCGCTGCACTGACATGCTTCCTCTCATCTGAAAACGGATCATCAAAACTCAAACAGTCAATATCACACAACACACCAGCTCACCCAAGCAATAACAGCCTGGAGTCAAAGGATACGTGTTCCACGGTTGATTGATTATTAGTCCCATTTGTATCATTTTGTTTGTTTGAGAAAGACTGAGCGTGTGTATGTGTATGTGTGTGTGTGTGTGTGTGTGTGGGCTTCTGTTTTGTAAACCAAAGTGAGATAGTAGTAAAGGGACTGTTTCACCTTTTCAGATGAAATAACTTCACTTATACCGAGTCTATTAAAGAGCAAAGGTCACAAAAGGTATTTTTTGACTTGTATAAACAGCAGAAGTTTATTTTTTTATACAACTCAATTAAGCATCTCAATTAAAGGGGCAACGTGTTGTTTGGATAATTTAGATTAACCTAAAAAAAGGGGAGATTTACATAACCTATCTACTCCTCGCCAGGCCATGATCCTAGCTGAGTATTTCAAGACACAGTAGCTGCGTTTACATGGACACAAATAATCAGAATAAAAAAGCGTTATGTGAACATGTCAATCAGAAAATTCTGATCCAATATGGCTCAATCGGAAACAAATTGTATTCCGAACAAGAGGGGTGGTTTATGCTGTTTCTCCGAAGCTCGCCCATGTCAACACTTATTCTGATTGTTACTCTCTAACCTGACTCAGTTCGCTCTTTATTTATTGAGGTCAGTTCAGGAGGTTTCATTATTAACACTCTGGTATAAAACACAACCGCAGGTACCGTTTCTGCTCCTCTGATAACTTAACATGGCATACATGCAGCGTAATAATGTCACATCTACACGCATTAGTGCAACCTTTGACAGAACAGAAAAATAAGTGAGCAAGGGCGCCATCTAGTGACAACATTTAACAGGGGGAAACTCCTGAATTGACAGGCGTAAATACAACTCTTCTTCTGCGGTTGTTTTGGCGAAATTAGACAACTCTGCGCACGTTCAAATGCCAAAAATCTGAATAAAACTTGCACGTCATGATCGGATTATTTGATTTTATAAACAGTGGATTCAGATTTACAATCCTTCAAACTTTAAATCAGATCAAGAAATTTTGCACTTGTAAACATGGCTAATGACTCATAATGTGTCTACATGGATCCAATAACAGGGCTTCCCACCAGTATTTAAGGCTCTACCCTATTAAAAAGTACCAGTACTTGGTCAATTTAAACCCCAGTCGTTTAAATAAAAAGTTTTTTTTTTAGGTCGATATAAACTTAAAAACAAGCTTTTTGCAGCAAAATAAATCATTTTGTCATACTGAAATAAAATTTGACTCAGACCTGGGCTCTGATCGGACGTCACTTACCCCAACAGCTTCAGAAAGATGGAAAGACATGGATGGACTACCAGCAAGAGTGTATTGATTACATTGTCACTAATAAGGTTGATCTAGATATAACATGCAGGGTTTTATTTTTCTCTTTTTTAAAGTTTTTCCTCATCCAATTGTATATACTAGTGCTGGACGATAATTCGATAACAATATATATCGATCGATAGACGTGTGGTGCGATAGAAAAAAAACGGGTCGATAAAAAGTTTGATAGAAAAACACAGTTTCCCTTTCTTTTTCATCATAGCCTATCATGTAGCTTTTACTACAGTCATTACTTCCTCCCAACCAATCACAAACGCAGACCCAGGTACGCTACGGCACCAAGCCCAGCCCCTATCAAACCACAACAGACAGCACGTGTATTAGAAAAAATGATACAGCAAGGAGAAGCGGAGGACATTGTCCCGAAAAAAGGTTTCAGTAGTTCACCAGCATGGCAATATTTTGGTTTTTAGAAGTCTGACTAAAAGCGAACAGCGGTCGTTTGCAAAATTTGCAGAGAATTAGTAAAAACCAAGTCTGGTAACACAACCAACTTGTTTTACCATCTAAACCGATCGCACCCGCAGGAGTACGAGCTGTGTCGGTCGCGCCGCGGCTCCACGTCGTTGGAGGAATCCTCTGCAACCGCTGCCAGCACCAGCACAAAGCATGTGAAGCAGACCAAACTGGACTTCGTTTCTTGCCAAAACACGACAAAGCGTCCGAGCGGCATAAGGACATCACCCATGCAGTGAGATGCTCCATAGCGAGGGACATACTGCCAATAACTACCGTTGAAAAGCCTGGCTTCGACCAGCTTCTAGCCACTCTCGACCCGCGATATGAAGTGCCCGGCCGCAAGTATTTCTCAAACACAGCGCTTCAGGCATGAAAATGGGTCAGGGGTTGAAAAGGTGAGAAGGGTGCGGAGGAAATACGTTCCGGTGTTGTGCTGTAGAATGCACCCCTGCATCCCGTCCACTCATTAGCTTCTTAAAGTGGAAGAAAATGAGCTCATATTTTACAAAGACGCGAGTATTTGGATCATGGCTACTAGCAGGGGGTGCATTCGGCAGGGGTGCATTCTACGACACAACACCGGCGTGGATAAGTCCTGCTTCTCGTGCTTAGTTTGTGTATTAAGTCAATCACATGATAATTAAAAAAAATAAATCTCCCGACCCCGGGAGAAATATTTCAGTGTTCAGACACCAGGCTGTGGGCAGTTTCCCACACAGTTAAAACTGGTAGTATGCTATTCCCACCTAAAGCTATTCTGTTTATTTATATATTTGTTTATTTTCATCAAAAGACTATTTAAATATTTATTTATCAGATTTTCTGGTCACTTTAGTCTTTATGTTTGTCAGTATTTACTGACGTCACTCAGGCCACTTAAGTTGATTTCTTTTTTTTTTAGTTCTTTTTTAAAAAACTTTCAGTTTTGCAGCAAAATAAATCATTTTGTCATACTGAAATAAAATTTGACTCAGACCTGGGCTCTGATCGGACGTCACTTACCCCAACAGCTTCAGAAAGATGGAAAGACATGGATGGACTACCAGCAAGAGTGTATTGATTACATTGTCACTAATGAGGTTGATCTAGATATAACATGCAGGGTTTTATTTTTTCTTTTTTAAAGTTTTTCCTCATCCAATTGTATATACATAGTGTATAAGTAAAACCTTTTTTATTTCTTGTTTTTTCCTGTTAATTCTATCAGAGCTCATACTAACAATAACCATTCTTGGGCAACAAAATGCTGGTATCACCTTTTTTGTAATACATGTCAAATTTTAAATTCAGTAACATGCTTTTAATGGACTTTTAATTCATTCAAGAAAAGAGAAAATACAATGAGTTTATACTGCTGATTTAACATAACATCTAATGTTTACATCATAACAGAACTTGATATTAAAAATTGGCTGATAACTGCTTTAGATTGAAGATTGAGGTCATGCATAAGCTGGAAAGACAGACATGCATCTTTCTCATGCACGTATTAGTTTGAAACAGAGTCAAGGGCTTTAAGAAACAGATAAAATTTGTCGCAACTTGTCCCTGTACGCACTGATGATATATATTTTTCCATCAATCCACGGATCACGCACAGTCCAAACCATGTCTGGCCAACTGTGATTTGTTGAGGCTTTTATCACAGTTTAAGTTGAAGAACAGAACCAGCTGCACAATAAATGACATGTTTATGGCTAAAACTGACTCGATACAAAAGGGAGATGTCCAGAGTCATAAAGAGGAAGGGGAAAACGGCCCCTCATAAACCAAGGAGAAAACACAGAGATCATGAAATAAAAATCATGGGCAGAACTGCAGATCCACATTACTCTGATGTAGAGAGGGAGAGTGCAGTGCCGGAGTAAGTTTTACAGAAGGTTAAAACATCCACAGGCTAGTTGAATGAAGACATGCACAACCAAAGGACTTAACATCAAAAGAGCCTGTGTTTTCAGCTATTCTCTGTGGTGGGCTTGCTTTGCATATTTCATGGCAGTGGATTTCATATCTATGCCCACCTTCCTATTGACATGTGCAAAATCTTCTCTGTGCGTCAATTAAATTGTTACTTTTTTCTTGATTTTGAGTGGAAAAAATTTCATTTGTTATTCCTTCGCTAAGGCAGCGAGCCGTGCACATAAGTGGAAGCCTTCACCCCTGTGCGATTCTTCCCCTGAAGTGAAGAGTACGAACAGAAACACAAGGTTTGTTTTTTTTTGCACATAAAAGCTTCCAGATGACCTATGGTTCCCGCCAGACCTTTAAAGAAATGGAGGACAATCAAAAGGACAAATGTGACGGGGACTCCTGTATGAGGTACAAGATGAATGCGAAACAGTGCGCCAGTGCTGTGATGTCTTTGACCTGATAGTTCAAAGCTGCTCCTGGACTCTGGACCCCCGTTCAGTGTGTGAGAACCTCAGACAAAAGCTTTGTTCATAATAAAGCAAATCCAGGACATTGTTCCTTTGAGCTGAACACTGATTCAACAAACGGGGAAGGACGCTTTCCAGACCGGGGCAAAAGGTGGATGTGCTGACAAAACAAATCTTTAACTATTCAAATCTTCATTGATTATACACTGTGTTTGCTCCATATCATATAGGTGCATTTAATACAGATACTGTCTATTTCTAAATTGGCAAAATTGTTATTAATAAATCAATCTTGGACCAGCCCAGTTTGACACGTTACCTTTCCTTACATTAATAATCCAGTGTCCCAAACAAGTGTAGCTTTGTACCGAGTCGCATAATGAACCTCTATATCGCAGGAACAGGTTACTTGGTGGCGAGGCACAAGGCGGTGTGCTGTTGAGCTACACAGGACACTAACCCCCCCACTCACACCCACACTTCTCAACCACCTCAGTTGTGGTACCGAGAGGCGTGGGGAGGTGCTCCAGCCCGCAGTCATAGTTAACCATGGCAAAGCAGCAAAGGCTGGCTGCTATGGTGCCTCCATTCCTCCTGAGACACAAGGGTGAGCAGAGCTTTGAAGTTGAAAGTGTGGCTGGGAGACAATATGAGCAGCGTGTGAGCATCTCTCTGTGGTGTGTGTGCCGTGTGATAGAAGGGCAAAGGTGGGATGTGTGAAAGTGTCCTTGCAATATAACAGTCGCAATCGAAATCTTTGTGTATTTTGTGACCATGAGAATAAAAATTTGGAGTTTGTTCGTAGAGATTTAAACCATCCAGGTTTTACGTACAGAACTATCATCCTACGAGATATCCCTGCTTTTAAGGGCCAAATTGTTCAATCATGTCTCTAAAAGCATTTCAACTTGATTAAACTTACTTGCCTGATTTAACTCTTTTTTGTTCATGTGTGTTGGGAATGGCACAAGTTAGTTAAGTTTTTACAAGAACAATGGTGACGATTTAGGAGAAACTTTGCTTTAGGTCTTCAGACAGGGGCTAAAAAAGAGGATAGATGCACACTTAAAATGCTTATTTTATCTAAAAGTGAATGCTTATTTAAGATTTTGCTTATTTAGGCTGTATTGCGCTTATGCAAAAAATAAATAATACATTTATGCAGTCCTCTAAATCAAAAAAAAAGGTTTAAAAGAATTATGATCATACATAAAAATTATAGCTTATGATCATACACAAAACTGCAACTAGAACAATTTATCTACATATCTACAAATTTACAAATGATTTAAAATAATACTTTTTTTGAGCACCTTCTCTACACCTCCAAATGAACAAACTCTCTATACTTTGAGCTACATAGCCATAAGATTAAAGTGCAGCATCTACATGTATGTAAGATCAGAGGACATGAAAACAAGATGAATACCATTAGAGCCGTTTCATTATCCAGCTGGGTCCCATGACGCTGCCCTAATGAGAAGTCTGACAATTAGGGCTGCATGTTGTGTGTCTTTCCTTTAAAAGAGTATCAGAAAGGCATTTTTATCAAACATCGTATCTTATAAATCCCTCTGTCATTTACGATTAAACAGATCAGCCGCGTGCAGCGTGAATATCTGAACAGAAGGCCTGCTTTACATTTCAGAGTACACACGGGGCATTCCTGAGCCTACAAAGACGGCCTTTAGAGAGACCCAGGGAGAGGAGGAGAGGAAAGAGGGAGGGAGGGAGAGAGAGAGAGAGAGAGAGAGAGGGAAGACTGAGTGCATAAAGCTGAGTCGTTGACAGAGCTCAACACAGGCCCACAGCACTCTGTGTAATGTTGTTTTTCACCTGGTAAATAAGGACTATTTAAAACCTTTGAGACCACCAGGCTTTGTGTGGTGACGGGGTCTCTAGAGGTTTATTGTTAAACTTGAGCATTAAAGTCCCTAACCTTCAAATATAACCAGTGTTCATGGGGGATGTTAATTACAGATAGAATTACACAAATGTGTTATTTATTTTAAGAAATGCCAAAAAACGTAACCTCTCAATATATTCTAACTGAGAGTAAACACTGTATGTTTATTATGCTTATTATGTTTATTTTTCTGACCACAGACCAAATTTAGACTTTGA
Organism: Xyrichtys novacula; assembly: GCA_962446985.1. Classification (NCBI taxonomy): domain Eukaryota; kingdom Metazoa; phylum Chordata; class Actinopteri; order Labriformes; family Labridae; genus Xyrichtys; species Xyrichtys novacula. The sequence continues at coordinate 33,718,427 of OY660864.1, read as the reverse complement.
TGTAAGTCTGATTATTCTAGATAAAACTATGTACAGCCTGAAGTGTTAAATTTGTTCACCATAAGATATCATCATTTCCTTACAAACTAATAGCTTCTTTTATCATATGGTTCTTAAACTACAGAGGACTGGCCTCTGCACTGTCTGCCACAGAGAAGCAGGAAACAGCATAGATAATGCTCCATAATTAAAAAATAATAATTATAATAATGAACAAATTGTTGGGATTGCATGGATCTTTGCTGCCATCTTCAGGATTTAAGAAGGAATTACAAATTGCAGAAGTGGCTCCATAAAAATGCAGTTACTTCAGAAACATTAACGCTGGGGGGAGATGGTGATGTACAGTATATTTCAAACCCCTTCTCTTCTTTAATACTGAAACCCTAATACACGGCACAAATAAAAGCCATGTACACAGTTTAAAGTGATGAATTGAAGTGTACAGTAGAGGGAGAGGACATTTAGTGTTGTGCTTTAGGTGTAATTCTTGGCTGCGGGCGAGCCCAGTGTTTTCGGTTTATGAGGTACAAGGGGGATCTTTCTATTACGCCTTGGTCTAATCACAACTGGATCACAAAAAGCCAGTAAAGAAGAAATGGAAGAACAGAAACTGTGTCTGTCCTCTATCAGGTCCAAACCCCTTTTGTTATAAAAGTTCTTTTAATCATCTCACAGGAAATTCTATATATCCATTCATCCGCACATTGTATGGCTGATAAAAACTATCTGAATCAATCCTTTTTTCTAGAAGAATAAGAGTGCCTCTAATAATTGATCTGATTGTGGAGCCCTAGTGTTCTTTTTTTCTTTTTTAATTTAATGCTATGAACAAAGTTCTTCTTGAAATCTCAAAAGTCTCTGGGTGAAACCAAGTAGAGGGTATCTAGATCAAATACAAAAGTTTTATTAATACTGACATGTAGGAAGCCAAATTAGGCCCTTACATTACATTAAATTAAACCCAGCAGACTTGGCTGCACTGTTAACCGAAGCGCATAATGAATATAATATGAAAGCGTTCATTATTGAAAAGGCTTGACAAGATGGCAGTAGTATGGGGTTTTGAAACTTGGAATTCTTACTGGTATGACTGCTGCTAATGCCAAAACCATATTAGCAGAGACAGCAGCCCATGTTGGAAAAGACCGTGTTTTAGGGAAGGATTTACAGGATAAAGGAGGATTATGAGAAAAATCAAAGATGACGTTTTTTACAGGTGAGATTTTGTGATCAATTTGTGGACATTTCAGATTCTGTTAAAGACGATTTCAAGCTAAATAAGTAAAACTCGTTTGAGGACTGCAGTTTGGTCTTTTACTGAAACTGAACTGACTTTTGTAGTCTCACTGTTGATTGGCCCTCATCAGACTAAAACCATAGACTGTATGGACAACTTGGTTTCACCTCCCGCCTGGATACGGATTTGAAGCCAAAAAGCTTTCTATATTTCAGCAATTTTTCTTCATTTCCTGAAACCAGCATTGCGCAGGAGCATTGTACGCATTCTGTGGGAAAGTCAATCCTGTCAAATGATATAGGACAGGTGCTGTAGTTAGACATCTATGCTCAATACTTATTTACAAGCAAGAAAACTAAAAGAATCACCAACACTAGGGTCTAACAAATCGATCTTAGACTACATTATTTTATTTGTTTTTTTATTCATTCATGACCGTGCACTCTTGGAGACAGCACACCAATGCCAGTACTGAGAGGGGAGGAGAAATACAATCATACATCAGTTTTTCCAGACATGTAGGATTATGGAGCTGTGTTATCACTGTTTGTTTTATTTGTTGTTATAAGGCAAGCGTTTTACTGGATAATATCCTGTGAGCGACAGGATTGTTAATTCTGTTTATTTTCTGCTATAAAACCAGTACAAACAGAGCACAGCCCTCCTGCCACTCAGTGCAGTGTAAATGTCATAAGACTTCATCCAGATCAGCCTGTGGGAGACCGTAATGCTGATTGATGCAATGCTCTGGCACTGTGGATTCACTGATGCATAATAATACACTCTGAATGACCGTTAAACCTCCTCCTGTCAGTGTAAAAGTCACAGTTTTTATTATTTTTCCCACATAGAAAAAAAGTTCAGCCTTTTTTTTTTCCTCTCCCCCTTTAAAAAAAAACCCTCTTATGCAACAAGTGGATCTTTGACAACAGGGGCTACCATCAGACAAAAAGATCATATAAAAGTGCACTGTACATCATCTTACAGTATTTACTGTTTTTCCACACAACGTGCCCAGCGCTCACTGCACTGTAAAAATGCAGTGAGCGCTAGTGTCACATGTCAATTCTCAGTGGTGTGCGAAAAAAGAAACCTAAATGGATCAAATAGTTTTTTGATGTAGTAGTACTTAACAGAAAAACAGTGGAGAACTGAGGGAGCAAAGGAAAGTTGAATATGTAAAGACCCTCTCTGATAAAAATCCTGTTTTTCTAGTTGTCTACATGTTCATATGGCATTTTTCTGATGCTACAGGACATATGAGAAAAATGAGAGCGAGTATTTCTGCACTCAAATTGCTGTGAACTTCTGGCAGACCCAAACGGCAGGTTCAGACACAGTGAGATTTCCTATGTCACAAATCCAAGCTCCGCCCCCGGTGCCCCGCTATGCAGGCCAGACTCTGAGAAGTAGAGAGGACGATCACAAAACAAGCATGTGTATTAGCGGATTGCAATGCTTGTAAGAAAGCTAATTATGATATATACCTTCATCATGTCCCCAAAGACATTAGTGTTCGAGACCTCCTATGTTACCTGCTACTTCTTCTGTTACTCCGATAATGTTAGGCTACAAGCTAGCATGAAGAGAAGTATGCAGAGCAGCGCTGTCTCCGCCCACGACTCAGAAGCAAATTGCTAATAAGCTACTGGAGCTCTGCAGAAGAAAAACCCTTGAAAATGACACTGGAAATATGATTTTAGCTAAAAAACTTCATCATCCCAATTTTAAGACCACTGAGAACACTTTAAGTCGTTAAAAAAAAAAAAAAAAAAAGGTCATAGTGGGACTCTAGGGTGACTGAATTCTTGTACCTTTTAAAACTGACCAGCAGGAGGTGATAATTTTAGTGTTACAGCAACCACAACAATGTGGCAAAAGTCAATGAAATAATCAAAATTATTAGATTTTCTAACTATGACACAACACATTAAAAGGATCCTTAACACTATGGATAAAAAAATGATAATCACATTAATGTGATAATTAAGTTGGTTCAAAACTGCAGTGATAAAGGAAGCTGCTGTTGCTTTAGCTTAGACTGTCATATTTTTTACATGAAGTGACAGAGTAAAGTAGAAACCTCAAGAAACCACAACACTTGATAAGATACTTGCCAACTGCTGAGTATGGTTTAAAAATAAGCCACTCGATCCCACAGCAAAGTATGTGATCAACACTGACTGTGAAAAGTAAGATATTACAACTATAGGCATACTGTCCGTCAGACAGATGGTGATAAAGTGACAATGACAGCTGCTCTTCCCCAGATACCCAGATAGTTCTGGTATCTTGAACAGCCCCTCTGAGACCCTGAACTGACTCCAACTCCAGCCCTCATCTCCATCATTATTTCTGTTTGGGTATTTGCACATGGCTACCCACATTCAGGAGAAGCCCCATTCTCCTCTGTCTAATCAACTGAGAGATGTGTTGTCAGGCAACACTCAGGGGAGAGTGAGGCACATTTTTAACACACCCTCCTTTTAAGAGTATTCCTAACACAACATTAACAATCACACTGCTCTGAAGAGGGGCTGCACAATTCATTGGATTTCAATCACAATTATTTGGTTTTCTACAATCAAAGGAACATGACTGATGACTATAATTGATTACTGATTATTCTTTCTGTGTGCTTTCTTAAACTGATATCAATGTTTGTTTGTTTTTTGCAAATTACCTATTAAGCATTACTGTTTTTAGGGAGGAAAGGAGAGGTCTGTGTCTGCTCTGTTGACAGTGTCTGACAGTCTGTGACAGCAAATTAAATATGTACAGTAGAGCTGGGCAATAAAACGATAACGATATATATCAAAAATTAATTTCCCTCGATATCGATATAAACAATGGTCAATATGCTTTTTGGTAGCTGTCATTCTGTCATGTTTTGGTAGACTATACGAATAGCCAATGAAAAGGGGAGTTGCTCTGGGTCGCACTGCGCTGAACCAATCATGTGCTGAATTAGAACCAAGTAGCAAACGACTGTGTAGTAGCAGACTGCAGCTACACGCAACCGTAGCACTTTAACACGTGAAGCCGACAGCACTGTCTGTGAGAAAAAAAAAAAAAAAAAGAGTGCTACCACCAGCAGAAATGCAGATGAAGGCTCAACAGATGATGACATTGTTGACAACACTGGTACAAAAACATCAGTGGTGTGGTGGTATTTCGTTTTTTTAAGTCGTAAATGAAGCAGAGTAATGTGCACTGCAAATTATGTCGAGTACATGTTAAATTTCATTTCAGACTGACAAGATTGACAAGTGATTTTTTTATATCATGATACTTATCGATATCGACTGATAAACGATCGTGATAAACTTGTTCCCATATCGCCCAGCACTACAGTACTGAGTTCATGTGACCTCTCCACCACTCCAAACTAGTCAAAACTAAAGGTAGATGGTTCATTTACCCCTACAAGCAACCGCATAAATTCTGTGTTTCTTTGTTACTGTATATAACAAAAACCATTACACACTTGGATTATCTTAATTAAACAGCACTGTATTTTTATGTATAATGATCCCCTTACTTCTGATGTGCCGAGCTCCAAACATATTTTCCCCAAAGAGACACTAGAATGGAGAAGTCAAACATCTGGTAGAAAAAGCATGTCAATTAGAGAAGACAAGCAGCTATGAAGTTCAGGGTCTGTTACACAGAGACTCCAGAGGAAAAAACAGGTACACAAGGGGGCTGTTCGGCGTACAACAACTGGTTCCAAAAGATACCATTTGCCTATAGGGAGTCAGTCTTGATGTGTATGTATCCTTAGCCACGTATTGTCATGAATGGGGAGGTATCATTTCTATCATAATACAAGAGTAATTTGATAGTCTTTAATTCTTTATTTTTCAAAACAGGGCGCAAGCAACCCTGCCGACAGTGGACAGCGCCTGGTGCTGAAAATATGCCTCTGCATCAGTGAACGGCCAGATGGGCCATGGGTACGGGCACCTGAGATAATTTTACTGGCATGGACAATCATCTCCAAATCAATGTCAATTAAACAAAGGAATTACTGTTGAGACAGTGGACACCTTTAAACCTACCAATAAACTCCCCTTTGATCAGCACACCACGAACATTCAAAGAAAGAAAACAATAAAGACTGTCAGCCATCCGTAAACTTAAAAGGACTTAACGTTGCACCCCACCTTCTGTTGCTACTCTATCAAAGCATCATTCAACCCATCCTTCTGTACTGTTCCATATGCTTTCTGTCACCAACCAAACCAAACTAGTCAATCACTCACCCAGCAAACTCCATAGCGCAAGACAGCACTAAGCCACTGAACCAATACATCATCCCACTACCCTCAGGGCGCAGGTACAAAACCATTCAGTTCAGGAGGGGTCGGCAAGGGGAAAACCTGTTCCCTGCAGCCATAGCCACCCGGAGTAGCTGGCCCCACTGATCTGTCTGTCCACCATTGAGTCGTCATGTAAGTTTGTCATTATTGTTGTAATGTATGTCATTTATTGTGATGTGCAATGTTCTGTCAGTGAGGACAAACCTTCCTACAGGACAAATAAATCAAATCATTTGAAAGTAAGGTTTTATCATGTTCTGATACTTTACTATTAAAGAAATTAGGCCTGTTTTTGATCAACAAGGAGCTTTTTATTGACAAAGTACTTTATAAGTACAGACCTTGATACTTAGTTTATTGTTATGTAAGGCTGTTCAGGGTGATAAGGGGGGGGGGGAGTATATCGTCATGATAGCATTTTATCCATATTATTCTGTCACTAAAATCAAACAGGTGTAATTTCAGATGAGTATAGCTTATATACTGTTGAAATTTGACAACATATGTCAGTCAGCTAACCCACAAATGAAATGCACCACAGTTCATGGATTAACTTTCACAACCCAAGTGAAGGCCTCAATCCCTCACCTCTGTCAGAAAACTGAAGACCAGTGAAAAGATACTCAATATTTCAGCATGTTTTTCTTTCATTGTATTCCTACAGGCCATATACAAAAACAAGAGCACACACAAAAAAAATAAAGTTCAACTTACTTTGCTCAGATGTTCTGTCCTGTAAAGGTGAGTTTCTGCGGCCTAGCCTCCTCAGATGCGTCCTCTCCTCAGTCCGGGTTCGTCCTTGCCATGCGCTGTAGTTCATTGGTCTGTCCTCCTTTTGGCCTTACATTCTCATTATGGCCGCGGTCTCTTTATGTCCCCCATATGCGAACTTACTATCTACTGGTTGATTTCCATCCATCCATCCATCCATCCATCCATCCATCCATTTTCGACTGCTTTTCCCGTTGGGTGTCGCGGGGGAACTGGGGCCTATCCATGCGTCTTGGGGCGAAGGCAGGGGACACCCTCGACAACCAGTTCATTGGCAAACTTTTGAAAGCCTCTTATCTTCCTTATGTGAGTAAATTTTGTTGTCTAGTGCTCTTGTTTCGAGACTCACATGCTGGTTGGGTGTTTTGATGCCTTTAACAACATTTTCTGGTGGAAAGGAACCGAATATTTTCCAGTACGGTTTACCAATTACGCGGTGAAAAGCTTACAAACGCCATTTCTCTTTGATTTCCTGGTAAATTGGCGCCATTAACAGCTGTAGTCCCGCCCCCTCTCCTTCACAGGGTTAAAGGTAAATTTCACCAACTTCACTTTTCTAAACCAAGCAGCATTTTCCTGTGTTTACAGTTTTTCTCAGTCGCTTTGGTGCATTTCTCAGATCAGAATGAAAGTTTTCACAACTATTAGTTCAACCACCACAACACTGAGTCATTTTTGCACATCATGGTAGCAGTTTCTCATTCCTCTGAACAAATTGCAAATGCTTTTGGACGTGTATCAGTTACTTTCGTACAATTCTCTGCTGTTTTATAACATTATCATTTGCTTATGTCAATCCAGTCAAAATGAACTATACTTTTGAATGCTGAATAGTCATTCCCTATAGAACTTATAGTCCTCATTTCATTGCTTGAGTCATTAAATACACAATTGTTGAATTAGCTCTCAAAATCCCTTATCATTTTATTTTTTGAAAATGTCTCCTAAATTGAACAGCTGCTCTCAGGTGAACCTCAGCTTTCACTCTTCACATGAAGAGGTAGCCACTTGTCCACAGTCACTCAGAGCTGATTCCCATGAACCCTCACTTGGCAAGCGCATATAAACCAAGCAGGACATAGTGTGTACCATTTCTACAATTCTGTGACACAAAAATGGAGGGTCAGTGTCGTGGAGGAGAGGGTGAGAATGCAGGGAGGAAGGGGACAAAACAGGGGCAGAGGAAGAAGAGGTGAAGTACATAGACAAATCCCTGATGAAATTAGGGTTACACTTGTGGACCATGTTGTCAATCATGGTCTCATTATGGCTGAGGCTGGTCAATGGACAACCAAATGTAGGGAGAACTACTGTGAATCTTATGTTTGTTCTATGATCCAAACCTCTCTTGTTAGGTTTCATAAACCTTTATTGAAAAAAAAAATCTGTACTTTTTAATGATTGAATCAAATTGATTTCTGCCATGTTTCAACAAAAAGGACTAATGAGATCAAAACACTGTCGGTCATTTATTTGACCATATGATAGTTTAGTGCTTAGTGGCATGTTCTTAGTTGTGTTGCCTGCACATATTCAAAGCTAAATAAAGATCTTGTTTCCGCAGTTTAACAGAAAAAAAAAATCACTTTATTGTTAAATTACCATCCCAAAGCCTCAAGATATAAAGATGTAGGTTATAAGCTTTGGTGATGGAGTCATTACGAAGATAAAGACGTCCAACAAGAAAAGTATTTTTAAAAAGGGCTGTAATTTTTGTGTCAGTAACTTGTTTGAACTTTGTTGAAAATACACAAACAACCTTTCTATTTATGACAGAATGAACATAATTATTTCTAACACTCTGAACTGACGTTAGGATTTTTCCAGAAACCAAGGCATGGCATGATTTTAAAAAATCCCTTATTTACTGCAAGATCCATTTTTGAGAAAAGCTTTGAAAATGCTGTAACCTAATATAACCACTAGAGGGCAAAGTAGGTCAGGTATAGAGAGAAAAATCAAGATCAAGAACATCACTGACATGATTTCAGTTGCTTAAAAATTAGCTAGTTTTGTGTGTTTTAAGAACATCTCATCCACCAAGTATACTTAGTTTTTTGTTCAACCTTATGTGCCCTGTTAAAATAAATCAAGGCTTCTGCGTTGAGCTTTGTTTATACATGATATCATCAAACTTGGTAGAAATACAGTAATACAAACAGCCTGATGTATCTAAAATACACTTTATTCTGCTTTCAGTTCACAATTATTACAATATTAAGAACCTTGCACATTTTTCACAGTTGCATTTTGCACCACAATGGAATGTAATATCATGTTTTACAGCAATGAACAAATCAGCCACAGTTGTTGAAGGTTTTGTTGGACGGCAAAAGACATCCGGTTCCACGCACTGCGCTACAGACAGAGGCCAGTAGTACAGCTGAGGCTCAGACCAACACAAAGAAAGCTATCTATATTTATCTATACTTGAATCTCTGAGCAAAAGAAACTATCTTTCTCAACTACATTTCCAGGATGACAAATATACCAACGCTAGCTATACTCTTTATCAAAGCACAGACTAACATTTGAATACTGACAATTTTCAGGTCATCGTCTCAAAGCAAGATGTTAGCCCATGTTTGTGAGGAATATATGCGATTGTTTCCAAGGGAATGGAGCCAGATGATGATAATGATGAGGAGGAGGATGCTGTTTGTCACTTGAAGGAGGCACTTGGTCCTAGGGAGCCAAAGAGAAGAGTCAGTGGAGTCAGTAGTGCTTCCTTTTTGTACCTGCCGACCAGGTTCCAACAGGTTTTACTTTCAAGGTTCACCAAACAACAGATATTTCACCGTTTTCTTCACAATGTACACTCTATAGACAAAGTTGTAGAAAAAAAAAACATTGATTTTGTGATTGTGCATGTTTTCCCAGTACTAATATACCTTGCATCAGTCTTGTGCTCACAAAGGTCCATGCCTCTTTCGTCTGCCAAACGCCTGGGCGCCCACATTGGTGGGAACAAAGTTTGCATGTCCCAGCCCTCCTGACCGACTCAAGAAGTCAGCCAAGCGGTGAGTTACACATGTGGCGGTGTTGCACGCCCTCTTCTGTGCTGTGGCATTACTTGTAAGAAGAAAAAGGATAAACACATTTTTATAAACCCCAAGGTTCAAATCAGACATCAGATTTTAACAACATCCCAAACATAACAGCAATAAGTAGAAGAATATACCTTTATAACTGTGAATGAGGTGCAGATGTGACTATACTTACCCTTTTCTCCATTTGTTTATTCATTGGTTTTTGTCTGTTATCAATCTTGACTGCATTAAAGTGTAATGACTTTTAAAAGGCACATAGTCATAAAACAATTTAACATTAGGGAGATTTTAGTTGTCGCTACATTTTATTGTATTTTAGAAATTTGCAAAAACAGCTCTTTTGGCTGATCCATAGTTTTGAGGTCTCTGTCATATCTCTAATGTCCACTGGTGGAAAAAAAAAGCACAGGATTCACATGCAAAAGCAGTCTCTTAAAAGAATAAAGCTAAATGGACGAGCAAAGGTTTAAGAAAAACAGATACAAAAAAATTAAAAATTCAGGGTTTCAGTTAAGAAGGTTGCTGAAGTTTTCATATTGCCCAGATAGACTTCGCTTCTTCCCAGGCGTCCCTGCTCCCACGTCGGTGCGGGGAAAGGTTTGTAGTTTGTGAATATCCTGGGAAAGTTTGCCCAACACACAAGTGCTCAAGCTGGTGCAGCGTTTAGACATGGGTCTATCTCGGCTGTTAGAGACAGAGACAAACATGCAGAAAAAGGCTTGCAGTAACTGTGACATGCAGATGAACATCAACAATTACATGCACATTGTTTCTCTAAATTACCATGCATAAACAGGAAGGCTGTGATAAATAAACACTTACAACGCATGCTAACAGATTCAACAGGCATGTGCATACAGCCCATTTACCAAAATATCACAGTTTAGTCATCATGCTATTATGATACGTTAATTTTTCTGAACACAATGTCAATGTTTTTTTCTGACAAGGTACTGTCTTGAAGGAGTGTGAGATGATGAATGAATGAATGAATGAGTCACTGCCATCCATGCAATGCATGAGAGGGTTATGACAGAGTAGATCTGCATGAATTTGACTGTCTATACCTTAATAGTTTTGCAAAATGGTAGAGCTGTTGGGCTTATAAACATAAGCGAGTTATATTTCAACTAATGGTAGATAGATAGATAGATAGATAGATAGATAGATAGATAGATAGATAGACAGATAGACAGATAGATAGATAGATAGATAGAAAGCACGATTCTTTGCGGTACAAGGACTTTGAACTCATCATCATCATCTTTAGGTTAATTTGAGTAATATAATTAATTATCTAACAGCTGTAAGTCATACCTGTTTCCATCAGCTGTTTGGGGGTCCTGCTCATCAGAGGTGATCTGCATGAATTCCTTGATCGCTCTGAGCAGCTTTTGTGCATCATCATCCGACAGTGTGATTCCATCTGACATCAACTCCTTACTAAGTCCAAATATTTACAGTGATAGGAATTCAAGGCAATGTTAATAAAATATTGATGCAACATCTCTCTTAAAATCTGATCAGAAATAAAATGGTTCTTATTCTTTTACTTTAGTTCACTATATACAGAATCTATGTGATGTAAAATGTCAATAATTTTAACAAGTGCTGTGTTTTGACACTCTTCAGAATAATCCTACATCTCTTACCTGGAGGGAGCTGCCTGCGAGATGTACATCTGACAAACCATCAGCGCATAAGCAAGAAGGAGAGTCCAAACTTTCAGCATTATCATGCTTGCCTGCGGAAAACATACACAACACCAAACAAGGTAGTACAAAATGTTATAAGGAAAAACTTGTAAATGTATTCTGTACAGCTTCTTTTTTTTATTTTACTCCATGATCTCACAGTTAAACACACCCTCCTTCCATCTGTCTCTCTCTCCCCCTGCCTCTCTATTAGTGCCACTGAAGATAAGAGAATTATTAGTTATAAAGGGACACTTGAATCTTTGCCAGCAGCTCGGTCCATTAGCAGAATTGGGTGCAGTCTACATAATATAAGAACACTAGACCGGCAAAGCTGTTTCTCCCCTACCCGTTAGAAACTTAACACTGGTACACTTGCTTATACAGTTCCCTCAGTCCTCACCTTCACAAAAAAAAACACATCATTGTTCATAACTTACTTGTTATATATATTTTGAACAATCATCTAAAACAGCAAATCTGGATTTATACTCACCTTTAGATAACAAATCCTGTGGTGATGAGGAATGAAATGTTAGACTCACTGGTGAATCCACTGAGCGCTCCCAACAGAACTGGGTTTTATATATGTTCCCCATGGGTTTCTGTATTAACCTGTAAGAACTTGATTGTACTCTATTGGCCAGTGATGCATTTTACATCTAACTGTTAGCCAATCAGAAGTCCTACGTCACTTACAGTGAGCCAATAAAAGAAGGGGTACACAAATGACATCAATGTATGTTTCTCAGTGTTTTTTTATTCACACAAAAAAAAATACTGATTTATCTGAATCATTTTGAAGAAAGATGAGTGATCCACCCATCTTTCAAACAGAAAGTGTGGGGCTCCGGAACAAAGGGGACTGAAAAAAAATCCACTTTCAGCTTATTTTCTTTCAAAATTAGATGATATTATCATGCTGTACATCCTCTGCAGTTTAATATTGTGTTATCATGATGCACCCAGAATTTAAACATAGTATAATAGCTATTTTGTCATTTGTGTATAATTTGATAATATATAGTGGTTTGATGCAGCATCACTTAATCTTCAAATGGTAAAGAAGCAAATGGCACACAGAGGATCCAAACAAATACAGTCCCTGTTTTGATCAGGTATAGAATAGTAAACAGATGAAAGATATTAATTATGTCTACAGTAACAGATTATCAGTCAGTAAAACAGCTTCATGTCAGCAAAGTAAGTTTTAGGTAACAACTGAACCCATTCGACCAATAAGCCCCTGTTGCAACCAGTCAAGATGTGGAGAAGCATTTTCAGCAAGCAGAGGTGAACAGGGTCAAAATGTGCAGTGAAAACAAGGTTATCTTTGAATAGGAAACAGCTGTTTTCCCCCAAAAGATAGTCCAAAGAAAGTTCAAACCACTCAGAACTGCAGCCTGCAATAACAGGCTGTAGTTTTAAAAGCTCTGAACACCATTTAGACAAGAACGTGTAAAACAGTGAAGCATCTGTAAACAAAGACTGTTAGGTAGCAGATATGCACTGATGCTGTTCCTGATTGTCTTGAAAATGCACAGTTTTGCATGTGACAGTATGTTCACATTAGCCTCCAACTTGTCCAACTTGTTCCTCTATAGCACTGGTTCCCAACCTGGACTCAGGGCCCCCCAGGAGGGGTGCCAAAGATCTCAGGGAAGGCACAAGACTTTGCCTGCTCTGAGGTTGTAAAAATTAGATTGCACATGTGAACTAAAACCCTTAGAAAACTCTTGCCAGACAGTCAAGTTATGCCAGTGTACAAAACTGCAAAAGTTTTTTTTGTTTTCTTTAGTACAAACATTAAAATTGATGCGTCTTTTGACAGTCATGCACCGCTTTTTTTTCCAGTGAGGGCCTTGCAAGGGGCTCTGCTTTTCTATAAAACAAGAAAAGGGGGCACTAAGGAAAAAGATAGGGGTCCACTGATCTATAGGCATAGCTTTACAATGAGTCCTTTCAATGTATAAACCTTCCCACAGATTTCAGTAGTGTCCATCCGGTTTCACTGGGCTAATTACTGGGCTGCTGGTTTCTGGCCATCTTCTAATTCCCCCTTATGTAACAATATTGGATGATGCATCATAAAGTATCCAGCCGCCCAGTTAGTTTTTGCGTCACGAGGAAACTCATTAGTATGGATGAGCCTTTTAGTGCTATTGAGCAGACCTGCAGGCTCAGTACCAGGGGCACTAAATTAGTCCCGAGAGAGTATACATTCAGACTCTCTGCTGAAGATTCATATTTATTGTCTCGATCTTACTTGCCAAGAGGTATTATGTTCCCAAATTCAACTTAAAGGTAGCATTAGACACCAACCTAGAGAAGCAAATTTGTCAATTACATGAGCCACATTTTAACGGCTCACGATTCACGTCACCCCGGCGGTACAAAAGTACTGTAAGTCCCCGCACACTTTTGGATCGGAGCTGCTCTCAGGCCTCAGTTCACCCCTTCATTCTCCGAGCAGGGACATGAGTCGACGCCGAGAAACAGCATTCCAAGGGGAAAAGTTTATTGTCAAGAATGCAATTAACTCACTCTGTTCACATTCTCTAATGTTAGGCATGAATTGGCCTGGAAAGTTAATTACAACACAGGAGAGCATTCATAACAGCGAGGGCAATGTTATGCTCACTGCAGTGCTCATCAATGACAGCCTCAGCTGAGTCAGTGTGAATGTGTCTTCACCCAAACAGAAGCAGGGCTGTTCCTGGCAGAGACTCAAACCCCCCAAAGAGAATTTCATTTAAAACTCTCTTTTATTGACACCTCACGCATTATTGTGTTTGGCAGCAAGAGTCGGTAATTAGCTAGAATTGCTTCACAGTAAAGTTGTGTTACATTTTAACATTTAAACATTTGGACGTTTTAGTTCAATGCGCTGTAAAATGAATATCAGTCCTCCAGGCTCATGTGATCATTAGCACTTAAAGGAAGGCCCTAAATATGTTTGGCATTAAACCAGAGATGGTCCAAGGCATAAGCGAATTATGCGCCCGCTCAGGGTCCCGCAGCCAATAGGGGGCCCCGAAGAGCAATCCAAACAAAAAAATTATAATATTTTTTATTTTTTGCATGTATGAGTGATGCTTTCTGTATGATTAAATATATATCATTGTAAAAATAAAATTAAAGTAGAAAACATTTTAGTACTGCTGCTGATGTAGGCCTATGGTTCTTACTGCCGATATGTCAAAGCTCCGCTACCATTTTGTGCCTTTGCTGTGCAATGTGCGCTGAGCATCCAAAGCAAAAAAAAGGACATGTCCTTCAGGAGCAGAGAAAAGAAAGAGGAAGAAGAGAAAAAAAACGCCAAGATAAAGGTATGTTTGCATGTAATGGAATGTTAATGAGATTTGTTAAGGTGTGTGATTGATCAACAGTCACTATTATTGGGAGAAATAGAGGGCCCCAAAATTAAACTTTGCTTAGAGGCTTTGGCCAGCTCTGCATTAAACAGATCACTGGGTCATCATAATGTCTTTTTAGGTCGAGGCAAGCTGAGTCATGGCGTGGGACACAAAAAGTGCAAAAATAGCGCCGTGCGACCCAATCTGCACGAATACCTCAGCATGACAGTCCAGTTCAGGACTAACGGATTCATTTAGAGCCATTTAACAGAGATTTGTTCGCATGTTGAGACAAGACTTCACTTGTCACCTCAGGACAGAGAATTTCTTTCTTTAACTTGTATCAGGCACAAACTTTAACAAATGTGGTTCACTGCTGCTAATTTCTCAGTCAGTAGGTGGTACCATGCGTGCACAAACTTTCAGTTTAGCCATATTTTTTATCTATGTATTTATTATTATGATATTTAAGTTCCCTCAAAAACACCAAGGCAGAAGGATATTAGTTTTTGCCTATGAATAAATTAGTTTTAGTAAATGGATAATTGTCTTCAACAATAAAAGGCAGTGAGAGGAACATTCACAAATGTTGTACAGCTGTGTGGAGAACCTGAATGTGCCGCAAACAATCGTCGGACTTCTGTTACACCTCCGAGAAGAACATCAAATTTACAATGAGGCTCATGGAACTATTAGCATAAGGTCAAGTATCCATTAGCAGAAGACCTTACACCTGTTTGCTCTCCATTAGAAAAGTTGACTGAACCTAAGCTAACATTTAAACACCTGGTTAGCCGCTGCAGAGAGATTACAAGACCTCTCGATCTTTCCGTAAATGCTATTATGTTGTCAGGAGAAATAAGTTCTGGACAGCATTAGTATTTCCAGAGAAGCTTTGTAATCACATTTTCCCCGTACACTGATAAGTCCAGTCATCTGGACGGTAAACGACAACAGTCAGGGGACCCTCCCAATCAAATATGCACATACAGTATAGAAAACAAGAGGAGCAGTATGATTTATACACCAACGTATCTGTTCTTTTGATAATTTGGGTTTCATGGGCCCATTCTTTCTCATAAAAAACAGATTCAATTTTATGTGTAATTGTAAAGATTAAATTGTAGTACTGGGCAGGTGCCAAAAGTTCAACATTTTATTTTCCCATTCGTTTATTTTGACTTATTTGGGCAAAGTCACGGTGCCAAACAAAGATTCAAACCTCTGTTTTCTCCAGCTGTACATACTGGACACAGAATTCCAAGCAGATGAGCTAAACGATCTCTAAAACGTGTCCCATCTCAGCACTTTGTTTCAGCTGGACACACCTCCTAACACCTCAGCTGTCTCTTTTTGATGCTCTGAATCAGCTGTTTCATTTCAGAGTGACGTCAGGGTTTTTTTTATTTATTTGGAAAGTCTGTGGTAACCATTATGAACATCTCCAATTATCACACATTATTCTCCGTTTGGAACCAGACCATAAAGCTTTTTCGGCCCTTAATTAGATTTTCCTGTGATAGCACTTGAGATGATGTCACCCCATGTGGTTTTAGATACGGTCCGTGTAAACCACCTGGACCCCTGTGTTTGTGATATTTTTATGAACTAAACAAGAAAGCACAACAGTGAGAACACATTTACAGTATTTGATTAAACCTGACTGATGTGTTTAGTGCTTCCAGAATAGCGTTTGAGTCCAGGGAGCTGGCAGGAAGTGAATAAGTAATTTGCAAGAATGTCCTCATTAGGTGACCCTAACAAATCTGAATGATTGGGAGAGGTCTGTAAAGACTATTCAAGGCATCTGAGTAAATGAAAAAGTGGCTTACCAGCTGCCTCAGCAGGAAGGAACGGCTGGATAAACAACATTATGTCTAATGAGGAATTAGTCATGATGACATGATCACACAAAAGATTAGAGAGCATGGTTTTACAAAAGTGCTAATTGTTTATGCTTAAAAAAACCCTTAATGAGATGACAGTGTTTCTGTTCTTTCTGTCTATCATGCAAAAAGGTTGTAAATAAAAGAGTTAAACACATTATTGTGTAGTGCATGTAGTCTATGGATTAAAAAGCTTTTCTGGAAAAAAATCACTTCTATTCCTTTCTTACACAAAGCTCAGAGTCGCCAGACGAGATCTTCTTTCGGTTACAAGCTTAAAAAAAATCTCACCCAACTTTGCAAGTCTGGAATGTGGTGCACACCATGACCTTTAACCCCTGAGTGTCGTGCATGACCTAACCTCTCTCATGTTGAGGTGAAGGAACCTGCAGAGGCTTACTGGGGCAAAGTTTATTTGCTTAAAAACAAAACAGGATAAGACACAAACATGCTTCACCGGGGCTTTTGCACTACATAAGGTAATTGATTTGGGGATTTATTTGGAGACTGATCATCCCTTTAAAAAAAAACAAAAAACTTTTGTAACCATCTAATGATCTTTGTGGGTGGAGTGTAGGCTTTTTTTCAATAACACTTTATTTATCATCATCCTGTTAATGCTTTGGATGCTGTCAGTAGATATGTAGATGCATGTCAACAATGTGTCTCTTGACATTCAACAGACTGCATGGGTGATAAACTTATTGTCTGGCGCATTATAACTTCAAACTTTTTGCAAAAACTCTCCTCTGACCATCGGTGTGCTTTTGTGCTGTAGGGTGTCGACCAATATTCAACAAGCTATCAGTACATGGTCAACTTCTTCTGTGTTGACAATAAACTACATGAAATCAATCTGTAAGTTGGAACCATCTGTACACAACCCACTGTTGACTTACAACTAAGTAAGTACTGATAGCATGTAGAGAATGAAGAGATGGACTAACCAAATAAAGTGTCACTCTTTTTTTCATCAGGACGGAGGCCCTGGATGATGTCCTGATGATCACCTTGTAGTCTGGTTCCTGGTAGTCCCAGCAGTGGCTTCAAACTTCGCTTTTTTGATAAAAATTAGAAGTAGTGCTGGCACAGGCGTGGACTTTGTAAACTGCTGAAGCTTCTGTTTGAGGTGAAGCATGTTTTGACTGTATATTTCCTACAGCTGTTGTGTTGTCTCATTTCACAGATTTCCTTGGATCCTTGTTGCAGATCAGCCGCCTCTATAGACCTGTTGAAATAAGCACTATTGGTAATGATCGCTCATTCTCATTAATTCATTATATTTTAATTACCAACACTGTTATTGGGGTTGCATAGATCGCTCTGTCTCTTTTTGGCTGTCAAACAGTTGATTTGTCCTTGTCTGTTTGTCCGTCTCACTCCATCTCACTCTGTTTTATTTTCTATCCCTCTGTCTCTGTTGACTCTGGTTCTGCTCAAGGTATCTGCCTGCTGGAGGACGTTTTAAAGTGACAGTACTGTGAGGTGATCTCTTTACACTGTTCATTGCTGGTTCTCAATACATGAATACGGGTATTACTAATACTAAATAAATTTATTAGCACATATTGAATTCCTCTCATCCTTTTATATTTGTTTATTTGTCCTATCTCCATCGTACTATCACTAGAAGCCTTGCATAATGAACCTTTATGTAACAACCAAAATGCTGTCTCCCGTCTTGGTCCTCCTTCAAGCAAGATTGTTGACTTTATGTACACATAGTATTATCAGAATAATCTGATTGTCTTGAAAAAAATACCTGTCCTTGGCATGCGACAACTCAGCAGACTTAGCCAACACTTTTAATACTTTGACCATTACACTGATGGAGCACAGTCAACACAGTCGACAATGACGACAAAACTATTTTCACGACTTTGGTGTTACTATCAATGGATTATATCCAGTTCAGTTTCAGTATCTAATTTTGCATGTTGCTGGTTTGCTAGCACACTGATCTAGCCAGGCATAGCCGGACTTAAGTGTCGATTTTAATTTCTATCACAAAATGTTCCTGATTGAAACACCTCTTGACCGACACTTATCAGACAAACAAAGCGTGAGACAAAGCGGACTGATGCAAGACTAGAAGGCTAGTTACAGCATTTTTACAGTAAATTACTGAACAAAGACATTGCATACCTAAATTTGGTGGTCATCTCAACAAAACTATAATGACAGCAGGTAATAATTACTGTCAACCACCTTAAGTGATTAAAAATGCCCCAGTCATTCTTTAAATCCACCCCACAGGCATTTTAAGTTTACCCTTCCCACTGCGTAATGCGACGTCGAAATGACATCTATTTAACCTATTTTTTCGACAATGACGTACAAATGTGGACTTTCAACGTCTAAAAGAGGTCCAATGATGACGTCTAAATCTTGGATCATTTTGCACGTTGTGCCAACGTCATAGCGACGTCTAAAAAAGGTCCAATTTGGACGTTGAAATTTCTAACCTATTTTGCACGTCCCACTTATGTCTAGATGTGGTCTTTGATGGACTGACCCAATACTGACTTGATCTGCGCGTCTCTTCAACGTCCGATGTTTGGTGGGGATCAGAATCAGATGTGGTGAATATCAGTCAAAGCATATCTTCAAGTGCAAATTGAACATCTGCTCATTAGTTCGTCTTGTTCTCAGGCTGCTTGAAGACTCTGTATTAAGTACTTACCTGAGAGGTAGTCTGTGCTCTGCCCTCCCCCCTCCCTTCTTTGAGTGATTGTTATGTTCTGAAATCTACTTTTTATTTGCTTCTTCATATGAAATTTTGTTTATCTTTGTGTCCTGAAAATACTTGTAAAGATCCTGTGAGGCACTTTCAGTTTGGATCAATTTTGATGCCTCCTGTGAACAGAGCAGTCTGTTATTTGTCCTCTAAATGCTGCATTATTATACATTTTGACATATAAATGTATCTTTTAATGTGAATACTTTTTCTTTGGCTGTCTGTCTGACCACTTGTACCAGTTTTAAACAATAACTATAACAATATGAGAACTGTAAATCTTGTCACTGCTGGTCTCGTTTGCTTTTGTACGTCATAAAAAAGCATCATTATGAATTTCAGTCTATTTTATGAACATAAAAACACTCTTCAGAGGAGCTTTAAACTAAATCATTATTAAGGCTCATGTAACATACATAACATTTGCATTAGGTAGCCCCTGTGATTAATGAAATATTGCTGAAAAATTAACTTTTTTGAATTGAGATGCTCTCCTTAATATCTATATTTAGAAAGATGCTTCCAAACTGCTGGTAAATCTGTCCGAGGTTTCCTGACAATGGGTGGCCCCAGACACCGTCGGTTCAGTCGACCCCATACTCCCCTACTGCAAAAGGAAAACGCTAAATCATAATTACATAATTGTCTGATGTTCATCTCTCTCTGAGTGTCATTCATGCATCAAAATTCTGGTCTGCACCTTTGTTAGAGCAAAAAAAAGACTCTTTACAACTGCAATTACTCAGCATTTTCCTTTTTACTACTGTTTAGACGTCGTGTTGGTTTAACTGGAGAATTTTTATGCTTTTACACCACCCCTCCGTAGGTGAGATAAACACTTCCAAAAGCTTAACCTCATATCTACCGAAATTATCCGGATTATTGATCAAGAGCAGAACAAAGTTCACCAACAGTTGACTAACTTTCTGGCCAATCTTAGCCTAAGAGGCGGGGGATAGAAAATGTGCAAGATGATACATATGTGCCTCAGTTACTCTGAGGAGAAGCCGAAGTCAGCAGGTTTGCTCCGGCAGTGAGGAACGATTTCACCAAAGGATGGTTTCTATTAAATCTCCGTCTCTCGTGCCGCTGTCCTGCGCGCAGGCTCTGCTCGGGTTGAGCTGCCTGACTGTCGCCCTCCTCGCCTTCCTGCTGGTCCGCCAGCTCGTCAAGCAGAGAAGACCCCCAGGCTTTCCTCCTGGTCCATCTCCCATCCCTGTGATAGGAAACATTCTGTCTTTGGCCACCGAGCCGCACGTCTTCCTCAAGAAGCAGAGTGAAGTTCATGGACAGGTAACTACCTACACACACACTCAGCCTTAAGAGCGATTTATGACTGCAATGCTTTTTCACTGAGTGCTCTGCAGACTGTGATGCTTTCAGACTTGAGGCGCTCTCACACATGCACTCCCACACACCCACTGAGAAATAGTTATGAAACGAACAAAAGAGACTCGCCCTAACGTTTGGCGGTCTGCAGGATTTGCTTGTAAGGAGAAAAAAAAGCTTGCACATGAGAAGTTTGAGAGTGTAATTTAAGTCTCCCCAGAGCACACAATGCGGGGAGTGGACTTGCATGTGATAAAACACAGAAGTGTATTCGTGTTATAGTGTAGCCAAGCCTCTTTACGTGGAAAGTTAACCTTAAGAAGGGGTCATTGTCTCATTCATCCTCTCACTGACTTCATACTCAGTTTTAGTGCCTCAAAGAAAAGTTGACAAATCTACTCCAACTGTTGCAACACGCTTGTAGTTGTGGTTCAAATCTTAAAAAGTAGATCTTTGCAGATAAAATGTTCAAAACTAAAACAGCTCAGTGCTCATCATCATGTGTTTTGCATCTCTCAGATTTTTAGCCTTGACCTGGGGGGTATCATGACGGTGGTGTTAAACGGATATGACTGTGTGAGGGAATGCCTTTATCACCAGAGTGAAGTGTTTGCTGATCGACCATCGCTTCCTTTGTTCAAGAAAATGACCAAAATGGGTGGTAAGATGATGAGATTAGACTGCAGTTTGCACCGTCAGCATGCAAATAAGATACCAGTTTCATGGAGTAATAACTAAACCTCTCTTACTCTCTCTCTCTCTTTACAGGGCTTCTTAATTGTAAATATGGTAAAGGTTGGATCGAACACCGTAAACTGGCGTGCAACTCTTTCCGGTACTTCGGCAGCGGACAGAGGCAGTTTGAAAGAAAGATCTCTGAGGAGTGCATGTTCTTCGTGGACGCCATCGACGAACACAAAGGGAAACCCTTCAACCCAAAGCACCTTGTAACCAACGCTGTATCCAACATCACCAACCTGATCATTTTCGGGCAGCGTTTCACTTACGACGACCGCAATTTCCAGCACATGATTGAAATATTCAGTGAGAACGTGGAGCTAGCTGTCAGTGGCTGGGCGCTCCTCTACAACGCCTTCCCTTGGATTGAGTACGTGCCCTTTGGGAAGCACCAGAAGCTTTTCCGCAACGCCTCCGAAGTGTACGACTTCTTACTCGAGGTCATCAGAGGTTTCTCTCAGGGCAGGGTGCCGCACGTTCCACGCCACTATGTCGATGCCTATTTGGATGAGTTGGAACAGAATGTAGGTGACCCGAGTTGCTCTTTCTCCTATGAAAACCTCATTTATTCAGTGGGGGAACTCATTATAGCTGGCACGGAGACCACAACCAACACACTGCGCTGGGCCATGCTGTATATGGCCCTTTACCCCAACATACAAGGTCAGTGAGGTCACCCAACAATGAGAGCATTGTACTCTTGATGGTGTACATCTGTTTGCAATAGAAATGTAAATGTGTTGTAATGCTACACATGGATAAATGAGTGAAAGTGCATTTTCTTTTTTCCTTTCAAAGAGAGGGTGCACAGGGAAATCGACAATGTTCTCACCAATGGAAGAGCACCCACCTTGGAGGACAAGCAGAAGATGCCCTACGTGGAGGCAGTTCTTCACGAGGTCCTTCGCTTCTGCAACATCGTCCCGCTTGGTATTTTCCGCGCCACTTCCCAAGATGCAAAAGTTAATGGATACACGATTCCCAAAGGCACCATGGTGATCACGAACCTCTACTCGGTGCATTTCGATGAGAAGTACTGGATGGATCCAGGCGTCTTCTCACCACAGAGGTTCCTGGACAGCAATGGCAACTTCGTGAGGCGTGAAGCCTTCCTGCCGTTCTCCATGGGTACGTCTCGTCTTTGCGTATCTCTTAAATCGCTCTGTATTCACATTATTGGGCCTGTGATAGCGTAACATCTTCTCACAGGAAATGCAGTGCCTGAGCAAGGGATGACTTTAAGGATGTTTGGGCACTGATTTGTCTTTTGCTCTTTTTTGCAATCAAAATTTGTTAAAGCTAATCATCTATATTAGTAAAAAATCTAAAAATCAAAAGTTCACAGGCAAAAAGCAAATGTCTGTATTGCATTGATTATATTGGCTAGATGTTCTCCATTGTTGTGTGAATGTGCTCGTGAGTATAATTCAAAGCATTGTGTAATTTTTCAGGGAGGCGCCACTGCCTGGGTGAACAGCTGGCCAGGATGGAGATGTTCCTCTTTTTCACCACTTTACTGCAGAGGTTTCATCTTCAGTTCCCTCCAGGAACCGTTCCCACCGTCACTCCCAAACTTGGAATGACCCTGCAGCCTAAACCTTACTCCATCTGTGCCATCCGCAGACAGCAGAAAAGTCCCTGCTCTGAGCACACTCCTTACCACATATAACAAGCAGGAACTTATTACAGCTTGTTCAGCTTTTTCAAGGAAGAATTGAAACATTTTGCACAGCAATGCAACCACATGATACTGGTGCACAAGACTGTATAACTCTGGACTGCAGTATCTAGTTCTGGTGCGCTACAGGTTTTTCCAAAGTGGGAAAAGTAGCTCTTTGCATATGAACATGAGATCCATTTATTCAGTTAGTGTCAAATTCTCTTTCTGAGGATAAAATGCTTTTTTTGCACAATACTTTTAAGCATCAGGAGATGTGACACGACTGTGTGCTGCAAGGGCATCCTGGGAGTAAGAGCGTGCTATTGATTCAGTTCTCAGAGTTGCACTGAGCCCAGAAAACGCAAAGTCTATGAACCTCGGTGCGGTAGCGATGACTTAGAGATATGTCAATGATTGATAGTAAGTACACCCATGATGGTTCATAGCCCTGCCTTCTCAGGACAGCTTCAGGTCAGACAGATGACACCACAGATTCATACATGTGGGGCGAAATGGGACTAACAGACTTTCCAAGAAAGTCCTGAACACTGTGTATTGGACCTGGACACGGGCCAAGAATTACGTCATCTCGAGTGACTGACCTCTTCTCCAGGGATAGTGTTTGATGGAAAAAATCTTTCTCTTGGAAGGCAAATGTAACCCCTCCTTGATTTCTAGAAACTGACTTTGCAACACGGGTTTCTGCTAAATGGTGCTTATCAGTACTAACAAAGTACTACATTTGTGTTTGAGGTTAACGTTTGTTTGTCCTTTTTTTAAAATACTGGTGAAATAACTTTTTTTTGTCTATTCATAAAGTCTTTCTTACTAAATTGAAATCTCATCTTGTCTTTTTTTAGCTGCGACTGAAGGGCTTTGACTCAACTCTGAATGGTGGTGCAAAAAAATAGTTCTTTTTTTTTTGTCTCCAACATAGTAAGACTCTGGCTATCTCAATCACTTTCAGAAAAAACCCTCTGCATAAAAAAAAAAAGTTTTAAAATCTGTAAAACGTTCATCAAAGTGAAAGCAGTGAAGTTTCACTCTAGTTCTCAGTCAACTTCTGCCCCTTTTCTCTAATATCGGTTAATTGGGAGTTTTATAAATTACTGATTATACAGATTTATGCTGAGGCAAACACAACACTGTATGTATAAAACTTCTTCTTAGTTCGTTTATTGTTATTTTCTGGGCAGTTGGGTAAATGAACGCACAGTATTACCTCAAATCAAGGCCATATTTAAAAAAATGTGTTAAATTTGTGAAGAAGATTGTGAAACTGAAGGCCGAGAAACCAAAACGATTAGCTGTAAGAAGCTACAGTGCTCAGCATAAATGAGTACGACCCTTCAGAGTTGTCAGAAAACCTTTAGTTTCCTTTTAAAATCAACATTTTCTATGTCAGACTTTACAACACAATATTCCCCCAAATGTAGGCCGTTGATTGCAAACAAGATTTTTTAAGTTGCATAATTTAAAATCAGGATGCAAAAATGAGTACACCCCGATCAAAGTTCTGGAAGCAAAGCTAAATTTTAGACACTATATCACCTTTATTTTCATCTTACGGTAAATAAAATGTTACGTTAAACTCAGCTTTGTCAAAACTTTAGAAATTGTACTTTTGCTCATCTAGATATTAAGTAATACATTACTTTTAATAGGGGGTGTACTGATTTATGCTGCGCACTGTATGTGCCTGCATTGAGTTTCACTGTTAAGTAGGAAGGATCTCTGTGGGTTTATTATGATAAGCAATTGGGTCACATTGCACAAAGATTTAGGTTTTCATAAAAACAAATGTATCTCTGCAGGTTTAAATACTCCAGACACCCAGCCGTGTTTTCAATCCCCACTGGTTGGACCCCTGGTTAGTGATGGGAATTACAGCTCTTTTTAGTGACCCAGATCATTCGTCTCAGCTCACCAAGAAGAGCCGGCTCTTTCGGCTCCAAAACGGCTCGTCATTTGACCACTTATACATTTTCTAATTCAGCCAAATTTAGCGTTGTTTGGCTTCTGAGTACGTACGTGTATACGCACCTCTTAAATACTTCAAAACATCCTTTGTACTGAAGTATTCACAAGTAGTATTGCTGTAGCCGATTGTTTTCATTGCATTAACAGACCCTTGTAACTCTCTGAAACAACCCAATGAATGCACTCTGCTACACGAAGCAGTCCTGTCATTCTGCCTTGTAGTTTTTTTCTACCATCTGTGAGGGGAAAGAAAGAGAGAGAAAAAGAAAAAAAAATGGCAAAGACGGGAGCCGGCTCTTTGAACCGGTTCGTTCATGACCAACACATCACCACCCCTGGTTACTTCAGGTAGGGTGCAGGACTTAGGCAGGCTATGGGACCCTAGCAGCAGAGACAAGCGATCTCAATCATTCACTTCATAATATAATCTTATCAGACTTGTAAAACTCTTGTAAAGGTGTGCAGTAGCTGTGTTTAAAGGTTGTTTTTCTGTATAGTCGGGCCGCTGAGGAAGAAAATAAACCTGAAGTGTTGTGAGGAGTATACCGTGAGTTCACACAGACAGACACGCCAATAAAAATCAATCACAACTTGTGATACTTTAGGGATGGTGTTTTATGACAGCTATAAATAACAACAAAAAATCAGTTGCCCCCACAATGTAGATAAGGGTGAATGGTTACATCAGACAATCGTACATATATTGATGCTACATGAGGGAAACAACCATTCATAGATGTGTTTATGGCACAATCATCAGAGGACACTGTGGTTTGAAAGACAGCACAGTGAGAAGCCAACAGACTTTTACAACTTAATGAGTCAGAGTATGTCGGGTCGGGAGCTACCAAGACTTTATAATCCAGCGTGGGTGGGTCCATGTGAAAAAACTGACGACAGATCTGTCAGGATGTGTATGGCTCTGACCTGAGTCCAACGCAGACTGTCAACACCGCTGCTGCTGCTGACGCTTAGAGCCTTGTAGAACATCCCCACCCACCCACCCACCCAAGAGTTTTTCTTGCATGAACAGTACTGGAGCCCAGAGAGAGTTACGCCAATCAGCATATCACAGCCCACAGACTACTGTATGTAGGTAAAGTTTGGCACTAGTCGGGTTCAACTGAGACAGCGGTGATAACGAGGATGAAGGATACAAGAGTGGTTATGATACAGAACAAGGAGACACTGAAACCAAGTGAAAAAATCAAAATCAAAACACCAAACCCCACAGTTCTACACCTGTAAAGAGAAGTAGATAAAAACTCTGGAAACACAATGGTAATTACAGGATCTCAATGTACAATATGTCAGCTGCGTGTAGAAAACAGATGCATTCATTTGATTATTTAAAAAATATATATTTATATGCACATACTCTTTTGTACAGCGGCTAAACACTTGTTTGGTATTAAAATGTGCACATCTGTTATCTCTATATATTTTTTGTCATTTTTAAGTATTACTCCCTTGATTTACACTGCTTATATATTCTAGAGATACTTATCCGATAAGTTGCTTACGGAGCTCAGCAACGACTCTGCCTTCCCTTTAATAAAACATCTTTTTTTTTCTAGTGGAATGCCAAGAGTTCTTAGAAACAAAAATAGAAGTAGTAGTTTTTATACCTGCCTCGTGGCATGACATAATATATCAACAAAACCAAAGTGAAATGAAACCCTGGATCCCTTCTTTACACACTGGCCGAGTTATGGGTTTGGCAAAACCAAAATAAATGAAGTGAAAGAAATGTCGGGTGAGCTTTAAATACGTCGAAAAATCCGTGTTAGTCTTCTGTTTGCAACACAGAATAGACATTGAGCTGTTTGTTTTAAAAAAAAAGGAGTTACTTAATGTACTGTTATAGAACTGCAAACGTGTCCAATGAGTGGCTGCAGGAGAAACGTTTGCAGTCTGCTGACAATCAATAGAAGCTTTTCTCCAGTGAGGTTGTAAAAAGGTTATGCAAACAGTGTCTGAATGGCCACGAGACGGCACATACTGTATGCTCTCCTCTCACAAAAGGATTTCATCCGCTTCAATTTGTTGTTCGTGTAGAGATTACAAACTACTTCAGCAACCCAGATTTTTAATTTCTTTCGTTTTGAAGTGTGTTTCATATTGACATAAAATCTTGCAAAAAAATGAATTATCCAACTTTGTGTGAATCCTGAGTAACCTTTAAAAAAATACTTTGAATCAAAATAAGGAAAGATGAAGAATCCATTCATCGGAACGGCACTCCTGATCTTGAATGCAACATGTTACACACCAGAGGACATTTTGCTGATTTAGAAGCCAACCATTACTGAGAGGGACACACAAACATACAAACATACAAATTACATACTAAAACAATTAAAAATGTGCTCTCTTTCTCTCGGCTCATTCTCTCCGTCACATTTCCGTTCAAAAAGTTTTTTCACGCACTCAGACAAAATGAAGAGAGGAGGAGAGTTAAAGGAAAAAAGGGAAAGAAAAAGGGTGGTACACATGAGTAAAAGCATCAAAAATGATGCAATATAATGCTGTTAATCAGTCAACATTTCAATAATGTCTCTGTGACTGAGTCTTATACAGTGTTTCGTGTCACCAGCAAGGAGAGAGAACTACACAAGCCTAGGCGCTGGGCCGATATAGACTTAGTAAAAGTTCAGACAGGCACATTTGATATATATATATATATTTATGTGTATATATCATCCAAAAATATACCTGACATTGAGGCTGAAACAGTCTCAGTCTCTAGTCTTTCCATGATTGAACTGTTCACTTTGGTAAAGGGTATCAATCACTTCATGTCGCTTCATTATTTTTCCTTTACCTCTCATTTTTTAAATAGACAGGAATCGTTTTGTACCTTTTAGGGAGGTGTAAGCGCTTTGCATTCAAGGCAGCATCACAGCCAGGAGGGCGCGTTAACGTCGGACCCCCGTTCACACTCCTGTCCCTGCACCTTTGCTTCTCAGTTCTGGTGCGTCTGTTTTCTCTTTTGACTGTGTGCACTTGGTTCTCCACGGGGTGAAAGTGCATAGGAGTTGGGCTCCCACTGATGCAGCAAGGATCCGCTCACAGTAGTAAGGCCTTTTTGTTTCTCCAAAAAAACAATGTGACTGCGAAAGCATCTGAGTGTCTGCACAGTGAATCTTTCAGTGGTTGTGTGTGTGTGAGTGTGTGTGTGTGAGTGTGTGTGTGATAGAAAGAGGGACTGAAGTATGTTTTATGTGCATTTATCTACTGTATGAATCATGTCTGTGTTCTTGTTTTTGAAAGGCAGGTGGACGCGGGACTCTCATTGGTCCTTTGACTGCCTCTCTTCATCTTTTCCACACATCTCTGCTCTCTCGTTTGTCCTCCTGCTACTGTCGCTCCTCCCCCTCCTCCTCCTCCTGGATCACCTGGATGTCATCTGATGGGGAAGTGGGCAGGCTGACTGGCAGGCTGTCAGGCTGCTGCTGTTTACCGAGCTCTTTGCTGCTCTTCTCCTCCTCTTCGATGACCTTCTTCCACACTTTGTGGTTCTCAGTCAGGTGCTGCATGATGCTGCAGAACAACCTGCGGCGCTTCTTTCTCCTTTCTGTCAAGGGGAGACATAAAGAAAGCTTTAAGAAAATCTGGGTATGATGAAATGTGAACTTACCTTCCCAAAACCAATTCAGACTTAAAGGGATATTCCAACATAAATTTAAGTTAGGGTCAAACACACCGTGAATGTTGCCGACCGCTTGCTCCTCTACACAGCAGTCTACATCTCCACACGCAAACCTCAACCAAAACGCCACTCTATATCCACAAATAATGCTGAGAACAGCACCTGACTTCATCAACAGTACATAAAGGGTCCCAGCCATAGTACTAGCCACCAAACATCTTTTTAACTTTGCCTGATTTCTTTAGCAAAGAGACTAAACACAACTCACCCACTCTATTCCAGGAGTTTGTTTGTGGCCCTGACGAGGCGATAACCGAGTGCAGCGGAGTTTCGCAGCTCAAGGAAGAACATTTATGATCATTTCTTCATGGAAATACAATCAGATTGAGATGCTAAGGTAGAAGAACTACTGCGTCTGCAGTGCAAAATGATTAATATAGTGATTAATACTTTATGGGAATGATCTGCTGCACTTGGTGATTGACTCGTCAGGGCTCCCCCACAAACAAAGGGGCTGCTGTAGGAGAGTGGGTGAGTTGCTAAAGAGACTTTTGATGGCTTGTGCTATGGCTGGGACCCTATATGTCCTGTTGATGAAGTTAGGTGCTGTTCTGAGTATTATTTGCGGTCATAGAGTGGCGTTTTAGTTGAGGTTTGCGCGTGGAGATGTACACCACTGTGTATTGCTATCATGCGGTCGTTACAAAAGTTGGTATAACTAAAGAAGCAAACAGTCGGCAACATTCATCTCTCGAGGGGGTGTCTAACTCTGTGTTACGGTGTGTTTGACCCTAACTTAATTTTACGTTAGAGTATCCCTTTAAGGTTTAAGAGCAAAAATAAACGCATCAACAGCCACCGCTAACAGGCTTCATAACTCCACTAGAGAAACGTAACTGAAGCTACATCCAGTCTATGGTGCTAACTCATTGCCCATTTTTTTGAAATTGCTTTCTTACTTGGTGCCAGCTCGTCTTCCAGCTCATCTTCTTCATCTTCGTCTTCATCTTCATCTGAGTCGTCTGAGTCCACCTGTCCCTCTTCCTCTTCGTCTTCATCTGAACCCTCCTCCTTAATCCAATGGCCAGGAAGAAGGCCAGCAGCGTCGTACGAGTGACAAAGAGGTCCTACGATGTGAGTGATGAAGGACTCCTGAAGCTTCGCTAGCTGTGGTGACGAGCGGTCCATGAAAGGGCTGATGGGTAATCCCAACCGAGCCTCCTCATCACCCTACACATCGGAAACCGGAATATTTAAGTGAATTAGATCTCACGGACACATCACAACCACAGGAAAGAAACAGATTTTGGACATTAAGAGATCGTTTTCAAAGTCATAAATATCTGGATATTGTTTTACTACTTTTGTGTCTTTTTTCTTTTAAGTGATTGTATTTTTTTTCGTTCATTTGTGATTTTTGCTGAAGTCTTACTGAAGTCGAATAGACCTATCTTAAATGAACACGCTCATCAGAATTAGCCTACAGTCTGTACCTGCTCATAAAACTCATTGACAATGCCTTCTGTCCACTTGAGGTGCAGGTCACGGACTTTGGCGGGTCCGTTGATGTCTGCCAGCTTGATACAGACTTGGCACACCAGCAGTCTGTCATTCTCATTGGTCCAATCAATTCCTGGACTGTTCACATCATTCACCTGTGAAAAAAAACACAGACAGGAACCTCATAAAACAGACCGACTGGTTTGCCCTGCATCCTATACGCCGAGCAAAAACTGCAAGAAATAAAATAGTCAATAAATGGATTAGGGTCTATTCTGGTCATATACTTCAGCGGTGTGTTAAGACCGCTACATGTCAGACCTTAGCATTGAACTCAGCCAGGAAGTCAAAGTGCTTCTTGAGGTCTGTGGCTAGTATGGCCTCGATGACGAGGAAGCGAAAACGCTTGAACTCCACATGGTCGAGGTTGACCAGGAAGTTGAACTCAGGTCGGGACAGGTAGAGGCTCCAGGCGGATGCGGCGTGGTGGTTCTCCAGCACTGACCTGTCGTTGTAAAGTATTGCCTGATGTGTTAAAAAAAAAAAGAGAGAGAAAGAGTGATCAGGAGAAGTAAATGAGATGAGAAGGACATGAGGGTTTTTGTTTATGAAAATAAAACGTAACAGGCTCAGCAGAGGGTTAAGAAAGGAAAAAGGTTAAATGCAGCTACACGGCCATATTGGATACTAAGAAAGGCTTAAAAGACCCTCTTCACAGACATGGCGGTTGACAGCATCATTATCAATCAATAGGTTCAGGGTTCCCTCTCCTTTCTTTTAACCCAATTTCCTGGGAATGGGACAAAACCCAGACAGTGTGAGTGCTATTGCTGGTCGTGTTGTGAAAATACAATATTTAAACTGGGGCGAACAGTTAACCTTTTCACCTCCCTTCCATGGCTGACCATGGAGACAGAGCACAATAGAAAAAAACTGCTCATAATTTAAGAATTTAATATTCTAGATGATCCCCATGTAAGACCATGTGAGGAGATGAATTATTATTATAATAAAAACAGGATAAATAATCTTGACATCAAAAATAAGAGCACCTTTATAAGCAGATACCATACATCCAAAAAGGCTTCCTGTTATCTAAAAAGCAATATGTATTGTGTGGTTTTGCTTAAAGATATGACGCATGTTGGGAAAAGTCATGTAAGGAAAATGTTGACTGTGAAGTTAAAGATTGACAGTCAAATCTGCAGCTATAGGGTTTCTGTAGGATTCCCATACGGCATGAGGACAGTGAACTGTTTTTAGCTCTGCAAATATAATGTGAGGGGGCAAAGTTGAAAAAAAAAATTCAAAAATCGGCACAACATATACAGCCAGCCAGTTTTGCGTGGCGATTGATCAATGTCGGTTTATTTTCCTTGAGGGGAAGTGAGGCAAAACACATCTACACCAGAGGCCACTCTGCACACCTGAGCTGTGCAGCTCTGATGCAGCTTCTGCACTTTACTGAAGCCTAAAAAACTAGAGAATAAGAAGCTTTCAAATATATTTACATGTTCGAAAGAGGATTAGGGCAACAAGAAGAGAAAAAAATAATTACAGAGGGGAGATTTTTTTAATTTCCAGGTCAAGTTTAAAGTTGGAATTTGAAGATTAATTGTCGAAGCCGTCCATGTGCCAGAGCGCATTGGGTCCTTAGCTCCGATAACTGCACCTCAGACGCCAGGCTTATCTGTGCGTCACGCCTTCAGGATCAATCAACTCGATCGGTTGTCTTATTGAATCTTGCGATACAACATAGCCTCGCTGTACAGCACGCAGGTGTAACCATCACGTGTAACCACACTGTGTTTGTGCGCTAAAAGAGAAAGGATTTCCTTATTACTGAATCCAATTCTAAAGTAAAGCTTTATAAACTCTTCTACAGAGGACATGTTGTCAAGTGATGAGCGACATTGCTGTTTATTCATTATCAATAATCTCAACATTACGACTTCATGAAATTTCGTCTTTATTTAAGTCGACATCAATCTCGTAATTTCGACCTTAATCTCTAAATTTTGATTTATTTCACAAAAATTCGTATTTATTTATGTCGACTTTAATCTCAAAATGTTAATCTTTTTAATCTCAAAATTTCAATTTTATTGACATAATTTCAAATTTTATTCTCGAAATTTTGACTTTAATGTTAAAATTTCAACTTTAATCTTAAAATTTCGTCTTTAATCTCCTTCCTGTAAATATTTCTTTTCTTCTCTTCCTGTGGCCCTAATCCTCTTCCGTATACATGTGCTAAAATTCTCGCAAAAATAAAATAAAAAAACATCAACATGTCCTGGTCTCCTATCACAGACACACAAAAAAATCTACTTTAACTCCCTGTGTATGTTTCTGATTTCTGTCTCAACTAAAAACTTATAAAATATACATTTAAAAAGATGAAACATTGAATTATTGATCATATTATGGGTGTAATCAAGAGAAAACTCAAATCAAAGAGTTACGAGAATTATTGCCAACAAGCTGTCTGTGTGAAGTTCAGCAGGTAAAGGAGGCAGCTGTCAGTCACGACTCTAACGTGCCACGAGTTTGGCCTCAGACCGTGTGATGTTGTGTTTTTATGCCAAGCTTTTCCTCGAAATGAATCTGTGGTAGCGTATTTGCATTTCATCTGTTGATTGTGAAAGAGCAAAGTCTGTAACCTGTTACAAACAAGCTCCTCATGGTAGTGGGAATAAAGCAGGTTACCATTCTACAGATCTGGATGTCACATCAAGTCGCTGTCAACATCCAGAATATGCAAAGTCCAGCACACGTTACTATAAATATATACACACTATATATATAAATCAGTGATTCTTTAAGAGATAATATACGGTTGCTGACCTGACAATCTACACCACCATCATTTAGCAAAAAAACACTCCAGGTTACCTGAGGTGCATTAGTGGCTACGAGAAAGGCATTTGTGCGACCAGGGTGGTCATAGTCATGCATTGCAGCTGCTACATAAAGGGCCATCAACTCGAGGGCGGGGATGTTCCAGGCCAGGCAGCCGTAGCTGTCGTCAGAAATCGAAGAGCTTTTGGAGGATAGGTACGATATCCTGCCTGGAGAGATCCCACTGTCCGAGTCTGGAACAAGACAAGACAGATGTCTGTGAGCGTCTGAAACATATCAAGATCTACTTCATAATGCAGTTTATATATACAGTACATAAATTCAATCAATTATATAACCTCTCTTAACATTAAACAGCTGTTCTGGCTGCCTGAGAGATGTGAGTGAGTGAGTGAGTCCAAAGCACTCTCCAACAAAACTAGATATTTTTAGCATAGATGAGCCTGAAACCCTCAGACTAATCAGGTTAAATGGTTTACATATCTTTGTCAGTCTAACCGTTCAGTTAAACCGAACACACCTAAATCAGTTCACCTGCTTATCTGAACACTTCAACAATATAACACAATATATCCATTGGGATTATCAGGCTTCAATGTCTTTACCCACTGAGCAACAAACGGCTATTAGACGTGTAGTTTTTTTAGACCTAATTTCAACCATCTAGATTCTGTACATTTTGAGAAGGAATTTAGACATTGCACTTTCACCCATTATTCGATAACTATTTATTTTAAAAAGATATGGGAACTGACCTCAAAGTACTTAGCCAAAATAATTATGATAGTCTTTGAGCAGTATACAGTCAGACCTCTGTTAGCCGGCTCGTCTAAACTTAGTCTAAATTTAAACATCTAAAAAAACTTTCATTTTTGGACCTGTTGTAGCCTGATTTTAGACAAGTATTCCAGGCTACATTTAGACATCTATTTGGCCTCTTTAAGATACAAAAATTTTCAATGAGTAACTAACTACAGAAGTCTAAATGATAAACCAGATCAGACCAATTCCCATGTATGACTCTGGTTCACATCTATAGGTCATTCTGAATGAACTCATCACTGTCGTGTGTCTGCATCATGAATCATAGCTCTCTATATGGTCGGTAAGAATGTTTCCTTACCTGTGTCACTCCCTGTCACGTGCTCACTGTGAATCTGCTGGAACCCAGGGATTGGTCGAGTGGTCAGGTACCAAACAGCGTGGAGCACATCAGTAGCATGGACCCGGTTATGATCTGTGAGTTTTAAACATAAAACTAATTTAACAGATTTCACCATATAAACGTAAACTCACTTTGAATTTGAGATAATTCTTGGGTTAACTAAAGCTGAATATTAGCATAGCCACAAATATCATATGTCACATTTTTTTCTATTAACCATATACTTATAATTAACTTCAATTCATAAAGTGAAAATAACCACTCACAGGGAATGTCCCTGTAGCCATTTTCCAGAGCACAGAAGTATGTCATGAACTCCCTTACAGGGATCTTGAAAATCTCAAACAGACATGTGTCCTGGAAAAGGGTGTACGTCACCTGAGGAAACACAAGCCACATTTACTGAAACACCAGTCAGAGCAAAAAATAACCACCACCACCACCATTACTCACACAAGGGAACAAGAGCAGGATTAGAGTAAACTGAAAATAACTTCAAGCGTATTGTTACGCAACGTAAAACATCTTGTATGTTGAAATACTGAGAAAATATTCAAGTCAAAAAAGGAGGATATTACAGGAATGCGTAAAAGCTCCGATCAATTCAATTTAGAGATAAGGGTTGTAAACTTGGGGCACTCTCAGTTATCAATAGTCTCTTTTTTCTGTACACATTAACAAAAATTCACTTAAACAGCATAAAAAGTCCTGGAACAATCATGATATTCATTGTAAAACCTTTTATGAAGATATTATCAGGAGTTAAGCAACTGCCTGGTAAAAACAGCTATTTGTGGAGCAGCAGGGGACGATCGGATGGTGGTTGTTGTACTAACATGGCTGAGTATCCTTCCCGCCTTCCCTCCTGTTTTGTCCACCAGGTCAAAGATCTGGAAGTTCCAGGTGTTCATCTTCTCCATGACAGCTTCATGGTCCTGCAGCATCAGATCGAGTTTGAACTCCTGCTCACCCTGAACACATTCCCCAAACAGACAAGTTGTGCCGGTAAGTTGGACAGGTTGTATTTCCTTTGATGCACATAAACAAATGAGTGCTGCCCTGAAAAATGGAGAACAACACACACACAAACACACACGGAAAAAGAAGAAAGCTATCATGTCAGAAGTAGAAACCCTCTGACCTCTGATTCCTGAGTCTGCTGCTCTGTGCTGGGGCTCTTTTCCTGCTCCTCCTCTGCCTGCCCCTTGTTCCCTGCAGCCTCTGGTGTCCCATCCACAGACACATCTGCCTCCACACTCTCTTCCCTGATCAGGGGCTCGCCAGAGAAATCCAGCCCTTCACCTGCTGCACACACGGAGAAAAGTGGTTATAATGATATTTTGGATATTTCATATGACCTTTATGTGATTTTAATCTAAATTTATAGAGATAAATCAATCAGAAATAGTGTTTTTACATTGCATTTTCATTTATTCAGTTTATCTTTGAAGTATTCACAATGACCTGGTGCTGGAATTATACAATAGCGGTTCCCATGGTTACAGTTGATCTTTCATTTCCATCAACAAAAAACAAAGTTCACTATTTTTAAGTTGATAACAGATTCAAATCTTAATTTCTCATCCATCTGTATTCACATAAATCAATTTGTCTTACCATTTGTGTCCACCAGAGGGCAGTGTTATCTTCCTAAAGTCTCTCTTTACTGAACGGCGCTTCAACAAACTTTGACATGTGCCTTAAATATGACGCTATGTACCTGAGCGTCTGCGTTGAACCTCACTGGAGAATGGTTGATAAGTGTCCCCTATGTCGCCTGAAACCCCCTTGAGCATCTGACGTCCGCAGCTTGAACGGACAGACAACAAAATTAAAAGTTAAAAATAAAAGCAGTGTGTCGTAAATTTGATAAAAACCTGACATTAACTGTTGTCTCACCTGGTGCACAGAGGAAAGGCGGAGCTACGGAAAGACTGCTGGAAATCTGGCGAGCTGAGGGTGTAGCTCAGAGGTTTGTGCAGGTTCAGGTTGACGCTCGGCTTTGTCAGGAAGTCAGCCGTGTCTGGAAACTCCACAGGAGGTCGTGTGACGATGGAAGATGAAGAGCCGGCACCGACTGCTAGAGGGCCGTGGATTGGGGAGGTGACCGGGCTCAGGCTGGGGGACGTGCCTGAGGAGGACAGAGAAGCGCACAGGGTGAAGACAAAATTAACAAAATTCTGAAAAAATAAATCAATCAATCAAAAAATTAAATACACTTTGGGGAAGTTTTATAGTGAAGTCTCACCAGCTCTCCTGGGCCCTGCATGGTAGGTGAGGGTGACAGATGAAGACCTCTGCTTAGGAATGGTGAGCAGGTTTGCATTGGGTCCATTGGACAGACCTGGGCTGAAGGTAGAAAACACACACAGAGGAACAGAATAAGCACTTTAAAAAGCTGTCTTTGTCAGGTGTTGTGTGTTTTATGGACAAAGCACATGGAAACTCTGTCATCAAACACCTCTGTGACAAACAGGTTATGGTAATGATCTGGAAGCGCTACGCTCTGATCGCCAGAAGCTCTCCTGAATTGTTAGACTTTTAACAAGTCTTCACGCCATTTTTGTATTCTTGCTCTAACCTTTACGTTGTTTTAGACACTTTTTAATCTCAGTCAGACTGAGATCTTTTACCTCTATCTTATTTTGGCTTTACTGTCTTTTTAGCTTTTGTTTTACTTATACTCTTTTCTTTATTGACCTTTTAGGCCTTTTATTGTTTTTATCTCTTGCTCATTTCTGTTGCTTTATTTTATCATTACTATTATTATCAGAATAACTTGTTATTAAACTTATTATTTTATCATTATTATTGATTTTGTCTTTTATTTCTGCTATCCTGTTTTCCACTTTCAACCCCACTTTTAATTGCATTTTCTTTTTTCTTAACTATTTTATGTTTTAATTTTGGTCCTCATGGTCTCATTTTATCTTGCATGGTTTTGTATCGTCTGGGTTCCTTATAACATCAAAATGGCCTTCAATTCTCTTTTTACTAAACTTTTGTTTTTTTTTTGTCATTATTTGTATTATTATTTTATTATTTTTCCATGTGCTTTATGACTGTATGTCAAAGCACTTTGTTAAACTTCTGTTTTTAAAAGTGCTAAAAAAATAAAGTCATTATTATTATTATTATTATTATTATTATTATTATTAGTAGTAGTAGTAGTAGTAGTAGTAGTAGTGGTAGTGTAGGGGCAGAAATCATGTGTATTATTATTATTATTATCTGATTGAAGCTGCTCATTCACAAATAGCTAATCTTCTACTGCCACCCTGTGGACATAGATGGGGACAACACCACATTTCTGCTACAAGTTTGTTGCACTAAAATGCCTCAAATGGGTGTGTTTACTTTTACAGAAACGTCTAAATGTATGTTTTTAAATTATCTTATCATATAATTATTCAAAATTCGCCTTTTTACTTTCCTTTGAAAAGAGAAAACACATCTGACAATATCCAAACCTTCATCCTACTTTTGCTCCAGGGCTCCGTTTTGATGTCAGCATAAATAACTTCGATTACATATGGCTGCATTAAAACTGAGTTAACTTTATCAATGATGTCATCTGTAAAAGACTACATTTAACGTTATAACGCCATAATTACATTTCCTGTTTTCAAGCTGATGACCCCTGGGTCTGTCAGTTTGGATTTGTGGGTTAGATAAATAACACTGCACTTCTCAGTCTGTGTGTGTGTTTTTTTTTTTTTTGAAGTGCCACACAAATAGTAATATGCTAAAAGAAAGCCAGCAAACCAACCCTGCGAGCAGCTGTTTTTAGTCACACTTTAAAATTTAGGAATGATCTCATGAATCCTGAGGGGGGAGAAGTTTCATGTTTACAAAAACAGGCAAATAACAAAAGCTTTACTTGATTATTCACACAGTCAAAAAAGGACACGTTTAAACAAATTTGTTAGTAAAAATAAAACCTAAGAAGAAGAGTTAACTTGATAAGTAGGAAAGTCTGTTTAGACTCAGTGAAATGATGTTATATCATGATTTATTGCAGCATGGCATACATGTGAACTGAAAAAGGAGGGATGTAACGTTTTTCAGATCTTAGTATAAATCTGATTCAGACGTAAGCTGAGCCACAATGACAGAGTGTGATAATTGTGAGTATGTACCTGGCCAGGTTGAGGTCAGGGTGGGGTCTCTTGCCGCTGTTACGTTCCCAGCGTGCTGAAGCGGAGTCAAGAGAAGGGAGTCCAGAGCAAGAGGAGGAGGTAGAGCTCCGTCTGGGCTGAGGAGTAGGGAGGCTGTTTCTGCTGCTCAAACCCTGATGGGAAGGGAAAGAAGTCCATATAGGTAAAGCGTCACGGTTTCATTAAAACTGAAGATGTTGTTACACAATTGGACAAAAAAATCAGCAGGCTTTATGGAGAAGGATAACAGCGCAGCAGCATCAAAAACACAATCTACATTCCACTCATTCCAATGATCTCAGCAAAAGGCTCCAGAAAGACGACATTAAGACGCCAAAATACTTGACCAGGGTCAAAGTTTCCCACAGTGCAATGCAGCAACACAAACATCTGAGAAATCAAGCTCAAGATACCAGGACTTGATCTAGATTAATTAAACGGTTGTTGCTTTACTTCCTTTAACACGTCTCTCCACTCCTGCTCTGAGTGAACTTGGATGGTTTTCTTGTGAATGCAAATTTGAAGTTTGAGTTTTGATCACTTAAAGATAATCTCGGCAAGAATTTGGGAATGCTGATCAGGACTCCTATCTCAAAGGTGAGGGGGGTTATGACCTCTCTCTGCTAGTGCCTGCAGGTAAAGATGGCACTGTTAACAAAAGTGTGTCCACTCTCCTTGTTTAGAGTTTTCTTAAGTCCTTGTACTTGTATCTCTTGCACAGCT
This sequence comes from Xyrichtys novacula, assembly GCA_962446985.1. Lineage (NCBI taxonomy): Eukaryota > Metazoa > Chordata > Actinopteri > Labriformes > Labridae > Xyrichtys > Xyrichtys novacula. The sequence continues at coordinate 33,679,605 of OY660864.1, read as the reverse complement.
TATACGAGTTTAATGCATCTATTATCCTTGTGCCCACCTTTATGGCTTTCCTGTCTCCCCTCTCGACCGAGTCCTCCACCTCGTCACAGGGATAGAAACCTGGGAAAGGGGTGAAGGGGTTGACTCTGGGGCGGCACGAGCCTGAAAATGTTCCCATGAGGCTGGAGATGCTGCGCAGAGAGGAGATGGTATGCGGTGACAGGGATGAGTCCATCAGCAGGTCAGACACCAGGTTCCTGGCCTCATTGATGACTGACAGATCCACGCCGTTGCCTGTCACTGCACCCTGTCGTGCACAGACACATCATCCAGATAAGAGATCACAGAAACAGAGCAACCACACAGTGAGATAAAAGTTTGGTGCATGCTGTGGGCAACAACTAGTATTTTAACTTGAAAAAGTGTTCAAAAATGAGTAAGTCAATATCACAATGTCACATAACACTTTTTTGATCCATGATTTCTATTTACTGTTGACTTACAGGGTCAGAAAAACGGCAGAAATCATCATAATAAAAGCATTTCTCAAAAGAAGTTTCCATGGTGTTCATTAAAATCCTTCATTTTAACAAGTTTATTTCCAAAACCATCATTTTATCCAAAATTAGTTTAAGATTTAACTTGAATTTAACTTGAAGTTTTGACTGACACAGATTTCCCAATGAAATCTGGGCCAAACGCAGATGTTCACATAATGACAACAAAGATTCACTGAAGAAATTCTCACTTTTGATCCACAAGTCTCCTGCTGTATTCTGAGCTTTTTTTTCATAGAGGATTGCACATTGGGCTGTTTTTTTTTAAATGTTTGCAGTGAAGTCATGTCTTCAGCACTGCTGTCAGCTAGCTTGATGCTAGAGTGTAGTGAAGTCGAACTCTCGCACAACTCAGGCCTGGTCTACACGTCACCAGGTATTTGCTGAAACGAATTTATTTTAAAGGCTTTCGCCTGCTGTCTATACGGAACCACAGGATTACCTCATTAAAAATGGTGTATTTGGAAAAATCCGACCAAAGTTGAGATGTTTGGAAAACTCTGGTTTTGCGTTTGGGTGTGGACGAAGATAACCAGAGTTTACTATGTGCCCTTGCTTATGTCAGGCAGTGAACAGCACAGATGTATACAGAATATATATTTTTGCAGTTGGTTATTCTACAACAAATAACCCTTCCTCCACCTATTGTATGTCTTGTTGAGTCTTATCATTATTATTGTTGATGTTGTTATTATTATTTTTTTTTCATTATTGTCATTATTATTATCACTGTCATCATTATTATTATTATAATCACTGTCATTATTATTATTTTTCTGTTTTAATCATTATTTTTATTATAATTATTATAGTTGTTGTTATTGTTATTATTATTATCATCATTGTCATTATTTTTATTATTATTTTATTATTATTATCATCATCATCATCATCATCATCATCATCATCATCATTATTATTATTATTATTATTATTATTGTTGTTGTAATTGTTATTGTTATTGTTATTGTTATTATTATTATTATTATTATTATAGTAGTAATGGTAGTAGTGGTAGTATTAATAGTAGTAGTAGTAGTAGTAGTAGTAGTATAGGGGCAGATATCATGTGGTAAATGTTCTGGCCTTGACCCCGTCTAAAAGGCACAAATACAGATTTTCGATGTGAGCGAGCTCAATTCTTCAATAGATTACAGAAATAGTTCAAACAAGGCAAAGAATGTCTACGTGAGATAAAATGTGCCATGATGACGAGGATGCCAAGGTCAGTGTATGCCAGCTTTTACACAATGTGTATTTTGCTCCACAAAAACTATCAGGAAAAGAACTGAATGTCCCAAAGGAGACTTACAAACTACTTGGACTGTAGGACAATAGAGGCCACAATCATTTTCTTTCTTTTTCTTTTTTTTGTGTGTTACCTCACTCACTCGACTGTGCGTCTTTACCTTTAAGTGTGTAAGCTGAGAATTGAGCAGTACTGACCTGATACTGGGGTTTGTACCAGTGTTTCAGATCCCAGTCCCACAGGATCATCTGTAAAACACAAGAGAGACACAGACTGTCAGTGAAGAAGCATCATTGTGTTTGTGTTTGTGCATGACAGCAAAATTTTCGTGTATTTACACGGGAGGGGGGACAGTCTTTGACCTATGCTCCACTTTCTGCACACTGTCTTATGACTTTACAGCGAGGCCACAGGCGGGTCAGCAACAGAGGGACGGAGCCACTGCGAGGCTATTCTGCTTGTTATCTCAATGCACAGTGTAGTAACAATTTATATTGAGGCTTTCCTGCACCACATGATGCACTGACTACTACAGGTATGCTGGTGCACGTTGCTTTAGCCACAGCAGACAGAGGCCTTTCACTGAGAGAGCGAATGAAGAAAAGCAAACCACTAAAACCACCGTGCTGCGTCGACAATGGAGCTATGAGATCTTATCAGGCTGCAACTACGTCAATCGGCAGCATTTCCACGCTATCTGTCGGTAACCAAACAGGAGCTGTCACACATTACTGCACCGCAATAGTCAAAGTTGTGAAGGTTGTGTAACACTAACTTGCTGAACCTGAAATGAACTAATCCCTTGTTAAATTAAGAAGAAATTAATATGTTAAGAAAGCAATAAACTTAGTTTGTCCCTCTGTCTTGCCATACTTGGCACATACCCAGATTTTTTTTACCTCTTTAACCTTTTTTCACTTCATACAGCCAAAAAAGTTCACTGATTTTAGATCTATCTTCATGTTTTAGAGGAGAGAAATACAACAGTTGTTCACATGCCATCCAGGCTGATTTTTTTATTTTTTCAGAAGGCAATAATGCAGTTTCACTCATGACCACAAGATGGAGAGGAGCTGAGGGTTTTTAATTTGAGAGGAACCATCCACTTTAGAGTCACATGTAAACAATCCACCTCATAAATCTTTCCTCTTTACATCTTGTCAAAAAATATCATTTTATTTGAAAAAAATTGTATATATATTGTAAATACTGCAGCCATTTGAACACACAAAGCAATTCTAAGAACCTCTATTACATTGTTGAGTGGATCAAATCTTATTTACTCCAGGATTTAACACCTTGGATTTAGTTTGATTGGCAGAAATTAGAAAAGGATATAGTTTTAATACGTCTGCTACAGATTTTTAAACATGAAAAATAAACTCATTTAAAATTTTTAGGACTGATATTTTTTCTATTATGACATAAAAAGCATAATTAAACAAAAAAGAGTCCCATAATAACTTAAGTATTAATTTTTAAAGATGTTTCGCTTGTTTGAATGTGATTCATACGGTCCATGAAAGCTTTAACTGGGTTCTGTTAAATAGATCAGTGCCTCCATCCCATCTCCTCTAATCAGTAACTGATTCATTGATCAAAGTGGGATGTTGGGTGTTTGTCATCAGCATCTGTACAATGCTGCCAAACATTTAATATGGCAAATAAGCCCTGCCATGGCAACCTGACATAGAGGCCAGCAAACAATGCTCCATACACCATGGCAACGGGATGGCGGGAGAATGGCCGGAGGACAGAGTTGTTGGCCTTCTGCTTGTTTACGGAGACACAGACACAGACACACACACACACACACACACACACATACACACATACACACAAATGGGCTGAAACAGAGAAAAGAGAGAGAGAAAGAGAGGAAGAGAGACGGGTAAACGCTGAAGAAGAGGATGCCATTAAGGAGGGGGAGAGAGATAAGGACACTGAACTGCAGACGGGGATAAAAAGAAAAAAAAAAGACTCAAAGACACAACATATGATGTGAGCTTGGCCTTCATTTGACTCAACAGAAGGATCATGTATGTATTTGTACTGTACTATTCATTTTCTGCTGACCCCAAAAATCCAGCGACACACACACACTGTAAAGGCCTCTGTGGAGTTTAATGTACGTAATCTCTGTAAATGACACATTCGCAGTTTACACCCCTCTTTACGTCAGTATCCACACACAGATACACAAACGTCTCTCCCGTCTCTCATGCGGCACATACATAAAAAAAAAACAAGTTAAATGGGCCAAAAAGAACATGTGCACCACCACCACCAACAACAACGACGACTTATTGACACTGAGGGCCTTGTGCAAGTGATGAGATTCAAATCCTTCAATGAACAGGGGACGTGTTCTGGACCGGTGTTATGAAAACACTATATGAGGGCAGACACAGACGGAGACACACACAAACCCAGCTGCTGCCGACACTCCTGACACCTGCACACATACGCAGATACTAGAAAACACTCACACACACACACACACCACAAAGCACGTCACATTCTTCTCACCTGGGACACGTATAAGTGGAACAGATTCTGAAGTGATAGATGAACATTACACTTCAGCATACCGTAAACTACGAGAATGAATGTATTTGTTTGCTACAGTTACACACAGCAGTAGGTGTCAGCGAAAACTTTACATTTGAATCATATGACAGACGAATGTAATCTGATCATCTCTTACATAGATCTTTTACTATACATTCATTATTTTTTTGTGACTTTAATTTGACTGGAGTATATTTTCAGTGTCCCACTTCTCGATCGCTGAACTTCTTTGCACTTGTTTTTCTTTGCCGAAGGGAACCTGGCATAAGGATGTATGCTTCAAATAAAGCTATAAACCAAATTGACAACCTAAAATGACATGTGTCAATAAATTAATTTGGTGTGGACATTTTTGCGATGGCTAATAGCTCACTGATACCACAACTGTTTACACACAGAATAATAGGACATAGCTGCAACAAGGTCAGACTGTCTACCTGTTCAATAACTGCTCTATTCTTCATAATCTCTTAATCTTATTTAAGGCGAGGTTTTTAAACAAACAGAAAGCGCTTGTTAGACTTGGACAATATCCAGTGTCTTTCACTCTGTGTTGCGCTGTGTGTGCACCCACATGTGCATAGATATGAATATTTTTCATGATGCAAATACGTCTGAAAGGGGTGACATGCACACCTGCATGTATAAAATGATACAAACAGGGAGAATTCGACAGACAACACCAAATATAGAAGTAAAATATTGGAACTAGCAAACACATCTCAAACACACAGTTATTTAACATGGGACAAGTCATAAATATTCCCTGACAGGAGTCAATAAACCTGTGCGAGCTATTAAGCGGCTGGTTTGTTACACCTGCGTGTCATATTAGCTGGGCTCTGTGCTGTGAGAGGTGCTAAAACTGATAAAAACACGCTAATAAGAAAGTGGGGGACAGAGAAAAGGTATTAATGGCAGACAGACGAAGACATTTGTATGGAGAGAAGCAGGGCAGTGCTGACGTCAGTGTGCAGCGACACACACAGCGTCAACAGCTCCCTGCTCATGCACACGTTGATAATGAGGGCTGGGCCCCGGCTGTCAGGACACGCACGGCGAAAAAAGATGATACAGAGTGAGGGAGGGAGGAAAGTACAGGACAGCACAACCTTTCAAGCCCATTCACATATAAAGGCGATTAAAAAAACAACCCAGAGATCTGCGGGGTGTTTGTGAGTGTGTAATATTGGTAAGATAGAACTAAAAGTGCCAAAGTTTAGCCGGGCTTAGAATGACATTACCAAAGCTCAGGCAGGTTAGCTGATAGTGGACCAGCAGCTGAGGCTGGAGGAAAAGCAGACAAGGATTTAAAATCTCTCTCTGAACTTTTGACCCGAGCTGACTCACTGAAAACACGTCTTAACCATCACAACAGCAAAACTTGTAAACCAAACGATACTACGACTATAAACTTCAAACTATGAGCAAAATACACTTTTATGTTCAAATGCATTTGCTTTCCGTCATTGTAATAAATCAAACAACCTCGGTCAAGCATTTAAGAAAATATTTACAAATAGTTTATCATAAATGAAGCAATTTTACTTCAAATTTTGCTAATTTATGAACAATTCTTGGTCCTTAGACATCAAACGGAGGAGCTTTAAAAAATCCTCCCTCATTAGTTTCTAATGATAGAATTAGTGAGAACAGTACTGGCACATATTTGTGATTATCTCTTCTGTATCATATGCATTTTAATACGGGTTCTTATGGGGATTCATTGGTCTTGCAGTCAGCCTCTAGTGGACCCCCTAGAAACTACAGTTTTTGCACTTTAGCGTTGGCTTCATTTTAAAAACAGTCGATAGGTTTGAATTCTTAACTAAAGATCAAACTTTCTAAGTTTAAGACAACAACAACAACAAAAAGAAAACAGACCTAGACAGTTGGCAAAAATGAGCAATAACACAAGTTTGGGATGAAGAGTTATATATATATGTACCCCTGACAGTGTGTACTGCTAAACCCCTTCACTTTTAAAACACTTCTGAAGATGCACCTGTTCACTTTAGCTTTTGGGGAGGTACAGCTACTTTTATTGGGTATTTTATTTATTTGCTATGTTTATCTATATTGTTGTTTAATGCTGTTATTGTTTTTATAGTTTTTATTGTTTTTACTGTCTCTGGCAATTTTACTGTTAGGCACTTTGGTAGGCCACTGGCTGTTTTTAAATGTGCTATATAAATAAGGCTGACATTGACATTGACATATATAAATTTTTTAAATCCCTGCTTTGACTTTTGCACCAATAGATGTATTCTTATTGATGTTTATCTTTCTTCGCCTGTTTCTGAGTTGGTGTATATTTTTGAATATGAAAGTTGTTTTATATATATAAAAACTATTAAAAAATAAATTACAATAAACACTACTTCAATCACATGACTATGCGAATTTGATTTCCAAGTTACTTTTTCTTTTTAAAAAAAGGAGGAAAAAAAACATCCTCAAGAAACAGGTATTTGCTTTATAAATTCCAAGCCAAAAAATCTCTCTAAGCTCAAGGGAAACAAACAAATATGAAGTGACTGAGCGTAACTTCCTCTCAGTGAAACAAGCGAGATCATCCACCAAAGACGTGTAAAAGTCTTTTGCATCTGTGTTGCTTGGCTCACCGGCAGCCCACAGGTCAACAGGCCCAACAGGAAAACTCACGGTACTCCAGATGGTTTGTCGGCCTATGGCTGTCACCTGTGTTGTCAGGGCAACCTGGCAAGAGCATGGAAAATTCTTTGACTAGGGAAAGGAGCTCGTGCAAAATGTCATCCCTCTCTTTCACACTCCTCTACCACTTCACTGTACTGGTGTTGTTCAGTGTCTGCCCCTGCAAAAAGCCACTTTTATAAGTGTCATTTGAAGTAATGTTAAGTGCCTGTAGGACAGCATAATATGCTCCTTTAGACACCTCTTCCTCCATGGAAAACTGAATCCAAATTAACACTCAAATAACAAAGAACAACTAACCTCTGAGTGTTTAACCTCCTTTCTGAATCTTTGGGAGTAGAGTTACAAAAACTACACCTAAAAGCGTATGACATTCAACAAAGTGACGGTTTCCACTGTTGAAAACTTTATGGGTATTTATAGGAGCTACAGTCTGCGACACAGGGAGACACCCAGGCTAATGAAGAGCATGAAATAGGCTTTGGAGTCAGAGTCACGACACGCTGCATTCAGGGGTGGGTCTTCCATATTTGTTGGCCTCAAGTATTTGTTTTGCATACAAAGCAGAGGACATCATAGGAAATATTACCACGAATTTTCAACCTAAAATACCCACAATAAAGAGGAAATGGTATCTTTTTTGTGGGTATAGAAAACAAGGGTTGTGGAGAAATGCCGCCTTGGTGACAAAAAGGCAGCACGATTAAGAATAGAATTGATTTTTCTTGAAGGCATGCTATTTTACAAGACATTCAATCTAAATGTTGTGTTAGGTTTTCTATTTTAAACGATCAACAAAGTAAGTTAAAGCTGAAACATTTCCGTTATCCTGGGAGGTGATTCAGCCCTATGGGGTCAAGAATTTCAGAAAACCACAAATAACTAATCAGTGCACTCTTTTTTTTATCAAACATCCAAGCCTTCCTGGTTTACTTCAGCAAAGGTTGTAGTTTGTGACAGCAGCATGAGCAGCCCACTCAGCTCTCTCATCTTTATCTCATGGGCATAGCATGTGGTTTAACCATGGCGTTTTGTTTACATGAGTCAGGAGACGTACAGCACACAGCCCATACACACACGCCCACTGATTTCTTTGAAGCAGGGAAAAGAGCGGTTGCTGTCTACTTCCTGAGTGTTTGGAGTTTGTCAGCCAGCTGTGTCCCAAGAAAAAATACGCAAATGGATCCAAGGCTGGAATAGAACTATCGGAGAGAGTTACGGCAGTAAAGTCGACTTATTGGTCGATACGTGCTCACTCGACCAGAATTCTGATTGGTCAACTGGATTTTTTTCTGCGTCAATTTACAGTCTATGGGTTATTTCATCAGAAGAAACGTATCAAGTGCTAATGGGGGTGTTTTCAGAGCACCCCCCTTTCACAGGCATAGTCTGTATATACTATGGACAACTCGGTTCCGACTTCCGCTAGTATACAGATTTGATGTCAAAAAGCCCTCAGTAATTCTGCGTTTTTCTCCACTTCCTGAAACCAACATTGCGCAGTAGCATTGTACGCATTTGGCGGGAGAGTCGCCAAGAGTGATGACGCTCAGCTTAAACAGCGTATCCTCCGGGTGGGCTACGCAATCTTCGTACGCCCATAGGCTGTATCAAGTGTCAATTATAGAAAACATGAACCCCCTAATAACTTTTAAAAACGGAGCTGTACAGATAAAAGAGGACTTGAGCACAAACCAGTCTTAGAGTAACTACATGTCAACATCACAAGCAGAGGGGAGAAAAATGTATATTCTGTTAAATTAATTTCTAAAGTTTGTCCACAGCTCCATAGGGATTGCTGGCGGAGGCGGGATTTATGACCTATACAGCAGCCCGTCACCAGAGGGTGCTGTTCTCGGAGTGGCTTCATCCAGCGAGGAGGCAGATGCTGTCTATTTTATATACAGTCCATGTTTACAGGTGTTAGCATGTCTAAAAACACCCCCCTTGTTTTGGATTTGCCCAATTTACTGGAGACTGAACAGCGTCCACGTAAATCAACATTCGGTGGTTTTCTGAATATTTATTTTAATTTTGAGCATTTCAACTTTCATGTGAGTCCTCCTTTACCATCCATGTCAAAGACATCGGCCGAGCCGTGCTCCACCGAGCTGCGTCGTCCCCCCGCTGCAGAAAGGTTAGTCCCCCCGTTAGTCAATTTTTGGTTGAAAATTTCAGGGTTTTAGTCGACCAAGAATTTCTTCAGTTGATTAAAGCCCTAAGGAGAATTATCATTGTGCCACAAAAACCGATTGGGAAGTGGCTGGGAGACCTTTGATGCCCATCTCAGCTTGATGGCGCTCTCTTCAGGTACCAAGCATTTGTCAAGAGATTTGACAAATCCATGGGACTGAGTCTGTCATGGTTTGTTGAGACAGAATGGTCCAAAGTTCAAGACAACTGGGTTAAGAAATCATCCAATTTACAGCTGATCATTAGCGATGCTGCTGGTTATTATGCTTATAGCTAGTCAGGTCTGATTTTAGCTCTTAGTGTAAAAGACGTTTGAGATTTCAAGTTGTATTGGAGCCTGTGACAGAGCAACAGCTTTGGTTCTGTGGACAAACGCTGGTTTTTGTAGTTACTAGTAGAGACGAAAGAAGCAGCAGGTGAATGAAAGCAAAGAAAGAGGTACAAGCAGCAGAAATGTTAGCATGGTTTCAAGATGAGGTAAGGCTCTGCGAGAAAAAGAGGACTAGACGTCAGTCAGGCTGCTCTGAGGCTGCAAGTGTGTCCTGATTCCAAGAGAAAGCATCAGAGGATATTTAAGGGTCCCATTCCACCTCCCACTCGGTTGGGTTTTCTTTGTCTTCCAGCTGACCTCCAATCATTTCAGTATCCTCACAATGAAAACACTGCTGGAGGAGAAAAAGAAACTCAACCTTCTACAATTTAAGTCTGAGACTTTTTACACTGCAAGATGGTTATCTACACAGAAGATAACTTAGACCAGATTCTTATGTTAATCCTCAAGAAATCTGGATGTCTGTCAACAAGGCATTCTGACTACCAGTGAGTACACAGACCGGTGTTTTCCCAGATGATACCTGGGCCTTAATCAATGATTTTCTACTAGTTTAGGTTTACCATTATTGATAAACTAACATGCACTTGCTCTACACCACTTGTGTATGTCTACAAACAGCATCTGTATGGCTACACTATAGCTAACTATTTCTAAATGACAGAATCTGCAGGATCAGGGCAGTGCAATCTAGTCAAAGTGGTCTCAGTCAGCAGTAAAGCAGCTCTCTCTCACACTCCTCTTGTCAGTGTGCACACAGTCCGGGATGAGCAAGTAACTATGCTCATATAAATGCTCTGTCTGTTACCAAGTTAAGTGCGGGCTCCATCTATTAACCAAAATCAATATCCCAATACATCTAAAACAGACCCACTTCTTTACTGCATCACCATGTGTCGAAGTAATGTGTCTCTTCTACGATGCGGGTGAGCAAAACTAAAGTAAATCCAACAATGTCATACAGGAGTCCACTGTATTTCAGTGAACACTTTTATCATTATTGAGGAGCAGTAAACAGATGTACACCAGAAGAGATTTAAAAAGAAGGCAGGGTAGGGCACAAGACAAATCTTTATCATAAAAAGAGGCAGAGGGGCAAAAACTGGTGTATAAGAAATAATCAGAGACGAGCTAAAGAGGTGTCTCCAAAGTGAACAAAGAAGTTAGAGAGCACTATCAGCTTTGTTCATCCCAGATGTAAGATTTACAGGATGCCACATTATACAGAGAACCAAAAGAGGAGAAACAGAATTAACATCTGCAAAACAAAAAAGAAAAAAAAAAAAAGAAAAAGCATCTACGCCAGCAGGAGGAAAGGAAAAGAGGTCATGATGACGTCTTTTATGAAGAAATGGGACAGCAGCCTCTTGGTGTGTGCCATGCTATACTGTACATCGAGTAGGATGTGTTTATGCTGCATTAAAAATACTAAAACATGCTGACCAGACAGACGGAAATACACTGACACCTAAAGCAATATGACGTCGACTTTACATTTATTATAGTTTTAATTATTGCCACTATTTTTCTATATCCTTGTCTACTTTTTACAATTTTAATGAATCTACATGAGGAGTAAAGTTTAAATTTTCACATCTTCTTCCTTATTATTTTTTAAAAGAAAGAAATAAAAATGTAACATCGAAGTAAACTTGTCAACCAGGCACTATCAACAATCAAGAACTGTCAAAATAACTTCAGTTTAAAGATTCAGTTTAATATAAATGGAGCCCAGGAGGTGGCACTACCTTTTTTTTTTTTTATTTGCACGTGTGATTTTGTATCTCTCACATGTGTTTAATTATAAAGCAGGTGCGATTTAACCATTTGGTAATAAGTAAAAATATCGCCGACAGCAAAGTCGCTGTGCTGTAAGGGTCCTGATGAGGCGTCTCCTACCAAATGTGGCGAAGCTATAGAGTATCTCTTTGTGAGTCATTCAAATGAAAGAAAATGTCGATAATATGCTCTTTCTCCATGACACTGTCCTTCTTCTCTCACAAATGAGATGCGCAGAGGATTATTTACATAAACGCATGCACAAAATACAAATAAAATGTATACGAGATACTAAATCGCAGTGCGAATTAAAAAATAATAATAAAAGTTCATATCACCTCCCAGACTCCATAAATATAGAAGAACAGAGTCCTCTTGAGCACACACACACAAAATGAGACTGGAGCTGTAAACTGAAGATAAAAAGCTGACTGACAAGATGGTATGTGTTGACAGGGGACGTGTAACTTAACAAGAAACAAAAATCTCAGTTTAGCTGTCAGCTTCGACTCTCACAGACGACTTTTGAGTCCATGCCAACACCACAATCTGAGTAAGGTCAACCCCCGCACGTCAACGGTGAACTTTTTCCCACAATGGTATGTTTCATGCTCAGATGGTCCGTAACTTTTGATTGTACTCAACACCACGACTCAGGACACGGCAACCCATGGTGGCAAAACAGCCTGCACAACAACACTTGAGGTGTTTTTAAGACCTGCAGAACCATAAATAGACAAACAGATAAAGCTGCAAATGTAAGTGACTGCGAACACGCATGCATCTGTTTTCATGTCCTCTTTTTCTGCTATGTTCTGAGTAGCAAATCAGAAAGGCAATAAAGCTGTCAGATTACAAAAATAAAACAAGCCGTATTTTAAAAGAAATACATTGTAAAGGGATTTAATCTATGCTTGACTTGGCTCCTCATTTACTGTACACCAGTCAGTAAATCATGCTTCTATAAATAGTTGCAGTGCAGGCTGTGTATGCAGGTTACATTTTATCTGAGCTTAATTTTTCTCCTGACCTGGAACACAGCAATTCATTGCTATCAGAGGAGACTGGCATGGAAATAGGCATGTCTGACCTTTGGAGAGTGGTGGCAGAGAGCCCAAGTGTAAATAGTCTGAATAGTACTTCTCAAAGTCCTCTCTGCTGACATTGATCTGCTAATCTGCAGGTTCATATAAATATCCCAGGTTCACTCATTGTTAAAACAGGTAATTATTAAAAGGATCATTGACCTCACGACACACAGGAGGTACAATCAAAGCCTGACGAAATGCTTCCCAGGACTTCAGAAAAACAGTGCCAACATCTGGTTGAAGAATAAGCTAGCAAATTTGCTCATAAATAGTCAACATGTTAAGTTTTTCTTCTCTTGAAGTATTTTGTCCCTCTGCCCTGAATGTCTAGTTTATAAAAGGCATTAAAAAGTTAGAATAATCCAACATATACTGGGAACAAATGGGATTTCAAAGCAAGTTGAAACTGTGAGAAATTTAAACCCTAAAAACTTACAGGTGTACACTTAAGACCCAACTACACGAATACGGATATATTTCAAACCGCACATATTTATGTCCGATTAGGCCTCCCTACCACACCAAAACGGGAGTTTGGAACACTCAAACTGGATAAATCTGAATCCGAAAAAACAAGTGGAGAAATAAAAAAATACCAGTATAAGTGGATTCGTGTGGTTGAACTTTTACGGATCGATGATGTCAATCCGCAGCTCGCGCATGCGAATTAAAAAGAAAACAACAACAACAATGGCGGACATACAGGGTATTCTTTACGTTTGTTTTGCCCTTTTGGGGCTAATTTCAGCCTTGCAAGTGAACCTTGTTTTATACAATTACATCCACCAGTCAGCCAGCTCACAGAGGCGTCTGCTTTGTTATAGCCACCGCACCGTCACATGGACCCGATGCACCAGCGTAGCTTCTGCAAACAATGCATGACGCATCACACTGTTTTGATTCATCGGCCAATCAGGTAGCTTTGTTACTGAATTTTTTTTAAGCGGCACCAGATAGGATTGAGTTTGAAGGCTACGTGTGGACGCAGATATTTCTGAGAACTAACACGTGTGGACAGATACATTTATTTAGACGGGAGTACAAAAATATCCTGATAAATAAATATCTATAAACGTGTAGTTCGGGCCTTAGTTTCTGGTTTCATTTTTCATTTAATAAAAACACTTGTTCACAATCTTTCCCGTTACATCGAGGCTGGAAACAAAATAACCGATCAGACTGAGGGGGGAAAGAAATCTACATGATTTCTGAGTCAAAATCTGATCTGTAGATTTGTAAACTCTTTAATCTATTAAAAAAGAAAATCACACAAAAAGGAAAAGTCTCATTAAGAGTTAAAAATGCGGCAAAGTTTTACGTCATCTGGCAAATCGCAAACGTTCAAGTGTGCACTCCAGGTAGATTACTTAGTGATGTGAACAGCATAGCTGGAGTGTGTACGTCACAGTGTATTATGTCAGAGTATTATCATCTGCAGCCATGTGGTCTGGCATCTGATGGGCCGTTGGTAAGTTATTATTGAGCAGATCTGAACCTGATAACAGTGAGGCCACAATCTGATGGATAAAAAGGGACTTTTGTTTGAGTTCTGTTCCTGTTCTTGGCCAGTTTGAGGAAAGTACTGAAATGACCAACACAGAACGCTCTTCTGCACATATTTCAGGGTCTGCTGCCGAGGAACTCTTGAAACTGCTCCAGTAGATGCTGTGAAATTGACTGCCAAAGCTGCAAAGTGACTCTTTCAGTCAACTACACCTGATCATAAAATTCCCTGATCATTTGCAACGAATGAAAAGTGAAGGATTTTAAAGGTGAAGCACAATTACGGCCAGTATTTCAATGGACATTGACCTCTTTTGTTCAGTGTTTTTACTTGGCCAGAAAGAGAAGTCTCACTCTGCAAGAATTCTCACTCTTAAATCTCGTGAGATGTGAGCTGCAGGAAGAATAAAGTAGACACATGCTTTCTGAAGTTTTGTCATGAAAAAAAAGAACAGTAAACTTTCGAAGTTCGGTTATACTGTGACGAATCTTTCTTTTCTGTTTGGTATTATGACATTTCCAAACCAGATAAGTCTGTTTCCTTGTTGTACTCTAATCTATCTCTCTTTCGAAGTGCAAACATGTATCACACATCCTTCACAGGCAACCTTTTTGGACCACTGTGAAGCCCAGGATTAAGCTATAGTTTGGAGGGTGCGAGGCCCGAGTACAACAGGAAGGTTATACCTGATATGGACATGAGAGCTCGATGAGGGAGGCTCAAAGCCTTGTAAGGGAACATCTGGTTTTATCGTGGAATCAGTGCAGGCTCCTCTCATAAACACAACTTAACGCCTGAGCCCTGGAGCTCTGGCCAATAACAAGCATGTGAACACAAACGCCATCCATCAAAGCCCAGCAGTGGGAGGAGGAGGAGGAGTTATCAGGGAAGTAGGGACACAAAGAACAGTGAGAAAAAAAAAAGATCGCATCAGAAATTGTGTGTTAAGTAAATCATTTACAAGCAAGTGAACAACGCTGGCTGTGGGGAGCTTCTCATTTCTGCGTCATGTAATACATCCACAAAGCTGCCATTTTAACTGAAGTGACAGTGGGTGAAATAAAGAGAAAAAGGGCTTAAGAAGCTTACAGTTGTACACTTGTCAAGTTAAAGGTCAAAATCAATACAGACTAAGCCACTCTGAAGCACTCAACATCTGTCAATCTAGCTGTTGCTCAAGTTAATTGAGAACACACTGAAAAGATTATACAGTATTACAGTAATTTAACCAAATTTGAAACACTCTTCTGTGCAAATTCACAATGAGAGTCTGTTTGTGTGCTCCATAGCAACAAAGGGCGAGCTGCAGCCTGTCCATTTCTACTCTTCTGATCCGGGTGTGAAGGCTTTGGTTAAGATAAGGAGGATGATAAAGGTCAGCATCATATAGAAGTCCTTCGCTTAATTTCAAACTCCCTAAGAGTTGATATTTATTTTTTTTACAGTAGGTTCTACTTCTATATGTATATTTATACACACAAAAGCTTTATAAAACTAAAATAACTAATGCTGCGTTCAAGTTACCTCACAAGTCAGAAGTCCGAGCTGAAAATGACGTCACACCCGAGTTACCAGGGTTTCAGTTACCAAGTCGGAAAAAAGCAAAGACAGGCCAAAAACAAGATAGCGACAACTCAGAAAGTTGTTTAAGCGCTTGCTTTGTCCGAATATAAGGCAAGCGCTAAAATAACTTTTGTAGATGTAGCTATCTTGTTTCAGGCCTCCGATTTTGCTTTTTTCCGACTTGGTAACCAGGACGCTGGGAACTCGGGTGTGACGTCATTTTCAGCTCCGACATCTGACTTCCGAGGTAACTGGAACGCAGCATAAGCACCGAAACAAGTCTGACTGCAGGCCCTGTTCCTGGTCCACCAGTTAGCGTCATATTTCTTACGTTTCAAACATTGAGGGCATGTGCTCTCTACAGATGACGTCTTCTCACTTTTTTTTTTTCTTCAATAATAGCAGAAGTACTGCTCAACAGTTACCATGGTTTCCTGCAAACACAGAAATCAGACAATATAGCACAACTGGAAACTGTGGTCGGGACGAGCGTAGAAATCGGATTCTGACGTTTTAAACGTTCTAAAGTTTTAAAAATCATCAAGGACACTCCAAAACGCAAGTATGTAGTCCTCATGACAGCGTATGGTGTAGCCTCAACATAAGACTTGACACAAAGTTTAGATCAGGTGTCAGCGAGCCGCTATTAGACAGCAGTACTTATAGGAACATGCAAGACTCACTAAATCACAAACAGCAAACCTAGCTTAACTCAGACAATTCAAAACAATAGGCTGAAATCAAGCTCAAATATTAGCATGGCGGCTTAAAAATTACTTGGTGTTACAGTCTAGTATTACAGCCAAAAATAGACAACAGTAGTTGGAAGAACATCTACAACTCACTAAAATGCTAACAGCTAACCTAGCTTAACTCGGACAATTCAAAACAACATGCTAAATCCAAGCTCAAACATTAGCATAGCAACTCAAAAATCACTTGTTGTTACAGTCTAGTATTACAGCCAAAAATAGACAGCATTGTTGGAAGAACATGTGCGACCCACTAAAACACAGATAATGTAGCTTAACTCTGACGATTCAAAACAATAGGCTGAAATCAAGCTCAAATATTAGCATGGCAGCTTAAAAATGACTTGGTGTTACAGTCTGGTATTATAGCCAAAAATAGACAACAGTACTTGGAAGAACATGTGCGACCCACTAAAATGCTAACAGCTAACCTAGCTTATCTCGGACAATTCAAAACAACAGGCTGAGTTCATGCTCAAACATTAACATAGCTACTTAAAAATGACTTGGTGTTACAGTATGGTATTACAGCCAAAAACAGACTGCAGTTGTTGGAAGAACACACACGACTCACTAAAACACGAACAGCTAATCTAGCTTAATTCTGACGATTCAAAACAGCAGGCTGAGTTCAAGCTCAAATGTTAGCATAGCGACTTAAAAATGACTTGGTAAAACAGTCTGTAGAAGTCCTGAAATCTTCCTTTATTTCAGCAGCTTCCTGTGCCTCTTTTCAAGCATGTTTTTATGGATTCCCATGATTCATGGGTCGTCTACGGGCCATAAATTTTGGACTTCCAGATAAATCTGGAAGAATCACATCCACCTGGAGGCATTACTAAACTCTAGCTCTGTAAGACATTCAGCTCTGATTCAGGTCAACAACACAGGTTTTCACATCTGCATATTTAATAAATGAAATGATAAACACTTATCAACCAAAACGCCATGATTTTGCCTACCCAATGGCAAGCTATCCGATTCGAGAAATACACTTCATGGCAAGAAAAGAAACAAGAAAATCAAGAGCAAGTTTGGCTACATTTTTTTTGTACTTTCTAATGCCTGCAACCGGTTTGAGGGTCGGATCTGACTAGAAAATCGACAGCATGCCAAAGAAACTGCCTTTTTTCTTTACCTATCCCACAGCAGACATTCATGCCAGCACAATTTTTCACTGTTAAAGACAGGAAAGGGAGTTTTTTTGTTTTGTTTTGACACAGACACAAAGTTCCCCATAGTTGCTTTAGATTCAGTGACTATTTTCTGGACATTGCTGAACAATAAATACTCTAAATTTATTTAATTTTTGACAGTACAATGTTTCGTGCTTATTCAGTGTAGCAAATGCAAAAGTCTACTCCCTTTTGTATGGCCAGAAAACAAACAACTGAACGCTTTCTGATAAAATGAGTAGACATATGGCAACTTCATCCTCGCTGATACTTCATAGGATTGTAACAGGTCAGAGAGTTGTACAGCAAAAAGCAGCCAAAAATGACCTTGTTGCTACACCCAAGAGCATTTAAACTGATGTTTTACGGGGATTATCCACCCTTTGCCTGACACAGGGGTGGAGCGTTTCAGTGTTTTACATTGTTGATTCCCTGGTGTCTGGCGCACACATAATAAAGCGAGACTGCCGCCGTGCCATGAGCCCGTATGCTCCAGAAAAGAACATGGGACACCAGCTGTCAGGGAAAAAAAAGAGAGGGAGAGAAACTAACAGAATGAGGTCACAAGTTTCATGAATCGAGGAAGAGTGAATGAAGTATGTGTCAAGGGCAGAACTTTTACCTCATGAAAATATGGAGAAAATCTGCATTTCAGTCGTTTTTCATCGAAGCCACATATTAACACAACTATTGATATCCATCAGCAAAATGAACCATTTTAAAGTTTTAATCTACTACTGCCAGATTGAAGACACACCTTTTCTTAACATGATGGCATGATTAATGTTCGGAATTGTTTACATTTGCACACAGTGTTTTAAAGAGGCTATTTAAGGGTGATCCTCCATCAACCACATGACTCCTATTTCAACAAATGAGCACAAGATTTCTCATTTATTTGTAGATAGTTATCTGCTGCTATTGGTGCATTGGACAAAAATAAATCTACAGCTAGCACTGCCTCTTAAACCAAGAGAAAAATAATGTAACAAAAGATAGAAAAGAGAGGTTGACTTATATGCATCTGCTGCTGTTTTTAAAGTGGCTAATGTACACTCCCTCAGAAAATGAATTTGCACAGTTTACAGTTTAAACAGAAGGCCATCGTGAAGGTGGAAAGGTGGATTTCAGAGTGACCAGGGTCTTTGCCTCCAACTTAATATCCCAAACTCAGCAGGCAGCGCTGACAGGTCCGAACATAAAGCTGGAACAGCCAGAGATCAGCATTTTACATCTGGAAGTATAAACTTAGAGCTCGGCACGCTCTGCCTGCATCACCTGAGACAGTTGCCATATGGCATAAATACTGGAACACTGGCTGACTGTCAGATGAGTCAGAGTCACACAAACAAACCTGAGCGAGGTTTACTAAACAGAGTGAAGGAGAGCAAAGGTGAGGCCCTACACGTCCCAAGATTTGTGTAGTATACAACCGATTTTTTTTGGACCGTTTTATTTTCTCAGTATTTTAGATGAGAAAAAACAGCCATTCAAAAATATAGTATACAGTTTGATTAAAGGCAGGGTTTGTTAAAAATTAAAAAAAAAAAGATGTGAGAGCTACAACATGATAATCTGATGATCATGTGTCTTTTTCTGTCTCAATCTGCCTCGTGAGAAAATTACAGTTTTAATGTTTCTTTAAAAGATATCTTAAATTCAAATTTTCATTTTATTCGACAGAAATCTGATAATTTAAGGACAGTAAGGACACACAAATACACACACACAAAAACTGAAATTGCAGTTTGTGCTCTGACATTTTTTAACTGTTGTTGCTGTTCTCCTGTGTCCTCCTGCCTGTGACCTTTACCTCGTATCTCTCGCTGCGCTGACATGTTACCAGTAAACTTGACTACATTATCTGCACTTCTGGCCTATTAACATGTCCAATACATGATAAATGATCTTCACTGTATACATAGCCTAACAGAGTGGCTCTGTGATACTTTAAGCCTTTGGTTTGAGGCTGATCTAATAATCTTTGCTTTGACAAGCAATTCAGGTCGCTATTGATGTTTCACATGCTCGGTCTGACACCTCAGAGCGAGACCTTCCTGACAGACGGCAAAATGTTGAATGACAACAGGTTTTTCTTGACAAGTGTGAAGCCATCGTACCTTTTTTTTTTTTTTATGTGAGAATAATTGTTTCTGCAGCATGCCAATTTGTGCCATTATTCCCAGATTAAGTCTTTTTGATATCATTCAGGGGTGCAGAGTCCTGGTCAAGATAATGGGTCGGGGGACACCAGATTTTCATTTCTTCTGTTGATGTTTTTTTAAGGTGTATTAAAAACAGCCGGGCTCGACAGTGCGATCATTTCACCCGCATTTACGACTAAAAATAGATGTGTGAGAATTGTAAAATATATTTAGGGGCAGGTGTGCGCATATAAAAACAATACGCTTAGGCAACAAATGTTTTTTTAATGTAAATACAGCGAGTTAGTTAGTTCAAGGTTGGATATCCAACAGACATTCACTGCAGATCTACCGGTGTCTTCTCACTCTCCATAGCTGGGAATAGCGACAGCAGCGCGGTTAAATCTACTCGGCATCCTCGCTGTCAACGTCGAATGTTGAATAAGGGACCGTCAATAAATTACTGGTTGATGTTCTCAAAAAGGCTGTTTTCTTTCAAAAGCTTCCATGTCATGTGACCAATTGACCTAAAATTGATTTCAAATAATAGTATTTATGTCAGCCAATAAGACATAACTCTTTATTTCCCTAATTTGTCCTCATAGATTTTTTGTGTTAAATTTAAAGGCAATTTTTTCCTTCAATAGCTTCCATGTCATGTGACCAAAAGACCTAAAATTGATTTAAAATAATAGTACTTAATAGTACTCACTGTGCCCCTAAAGTTCTTTGTGTGCTCCTTAATTTTCCAACTTAAGAGCACATGTGTTGACAAAAGCCCCAATTAATAACACAGATTTCTTTTAAAGTGCAAAACTTTTTGTGTGAACAGTAACACAAAACCGTCTACATGATCAGAATGCCAGGTAGAGTTCCCATTATGACGCAGATACTGTGCCCCTAATCCATCCCCAGCCAGCTACTGGCGTCTGCAGCAGAGCTCCCAGTGCCTGATGGTGACTGGTGTCTACAGTGCATATCCAGGTCGCCTGCTGTTGATATGTGGCATCAGGTCCACTGTTGATCCAGTTGATCCTTGGATACAGGATCAGGCCAGATGAGGACAAAGGAGGGTCATACTTGCATTGCAGATTGTATGACTGTAAGAAAGGGATAACTTTTTAAAGCTTTTAAAGAGCGTAAATACTTGCATGCTGAGCATCTTTATGGAATAAAAAAAAAGGTCTGACTTGCTCTCTTCTTCAGTGTCAGGTGTGCGCATGAAGCTTAAGGGGATTCAGATTCTTGTGTAAAAATACTTCCACCAGTTATCCCGTTTGAAGGAAAAGTCCCACTGGCTACTAAACCACTTTAAATTAGGCCTCAGTGGCTGAATATCACTCTTTTAAAAAGCTTACCAGCACATTATGTCAAGGCCTTCACAAGTATTAGCAGCCGTTTGGGGCGGGCCGCAGCTCTGACTGTATCTGAGCAGTGCAGCGTGCGTCAGCTGCAGAGAGAGTGTGCAATTAAAGCCCCGCGCTCGCTCCTCCTGCCATCAGCCATCTCCATACCACTGATGCAAACACCTATCTCTGCCCATGTACTGCCAGTGTCTGCTGGTGCGGCTTTATCTCTTCCTGCAGAACTTAATATCACAGTCCTCAGAGCATGCAGCTCACATGACTGTCTACTCCTGTATACAGACTTCTAAATTACTGTCATTTCACTGTGACTGTTCTCACGCAATTGATTAGATTAGGTTCAGAAATGCGCCACCACCTTTTTAACGAGTGAAAACGACCACTAAAGTAGCAATGAAACTAGTGTGACCAGGGGAAGTACGCTCCGTTTTTTTGTTGTTTTTTTTTACTTGAAATGCAGATAAGCGATACGCCCGGTCCACTCTTACAGGTCAAATTTCATGTGCTGCCACAGGACAGAAGAAGGCAGGGGGTGGATGGGGGATTCATGTCCCCGGGGAATTGATTACAGCGAACAATAGGGAGCAGATCAAGAGCGGCTTTGGTCCTATAGGGGAGATACCTCACTGGTCAGATACGAAATCTATCTACAAAATCTCACTTGCGTTATGTGAGGGGAAGAGGAGGAGGGGGGGGTCTGGAATTTGAGCCCGAGTGTGTGTGCGTATGTGTTGGGGGAGGGGCAGACGGGGTTAAAGTGAGAAAGAAAAGGAGACAGCGACAGACTAAAGAAAAAGTGAAGAAAAGGGGGTGTGGATTGGCTAGGAGTAGTTTCTCCATTTTTTTTTCTTCATGTCCACCTCATCAGTTCACTATGAGAGATTTTTTTTTAAAACACCAAAAGTCACTACGAATAATTTGTACCCAGTTATTGGAAATGGTCGATCCTGTTGGTTGAAGTTCGGGTTTTCATAGCAGTGACTAATAGTGCTTCTCAGTTTTGCCCTTTTCAGTGGGATCTGCCCTCAGCTGCTAAACACACACAAGCCCTCCTCTGTAGCTGCGGCTGACGTCAACCGTCACTTAGCAACAGCCTTTTGGTGTAAAAGCAGCAGTGCTGACACCGTTTTCAAAAGAGGCGCACAGAGAAAGACAGAAAGAAATTTCAGCATGAATGAGAAACTGAGATAGAGAGCACAACGAGAGGGAGAAGGTAGAGAAAGTGAGTTAAAAATATGGGAGGTTTACGGCGGAGGATTTAGGATTAAAAAATAGGAGCTTTGCAAAAAATTAAAACTACATATGCTCAGTCGAAACAAAAAGTAAAATCACTCCTGTGTGACCGTCTATTCAAATCATCACGTGGTCCTTTGAGAATACCACAGGAACAACTAAACTCATCTGGACTCTATTTGCAGTCAATAAAACCTGTACTAGTTTTAAATAAAACCTGCACTAACTAATCCCCCTACCTCTTTTCTCTCTTACTCAAAAGCCCACAGCAACATTGAAAGTCTGAGCTCACATATGTCACGGCAAACTCATTTAGCTATACATTTAACCATGTTGTCTCTCTCGCTCTTACTCTCTCTCTATACTCTGGGCCCGTCACTAGGCTGAACAAACAGTCAACACACGCAAGGTTCAACAACCTCATCCTGAACCTAAAAGCTCAGCCACCTTAAATGTTTGCATTGTTGAGAACCATGTGGTCCAATCCCTATTTTTTTGAGTCAGGGGAGAAAAAAGTCTACATCCAAACTTAACAGCTTGATTACGTTGTAAAAATGTTCGTCATTACTCGCTGAAGTGTTTTTAAAATGCCAGTTTGGGAGCAGGAAAAGTAGAAGAGGCTGTTTTAAGTTTGCAAAAAGAAAGGTTTAATTAGCTCAACTTTAACAAAATACAAAATCAGCAACAAGTAAGCTTTGTGTATACAATAATATAAGCAGACAGAAGAGGTCAGGACATCACAGCTCATTAGAGGAAAACGAGACAGAGGGGACACGCTTCACAGCTCTTTGCAGGCAACTCACAACATGGTATCAAAAAGCCATCACCCCAACTATGTCCTCATTTATTTTTAATTTATGGGCTTTCTTCATAAACAGAATTACGCAAAGCTGAAGACTGCCTTTGAGTATTTTGTGAACCTCTTCTGATACTGTCTCTTCAGACACCAGTCATTAGGCTAAGCTCTGGTAGACCTATCATGAAAACTAAAGAGCTGCAAGCTAATTGCTGGTGATCATGACGCAAACCGTTTCCAGGGTAACCCGAGTTTTGGAGTACCCGCTCCAGCATTTCCTCATCTGTTTGCACTCACACCAGCAGGCTGACAATGCAGTCGCTGCATCCTGTTTCGGTCTGCAGTCAGCCAAACACACAGCACCTCGCTCGACTTAACCCTTTCTACCTTTACTCCTGCTGCTGCTGAAGAATTCTGGGCAATTATGCAAAAAAGTTCAGGCATTTAAGAAAGCAGCGTGAGAAAATTTTTCACAGCATTTTTAATCAGTGCAATCCTGAATAATAAAACTATTATGTACGTCTAGAATATGTATGAAAACCCTTTTGAAAAACTGCTATATTTTTTTTCTGTAAGTGCTGATTCAGCTTCTGATTTATGATTCATAAAATGTTTTTCTCCCTACTATAAAAGCTACCTGTGGCACAAATGAAGAGTTGCTAAGCAATGAATTAGGACATCTTGGTCTTGATATCGCAACTGTTACACAAGCTCCTAAACACAGAGGTTAAAGTCGCAGGCCACTCTCCTTTAGCTAAACAACAGCTTGGCTCTGCTCACATTTCATCATAAAGAATTACTTTACCGTAAATCTGCTCAGTTCAGTCACTTTTTCAATACTTCTTTTTAAAAATTAGATAAGACCATTTTTGTTTTATTTGAAAGTCCAAGAAATTAACATACAGCATGTCTCAAAATATAATTGCAGATGCCCCTTTTTATGCTTTTTAAACAGATTTACTATTGAATTATATCAGATGAAGTCTCTTTAAAAAATGGTAAAACAAAACTGGGTTTGCACAAACACACCCACAAGCACACACACATCACACATATAGCCATTACCTGCAGATAACATGAGTCATTTAATGGCCTTTTGTCAAGGTGATGCACTTCTTCTTCTCCTCTCTCAGCATAGTCCAGATCCAGCTACGCTTAAATCATCTGGAGTTTTATCAAATGTATAAAAAGAACAAGAAAAATTAAGTTTTGCTCTGATTATTTAGATTAAAAAAAAGATTATGAGTCTAGATGCAAATTAGAGTGTGGTGCACTTAAGTGGTCATGATGCATCCTGAGCTTGTAAAAGGTCGCAAACGCCCCGAAAGGGTCCGTTAGATTATCCTCCGTACGTGGTTTTGTTAACAGCAGGATTTTAACAAAATTATCTCAAGTTTCTATGTCAGGCTTTAAATGATGCTTCATCCAGAGAAGGGATTAGTGATATTTTAGCACACACACACACACAAACACACACCACTATATTCAGTCTTACACAGCTTTTGACATGAGTGTAATTTTAACAGAATTAAATTAAAAAACAGTATTTTTTTAAATAACAGCTTTAGATTTAGGTTCATTATAAGCACTTTTCCTATCAGATTTTACAGCAGAAATAGAAAAATAGATTTGATACAGCTTATTTTCTCTGTGCTCTGCCATAATACTTATTAGTATTTGTGTAATTAAAGAAAAGCCTATGTAACTCTTTCAGTATGTTTACACTCCTGCACTGATGAGACGCTGACTACATTCAACATAAGAAGATAAATTATGAAAAGTGGAATTTATTTAAAAAAAAAGATAAAAATGTAAAATGCAGATGAATCCTGTGTTTCTGTAAAAGAATAGGAAAATCAGTCTGAACTGCAGTTCTCAGAGGCAACTTTCCCCACCGAAAGCCTTTTTCTTTCGCGCGGCGACTGCAGACAAAGAATTCCTCCCTTTCTCATCACTGCTGGAGGCAGACACTATATTCTACAGGGCGATTAATAAGACTTGGCATTTTTTTTTTCATCATTGCAATCACCCCGTGGTACGTCACTGGGTTGTGACGTCAATGTTATATCATTCCACATGGCTTTACAGCAAGCGAACGTGACAGCTGAGAGCTGCTCTGCGTTTTCATTGCTCTCCCTTCCAACCTTTTCTCTCTGCAGCCCGCTCCTCTGTTCTCATCTGAATGGGGGGTTAGTTAAGTGTGTTATTTACCCCTGTCTGCCCCCGCCGAGTGGTAACCACACAAAAAGAGGGCCTTCTCCTCCTGAATGCACCATCCCACTGCCAGCTCTGCCCCTGAGGTCTTAGTCATGAAGTAGTGAGCTTTCAGATTTCTGCTTTGAAACCCCCCAAATACAATAATCCTGCTTCAAAATGATCTGCCCTTTATTCTCATCATCTTAAAAAAAAAAGAGTCTAGGAGACACACGTTGACATAGTTTTGGGAGAGAACGGGTTGCCATCCAGGCTGGACAATAAAATCATTGTTATGGAAAACAGATATTTGAAATAAATGATTCAGAGGAGTGGACTCGTATTAAACTATTAAACAGAGCGCTGAGCGAGTATATTTCTTAAGTGAATTCTGGGTCTCAGTTTGTGACAGCTGGACAGTGTCAAAATACCATATTCATTTATATTAACGTCAGTACATCTAAATGTTTCAGGCTCATCCACTGTGTCACAATTATGTGATCCAAGGACCGATTCAGGCACCCTGCTGAGTTACAACTTTGTACCATTAACTACTGAAATTATTATGACAGGCAGACAATTCTGTCTCCAACTCTGAGTAAAATGTGTATCAAATGTACTCAATGGGATTTTTTGGTGTGATTGTAAATGTGTCACGTTCACACCTCTCAACAGAGGCAGAAACTTTGGCCCATGATTCATAATTTCTAAATACGTAGTCTCCCTGCTGCTTTAAATCATTGTGTATGTACATAAAAGTGACAAAGCCAGCATTATCATTAGACCTTCACATCTTCAATAAATTAAAGATGCTCAGCTACAGAGAGTCTCAGTTCTCCAACACAACAGCAAATAAAACTGAGAAAGTGACCTTTGGGATAAAAAAAAAAAACTAGTTTTTGACTCATGATGTGAACACCTTAAGACTGAAAATCCTAATCCAGTGTTCCTATTTTGGTTTGTTTCCTGCTTCAAGATCAAAAACACATAATATCAGTAAAAATCTAATGAGAACACACTCTCAAAAACTGTGCATCAAAGCTGATATTGACAAAAGACGACAAAGAGTCACAACAGCCCAGTGCAGACGACAATACTCACTGGAAAACTGTTCAAAGTCCACTAAGATTACAAATGTCGGGCAACTTTGCACTTCTACTAAAACTGACTTCCAGAAATAAAATAATTTTAAAAAGACAAGATGGAGAAGTATATGAAGAAAAAGACTAAACTGACTGACATGAGCGTTTTGAGCACATTGACAGTCAGGACAGGCGGACGGTGTGGAGTTAATCTCTGTGTGATAAATGAAGCTGATCAGTGTGACTGTTTTTAACACCGAGCTCACAGAAAGTTTTCTCTGTAACGCAGTTTGTTTTTCTGCCATTAGGTTGAAGAAAGAGAGTAATGATGACCCCAAAAAAGAGCCTGTCATTTATTTATCTATGCATCTTTCTTTCAAACTCATAAACTTTACATTAAGGGTGTTTTATTTGACATCGACTCGGCTGTGTTTACACTGGTTATTCGGATGTATTGAAAAGTTCTGTTTTCCAATTCTGCTTTGAGACTGTCTCACTTTCTATTCATTTTAAAACAGAAGACAGTCTTAAGGCAAATAATACTGTTAAAAAAAAGTGCGATCAGAAGTTGAGTTGCTTTGTTTGTATTTTGGGAATAAAAACAATGCTTACTCCTACAGTAGTTTTTTTGTTGTTGAAAGGGTCAGATAAACAACAGCTTTTGAAGTTGACATTGGTTTCAATGGCGAGCCAAGTTCAGAAATATTCCTGGCATGCATGCGCAACCTCCTACATGTGATCTGAACCAGCACAGGAAAATGTTGCTCTGCAGCGCCACCAGTGGCCAAAAACCCCCCAGTGTAGCTTTAACAAAAACAAAAACAAAGCAGTACGCTCTGTCAAAGAGAAAAGTGATAATGATCCACAGGTTATCAGCTCTGTCTCATCTCTTTGTCTTCACACTGAAACCTGTAGTAATTCTTGTTTAGCATCAGTTTATCAACATCTGATGTTGCACCAAGATAGTAAACCTTTGAGTGGCCCAACATTTCGTCATCCATTACTGTTTCAGGCTGAAGTTGTTGCAAATATCTAAATACTCACATCTGGCCTTAATTCGACCTCTCAGTTTGGATTTACAAACTGTAAACTGTTGCAGAACTTAGCAGTAGTTTGAAACTGGTGTTACAGTGTCTTACATGACAAACCCGACAGCCAAAAACAGGATACATGTTTTGAGCGCCAGCATTCAAACTCTGTCATTTTTATGTCAGCTTCAGCTTTAGCTTGTGGTCTTTTTATGGTTGACCACTATCTGTCAGTTCAACAACGTCTAGCTAAGGCAGTGATAGCGCTAAATTACCTGCAGTGTAACAAAATAAATCAAGATAAGTCTGTTTGTGATGTCGAGTTACCTGTTTTGAACGGGTACACGTGGGTAAATAAAAAAGCGGCGTTTTACGTATCCTTGGTGTGGCTGATCGGACAGTTATTTTAAGTCATATTTGAGTTGTTTTAAGAGCACCATTTTGCACCATAATTGTCACTTTTAACGTTCAACAGCAGGATATTGGAGCTCTGAGCACCAACTTCTCCTTGATTATGTTCGACTGGCTGTAAATAATACAAATACTCTCCTCTTTACACCTTTAAGGCAGAAAATCCGTTACCATCTCAGACAGCAGAAAGGGAAGCTGACTGGTTTGAGTCAAATCTGGTGAGATGAAGAACATGTGTGACATCAGCAGTGAACCCTGAGTGACCCCTGTTGAGATTTCCTTTGTTCCTTTTTGGCCTCCCTATGACGCAGAAACTTTGTCAAATATGAGGCTGACTTTAAATATAGAATCACTCATGATAAACAGAGAAATTACACTTTCTTAAACTTTACAGTTCCTTCGCGCTGACTGCATTTCCTGATTATCAAATCTAAGAGAGGAAAGGCTGAGTGCCAACAGCAGATAAAATTTTAAACATTTCCTATTTCAAGAAAGACAAAACATTTCTAAGAAAGCAGAACATCTCTGACAGCCTTTCCATAAATCATGAACCAAACAGCCATTACACTGTCCCAGCGAGTGGGGAAGAGCTATCCCAGCATGCACTGAGCACACTCCCCTGACAGGCTGTAAGTAAGCTTCATGTACACTCACACCTACAAATACACAAACGCTGACAGACACACAAACACACACACACACATAGCCCAACTTTTGCAACTCAGAGGTAATTAATTCCACAACATTTTTGTTTGTTTGCCCAAAACTTGGCTTTGAAAAAATACAGTTCATGAGTGGGTATGAGAGATAATCTGATTAATCCATCTGCTGATTATTGGCATTTTGAAACAACTGACATTGGCGCTTACAAGGCCGCTAACTTTACTACATGGTGGCACATTTTTTCCATCCCAAATACCGTATTTTTCGTACTATAAGGCGCACTTAAAATCCTTTTTGCTTGTCGGAGCACTGCAGCTACTGTAGCCTCGTGGAGTTATTGAATGAGTTAAATAAAGTTTGACTTATCTGACTGTTTTGTTTGGCTTAATGCGCTTTATAATCCGGTGCACCTTATGTATGAAAATAGACGCTAGTAGACGCGTTCATTGATGGTGCGAAAAATCTGTTCGAACAACAAATCAAATCCACAGCAGTTACCAGCCTGTGTTTAATATAAATGTGTTTATGGTTTAAAGGTTTTTGCTGTTTAATATATTGCTTCTTTGTCATGTTTTAAGATCTACAGCCTAACCAAATGTACTTTTCTGTTTTTCATAATTTAGTTAAAGATCCATCTGTGACTGTATATGTTGCTGGCTTCAATAACCATCTGTATCAGAATGTAAAGTGAACTGAATAGTGAAATTAAAGATGGCTTTCTTTTCTTTTCGTTATTTAGAACCCAGATATACACCTCGTCTTATTCATTTTTTAACTATAATAGATAGCTGGAAATGCACCCAAAGTCCCTTGAGGCAACATTTTACCAAGCTGCATATTTTTCCAACAACATTTATATTAGAAAATGTTTTCAACAATTTTGTTTGTTGGTTTTAGTAAATACTTTAATTTTTCAAATGCAAAATCCCTATGACAATGTGATATCAGCATTATTTACAAGTCATCAGTTAATTGTCTTCGGCTAATGAAAGAATGAACCATTATAAGATACCAGCTAGCAGGTGATGACATGGACCTACAACTTTAAACTCATCGTGACAGATATTCTGTTGTGCAGATGGCTCGGCTATTTACGATCCTCAACCTTTTATCCACATCTTTGCTTAATTCAACTTCTCGTCGCATATTTTCCAAATCTATACCTGCAAGTTCTGCTTGTTTAATTTTGCACGGCGTTGATAAGATTTAATACCGTCTGTCCTGGAGTATGGAGCGCACAGTAACAAGGTAATTGAACCAGATCATTACTGTAAATTAATTCAAGGTAATAATAACTGATTCAATTACACACTTTGCCTAATCATTAACGAACGCAATGTCCTGTTTAAGTTTTTCAACTAAAATTACAGAATTTGTATATTGCAGTTTATGTATAAGATGCTGTGTACCTACAATGAGACATGATGGGAGAGATTTACTCCACATTAATGTCAGTTTAAAGTCCTAAAGCACCAGTCAATGTAAATATGTCAACACTTTCGTACATCTAAGGTTTCAAGTTAAGTAACGGATCTGCATCTGATATTAGCTGAGTCAACTCTGAGTGTTGACAGCCCTGTTTTAATTAGGAACTGTAAAGGATGTCTTGTGTGTTTTGCTGTACGAAAATTTCAAGTTTTCAAAGAAACACTTTGTATAGTAGACCACCACACTACAAGTAAAAGTCAATATTAAGTCAGTCTCTGCTTCATTTAATTGTCTTGTTAAAGATGTTACTTGTTGATCATTTCATTCACAGTCTTCAGAGGCTTTTGTTCAAAGTGACGTACATCCAAGAGGAGATGTAGATCCAGCAGGGAGGAAATGCCATAAATAAGTGCCACAAACTTCTACAGCCCATAGGGTTAAATTTACTGTATATCTCGTAGGAAGGAAAAGCTTTAGTAGTAAAATGAGAGTCTGAGTGTCTCTGGGTGTATTTGTACAGGGTCTTGAATGATGCACAGTTGAAGGCCTAGTCTAACGTGGGCACTAATCTGCTAACAGCCTGAAACACAATGAAGAGGGAAAACAACTGCTGGAAATTGCACAACTGAGACAAACTGTACATATATTTTTAGGTATCCCATCATTTCTAACAGAGATTGAAGGACACAAAAGCAGTGTGTATGAACTGCACACTTCATTTATGAAAATACCACAGGCATTAAGAGTACATTTACTACAAAATTTAGGCCAATGGCTGGCAGCAGCTCTTTTTCCTTTTTTTACATATTGTTTTCAGCACTGTAGTCTTCTTTGTGTTTTGATACAGCCGGCAAAGGTGTATTGGTTTAAAACACTGGTGCAAAGTAGAGAGAAGAATGGCTTTGTATTGGATCTGTTAGCTGCTGTGTGTAAACAGACTGGTTTTATGCAGCTTGTGTGTTCAAGCTTACTGAAAGAAATAGAAACACACACAGACTGTGGATTTTGAATAATCCCTGTGTGTGTGCTCATCATCTTTTGGTTTTTGTTGACTGCTTCAGCCAGGCGGGAGTAGGCCACATCAATGGCTGTACTGCTGTTGGCTTAATCTTGCAGGATGATGTAGGCAGGCACTCAGTTTATTATCTGATACACACATTTTTTTGGTGAATATTTTCGACAAAAAAAAACAAAACTGCAACAACATTTACTGTTAATTCTCTTTGAGATTAAGAGATGAGTTGGTTGGTTAAAACACTTTTAAAAACTGGCCTGCTTATACACCATAGACTGTATATACCATATATGTATATATATTATATACATTCTATTTACAGTTTACAAATACTTTTTTGTCTTTTATATTGTCTTTTCTGAGTTGTTTTGTTTTATGTGGGACAGTGTATGGAACTGTGTATGTGTGCTGTCTTTGTGCATGTTTTTAACTTACTGCAAATGAATTTCCTCACAGGGACAATAAATTCAACCTACCTACCAACCAGTTTATGTTATGAATGCAGAAAAATGGGTCTTGAAATACTCTGTTTTTTTCCCCAGTCCAGGGATTTTAAGTGGGTTGTTAATTTTGCAACACAGGAGAGTAACTGGAGAAATAACCCTTAAGTTTTTCACATCTAAGAGGTTGAAATCACAGAAACGTGACTATTTTTCTTTTTAAAAATATGTATAAAACCAATGATCGTCATTAAAGAAGACTGAATTCAACTCCATTGCTACATAACAATGAATCAAAAGCACTTAAACGCTATATTGCACTGAATGCTCATTTCAAACAAAGTTCACATTGAGTGTTGATATTTAATTTCAAGGTGTTATCGGGTATAAAACCTACTTTAGGATAATTGGCTTAAATTTTAGAAATGCATTTGTTGAAGTTATTTTGTATAAAGTCATCACTCCATATTTATAGCATACATAACTCTATAATATGATAACAGTGACATAAATTGTAGTTGATAAATAGTCTTTTCTTTTACTTTATTTGGTTGATTATATGACTTTAAGCTGATCAAATGAATAAATAGCTCGAAGTTTTGTGTAATTTTGTGCTTTTTGTGGGTTTGCTTTGTGTGGTCTCTCATGACATAAGCCTGGGTGTTTTCTTCCTCTGATGCACATGTGCACTCGGGGTAGCTGTGGATGATCAGTGGGCCTACTTTTCTCAACAACAACAGCCGTGGTCCTGCAGGAGGAGGGGAGGGGGGGACAAAAAGACCTACCTGTTCTCTGGATATACAGGGTAACGAAGGTCTGCGGGGCATTTTGCAGCTGCCATAATAGCTGGTTGACGTTTCCCCCAGTGAAACACAACTGGACCTTCTCCGAGGTCTGATAACGGGGACCTTTTCCTCCGCGGCGGTGGAAATCCCACTCAGTGCTTCCCTCGTCGGGTAGTATCGGTCAAAACAGAGCCCCAACAGGGAGCCACAAAACCCCGCAAAGCAGGCGAGGAGCGGTCTGAGCAGGGCGGGCAGTCCGCTCAAACTTGTGAAAGAAACCAGCCACACAACGCTGGCGAAAACCAGTATGAGAACACTGTGTTTGAGTTTCAGAGAGGGGATGAGTGTGAGCAGACCCACACATCCCAACACGAATAACAACCTGCCCACCATTTGCATCTGGTGTTGGTCCTCTCCCCATTGCAAAAACCGCAAAACCAAAAAATCCCCGAGGTAACACGATGCTGGCAGTGACAAGAGCCAACATTTGCCGCTCTCCTTCCTTTTTCTCCTCAGGTAAAACGTCAAGAAGAAGAAAGCACATCCTATGCTGAATAAAGGGCTGATGGACTGGGAGAAGCCCGACAAAAAAGTCCGCAAATCCCACAACGAGTCACTTTGCAAGCTCCTAGAAATGAGAAAAGAGACCGCGAGGATTACAAACGCGCCGACGTACAAGGCAGAGACCTTCAACAGTTTTGAATTAAGTATGTCTTCATTGCAAAACCTGCACACATTCAACAAAAATCCCCTCTGATGGTCCTGTTTGAGAGGGGTGACGCAGCTCTTCACATAGCCGTTCCTGAAGCCCTCTGAGCTGTTTACACTTCCAGCTCCGTCGTGGTGGTGCCTTGTTTTACTGTGCAAAACCTCTCCTTCTTCCCGTGCAGCCATGGCTCGACTGTGGCTCCTCGTACCCTCGCTTAAGTCCCCGCTCTCCTAATATTCACGCCGTGTTAACGCTCAACTACATGACAGCAAACGCACTCCATGGTCACTCAAACGTGCTCCAAGCACTTGGACTAAAAGAAAAAAAGGTGAGATGTTGTTTTTACTGAAATGGGGCTCTCTGTCGCCCCCCAGAGGCTACAACTCACAACGCAGGGCTTCGGAATGTGGAGCGCTGAACCAATCCGAAACTGCTTTTGTAGAGTACGGTGGCCGAGAACTGCCACTGCTGCAAATAAAAAAAGAATGCAAAAAAAAAGAAGTCACAATGAAAGTTACTGATGCAAAAAAGAAACTGAAGCCCACTGCAAATAAAAAAGAGAACAGTGCAGATTTAAAAAAGCCACAATGGAAGTTAATGACGCAAAAAAGTGACGATGCAAAAAAAAAAGAAATCATAACAGGAGTTACTGATATAAAAGAAAGAAAGAAAGAAAGAAAGAAAGAAACTGAAGCCCACATAAATAAAGAAATGGTGCAGATAAAAAATGAAAAACCTCAATGGAAGTTAAAGACGCAAAAAAAAAGTGGCGATGCAAAAAATAAATAAATTTAAAGAATTAAAAAACTTTGAGAAATGCAATCGGCGTATAACCTATACATTAAATTAACTTCTTATGCTAAATTTTAGAATATAAGAGAGATAACCTAAAACATAAGGAATTTAATTGGACTTCAATAGACCAACTGGACGATCCAGAATTAATCTAGGATAGGCAGTTGACATGACGACAGTGAGAAGACAAGCAAAGAAGTGAGAGGAAAGGCTATTGTTTAATTTTGCTTCATGTGTTTTTCAATGTGGTTAGGCCATGTGGTGCCTGAGTCGGTATGAAGTTGAACTGAAGCTAACACTACACTAACATCCTCCAAATCAACTTCATATCGACTCAGGCGCTACTTGGCCTAACCAAATGACACATTGAAAAGCACATGAAGTGAAATTAAACAATAACCTTTCTACTTACTTCTTTTTAGTTCTTTTTTTCTTTTTGACCAAAACACGAACATATCTTTAGGCCCATTCATAAACTCAAACTTTTAAACTTTTATCACTATATTTGCTTCCAAGGATGGTCTTTTGTCACCTCGAAAACAAATGCTGTAAACTTGTTTTGCGATCACATGATTGCCCATCGATATTAATGCCATTGAATGGTGCTTCATCTAATGCTCTGCATTTGTTTGGTTTTGCCTGTCTTGTCATGATAAAATATATGATTTCCGATATCTTTAAAAATTGTCAACTTACTGACCATGTGTTCAGTTCTTATCATTTCCAGCTGCTTATTTTACAAATAATAGCACTGACTGAAATAACACAAGGCTAGTTTGTATCCCATATTTTTTATCTAAACCTTATAGAAGTCCATCTAAATAAACTTTGTCATCCATTGATTGTGTATACAGATGTGTGTTTATGTTTCTTTGTTAAGAAAACATGGGGTGACCTTGTTATCGTGAAAACTAAATAGGCTACCCCATTAGTCTGCTTAATGTACATATATTGGTGTCTAAATTGAAAAAAATATGTATACATGATTTAGACCCAGGTCTCTTTAGGCTTCACTGAAGTGTGGCGAACAAGCCTCTGAATAGTCTTTTTTTATTTTGCTTTGCCAGTTCTGTATTGCACTTGTTGCTTATTTTCAGGTTGGCTGTGAGTCAAATATACTTTCCTTTAGGGTAGCTGTTTTGTTTCTTGTAAGATATTTTAATACATCTGGTAAAATATGAACATCTTGGCCTTAAAGAAACACTACAGATCCTAGCAATCAGGATCCTAGCTTTAATTTTTGGAAATAAATACAGGCACCATGTTTCTGTGACTGAGAATTCTCTGAGTTGTAGATCAGTGTTGTTGACTCAACCCAGAAATCATAAAGAATCATAATAAAAACTTCCACTTGAAATCAAATGCCTTTTTAAAGATGAATGACTGAAGTATGTGTTTCAATACTGAATCATGAAAAGCATGTGGGACATCAATAATGTCAATATGCAATCATGAGGTGGGATAAAAGGTACAAAAGTTTGTCGCTGAAATCAAAGAAGTTCTTGAGAAAATTTTAATGTATTTATTTATGATTCAGGTACAACCTACACTGATAGGCAAAAAAGCAAACTCACACACCTTACCTCTGCGACCCATGTCAGAAAAGTTTTTCACTCTTCAAGAACAGCTGAATCCCTGAAAATGCTGACACCTGGTGGATAGATGACACCAGTGCAGCTTGTTTAATCAACCGCTGTGCCAGTATGAAGGTGTTTGTGGTGCAAAAGGTTTGTGCACCTGTAACATGTAATTTGTAGTTGTGTACAGTAATTGCGTATGTGTATTAGTAAATGTGAAATCCGCACTCCATGAGTTGTGTAATTGTAGATTTTTTGTGAGTATTTGTTATTATTTTTTTTCCACAAGTACAACACAAGATTTACACATTCACAAATTCCTAGTTACAGGTGCACAATTCCAATTTTACAAGTCACCGATTCAAACTCTGACATGCTCACATTTTTGCTCCAATTGTTGCAGCATAATTGGTGCAAAACATATTTGTGCACCTTAATGGAGCAATGTGAAGCTGAAAATTTCAATATGTGCAGATCTCTATGTGAACTTGTACATTTATGTACAATAACCTTTCACAAAAGTAGTGGTGTTGTCTAAAAACATAAACACAAATTGATAATACAACACACAAATGTGAAATCCGCACTCTATGAGTTGTGTATTTGTAGATTTTGTATGTGTTATATAATCGATTTGTATTTGTGTTTTAAAAGAATATAACTACTTACCTGAAAGCTTATTGTACATAAATGTAACATTTTTTTCCCATAAATTCACATAGAGATCTGCACATATTCAAAATTTGTCCACAGCTTCACATTGCTCCATACAGGTGCACAAATATGTTTTGCACCAAATATGCTGCAACAATAGGACCAAAAAATATGAGCGTGTCAGAGTTTGAATCCTTTTGCACCACAAATATCCTCATATGCCAGTGCTTCTATTTGTAGTATGAGGAAAGGAGTGAACACAACTGTGCAACTACATGTCACTGCAAGCACATAAACATACACTCTACAATTAAAAGCATTTGATTTAAATGTTTGTACTCGTATCTGTAATCCTTTGTGACTACTTAGAGTTTAAAGGGGGGATTATAATCAATTCACAAAAGTTGAGAACACATACACTAACAGCAGGATCGTCCTGTTTCATTGAAAACCCTCTTCTTCTTGTTGTTGTTTTACGGCGAATGGCAACCAACGTTATAGGCGCATTAGCGCCACCTACCGTGCGGGAGTGTAAACCAGCGGTTCCGACTCCCATCGGAAAATAAACTCATTTTTACTTTAAACCATAGACAGTCTATGCTTTAAACTAAGTTCTGTTTATTAGTTCTGTCACATCTCCCTGTTATATGTTTTCCAATGAAATGCATAGTTTTGTCTTAATCTTGACAAAACTGTTTGTTCCCTTATAGATTTTCCTATCATTTCCATACAACCCACTTTTCGTTTAATTCCATAAAGATGTCCTCCTTTATTACCTATCTCCCAACACTTTTGCCACTCACTCATGATTCTAATCTTTATTAATGTATTTAATGTAATTTCCATAATTCTGTTGTGTTTCTTCACTGAAAACCTGAATTTACGACATTTTTTGGGAGCACATAAACGCGACAGGGCTGTTGTGGCGCCAATCGAGTCAATGGATTAGCTACAAAGATGAATACAACAGGCTAACTCGGTGACTTTAAAATGTTTCAGCCCACATATTAGTTTAAACTTACTTTTATAGCGTTGTCAACTTAGATTAAAAGGTGTGAACTCAAGCGAACAACACTTTTCAACAAGCTAACAACGTTAAGGACAACCGGAGGTATGTTTAGGAGCAGGTCTGCCTGGTTTTCAGACAGTGTCCCCCAAGCACGTCAAAACATTTGGAGTAAGTATTTCAGGAAGAGATTTCAGACTTTTCTAGTCATTCCACTAATTTAGTCAATATGGTATGATAGAGCAGAGCTGTTTATTCCGAGTTGGTTAATGGTCTACAGTAGTCACATGAAAATACCCAATGAAGCTGCCACAATTCATAGGGGAGAGTGGGGTAAGTTGAGCCAACCCCGGTTGCTTGGAAATGGTAAGAGAAATTGACCATGTGACCAAATATTTAGGAGATGGGCATCAATTCATGGAGCCTGTGAGGGTTTGAAGCATATGGGTGAAGGGGTTCGATATTTATTTCCGAAAAATCATTTTTCACTCTTGAAAGTGAATTTAGTCTGTCATAAGTTTTATTAGAATTGTGTTCAGACCAAAAAGATCATTATACATTTGTTTTATGCATCAATTGCAGTATCTATGAGCTAAAACATCAGGTCAAAAACCTAGCCACCATTTTAGCTTGGAGGACTAATATAGTCCTAATGGTTGTTCTGGGGAAAATTGAGTCAGTGGCTCCACTGAGAAAGTAAAGGAGTCTGATGAGAGGATCAGAGTTTCAGTTCAGATTGTTGAAATGTTTTACTTTTTCTTTTCAAAAATACAGCTGTGAATGTTCTGAATCACTTAAAGGCATTCTTATGAAGGTGAGGGAGGGCTGGAGTGAAGAGTGGGGGGGTAGTAGGGATACGGCTCAACGAACCCGCTCCTATGGTCAACTTACCCCATACACGGCGTAGGTTAACCATAGTTATGTTACGTTTACACTCATTCTGTTGGTTTGCAGGGATGCACAACATCTTGAAATATATGCTGATTCACTAGTTAGAGACAAAACTATGATTGCCTTGATGTAGTGATCCAAAATGGCTCATCTTACCCCACTCCACCCTACTTCATTTTTGTAATAAATTGAGCTTTGGCTTCAAGTAACATACATTTTTTTTCTTGTAGTTTTGGAAGGAGGGACCATTACTTCCTGGAGTAAAGCAGATTACCTTTTCAGTGATGATGCTACATGTCCAGATACTCTGAGGTGAAAACAGCAAAGTTTTAAATGTTATCTGGCAGCATCATACTTCTAAAATCCTTCATATTCTGATTCTGTGATTCTGTGTCTTTATTTCAGGATTTTTGAGAGCAAGGATTTCCTCTGGGCTGAAGTGGTGGTTTTTCACAGCTTGTTTCTGTCCGTTTGTGAGACGCGCCAAAGTGTGAGGTCTGTGAGCATTGGTCATTATGTGCTGCCTCCAGTCTCTGTGCAGGAAGGTGAGGAGCTATGCATGTGTGATATTGTGATAAAATACTTGAACAATTAGTGCTTACAAACATTGGAGTCAGAATCTGCATTGATCAGTCTGAAAGTTTTCAAGGACAAGAGAAAAGGAGAAAAACCCCTGCTGATTATTTGTTTCCCCTCAAACCTCTGAATTTGCTACTTTGTGCCTCAAAAATGTATTCATAAAGATCCATCTTTGTTATATTTAACTTTGCACAACCAATATAATCAAGATGGAGTGTGAAAACGCTTAACATCTTTTCTTAGTTCCAAAAATTAGTACTTTAAAGCTTCAACACAGTCAGTGATAGTCTGATTTTTATTTCAGAAGTAAGAAAGGTGGTCGGGAGGTTTATTTGGGAGAGTGAAGATGGGCCCTCAGTCGTCGAGGTAGGTCAAAAGGTAAATGGGAATAAGAATATGTTTCTTACTGTTTAAGTCTTGACCACTATCTGTTTTTGTTCCCATAAGAGCTCTGGCTGCTGGAGAGATGATGATTCCAGTGAAAGCAGCACAAGGTGGTATTTTTAGGTTTTCATTGTAAATATTTTATATGAAATTCAAAAAATTGTTAACTGCAATTTACCTCTCACTGTTTTAACAGTTCTGAACCTTCTGACACAGAAACAACCGACAGTGGAGCCTCTCACTGCAGTCATTTTTTAGAAAGTAACAAGTTTACAGGTAAAACTTTTGTGGTATGGTTTACATTTTGATAAATTGCTTGTGGTCATTTCAAATAATTATACAAATTACCTGTGCCTCATTTTTGTATGATGAGGAAATCTTCATTAAGTGGAGGAAGGATTCAAGAAACTTTATTTGTCATACCCCACACCTTTTACAGTTTGGGAACGGACCTGGTTACGAAATTAGCACCCAGGTCTGTTTTCAAGCCAGAATAAGTTTCTTCTTTGCTTAACGCCTTTTTCTGTTGACTTGTTGACCACAGGGTACATCAGCATGGACAATCTGAAGAAATATTCTGGTGATTTGCAGGATTATCATCTTGGATGTTTTCGATGTGCTGACTGTAAAGCTCATTGCTGCCTGCAGGAGACTTGGGGGAGCAGATGACATAACAGCTTTTCAAAGAGAAAAGAATAATAGTTTTGTTGTTGTGGCGAGTTCGTTATTTTTTGCAAGCAATATATGTGTTCCTGACCTACATTTGCAGATGTAGTGTTATTAAAGTATCTACATAAAACAAACCCAAGTGGTATGTCTTGTCTGTTTTTCCCAGGTTCTAAGACATTTCTGTGTATCTGCATATTCTTGCATTCCTCTATTACCTCCTAATGAGGCAAACTTTGGGAACCGGCTAATCACAACTGGTCAGGTGATCCTTTTCATGCATAAGGATAATTTCAGCAGATAGACAGGGAAGTTTTTCCTATTGAAATTGATTTAGATCCTTGTATCGACGTTGGCATCCATAGCCAGTGAACCAACAACAATATCACTGAGAAAAGACTGTTACGAACAACTCTTTAAGCTTAGGTTCGTTGCACCGAAGAAGTCGGCAGTTACGTTCTGAAGTTGTGTAGTTTCGCGTTTGGACCTTCCGGCGCACGGTAGCTGTGATGTGGCTCAGAAAGTAATCTTCCACGTCACTAGGAAGCGGTGGGAGCCGAGGAGACAGCTCACCAGACCGAGCTACAGCTGCGGCCTTTACAGATGTAAATATCTAAAACAGGATTTCCAAGGATACCACAAAGGATAGCAGTGGTGCAGTTAAGTAGGTTATTTTGGTTATTTTAAATCAAAATGAAGTGTTTTTTTTCCTGTAGTGACCGTACAGCTAACTAACTAACTGAGGATACTGTCCTCCATTTCACTGCTAGCCTGGACAGAGACTGCGCTGACATTATTAACATTCACTCAATAGCAACTCAAAGATGATTTTAAATGAGTCTGACCAGTTGAATCTTTGACAGACTGATACATGTTCGCGTTTTATGAAGGTTTAGTTGAACAGCTGTTCGTGCTAACTCAGGTATTAGCATGGAAGCTAAATCAGAAGCTAGCCGCAGTAATGAATGTAAAGAGTATTAGTGCTGCGTGTCACACTCATCACTCTGCTTTATTTACATAGGGCATTATAACTTGTGCTACTTTTGCTGACCCGTTCACAGTTTTATCCTTTGATTTTGTATATAACCAAATTATACATTTATAGTAAAATGTTAGATGAAGTCTTTATGTTTCATTATATCACTCAGTAATAATAATAATAAAAGCGTTTATTTATATAGCACCTTATAACATCCGGAAAGATGAACAAAGTGCTTTACACAGGCAAATACAGAAAAAAAAGAATACATGGCAGGTCACAAATGTCACAGGATATCATAACAATGAAAGGTTAGAAAACACAGAAACAATCAAATAGAAAATGGCAAATGACACTAGATATTAAAAGCCTGTTTAAATAGGTGAGTTTTAAGATGTGTTTTAAAAAGTGCCAGGTCATTAGTAATAAGTCGTTCAGGGAGTAAAGAGTTCCAAAATAGTAGTACTACTTACTACTAGTAGTAGTAAGTAGTAAATAGCAGTAGTAAATCAGTTCTTGAAATAAAAAAATATAAATATAAAGACATTGTTTTCTTGATCTATAAAAAGCCTTTAAGTTTTCTTGCAAACTCTCTCAATATAGTTGTACAAATTGCATGAATACAGTGGTAAGATGTTGGTGATGAAATTGTTTTTGATTATTGTAAAAATAGGTGATTGCATGCATATTTTACAGTTATTAAAACTATTCCCACCTTAAAACAACGGGCAATACTGTTACCTCCATATGATAAAACCTATGTACTAAAGAAAGTACATATTTGCTCCTTCAAAAAATGACCTTATTCTTAAAATACTTAATATAAAACACCGTATAGAACTATATTGTAAGCCCTGGTTAGAATTGTGTTTTTGTAGTCACACTAGGGCTGGGCGATACTGGAAAAAAGTTTTATCACGATGTATTTTTTTTTTTCATATTAGTCGATATCGATATATATCACGATATAAAAAAATCACTCATCAATCTTAAATGTTCCCTGTTACTCTTAAATTTAACAGTGCTTATTGGTAGTATGTCTTTAGTAATATAATGAGCTTCTGCATTTATGAGGTCTTTGTGTCATTTATTCATTCATTAATGCTCATTGGCTGTTCGTATCGTTTACCAAAACATGGCAGGATGCCGACTATCGAAAAGCATATTGACCGTGTTTTATATCGTTTTATCGCCCAGCCCTATGTCACACTGTAACTTTCTGCATTCAGTACAAAAATTTGATGATGTGGATTACAAGAATTATGATTCTTGATTTAATTAAGACAGAATAAAATAATAAGAGCTGAAATATCACATTTTGTTTTTATTGTGACAAGGGGAGAGCTAATCTCTGTGTTTTTCTGAGTGAGCGTAACCAAGTTCCAGATTTCTGTACTTACCCATGAACCAAATGCCGACCTAGTCACAAGTCATTATGTCAAAAAAAGAGGAAATACTTAGGATCATCAGTTTTGCTGGATTCTGCAGTGCTTTATCCTTTTATGCTTGACAGTTCATGTTTTGTTTATCTCTGCAGTTTCACATGAGGGAATTCATCTTCTGAATCTGTTTTGTTTCTGTCTTCCACAGATATTATCTATTGAGCGACCTTCAGAGAGATTCTTTTGAGTGGGGACCAGAACAGCAGCACAATGACAGCTGCAGAGAACGTTTGTTACACTCTGATCAATGTTACATCTGATTCAGAGCCCCCGTCTGAAGTCAGCTTGAAAACTGATCTCGGTAAGTACTCTCAGTGTTAATTTGAAAAGCCATACGACTAAAAAAAAGGTTCCCTCACTTACTTCAATAGACCAAAGGCAAGTTGTCTGTGTCTAAAACCTTTTTCTTCAACTGTATACAAAAGTGGTGAGTGTCTTTTGAGTCATGGTATTCACTGAAAACACCAAGTAGAATAAAAAAAAATAATCTGTACTCCAACAATTCTTTCATGTAGCTGTGTAAAGCAGGTGAGTGTATGATTTTATAGAAATAACAAAGCAAACACTTACGTTTTTCATTTTTACAGAAAAGGGGGAGATCAAGGCAAAGACTGAAGCACTTAAGAAGGTCATTATCATGATCCTGAATGGGGAGAAGTTGCCAGGACTGCTGATGACAATAATCCGCTTTGTGCTGCCACTTCAAGACCACACCATCAAAAAGCTGCTGCTGGTCTTCTGGGAGATAGTTCCCAAAACAACCCCAGATGGGAAGCTGCTTCAGGAGATGATCCTGGTCTGTGATGCTTACAGGAAGGTAAGATAGCTAAGATATCTCATTTTTAGGCACAGCTATGAACAATTCACTTATGTGTATTCTTAGAAAAGATGTGCCCTTTTGTTGTTATAAATTTAATATAATATTTAATAATACAGAAAAAGATGCTTATATTATGAAAATGAAGAAAGAAAAAAGACGTATAAGAAAGTAATGTTCATGCATTTTAAGACCACACCTAATACTAGGTTCATTACCTGAGTGAATACCACTCCTTTTCTCTTAATATGGCTGAATTTCAAGATTCAAGCTTTTTATTGTCAATTTCTGCCCTATATGAGTACATGTGTAGAGGAGTTAATATTCCTTATACACAAGAATAGAAAAAGACATTTCTCACTACTCAACAATGCAGAAAAACAGAGAATAATTAAAAGAAATACAACAAGTACAATATAGAAAAGTATAATACAGTAGGAGAGTAGTATCTACCCTCTGTATATATACACTCTTATACAAGTGCAAACCTAATGACCAGAAAAATAGTTTCTGCTGTACATATTTACACATGACCTAAAGTGCAGGTGGTGGTTGCAACCTGCAGTATTTCTTTGATGTAAAGAGTGTGTAAACAGGAAGCATTCATGTAAACAGTGGAGTTGTAATGCAAAAAAAAAAAGATTATGAATCAGAGTTCTTTTTATTTTGAACCTCCAGGACCTGCAGCATCCCAATGAGTTCATCCGCGGCTCCACTCTGCGCTTCCTTTGCAAGCTGAAGGAGTCCGAGTTGCTCGAGCCTCTCATGCCGGCGATCCGTGCCTGCCTGGAGCATCGTCACAGTTACGTCCGCCGCAACGCTGTCCTTGCCATTTACACCATCTACAGGTATAAGCTGTGTTATATTTCATGTTCAGTCACCTTATCACAAATGCACGTTTTTGTTTTCCATCTGTTAGTCAAGAACAAGCAGCTCATGTTTTTTTAATCTGTTTTAGGAACTTCGAACATCTCATCCCAGACGCTCCAGAGTTGATTCATGATTTCCTTGTCAATGAGAAAGATGCCAGCTGTAAAAGAAATGCCTTCATGATGCTGATTCATGCTGATCAGGTACGTTGAAAACCACCTTTTGATTACCTTTTATTCAAATCGTTACTGTTATTTGCCACTTACATTTGCAGATATGACTCTTAATGGCCTATGTTCATAATTTGATTTGCTTCTTCACAGGACCGAGCTCTGGACTACCTGAGCACATGCATAGACCAGGTTCACACTTTTGGAGACATTCTCCAGCTGGTCATCGTGGAGCTGATTTACAAGGCAAGTTAATGTCTTTGCTGTTGTACCACTCAGCCCAAAGGAGACCCAAACTCACAAAAGAGACTTGGTAATGGCTGACCTGTTGCTGTTTTAATTCTCTTTCAGGTCTGCCATGCCAACCCATCGGAGCGTGCCCGGTTTATCCGTTGCATCTACAACCTGCTGCAGTCCTCAAGTCCAGCTGTTAAGTACGAGGCTGCTGGTACTCTCGTAACCCTCTCCAGCGCCCCGACAGCCATTAAGGTAAACCACTAAGGTCTTTGCACAATTGATAACATGCACACAT
The DNA here is from genome assembly GCA_962446985.1 of Xyrichtys novacula. Lineage (NCBI taxonomy): Eukaryota > Metazoa > Chordata > Actinopteri > Labriformes > Labridae > Xyrichtys > Xyrichtys novacula. Next base: position 33,635,538 of record OY660864.1, on the reverse strand, counting down.
TACTGGTTTTATTGTGGCAGCAGTCTTTGGTCTGCTTCAGCCTCTTAACCACCTGTGTGCTTTATTTTGGCTCCAGGCTGCTGCCCAGTGCTACATCGACTTGATTATTAAGGAGAGTGACAACAATGTGAAGCTGATTGTTCTGGATCGTCTCATTGAACTGAAAGAGCACCCAACCCATGAGCGTGTGCTTCAGGTAAATCAAGTTGTGATGCATTCTGTTGATGCTGTGAACAATAACAAATTTAATCTATAACGATATCTTCTCTGTTTTTATTTCAATGCAAAATGCTCAAGGCCAAGTAGGACTATTTTTACCTTTATTAGGATAATCATGATGTTTATGTTCCTTTTTTTTGGTAATTACCGTGAAAAGAAAGAAGATATAGGATTTTCAGTTCTCTAGTTGTTCAGTTATGTACGTAAAAGGGTTACAGATCTGAATATGACTCATGTAGGTCTCGTGGGAGACTGTGTCTGTTTGCTGCATCCAGAATTCATCATTTCTATTTTCAATGTTTCCTCACCCAGGACCTTGTGATGGACATCCTGCGTGTCCTCACCACTCCTGACCTGGAAGTCAGAAAGAAGACCCTGCAGCTGGCTCTCGACCTTGTTTCTTCTCGTAACGTAGAAGAGGTCTGTGTCACGTGTAGCACATCTGTGTTATGTTCATGCAACAACATTAAAAAAAAGACATACACTTCAATTACTCAAGTATCTTTTTGCTTTTTCAGTTGGTGATCGTTTTGAAGAAAGAGGTGATCAAGACAAACAACGTCACAGAGCATGAAGACACTGATAAGTACAGACAGCTGTTGGTGCGCACTCTCCACTCTTGCAGTGTGCGCTTCCCTGACATGGCGGCCAATGTCATACCTGTGGTGAGTTTCATGTTTTTCAAGCATACTGGGACTAATGTGCTCCTGGAATTCATATCTCCATTAAAGAAACCCTTGTTAAAGTTTCTAAAAACACAGAAAATAAGAGCATTTTAAGACTTAATCGTGTGCTGATACGATTTACAGCTGATGGAATTCCTAAGTGACACTAATGAGGCAGCAGCTGCTGACGTGCTGGAGTTTGTTCGGGAGGCGATACAGAGATTTGACAATTTAAGACCACTTGTTATCGAGAAGATGCTGGAAGTCTTTCACGCCATCAAAACCGTCAAGTAAGTATTTTTATGCAAATTAAGGGAAAAGTAATACAGTGTCACTTCCTGTGTTAATAGCATGTAAAATTTGCCTTGTCATCAAGTTTGTCACCATTTGTCTTATTTCAGGATCTACAGGGGAGCGTTGTGGATCTTGGGTGAATATTGCAGCACCAAGGAAGACATCCAAAGTGTGATGACAGAAGTGCGCAGGTCCTTGGGAGAGGTATATTTCTCCTTTGTTGTCAGAAATATGTGTGATGCATGTTTGGAGGATGTTTGTCACAAATATTTGACACCTTCCTGTTGCTTGACCAGATCCCGATTGTAGATAATGAGATAAAGAAAGAGACAGGAGAGGTGAAACCAGAGGACGAAGTGAGTGCAGCTCCCGCCCAGAAGCTGGTGACAGAGATGGGGACCTATGTAACGCAGAGTGCCCTCAGCTCCTCCAGGCCCTCCAAGAAGGAGGAAGACAGGTAGAAACAGTGTGTGGGGATGTGATTGGCTGATATCAAAATTCCTCTGATTGTATACATTCTTGACTGCTCAGCACTTCATTCTCTCGTACTAAAGTCTGGTTTTGTTGCTGCAGACCTCCACTCAGAAGCTTCCTGATGGATGGAGACTTCTATGTGGCAGCTTCTCTGGCCACTACGCTCACCAAAGTGGCTTTGCGCTATGTTGCTATCGTTCAGGATAAGAAGAAACAAAATGTAAGTTAGTGCAAGACAACAGCTTTGTAGAAAAACACAAATGAAAAAAACCTTTTCATCAAATCCCTGCTGTTTCTCTCTCTCAGTCTTTTGTCGCAGAATCCATGCTGATCATGGTCACTGTGCTGCACCTGGGCAAGTCCTCTCTACCCAAGAAGCCAATTACAGATGATGATGTGGACCGCATCTCGCTGTGCCTCAAGGTGCTGTCAGAGTGCTCTCCGCTTATGAATGACATTTTCAACAAGGAGTGTCGCAAATCCCTGTCACATATGCTGACCGTCAGACTGGAGGAGGAGAAGCTGTCACAGAAGGTAATGACTGATGCCCCAGAGGGATGAACTCGTATTTAACCTGCTGACAGTCAGGACCAGCTGAGACGTCAGCTCAGTGAATAAATAATCGGTGTAGATTACATGATTTTCAGACTGCTTTTTGTATCACACCTATGCTTGTAAAACTTATTTTGATGCTTCAGAAACTAAAAGTGTTTCTTTATAAGACTGTAGCACCCTACTTTGCTAAATCATTTAATGAAAATGAGACCAGCAGTTACTTGATGTCATAAAACTATGTGTTGCCGATTGGTGTTTACATATTTGCTTACTCTATTTCAGGTATATTTGGTGTGTTGATTTTTTTCATGGCTGGGATTAACTTTAAATAATAATATAATAATAATGATAACAGCAACAATAATAACAACAACAACAATAATAATAATAATAAGCAAAATAATAATAAGCAAAATAACAATAATACTAACAACAGTAATAATAACAGCAATGATACTAACAACGATAATAACAACAATAATACTACTAACAATGATAATAATAGCAAGGTTAATAATAATAACAACAATAATACTAACAACGATAATAATAACAATAATACTAACAATGATAATAGCAAGGTTAATAATAATAACACCAATAGTACTAACAACGATAATAGAAACAACAATAATACTAACAACATCAATAACAACAATAATACTAACAACGATAATAATAACAATGATAATAATAGCAAGGTTAATAATAATAACAACAATAATACTAACAGCGATGATAATAACAACTATAATAATAACAAGGTTAATAATAATAATGATAATAAAAACAATAACTGTGTTCCTTATTCTGACTACAGAAAGAGTCTGAGAAACGCAACGTCACAGTGCAGGCAGACGACCCCATCTCCTTCATGCAGCTGACAGCCAAAAATGAAATGACATCTAAAGAGGACCAGTTCCAGCTCAGTCTGCTGGCTGCTATGGGCAACACTCAGAGGAAGGAGGCTGCTGATCCCCTGGCTTCAAAACTGAACAAGGTACTCAGCTGCTGCTGCCGCACAGAACACATTGTACAGAAAAACTGGAAACTAACTGAAAAAAAACACTCCCGTGGGCGGCTCTACTTTGGGCCAAAATTAATGCCTGTTTTTGAAGATAAAATTGTCATTTATTTGAAAACTTGCCCATTTATTAATCTTAGGGTGTGGACATGAGAGTAATATTTGCCCAAGGATAATGCTGTTTCTTTTTGAATAGTGCAAAACAGGGGCAGTCGTATTTGTTTTCATTTTTGTTGTTTATTTTTTGATATTCCACTTGTCAGCTATAGAATTCAATTTTTGTGTTTTATTGAAGATTATTTTCTATTCAGCTATTAGTGGATAAAAGTTCATCACAAGGCCAGAAAGCACAAATCGTCTTTCTTTTTTATCCATCTGCACAGTATCCTTATTGCAAACAAGCACCGCTGTTACAGCCATGTAAGAAAGTGACTGTCAGAAAGAAACTTTCAGTTACTCTGTGAAAATATGTGTAGGTTTTAGAATTATTGACTAAATATCATTTACTTTGTCCGATCCAGGTGACCCAGCTGACGGGCTTCTCAGATCCAGTTTATGCGGAAGCCTATGTTCACGTCAACCAGTATGACATTGTGCTGGATGTGCTGGTGGTTAACCAAACAAGTGACACTCTTCAGAACTGCACTCTGGAGCTGGCTACTTTAGGTGAGTCTGGTTTGTTTTACGCCAAACTGGAATAATGCCTATCTATAAATATGCTGGTAAAGCCAACCACATTTATTGTATTGTATTACTGGACTCTCAAATTCTTGAAATGTATCCCTCTGATAGGTGATCTCAAGTTGGTCGAGAAGCCTTCACCCCTCACTCTGGCTCCCCATGATTTTGCAAACATTAAGGCTAATGTCAAGGTGGCTTCGACTGAGAACGGCATCATATTTGGCAACATTGGTAAGAAGCTCCTTTTTTTTTTAGTTTACCATTTGAAGTACACATATGTTGCTTTTGTAGTTTGTGTTCTAGCTTGTTGAAATGTGCGACTCTGTCTTCTCAGTCTACGATGTGTCGGGGGCTGCTAGCGACAGGAACTGTGTCGTCCTGAGTGACATCCACATCGACATCATGGACTACATCCAGCCAGCCTCCTGCACTGATGCAGAATTCAGGCAGATGTGGGCAGAGTTTGAGTGGGAAAACAAGGTGAGCTTCTCTACTCTGTGTTTCAAAACCCATCAGTACAAGTGTTCCAAGTATCAGTGCTCAGCATCACTAGTCAGGCATCCATTCAAGGTCTTTTGTTCTTACCTCAATTCACCTTCCTTTTTTAAAGACATCATGTGTGTAATCTCTCTCTCCTGTAGGTGACAGTCAACACCAACATCACTGATCTGAATGATTATCTTCAGCATATCCTCAAGTCAACCAACATGAAGTGTCTGACTCCTGAGAAGGTTGGTGTTTGAAATTAAATACAACCAAATAAAAGCAGTAGGAAGTTTGTTTAATGGTAAAAAAAAACACTTGGTTAAGACAAATGTTTGATACTTAAATGCTGTTTATGTTTGGAAAGAGTGAGTTAGGTTTAAGTGTAGCTTAAATATAACTGCTATTTTATTGTTGTATTTATGTAACTTGGCCTAAGTCTTCACCTCAACAATACTTTGTTTTTGTTATGTAATAATCTCAACTCTCTCCTTCCTGTTCACCAGGCTCTCTCTGGCTTCTGCGGCTTCATGGCTGCCAACCTTTATGCTCGTTCTATCTTTGGAGAAGACGCGCTGGCTAATGTCAGCATCGAGAAGCCCATCCACCTGGGGCCGGACGCACCTGTCAACGGACACATACGCATCAGAGCCAAAAGTCAGGTGGGTCACAGCTGCTGCCCAGTGGAGCCTAAAGCACCTGAGGAGTGGAGGATTTACTTTCTAAAGCAATGCCACAAAATCATGCTTGGAAACAGTGAAAGATAGTCTATGAATTATTGAGTTAATGCTACATTCTGGTATCTTTTCAGTATAAATGTCTGTTGTTATACGTCTTTCCTCTTTCATTTCACAGGGGATGGCCCTGAGCCTCGGTGACAAAATCAACCTCTCCCAAAAGAAGACAAATGTCTGAATCACCTGATCCCTCTGACTTTGTAAAATCGCCCGCTGTTTCTCCTATCGCTCATCATCTTACAGCTTCTTCAACACAGCGAATAAAGAACTCTTTATGTTGAGTTGCTTCTGTGCTTCTCTTTTGTTTGTTTTTTTACGACACATCTGTCTAAAAACTACATCATCTCGATAATGTTTTTTTTTCCTGTCCTGTTTAATTTTCAATAAACGTATTAAAAGAATGAGAAAACTTTGTTACATGCATTGTTCATTAAATCATATTTAAATAAATTCTGGACACGTCATAGTCATGTTTGTCCAAGTTTGATCTCTGAAATTACTGTGGGTGACTGTCAGTGCTTCAGCTTGATTTGACACTGTATGACAGAGAAAGAAAGCAGGAATAAAAGAGTCCTGTGTATCTTACAAATGTTAAAATGTTAATCTACTATTCAAAGGGTGACCTAAATGGTTGAAATGTGGTTAAATAATCTGTAATACTGTAAAAAATCTACAGTGTGAGAGTCTTTCCCCAGATCGCTGTCTGAACTCATGATCCCAGATGTTTGGTGAGTGACTTCAGAGAGGATTGTCACGCCATTACCCAAAGGTGTTTGTGTCCCAAAGTGAGGTGACTCCTGCTGGGTCCAGCTTCATTGCTTCAGGCCCTAATTAGAATTCTTCAGATGCCTTGTGTGATAAGCTGCACAGTGTGAAACTGACTGGAATTTGCTCTGTCACCATCCCCAAATTGATAGTGACATTATGCCACCTTTGAATTATAGGTAGAGGGCATGGTTTCTTATACCTAAAGTATGACATATTGAAGTCATTTCAAAGGCACTCTGTGGTTTTATTGTCTCTATTGTAATGAAATGGAGATGGATTACAGCTGGTGTAGAACTACACATTACATTTGCCCTCCTCTTTATAATTTCTAAGGGAGTGGACATTTCTGGGATATTGCCAGATTAAAAGGTCACAGCCCTGGTCATACATTTACAATATCTGTGAAACCGGTCTCTCTAGGGGGTAAGATAAAGACTGGAAGGTGGCTTTGAGGTCAGAGCTTCAGCTGTGAAAATAAACAATCGGCTGACTCCGAGGCACTGTCACAGCCACTGTCCTCCTGTGAACATTGTTCAGGTGCTTTGGATTCAGGCTAAAAATTACTCATAATTAAAACAATCACAGCCTAATTCCAACACCTGAGGTGCAAGATTTAGCACCTCGAGTTTTTGTATAGATTCTCATACAGTCATGGAGGCATTAAGTAGTTACATGTATGTTGGGTGTACTCTCACACTATTTTCTTTAAAGTCAGTGTTTAAATAATACTTCATCATAAAAGTCAATTTGTGGTGGTATCAGTTTTTTTGAAAGTGAAACCAGTATCAAGGTATTTTCTACTGTACTTCATTTGACATTCTGAGTCCAGCTGTAATGACTTTATATGGTACTGTATGATGCAGTTTATATCAAGATGCTTAGGTCAATGAAATATGCATTTATTCAAAGCCACTACCAATCTTCACTACAACCCCCAAACCAAACAGGTGTCGCTGAAGCTCAAGCTTACTTACAAGAAGATAAACTGAATTCGGCTGAACTACTTGTATGACATTTTTGTTTGTCACTCTTGATAAAGACCTGAAAGCACTCTCAAGAGCAGAGTTTAAGACTCCACCACATTCCTCCGACACTAGGTGGCGCCACAAGTGTCAAAGCAGACTGTAAAGGAATTCTGCCCAGCATTATATTTATGGATTTTGTTATGACATAAAAACTACATGTTAGACAAAATTCAGGTCACAGTAAAACACACAGAACCTGTTAAATCTGACAAGTGTGATCATGTAGTTTAAGCTGATGAGCATTAAATCACTATTCCTACTTCAATAATGAGCTAATATTACAAAATTTTAAGGGAGCGCAATATGGAAGACTCTTAAAGACAGAGATCATAGATTAGTAATCACAAGTTAATCATCCATAAAACAATTTACACACTTTCTCAAGAGTTGAAGAAACGTGGAAACAGGTGGTTAAAGATCTCTTAGTCACAAGAAATTCTCATTATGATGAGGACAAGAGAAAGAAACACATTTTATACCATTGGGGCAAATTTTGAAACATTAATATAAGAAACAAAAGGGTATATGTGGTTGACATTTTGCTTGTCTTTTGTATAGTCTACTGCCTGTAAGTGTCTTTCACTTTGGCTGATAGTTTACCACAGCAAATCTTTCTATTTTACTACACATAGACAAAACTTGCCCACAGTATATGTGAAGACAGTATCATACCTACTTAAAAATATCGAGTTTACCCAGCTGGGGGTGTTTTAACAGGAGGTTAGAGCTACAGCTATTACTAAATTACTGCTTATAATTAGAGTAGGCATACTCGGCTTTTGTTTTTAGATACAAGATTGACTGCAGGTGAGTATATTAGTCTGAGGACAGAGCTGCAGAGTGGGGTTAAGACTATGTATGTACGTGCTTATGTGTCTGTGTTAGTCGGGGAGAGTGGGGTAAGACGAGACATTTTTCATATTTCAGATCACTACATCAAGTTAATCATAGTTTTGTCTCTAACTAGTGTATCTGCATATATTTCAAGATGTTGTTCATCCCCACAAACCAACAGAATGAGTGTAAACATAACTGTCTTGATAATATAGCATGCAAAAAAAATGGTTGAGTATACACACACACACAAAGTCACTACACACACACACACAAAGTCAAACATTTCAACAATCGTAACTGAAACTCTGATCCTCTCATCAGACTCCTTTACTTTCTCAACTAACCCCGGAACTACTATTATGACTTAATTAGTTCTCTGAGCTAAAATGGGGGACTTTTATGAGCTGTTCTTTAATTGTCTTTTCAAAGATTGTTTATTGTCTTTCCATATTGTTTTTTTTCCAACCATCTACACTGTTGGCCTTATCACTCAACATTTTCTGTATTTTAAATTGTGTTCATTTTTGTAAAACATCTCTAATCACCTCTATTTTTATTATTTTATGCCTGGTTTTTGACCTCATGTTGTAGCTCATAGATACCAATATTGATGTATAAAACAAATTTAAAATGATTTTTTTTGGTCTGAACACACTTTCAAGAGTGAAAACTGTTTGTTTGTTTTTGTTTTTTAAATAAATGTCTAACTCCTTCTTCACCCATGTGCTTCTAACCTTCACAGACTCTATGAATTGATGCCCATCTCCTCAATATTTGGTCACATGATCAATTTCTTTTACCACTTCCAAGCAACAGGGGGTGGCTCAACTTACCCCACTCTCCCCTACTCAATATCTGCTTATAAACGGTGTAAGCATACTTTGCTTTTGTTTTAAGATACAAGATTGACTGCAGGTGAGTATATTAGTCTGAGGACAGAGCTGCAGAGTTGGGTTGAGACTATGTATGTACGCGCTTATGTGTCTGTGTGAGTATGCGTGTTGTTGGAGTGGTGGTGGTGGTGGGGTGGAGGGGCGTTTAAGGCAGTCACACGCAGCCTGTAGAAGGGCCCCTAGCGCCAGACATTAGTACTGGCCTGGCTGCTCACTCCTACCATCGGAACCACAGCTTGAACATCGCACTGCTGTCGAGGCTGAAACACGGTCAGGCGTATGGACAGGCGCCCATAGCTCCGGGACCCCCCTCATCTATCCGTGCACTGAACGGACTACACTGAACGACGAGTCATTTCGGCAGCATACCTCCCTCCCTACCCTGGGCTGGTTTTTCTTCTGCTCTCCGCTGCAGGGCCTCTTCAGTTTACAGGAGAAAAAAAAGTGGGTGTTTGCTGCTCATTGGTGTTCAGGCAGCGGCAGCGGCGGCGGTGAAGTGTCCTCGATGGCAGGCTGGAAGGACGGCTCGGTGCAGGAGAAGTATCGGCTGGTTGTGGTCGGAGGCGGCGGTGTGGGAAAATCAGCCCTGACTATCCAGTTTATCCAGGTCAGTAGCGGCGTCCAGCATTTCCTTGAATTTCGCCCCTTTGCTCTGATTTGCAAAAGCTTATCCGAAAACACAGTGAAAGATTGGGTTTGAGGGGAGGCCGGAGACGGGAACCCCACATAGTCTGTCGCCTTCTTCTTCTACTTTGTCGAGGCCTGCAAATATTTACCGAAGGAGCCTTATTTTTGTGAATTAAACGAGGAAGAAGGACGGCTGTCACTTTGACACGCAGAAATGTCGACGGACCCACTTCCACTTTGCAGTTTACAGAGAAAAGAAAGTGGGTCTACGGAGCTCCCGAGTTGTCCTGTTTTGTGAAGTTTGCTGCAGATTTCTAACGATCGTCCGCGAAGTTGTTTCAACTGCAATGATAATGTCTGCAATGGCCTACAAAGCCATAAAGTTAGAGAAGAAGTGTATTGAAGCTTCAGTAAAGGGAGGAAAGGTGTTAAAAATCGTTTTATTAAGACATAGAGCACCGATGAAAAGTAGTGCTCCAGTTCTGAGAACCATAGTGAAGCCACCAATCTGTAAACATAAGCAGCAGCAGCAGCAGTACAAGAAGAATCCAAATGAACTTGTCTGCTCAGATGTAGACTCTAGTTAAGTCAAGCACCATAAGTGGAATATTCTCATACACTTTATTTCAACCCACGTGAGAGATAATGTGATCTGAAGTTTTATTGCAGTCCACTTGAACAGCATGTAAACACCTCACCCCTCATCCACCCCAGCACTCTGCAGACATACTCTGCCTAGTGTTGACCTTCCAGGCTTTCATAATGGTCATCTAGGCAAGGGCTGCTTTCCGGAAAGCCCACACACACATAAATACACACGCACACTAAGGCTACACATACACATTCACAGTGTATGAAAGAGATGACAAACTTTGCCCTTTGCCTTGTGTGTTTCCCCCTGGTGTTACTGACCAGACTGCAGGCAGCTGCATGTCTCCACACTCTCAGACAACAGTAGGCTGGCACACGTTTCAGAGTGGGGGTTAAAAGCTTTTCTGTGTGTGTGTGTGTGTGTGTGTGTGTGTTTCGGGGGGGAGTTGTGTCTAATGAGGGTTCAAAAAGCTTATTAACTGCATACCAAGAAAAAAAAGGGATCAGATAGCCGTGGCACAGATTTTTGCCGTAGCCTACTGACCCCCACTGACCTGGAGCTGAGAAGCATCTAGAGCTGAATCTGACACACACACACACACACACGTTTTTTCACCCCATTTGATATGCAGAAGGTAACACTTGAACAATACAAATTTGAAAAAAAAAATTTTATTCTTGGTATTCTAAAATTAGCATTTTTATTATGCCAGAATTAGCTTAAAGTTTGTCAATATTGTTTTTTTTTAGCATTAACACTGAGGTTGATTTTACTTTGGTAACATTTACTTAGCAGCATGCTCAGCCCGTATGCCTGACTAACTTAAAACATACTGTGTTTGTTGGTGAGTGACTTCAAATCTACCTGTTCAGATAATACAAAACTTCCTGCATCTTGCCATACAATTTAATCTAAGGAGTAAACAAGAGAGAGAATGAATCTATATTTCCATTTTTACAGTATTCATTTGGGACTGGGCTTGAAAATCCACTTTTTATATACAGTATGGTCCGCAGTTAATTTCCTCCCATTTCCCCCAAAGCCTGCTGGTAGGGCTGGGTGATAATAATAACGATATTTATCAAAAATTATTTCCCCTTAATATCAATATAAAACATGGTCAATATGCTTTTGGATAGTCGGCATTCTGCCATGTTTTGGTAGACTGTATGAATAGCAAATGAAAAGGGGACCATTTAGTTCGCTTTCTCTAGCGAAACACCTTACGACAAAACGTCAAAGAGACACAAAGACCTCACAGATGCAGTAGCTTATTGTATTGCAAAAGACATGCTACCAATAAGCACCGTTAAATTTTATTTTTTATATCATGATATGTATGGATATCAACTGATATGAGCAAATATATCGTGATAAACTTTTTCTCATATCATCCAGCTCTACCTGCTGGCATATCTGGTGTCCTTAAAATGAATAAGATTAAGACGTTGACAGCAGGAGGAGGAACCTACAACTTCATCAGAAGTTTCTAAAAGTTGCCAGCCAACAGCTGGTTTTGAAGTGGGGGCTTACCCCAGAACTTTATGTTGGGTGTTGTGGGAGGTAGTGAATTTGGAAGGGTGGGGGGTCTGAGTCAGCCTGGGTGGGTTAACGGTCATGGACCATGTGGAATTTGGCCCTTTAGAAGAGGAAGTCCCCTCCACTGCTGCTCTGAAGGCCTTCTAGTTTTTGTATGGAAAAATATGACCTGCTTCCTGAATCACTGGAGCTACGTGTGTGTGTGAATGTGTTAGTGGAAAGCTTGACACAGTGTTAGATTTAGTGTTATGTGTTTTGCCAAAAATATTAAGTACCTGATGTTATTTTCAACAAGAATTATTGCTCTATTACTTTTATTATATGTGCTATAAAATGTGGCCCATTTTCTGTTTTAGAGCAGGCCTGAAATTGCTCATTTAGATAAATCAATGTGTCACTGCATGGGTCAACATTTTTATTTACAACCCTGAAAAGCTTGGTGGGGTTGCAGATTTCTTAAATCTTAAAAGGCATCTTGCTTTTTTTATCCAATAAAAGAATTTACTTTGATTTCAGGAGAAGAAAAATATGTGGAGGAAAATTTCCAGCTTTCAATATTTATACAACACATCAATTTTAATTCATCACAGATTTCTTTGCTTTATTTCTTATCATCGAAATCTATAGATTTTTTGAGGTTTCAGTTCCTTCTGCTAAGACAAAATGAGCCTCTGGTATAGAGTGAGAACCAGATGATGTCGCTTACAGTCAAAGAGCAGCAGGTCTCTTGGAGCCGCTGACCACCCCGATGCCAGGCAGTTGACTCAGGCTGAAATAGCACTGACATGACATAATATTGAGTCATCTGACAAGAGTCGTGGTGCACAGCGTGTCGTGTAATGTGACGTCTGTTAGGGAGGAAGCATCCCAAGAGAGGGAAAACATGACTCACCGTGGCCATGTGAAGACTGCGTGTGGGGTGATGTATGATGTGTCTGTAGGTTTGTTTTTAACCCACAAATAATTACTTCAAACACACACTTTATTTACAGAGTCACTCAAACTATTACTAGGATGAGATGACTCTGCGGCGAGTTTAAAAGCATGATGTCGCTTAAGTCATGTGCATACTGACAGTTTCTTCTGCGGGTTTCTTTTGTAGACGTGTGTTTGATTTGTGACTGAACGTCCGAAGTGACCTTCTTATTCCTCTCTTTATTTGCACATATTTCCTGGCATGGTGTTGATTCCTTATATGTGAGGTAATTTGGGAGGAATGTTGCCATAAGTAGCGGTTCAACAGAATACACATGAATTATAAGGGCGGCCTTGCACGGGCATGTGGAGACAAGGTGCAGTAATGATAGTAGAGCCGGAGCTGAATGCAGTGTGGGCGCCATGTCATGAGCATTTCTCAGAAACAGCCACAGGTGGTTAGACAAAGTGTTTGCAGTGACGTTTTCGAGCACGTTTGTGATTGTAGTTTTTCTTGCATGTCTAACTTCACACCCACATTATCAGTCCATTTTTGGATTCAGGCAGCTTGTAACTTTCTGGTATGTGACATGCCATACCACTGAGTACACTTTGTAAACCACACTTCCCTAGGAATTTTATATCTTTTCCAAGCAGTAGAATAATCAACCATATGACATAGAGCTCTTAATAAGTGAGGGCTTTGCGTGCAGGTGTGTGTGTGTGTTTGTGTGTGTGTGGGCCTGTGAGTGCAGGTGATGAGAGTATGTTTGTTTAGCTCCGTAGGAGGCTCACCTGTTGATTTCTCACAGAGCACAGCCACAATTAGGGTAAATAAACCTTTTAATAACCACAAAGTAGAAAAAAACACACACAACAAGCATTTAGCATATAAACAGCAGACCTTGTGTTCAAAGCTGCAGGTGACAGCTTTTTCGTTGCCTTTGTTCATAGTAAGTGTAGTTGCTTTCACACATCATTAAACTGAGAACAATTCTCGTAACTCAGTGTTTTGTGAATGGTTTCACTATACTTGTGAATCATCCAGCCAGTTCACAAAAATGAAAGGAAACTACTTGTGTTCTGTGTGCTTTGAACCACAAGCAGGTGTTTAACAGCTGCATCCAAGACCTATTTAAGGGCCAAGTACTGGACTCCTCTGTAGTAACTTAAACAACAGCTCTGATACCACCAAGTCATTAAACTGCATTGCTGTCTCTTACCACCACCACCCTTTACCTCTTTGTGGTTTTTGCATTAGTCACTGTCATAGAAAGGGGGTGTTGTGCATTTTTTTTTCCCAGACTCTATACTTCCTTTCTGATTCCTCTTTAATAGTTTTGAATGATTTTCAGATTTAAAAAAGCTGTTTGTTTTCTTAATCTGGTGTATTAAAATATCATTATTTCAGCCTCTGTCTGAGACACTTTGTTTTAGCTGCTGTCTCTTTAAATGCCTACTTTCTTCTGATTGGCCACCTCTATGAAGGGCCAAGCAAGATGGTTCCACTTTGCTGGAAATGTACTACTACGAGATGATTTATTAAGAAAAGCCTATTGCGACGAGGTCAGTAGCTTAGTGAATCTCGTGTGAATTTGCAATGTACAGTTTAAAGCAGTTTTCATCTATTTTCTAGGCTAATTTAGGGCTTGACACTAACTTTTTCACAAGGAGCACATGTACTCCTGAATTGAAAAAGTGAGGAGCACACAAAGAACTTTAGGGGCATAATGAAAATTGATCAAATAATGTGTGTCTTATTGGTCAACATAAGTACTATTATTTGAAATCAGTTTTAGTTCTTTGGTCACATGACATGGAAGCTATTGAAGAAAATGTTCAGAATTTGCCTTTAAATTTAACGCCACATTTTTTAGAGGACAAAGTAAGGAAATAAAGAGGTGTATCTTATTGTCTGACCTCAGTAGGCTACTATTGTTTGAAATCAATTTTAGGTAAATTGGTCACATGATATGGAAGCTATTGAAGAAATGGTTTGTTTTTTTGAGAACATCAACTGGTAATTTATTGATGGTCCCTTATTCAACACCCGACGTTGTCAGCGAGGGTGCCGAGTAGATTTAACCGTGCTGCTGTTGATATTCCTGGTAATGGAGAGTGGGAAGACACTGGTAGATTTGCAGTGAATTTCTGTCAGATATCCTACCTAGAACTAACTTCACCGCAGTATTTACATGAAAAAACATTTGTTGCCTTGGCTGATTTTTTTTTTACGCCCACATGTTCCCCTAAATGCATTTTACAATTCACATGCATCTATTTTTAGTCGCAAATGTGAGTGAAACGGTCGCACTGTCAAGCCCTGTGATTACATCATACATTAACCTCATGATTTGAAGATTTCCAGTTCATTTGTCTTAGATGGACACCAAACAGTGTAACTTTACATTTTTTTGTTGTAAATGAGGAAAAGCACAGCACCCCCAATCTTTAACAAACATGATCGCCCGTTATTTTTTTGCTGCTCTGTAACAATGCAGTGTGTTAAAACTGAAAGAGGGAAAAATGGTGTATAGGAGTGCTCCAACTCGAGCTATTCCAGAGAGTCATAGAAATTGCTAAAGAATTTAAAAGTTATATTTACTGTGTTGCTATGAGACATTTACAAATCCCTTTGTCATTCATCTGAATATCTATAATTGTTTTCATTATTGAGCTGCTACAACAGTAGACCCTCCTCTTCAGGGATCAAGAAAGGTTTCTCTGATCTCAATTTATCATTTGGTCTCTCTTCTTAAACCAAAACGCAATAATACAGGTCTATCATGGGACCCTGTGTCGTTTTTATAGCTCTACGTTTATAAAAACAAACAAGCAGGAGAACCATTAACAATCCACCCACAAACTGGATCATTTACATTATTTTTCTGTAGCTGCTCTTCTTCAACTGTGAAGTGCCATTTTGCGTGCCATTCATTGCCAAACTGACTTCGTGTTACACAAGAAGTCAGTTTTGAGTTCAGCAGGTGCTGTGGTTGAGGTAAGAGTGGTTGTCGTGCATAGATCACGTATAGCTCTTCACAAGGTTATTTTCAGTTGTTGGTCAGCTGTTTGGCTTGGCCTGCAAAGTGTTTGAAATTTTGCGTAACATAGCAACAGCAGTAGCAAGTCGATATTTGTCTTTTGAGATGAATCCCCACTGAAACTGGAGTTTTAAAGTGCATGTAAAAATGTTAGTCTAACTAAAATTGAACTTCTCATAGTTGGATTAACTTACTTGGATAATGTAGTTGGAGATCAATCTTTTCTGCCATATTGGCTACTGCTGGATCAAACTGAAGCTGGCCTAAGTGTTCTGCACATGCTCCAGAGTTTGCATGCCACTTCTGAGGCGGTGGTTAAAAAGCATGAATATGTTACAAGGAAGACAGGGAGCAAACAAAACCCAGGACTTTCCTAACTAACAGCACAGAGCTGTAAAAGCAACATCCCGTTAGCCTCTCGCTAGTGTGTTTGGCCGGCTGTTTTGATACGAAACATGTCAACGGGATAGTAATATGCTGGAAGGAGCCATGTCACCATCTACAATAGTAAAGGCGGACATTCTTGTCTAATGCATGTAAAATGGGACATCACTGACATACCAAACAGTATGTATGAATGTGCAGTTTGCTATGACATATAACCCCCAAACTCAGGCCACCCTGAGGAAAAACTATTTCAATTAAAATCTCGACCCATTTCTATCCAGTTTCTTCCTTAGGTTAAAAATCTTCCGACAAGCAGGAACAAGATGCCTTATAATACTATGACCTTGTTAAAGCGATATTCCGGCGTAAAATTAATTTAGGGTCAAACACGTAACACTGAGTTAGACACCCCTTGAGAGATTTCCACGAAGAAATGATCATAAATGTTCTTCCTTGAGCTGCGTCACCCCGCTGTAGTCTGTAATGGACTGGCCCGGAGGTCTTGCTACAAACAAGCGGCTGCTGGAAGAGAGTAGATGAGTTGTGTTTAGTCTCTTTGCGAAAGGAATTAGGCAAAGCTAAAAGGATGTTTGATGGCTAGTACTATGGCTGGGACCCTGTGTACTGTTGATGAAGTTAGGTGCTGTTCTGAGCTTTATTTGTGGCTATAGAGTGGCTTTTTGGTTGAGGTTTGTTTATGGCTCCTCAGACCGCTGTGTATTGCTATTGTGCGGTCGTTACTAAAGTTGGTATAACTAGAGAAGCAAGCGGTCGGCAACATTCATCTCTCGAGGGGGTGTCTCACTCTGTGTTACGGTGTGTTTGACCCTAAATTGATTTTTACGCTGGAATATCCTTTTAAGCCTTGAGTAAAAACATTTGAATTATAAAGACCCCTCCTTGAGTACCACTCAGGAGGAAAAAATGACACCAACTCACAAGTTCACCCATTTCCAACATCTGAGGGTAGTTACATGCTGATTCAATGCGGGTTAAAGTCTAATCTGAATATTGTTTTTGCCATCCATCACTTGTTTTTTTCTTTTGTGTTGTGACAACTATTGCAGCTTCAAGGGCCATCTGTAAGGTTTCATGTTCTCTGTTTTGTATAAATACATTGATAATCCTGGCAAAATGCCACACAGCACACCGAAAGAATGCTGATTTAAAGGGGGAGTTCAGGATCCGTAAAGACACCCACCCACCCATCTGGGAAAGCTCCAAAGACGAGTAGCTCATCCCTTTTGGAGGAATGACTTAAATTTGTCGTATTTCGTGTTTATCTCATCCCAGTTACACCTGTTTGACAGTGTCTGAAAAAGAGGATCTAATGTCAATAAGGAGAACTTCACCAAGTAGATTGATGTCACACAGATTATGCAGACGCATTTCACTACCTCTTCACATTGTTAATACAAGTAGACAGAAGTTGCTGTGCATCCCAGCTTTATTTGAATGCACTCACCTTTTACGTTACTTGCTGAAACTTGCTCACCTTCCTCATTTAGTGTTTGTTTGTCATCATAAAATATGTTTGAGATGATTTAGTTCTCTTTACCCTAAATGCTCCTTTTCAATGAAAGATCAACTTTGCTTCTTTGGTGCAACTCTTCCATTTTCATAGCTGACACCTCTTGAAAGTTAAGAAAAATTCCAGTGACTGTGAGAATTTACTCGTCCAGCTCACTCACTTAAATCAAAGACAGCTTAGACATATCCATAAGGCAAGATCTGCGTGAATCCACTTAGAGGAGAACTCAAGTGAACTACCTGCGGTTTGGTTGAGGCATCTACTCTGCCATGTGCAGCAGATTTCTTTGCTGGAGGCGAAGGTGTGATCCATTTTGGTTTGTTGCCCACCAGACGTTTACAGGCCTGAGATCAGTTGATTACTTCAACCATTCCTATCTCTCTCTCCCCCTTCTTTGTTTTGGTATCTCTCCCCATCTGCCAGAAGAAAGGACAATACTAATAAATGCTCTGGCATGTATGCACAAGTCAGTGAGCGTCAATGAGGGACTCAAAAAGGGCGAATAGTTGAATCTCTTCAAATCAAAGGGTTGGCTTTCATGCATTCCTGAAGCTTTTTGAAGTGTACACTTCAATCTGAGATTACTGAATGTCAGTACTGAAAAAGGTTTTGTCATCATTTTATCTGTATTCGCTGACTTCAATGTAAGAGCACAAGTTTCTTTGGAAGTCACATTACAACCAGATGCAGATTCTGAAGAAGACTAGAGTCTGATCAGACATCAGCAGTGGAGGGTGAAATTGGTAAATCACATCTATGAGTACTGCTTTCTGTCAGATAATTACTCATTCAATTTCATGAGCTGGGGGAATCGAGCACTTCCTGTGAACAAATATGATTCATTTCTAAACAGGCAACTTGAAATTCATTCATCAGTGAAACAATCTGCAGTAAGTGTCTTTGCATTGAAAAAGATAGCAGTGAGTATCACAGAGCTACCTTTTAGGCAGGTTGTGTTAAAGTCTGATTTCGTATGTTGTAAGTCGAGCCAAATAACCACACTGGTAAAGCTTAATTTTAGCTAGGCCTGCAGGATATTAGAGGTGGCAATCACTAGTGGCTCCAAGATACGATATTATCACGATACTTGGGCCACGATACATTAGCATTGCGATTTTTTACATTTTGCAATACAGTGAGTATTGCGATACAATATATTGCGATTTATACAATTTTTTCAACTGTTTAGCTAATTCAGCATTTGTCCTTCCTTTATGTTTGTCTTATTTACGCTGTATTTTATTTTCATGTAGCACACCTTGCAAACCTTATGTATATATTTGTTGTACTAACTTTCTCCTGCTCTATAATGTCACCTCTGCCAACCTCACTGGACAAACAGTTGATTTATTTTTTCCATTATCATAGATTTGACTTCATATTAGCAATGAATTTGAAAAAAAAGGGAATTAGTAAATGAGACGATACGATATATATCACCAGACAAAATATCTCAATACTTTGCTGTATTGATTTTTCTCTCCCACCCCTACAGGATATTGGAAAAAACTGACATGGCTCTTAAATCAAATCATATAAAATGTTTTCTATTCCTTTACAATTCGTGACTTCAATTCTGTTTTCCTGAAACAACAAAAAATACGTCTCATTTAATCACACTTGATTCAGAAACCTTACATGAACCTTAGGCCTTTTATTTTGATGCCCTTAACTTTTCCAAAAAACTGCATGTGTGTTAGGCCCGGTGGAAAATTAACCCTAACCCTCTAGCCATTTTAAAAACACAGCCCCCATAGTTTTACCTAAAAACATGAAATTTTCTACCTTCAGAAAACGCCCCTAATATTTTGGTGAAATGTCCACAGAAAGTGTGTACATTTGAAAAACTGCTGAAAATGTGTGTTTTTTAAACCATTTCCTGGGCTTTTTTAGGGTTAGCTCCACCATTCATTTTATCTAGTTCAAACGTGGTTTACAGCTGCATGAAACATAAATATAAAAAAGTTACCCAGCTTCTTCCGGGAAGTTAAAGGGCGTGGCTGTGGCGAGTTTTCAAAGCTTACCGTTTCACCCCAAAACAAGAAGTAGTTTTTATCCCAGTCATACTCAAATCTGACCCAAATGTCTCATTTATGTTTCGAGTCCTGGCCTAAACACATTCAGAAGTTTTTTTTTTCATAATCCACATTTATCATCACAGTTGAAGCACTGCCTTTAGACAACTTACATTTCTTTGCTGTCACTTTATGAGCCACAAGTTCAAGCCAAGTGAAGCATCGAATTTTCTTTGACAACCCCTGAGAAGTTATTCTTGATAGGTGGTAAAATCTGTGAGTTTTTGCCAGAGGGTTGGGTCTTGGTGGTAAAGCAAAGAAAAACCAGCATGACTCACCATAAAAAAACAAACTGTCATTTTTCTGATGCGGACAGTAAAACTGCAACGAACTGTAACTGCACCAAACCTTGACTTGTGACGACCTCCAGCAACCCTCACAACTCTTTGACGTTTGTACGATAGTTTGAATTTCAATTATTTCGTTTTTAACCTCTTAGATTTAGTATTTCTAATTTCTCAGTATATTTTAATATTCTCTTTTGGTTGAAATATTTCCAGCAGTAGGCTGGAGTGTAGGTTTTACATCTAGAGATGAGTAACAGGTAACCATGTACTGTTTATCAGAAAGGAAGCCAAAGTCAGACTCTGAAAGTACCTGACCATTTATGTCCACATGCTTATGACAGTGACTTTCTCAAGTTTAAATTTGGCTGTAAATCGATGTTCATTTCCATTATAGAAGATCTGGGTGTTTCCTCCACTCATGTTCAGCTCTGTTGAAGACATTCTGTTAAGATCTTTGTCCATATGATCCAGCTATGTTAAACCATGTTCGAACTAGGGATGGGCGATATGGGCTGAAAAATTTATCACGATAAGATTTGCCATTCTGGCGATAACGATAAAAGTTCCGATTAAAAAAATATTATAATTCCAATCTATATTTTTGACACGTTTCATCATGAGAATACCTGCTGGAGTTGTCAAATAAGAAACTTAACCACAAGTTTGAGTGGAAGGTTATGGAGAAAACTAATGACATCAAACAAGTCTCAAATGTGAAAACATTTTCAATAGGGCTGGGACGATATCCTTTTCTCCTGATTCGATTCCTCTATGATTTTTTTGGGTGTCGATTCGATTTAAATTGCGATTCTACGATATTGTCGACTTTCTCGAAATTCAGGCTGCATCGTTAACACCAGTGAAACAGTTGAATGATTATGATTGTCTACTGACTATTCCAGGAACCATATTTCCCCAAAAAATACATCACATGTAAGTCAGTTTTTATGATTTATTCTAAAATTTGAAAACAAAAAAATAATTTTTGAACATAAAAATCGATTTAAAAATTGTAAAATAAAAATTTCGATACTTATGTGAATCAATTTTTTTCTCCCATCCCTAATTTTCAACATTTGTTGAAAACTCTTGTTGCACAGAGTGAACAGCAGCAGATCCACTGTCTGCTGTCAGGCATACCTGCCTGCGCCCATCTAAACCCAGTCTTGAAGGAAATCCCTCATGTGGAGCCTCGTTCAGTAACCAGCTGCTCAGAAACGTCTTCTTCTTTACTTTCGGCCATGTTTGTTTGTTATTCTGCTCTGTGTGTAGCTATGGCTACGAGTCCGTTGCTCGCGCTTATGTCATCAACTTGGATAAATCGTATTTATCATGAGATGGCAAATATTTATCATGGAGGATTTTTCTGAAGATATATCGTGAACGATAATTTATCACCCATCCCGAGTTCGAACCATGAATGAATGGGTGAACCTGCCGACACTCATTATTAATGTGCATCTGTAGTTTGATGAAAACCTCAGTCTGCAGTCAAATGATTGTGCAACATTGAAGAAATCTACTCTTACTTGAATTTACTCATTCCAGCACCGCAGCTGACTCTATCTTTAAGAATGACTGAAATCTGCATTAAAGCTGTTGGCAGCACATCCAACCCCTGTGTTTGAATCAAACCGGTATTCTCATCTTTACTCATCAGAGCACAAATTGTTAATGGTTGGACTTTCTGACAGATAAATCCCCCCCAGTCTGTCTTTAATTATACCCAAAAGTCATCGTTTTCCTGTACACACGTGTGTTGTTTACATAGACAACACAAAGAGAGCTGAACAAAGAGGTCCCGCAGGTAGACCTGAGTGTAGATACAAACTTGCAGCTTCATATGCAGGGACAGCAGCCGGAAAATACGTATATATGAGTGTGTGCGTGCGAGAGCTTGCTCGCAATTTCCACTTGAGTCGTCAAATACAATAATATGGTCGCTGTTATACAGATATGCAGCAACAAATAAAGTCACAACAGATTCTGTTTATGTTTCCATGAGCTAGGCATGTAATCACCACGGTAACCTGCTGAGCATCTCACCGGGCAATACTGTATATACAGGAGATTCAATCTGACAAGAAACTAGAGTGCATGGATTTTATCTCACAACATTGCATGTCCCCTTTTTGAGGACATTTTTGTTGAAGGTTTGAGGTATTTGATATTTTTTAGATACATTTGCATTCAGTTCAGATGTTCAGATCAGCTTATTTTCACGACTGGAGTGAATATGATGAAGATATACAGAGGTTTGATATTTTTAACATACTCTTAATAGTCTTTATGATGAAATGAAACCAATTTGATGTAATTTATAAAAGTTAGAATCATCATATAAGCTGTGGTTGTTTTCTCTTGTATTAATAGAAACAAAAGGATGACTCAGTTACTACAAACAAGCTTTTTTTTTTTAGTTTTGCCTTCTGCTCACTATTTTTCATTTCATAATACACAATCATTTAAAGCCACTGTGAGAAATAACTTACTTAAAATGTGAACTTCCCCTAAACTTCTGTAGGTATTTATTGTAGTACTTTTAGGGCTGACAATGATTGTGCGTACTTTCACACTTCCCTCAGACAGATAAAAAAAGGAGATCATATATTCACCTGCGATTTTCCTCCCCCGCTTGTTTTCCGGTCACTGCCTCTCGGATAGTCAGACAGACAGTGAGGGCAGTGGGTTCCTCTCTGTTGTTTTTTGGCCTTTGTTCTGTATTCACACATGTGTCTGTTTCAGAATAACTGGCCACAGTATCAGCTCTCGCATCTCACAGCCGTATAACAACATCTCTGGCTATGGGAAACAGACAACTGCTTATTTCAGCTCTCCACTCCCACCACTACACACAAGAAGACATGTGTTATACGTTCATTTTGTTTTTTTTGCGTGAGGAGTTCATATTTGATCAACATCCTCCTGATGCAGACACTGATTTTATTAAGTATATAGTTGTGTATATATGTGCATTACTTTATGAGCATCACTTATGCTGCTCTGCAGACATTTTTAATGTCATTGGATGATAAAAAAACAACGAGTGGTTCTTGTAATACATCTGTGCTTGTCCCTGATGCAGGGCCCTGTACTGTCTGCCAGGCAGCTGGTGCACATTTGGCATGTCTCATGCAGACAGTGTCCAGAGGCCTGCAGGGCACCTGCTGTCCATCAGGGGGAGGTGAGGTTTGGAATGAGACAAACCCCTCAACAGGTGACGGCAGCCTACAGCACGACTCACTGTCCAAATGTGCTGACGACAATGGCTGTGTGTGACTCGTGCTCCTGAGTGTGTCTCTTGATGATCAGATAGCAGATGATAATCAGGGTGGCTGTTCAGTCAGCATCAGGTACATGTGTAGTTCCATTATGAGATCTCCGAGTTTTGTTGAGTCAGTCACACAGCTGCTGTCTGACTGTTATGCTGATCTAACACACGCAGCAAATGGGACTGTGTCCTCAGCAGCAGTTGTTGCCCAGAATAATAAATTGGCACACGCCAGCACACAACCAAGCCAACAGCTGTCTAAGAAAGTGTGTTTGGTATGTCTTACCAAAACATTGGACTCCTTCAACCAAGATGTCCAAGCTCCAAAGCTCAAAATTACAAATCAACTCAGCCACACTCGAATTAAAAGATGTCCTCTCAAATCTAAGAGTGCGGGTTTTACAGATCCTCAGTCGGATACAAGCTGCAGGTAGATGATTTTAACATGAAAAACAACCTTTAAATATCTGATGGACAAGTATTGCAATGAAGATCTTTTGAAAGCAATCACAATGTGTGATATTGATTGAATTAGCCAAGTGAGACCCTTTTAGCTGTACCACCTATTGTGACAAACTTAAGATAAGATAAGAAGAACTTTATTTATCCCTGAGGGGAAATTCTAAAGAGTAAATCTGACCCCTGAAACAAACAATGTACCTAAGATAAGATTTTTCTTTATAAGACCCACAGAGGGAAATTCCAAATGACAGCAGCATAAAATTCCAAAAAGAGAAATTACAGGATGAAAAAACTTAGCTGTACAAAGAGTTAGTTTTACACCTGAAGTGGAGATTTGATTTAACTCTCCTTTAGAGTTAAATTTACCTCCAATAAAGATATTTACTTTTTACCATAAAGAGTTGATTTTGACTCCAACAAAGATCCAGCATTAGTCTTTACATAGACTTAATTTAACCACCGTGTAGAGAATTATCGCCTAATACCACTCCCTCTGAAATGAGTTAAGTCAACCACCAACATAATCTTTTATCTGTTATGCTGAGTGGGTGAGCAACTCGCGGAGTAGTTATCATCCATTTATCATTATCGAAGTGAACTGCTCAATATATTGTGATATTGATTTGAGGCCTTATTATCCAGCCCTAATATATACATATACACACATACATAAATATACATAAATATACATATACATCCATACATACCACCAAAACCTGCAATCAGAAGGCTCCTGCAAAGTTTGAGGCATATGTTGTATTCAATGTTTGTTATTATTAATAACTACCTTATAAGTTTAAAAAAAGATTTTTGAAGAGATGTTGGATGAATCGGCCTTGAGGAGTCAGCAGGGAGAGAAAAGAGGAGATGTGTCCATTAGATTGTATTTATGAGGAGCTGTCTGCTTAAACTAATAACATTCTCTGCTGCCTGTGTTGTAAGACTGCAGGCCTAAAAGCACACAACAGTAATGATGCTGTGTATCTGACATGATGCCAGTGAGTGGCCCCATTTCCTTTGACATATCACCCCATGCGAAGAGTTATAGTCTGCAGCAGAGTACACTGGTGCAGAAACACACACTCAGCATTTGGAGCAGAGGAGAGCAAAGAGATGCTGGAGGAGATAAATCCTGCGTTGCTGGTGATCCACACTGAGATCTTTTGAAAAGCGAAGAGTTTCTCTAAACGTGGCATTTGTAGAAAAGTTGTGTAACATCTCTGCCACTGGCATTTCTAGATTTTTTTTTTGCATCAGTGTGAATAATTAATCTTCTACATGTAGTTTTGGTTCCAACATTTCAGGTCCTGTGAACTGTCTTTGTCGTCAGTGCTGATCAGCTTCCCATTATTTGGTTAGTCATATGTTTTCCTCGAAAACCAAAGAGTACAGACTGTGCAGCACCCTCGTTGGGTGACTTTGTATGGGTTTTTTAAAAGTCACACAGTAGTTTCTCTGTCCTCGCGGCCGCTGCAGTGGCTGTGTCCTCTCTCTGAGCTGTCTCAGTTAAGCTTTGTGAGCGGGAGCATGTGCACTAGCTTCTTCTGTTCAAAGACGAGCAGAGGAGGAGGAGGAGGAGGAGGAGCTCAATAAAGCGGAGAATCACCAAAAAAGTCATGTAAAGGCATGAATGCTTGTGGTTTTTGGAAATTAGCCTCTCTTTCAGGCATTGATTTTGTCTCCTTAACTATTTATTTTTTATTATTCAACCCATGATTTATATCCAGGAACTTTATGGCCACATCCCTCACTGTTTGTCATTAGCCCTCAATATCTTTACCAGTTTGTGTGGATTTTGATATAGCATCTCAACGACTCAGGTTTAATTCTTACACAAAAGCCAGCATTGATGAAGGCTCATTAGGGCATTAGATTATCAAAGGTTGCCCACTGTGGCGTAGAGCATTTACAAATAAAGTCTTTATTTTCCCAAAGCAAGAAGGAAAACAGGAAAACTGCATCGATAACCTGTCTGTGGCTGGGCTCATGTTAGGCTTAATGCAGCAAAGGGGAACGTTAGTTAATGTCACATGATCAGCGGGAACAATACCAGCAGTCCACACAGTACTCCTCTTTGTGTTGTTCTGGTTAATCAGTTTGACAGCTTTTAAGTATTCACAAAAGTCTCTCCACTTAGACTTTAACAAAATGTATTTATAAAATGGAGAATAGTCAGTCGTGTGGTCACTTTAAAGCACACAGGAGGCTTTGAGCTCAGTGATCTGCTGCTGCTGCAAAAAAGGCCTTTTAAATGGCACCTCTTTGATTCTGCGTCTTTGAGCGGGTTCAAAAGTGGTCAAAGTCCGGCACACATTGATATTTAACAGAGCGATTGAAGTCTTAATGCCACAAGAGGTTAGAGGGGAGCAGGGGGTGGACTGTGTCAGGAGCTGGCCTACTTGGTGGGACATTTAACCTCTGCTTTATTCTCTGCGTGTGCACTCGCCCCAACCCTACAGCCACAAGTGCTAACAGAGCCATTCAGTACCTACTGTAACTGTAACTGAATTTATGACAATTTTATATCACGATTATTAAAATTGTGTGATTTGTCATCTGCATCACAAGCAAATTTAAAACCAAAACAAACTCTGACTTCTTCAAAAAAGGGGAAAACTGTCAAGCCTCCCTTCTCTGTTTACCAAAGCATGTGTGTCTGTCAAACTGAATGATATCAAGTCATTTGTACTTCACCTGAAAGGGACCACACACCACTTCTACGCTTATTTTAATTTGGTGATGATGCTCATGAAATTAAATGATAGATTTTTGAGTGTTGTAGTTTCACCTTTTGTCATAAATAACGGAAGGATTGAGCTCTGTTACCCCTCACATTGTATTACAAGCAGATCTAAAAAACCATCCAGTCATTTCAAGCTTTTATATGTAACCTCTTTTTAAACATCAAGCCTGTATTTGATGATGATCTTGAATGATGTCTCTCTCTTGTGATCGCTGTAGCCCCTCTCGTCATGCTCGCTGTGCCTCTCAGATTCATACTCCTCGCCTCCTCCTGCTCCTCTCCCTGCTCTCCTCTCCCCACCTGCTACTGCCTGATAGTTTGTATCAGCTTCCTGATGCTCCTTAGCTGTGTTTACATGGGCACAAATAATCTGAATAAATGCCCGATTGGATTAAAAAAGCATCATGTAAACATGCCGATAGGAAAATTCTGATCCAATTCGACTCAATCGGAAAGAAATTGTATTTCGAACAAGAGAGGTGGTTTATACAGATTGTTATTCCGAAACGCGTCCATGTAGACACTTATTCTGATCGTGACTCTTTAACCTGACTCGATCGTCAGTACAGGAGGTTTTGTTATTAACACTCTGGCATAAAACACAACCGCAGGTGCCGTGTCTGCTCCTCTGATAACATAACAAGGCAAGCATACAGCGTAACAATGTCACACCTGCACACACAGTACAACCTTTGACAGAACAGTTAATTAAGTACGCAAGGGCGCCATCTAGTGACAACATTTAACAGGGGGAAAACTCCTGCATTGAATGAACTGAGCCACTACTACCGCATTTGTTGGTATGTTGACAGCACAGGCGTAAATACAACTCTTCTTCTCCTGCTGTTGTTTAACAAAATTAGACAACTCTGTGCATGTCCAAATGCTTCTAATCTGAATAAAGCTTGGTGCATGATAGTCATGATCAGATAATTCGATTTTGCACCCATATAAACAGTAGATTCAGATTTTCTGATCCCTCGAATTTTTAATTTGATCAAGAAATTTTGCCCATCTAAACATGACTAATGATCTGAGCTGCTTATGGTGAAGTGAAAGTGAGAGCAGTTTGAGGAGAGGAGCCACACCCATGCTCTGCTGTGGCTTACACACAATGTATGAAGAACACTTTGGGTCTAGTACAGTATGAAAAATATTGATAATTCCTTTAAACAACTACAAATTCTGGTGCTGCGTCAATAACACGATAGGTGTGACATGTAGAAAACTATCTGGCGGATGTAAAAATTTAGCTTAATCACTATAAAGGTTCACAACAAAATATAACACAGGGAACAGTTAGACAATTAAAAAGGAGAAGCTGGGACCTGAACGAGATTAGCTTGCTTAAAATCAACACAACTCGTACTTTCAGTTTCCTCAAAAGCCTGTATCTAGCAGAATTACGCTGCAGTGTTTACAAAGACTATGAATCTGACTCACATACTTAGATGTATTATTTTTTTGTAGTTTTGGTCATTGCTTCTGCAGTTCACAATAAACATTGAATTACCCTTTAACATTAGAGTGGTAGGGTGTGCATTTCCAGTAAATTCATGAGGCTGGACGGATGAAAGCATTATACCGAGGGTTTATCTGCTGGGGCAGAGTTTCACTGCTCTGCTGGCATTTGAGGACAAGGCAATGATTAAAGGGACAGGCTATTGATCTGTTTCGCATTAGGATGAAATGAGCTTGTAGGAGTGATGTGCATGGGTTCATTTAATTCGGCTCAAAGCCAAGATTCAGCGCTACGTACGCCCAGACCGCAATCTCCGACTGTAAACATTCAATGAGAGTCTTACAACTGTAGATGATGACCGGCGTGCGCTACGGCTCGGAGTTTTGAAAATGTCACTCAAAGCTTGGAGTAATTTTCAGGTCAGTGTGAATTTCCTGCGCGGTGAACAGTCTTAAACCTATCCCAGCTTTAGCTGAAAGCTCCCTGGTGGCCCTTTAAGGCGGTGGACACATTGTGTGCTCTCTTTCTTTCCTTGTGTATTAGGTATTGAATAAGTGACCTTTCTGGTTTGTATGAGCTCATGGGAAAAGTGGGTGTTTCCACAGGAAGTCAAAGCCTCTCCCTCCCCCTCCGTTTCTCTCGCTCTCCCTCTCCATGTAGCCCACACTCTCCCTCCCCCTCAGACCTTTCATTCTGTCTTATTTTTTCCACTTTTTCTCACTTCAAGCACTCTTAAGTGCTCAACCAAACAATACTCTGCACACAAATTCCTGTGTGAACGCCGTGAAGCATGAGAAGAAGGCTGATGATGTTGGGGGGGACTGACGGTGTAGAAATGCAAAGAAACGGGTCTCCTCGTCCATCTGCTAAACATTAAACCCTTATGGTGGCTGTGTGATTACAGACAGCTGCTCAGGGTTGAGCCCCGGAGGTTCTGCAGAGGTTAAAGCTGCGTGTGTCGAGGGACAGGAAGTGATGCACAGATGCACTCAATCAAATTTCTCCATGCTTAGATCAATGGTTTATACTACAATACTTCATCATGTGGAGTTTTGGTCATACAAAAGTTTGGACAAGGTTGAGATATCTGTAAAGTCAGAGGCCTGTGATTTACCCTGCAAGGTGGAAAGTGCCTCAAGTGTTTTGATTGACGTCATTATTTCAGACTGTTTTAATGAAATCAGATTTAATTCATTCAAACTCCACATGAGGTAAACAGAACTCGTACTAAATGAAGTAGATCTAAGTGTTTATTTATCGACTTCACGATCTGTGACCTTCAAAAAGCGTTAAAGCTGCTGTGAGCGAGCAGGCGGGTGCAGACCAGGTGATAGACAGTAAACTGGAAACATAGCTTTGCATCCATGAACACAATGAGGTGATATGTTTCTTCTGTTCAAAGACAACAGGATAACAGGACAAAAGATACAATTACTTTGTCCACAGGGGGCGCTAAAATTGGTGCCAAGTAAAAGTTCCTCACAGCAGCTTTGATCAAACTTTTGTGGTTAGTTTCTCTCCTGATCCTCACTTTTTTTGTTGACAAAGACGTATTAGAAGTCACACTAGGGCTGGGCGATATGGTATCGGTAAATTTTCGGTTTATCGCCCAGCCCTAAATCACACTCCTTGTTGATTTTGACTGATCTGTGATGGTGAAATGACATTGAGGATCATGGTAATAGAAATAGAAATGATCTATTTTCAACTGAGGGCATTTTTGTGCTTAGGGTGCTGAGTGTTGAAAATATTGAACTGCATTGATTTTGTGTGAAAAAAGGAGCTTTATTCATGAAATTGCTGTTGATGGACAAAAGCCCTAATGCTTTCCTCTGTGATAAAACATGTGTTGTAACTTCCATGGAGGCTCTTTATATAAATATATAAATACAAGTTACCTTAAAGCTCCTGTGCTTACTGTTTATCTGGTCATGAATCAGAAGGGCATTACATTTGATGCAAACTTTGTACTCTTATGTACAGTTACGGTTTATACCCAAAACTGTGGCTGGGGAAGGTGTCAGTAGAACTTTAGTCTTTATGCTGCTAAAAAGCTTATTTTGTTTGTTTGTTTGTTTCCTCAGCAAAGATTTTTGGTAAGTTTGACTACAACAAACTTACCAACCATGTCCAACATAACATGTCATGTAACATGTCCACAACAAAATCGGCACGCTCCAAAAGTCCCTTACAGTAGCTTTAAGAAGAAATTTAAAGCATTCGTATTAAAGCCATTCTGTTGCTGCTGTATTGATAATGATAATGCAGTATGTGAGTAGTTTTTTTAGGTTAAAATTGGATCATCATCATCCCCATTCATTCTGCTGTCGTCCAGCAGAGGCTGTGACCTGAAAGGCTCCACATTGTTTGGCACGGAGTCTGCGGTGTCCTTAATTGAGACTGCTGAGCTTGGCACTGGCCCACTGAACAAGTTTTACAAACAGCGTGTCTCACCTGTCATCCGGAGGGCAGCTATCACCGGCCTACCCTATTTGGTGTGTTGGTCACATTTATCCAGGTTTTTTGTTGCTGATATCTCAAGTGTGGCAGCTTAATGTTGCTCCATCAGCAGCTCAGTAAAGCCTAAGCTGAACACTCACTGTAAATAAATTAGAGCTGCTACTCAGTACTTTTCTGATTTCTTGTCTGAGCTCTTAGTCTAGAGTTGAAATGATTTATACAGGTGATATGTGTCTTTACAGCGAAGGAGAGTCTCTCTTTCAATCTTTCAAACACAACATCAGTAGGAAACCAGAGCTGAGTCTTCCTGTTTCTCTGCAGCAACATTTTACACACTCAAAACTTGTTTTTGTCTTTTGATGTCTCCTTTTTTTTCATGAACAAAACTAAGACAAAAGCTTGCGTAAACAACAACTCTCACCAATCTCAACTTTAGTTTGATTTTCACAAAGCATGAAACCAAGTTCAGCCCATTTTTGCCACCCACACCTTCCTCTAGAAGTTGGTAAGCATCTTTTTATGTTTTGCTTGCCCACAGTTTACACAAAAAGTGAGTTTGAGTGATTGCTCAGTGTCATAGAGAAACAAGTTTGGTTTTTATTGATGCTTTTACAGAAGATCATATGGTTAGTGTCATATATATACTAGGGGTGGGAGGAAAAAATCGATGCAGCGTATTATCACGATATTTTGTCTTTTGTTATATTGTATTGTCTCATTGACCAAGTATCGATTTTTCAAATTAATTGCCAATATAGAGTCAAATCTATGATTATGAAAAAATAAACAGGAGAAAGTTAGTAAAACAAACAGGGATGCACCGATCTGTTATTTAGATCGGATATCGGCTCCAATATTGACAAATTAACCAGTTCCGATCCAGTCTTTTTTTTCTTTTAATTAATATCGTACACAGCAACACAGTGATTCCGTTCGCTCTATATAC
The DNA here is from genome assembly GCA_962446985.1 of Xyrichtys novacula. Classification (NCBI taxonomy): domain Eukaryota; kingdom Metazoa; phylum Chordata; class Actinopteri; order Labriformes; family Labridae; genus Xyrichtys; species Xyrichtys novacula. The sequence goes on along the minus strand of OY660864.1, from coordinate 33,604,542 downwards.
TATGTGTGTCTATCCTTTTGCACTAAATGTTCATATGGAAGTCCTACTTCTTTTTGCTGTGTGCTAATGTGCAAATTGTTATTTGTCAATGAATAATATTAAGTACATTTATATCCATGTTAATTTGTTCCCTTTTTTTAACAAGGTTAATGTCAATGATGCCTTCACTCACAAGGCAAAGTATACAGTTCATTCAACAGTAGTATTAGATCAGTATCGGAGATCGGCCAATACGCTCAGCCCAGGTGTCGGTATCAGATTGGATTGGAAAAAAATGGATCAGTGCATCTCTGATAATATATATGGTTTGCAAGATGTGCTATAGGCAAATGCTAAATTAGCTAAACAGTTGAAAAAATTGTATTAATTGCAATATATTGTATCACAATACTCACCGTATTGCAAAATGTTAAAAATCGCAATAATATCGTATTGTGGCTCAAATATCGTGATAATATCATATCGTTGGGCCAATAGTGATTCCCACCCCTAATATTTACCTGTATTTCTAATATCCTCTTGCCCATATTAGCTCTTCGACTAAATTGTGGTGTTTCAGGCTGTCATACTTAAATATGAATGAAGAGGCCTGGGAATATTACAAGTCTGCGGATTCAAACAGAGTTTTTCCTGGAGCAATTCACAAGGATGCTGATTTATCTTTAATTAAGGAATAACTAGGGCCGATGATTCTTAAGTCAGGGTCTGTGAATCCTCATTTGGCGTGAGGCCATGCTGAAGGTAATTAGCTCCTCACAGTGTTTATGACTATTTGTTTAAGCTCTGCATTCTCATTATGACAGTTAAGTCGGCAGACACACATTCTCCCTCCTCTGCATAGGTGCTGCTGTGTGTTTTTATTAATTAATCTCCGTGTTTCTGCAGTTAAAATCTCAGTTTTCTCCATTTAGCTGCTGAGTCAGTGGTTTTCTGCTCTGTGTGACTAATGATGCTTTATCTGTCACAGAGGATGTTCTAACCAAACAAGTAGGATGAGTGACAGAGATGGAAAAGGATCTATATTTAGTGTGAGTAAAGCAGTTTGTGTGGAGAGGAAGTGGGTGCAGAGTGCAAGCGTGATGTTGATTACACACCGACACACATTTCACCCATTCTTGTTTTTCTCGAGGTGGAAAACCAGCAGATGTGACAGACAGGATTCAACCGGGTTATGTCTTAAGTCAAACATTTGTGAAGGGGAGAAGAAAGTGCTCGAAAATGGGGTGCAGGGAAGTAGTGAAACAGCTACGGAAGAAGATAAGGGCCACTGGGGGGACAAAAGGTCCAATACAGTTTTTTAAAATTATTATTCTGAGTTTAAAGTCAGAAATTCTGAGATGAAAAGTAAAAATTCTCAGAAAAATCTCAGAATTTTGAATTTCTTCACAGAATTCTGACTTTAATCTCAGAATTCTTTTTTTTCCCCTCTAATCAATCATTTTTAATAAAAATTATATTGAACCTTTTTTTGTAAGTGGCCTTAAGATTTCTTAAGTTAAACATTTGTGAAGGGAAGAAAAAAAGTGCTTGAAAATGGAGTGTAGAAAAGTAGTAAAACATCTACGGCCACTGGGGAAAAAAAACAAAAAAGGTTCGATATAATTTTTTTAATTATTATTTTGAGAATTCTGAACTTTCAGAATTCTGCCTTTAATCTCACTATTTATTTCCCAGATTAACAATTTTTAAAAAATTATGTCAGAACTTTTTTTTTTCAGTGGCCCCTATCCTCTTCCGTAAATATCAGACTTTCCCCTCTTTAAAAAAAATAACAGAAATTTTAATTTTTTTTGTGGACCCTAGTTTCATGACTCCCTCTTCTTTGTGTGTTATTATCCTGGTCAGTCCGTCTGTGTTCTCTCGACCCAGAACAGCTCAGCACAAAAAAGCTGTCCTGCAGCTGCGACTTATCCACCACCAGTCCCCGAGTTCACGCTGAAAACAGGCCTCTAATGTTTTCCTGGTGTAAGCATGCATGAGCCGTGTATGTGTGTGTATGTGGGTGGAGGGCTGGGATGTATGGCTGGAATGTTGGACGGGAACTGAGTGACAGGTTTGGACTTTGGTAGGTAGGCGGGGTTCGGGGAACATGCCGTCTGTGACATCACCACCACCCGAACGCGAGGCTCAGCCGGGCCAGCTGCCTGTTGCAGAGGTGGAGTTTCCTTCCGGCTAAAGCTGACCAGGGGCTGAGTGTGGCCTGACCCACCTCGCCAACAACGTCCAAACTGTACTGTAGCTCCGGTCTGCGGGGTTCCTTGGATTTGTGTTTCTCCCTGTTTTCATAGAGATCTACCAACTTAGCTGCTCTGTACAGTTTGGTGTTGTGCTTGTGTGGTGATCAGCATTTTTCTATTTTTCTTTCAAAGCTGGACACCATGTTTGACCCCTTTAAATAAACTTGACTTTCACTGCTGCTGCAAAGGCTTAAACCCCAGGAAGTAAATAATCCTGTTTTATCAGCCTACAAAGACACGCCCACAGAGACGGTCATGTCAGTACTGGTCCAGTAATTGTTTTAAGTGGAGCTCTAGGATGTTCAATTTCTTTTTTCTTTTTTTATTTTCTCACATCCACTTTCACAATAATAATTCAACAGCCATTAGAACATTTCATTTTACAAGTGGTTTTAGTAAACAATCACCTTTTGTTTTTCTTTTTTTTGTTATATATATATATATATATATATATATATATATATATGTACAGGTGCAAATGAATAAATCAAAAAACCAAAATTTTCGAAAATTTAAGAAAGAAGGAAAAGTAAAAAAAAAAGACCTTAAAAAAACAACAAAGAAGGCGAAAGAAAAAAATCTAACAATAAAAAAAAGAACAAGACAAAAACAACATATCAAAGACAATACCAATCATCGGTTATAAATTCCCTTTATATAAAGATCCTTCGTCGATTCATAAAGATATTCATATCTTTATCATTTACCTCTGGGTATTATTTACGATCTCGCTCAGTGCCAAAAACAAACAGACAAAAAGCTTTATAGGTTATCATTCCATTTGTTCTCCCACCACCTCCATTAAGGATGTTCAATTTCTTTGCATCTTTACATCCTCCATACAAAGTGCAAGTTTGATAACATTGACTTTGGCTCGGTAGTTTGTTGCGCAGACTGGAACAAACTTGCTGACTTGTGTGAGTGTATGTGTGCAGACTCACTCTCCAAGAATGGAGGCCCACTGGTTGACCCCACTGCGAGTGTGTGTATTTACAAATATTTTTGATGTCAAGTCAAGGCAAGCCACGTCTATTTTTAGAGTCCTATGTGACATAACACCATTTCCTCTTGGGGGTGATCTATAAAGCAAACAGGTTTTTTTTCCTTTTTTGTGCAAAAAAAATGTTTCATGATCTACTGTGATCATCAGATTACATTTTTAGCTTTTTTTAATAGGGAACTACGAGCTCTTTTAGATAGACTATGTGACATTTGAATGTGTAATAGAAGGTTCGAGTCAAAGTTGGCATTTGCAGGTCTAGAAACAATCTCAATAAGACAAGTTCAACCATGATATGTTCATTATGGGCATCTGTTATAATCTGATTTAAAAACCAAGATATATGACTTCTATCAGGAAGTATCTGATCTAATAAACATAAACAACAGAAACAACATTTGATGGTTTTCTTAGGGTAGTTTTCTTGCTCGACAGTTTTTGTCATTAGTCAATAAGGTAGAGAGGTTTGATCCAGAGTTGAAGAGTTTGGACCGTCAGTTTTTGCTTCTTCAAACTCTCAGGCAGCTCCTCTTGACTCATCCAGCCTGAGTCATATACCTGATGAAGTCACGGACTAATGTAAGGATTTAAAGGTCACACATTACTGGACGTGACTCAGGCGGGCTTATGTCACACAGTTATTGGTAGTCCTCCTGAGTCATGCTACTTGTTCTGCTGGCCCATATGGCTTTGCCCAGGCTAAGCCTCAGCCCCCCTATTAGCTCTGGCTCTGGCTCTGCTGGCGCTGCAGAACAGCCTCATCTATCACGGGAAACGGCTCTGAGAGAATCAGCTCAGTCAGAGCAGCGATCAGCAGCTCGCCACACCACACCACACCACCCTCGCATGTGCAGGGAGGAAGAAGAGGAGTAGCCAGAGGAGCCCATGCTCAGTGCGGCTGTCTGGGGGTTGACAGAATAAGAATAAGAGGGTGATGGGAAGCTGAGGTCACGTGCTGATGAAGCTACAAGAGCAGGCTGGGAGAACAGGGATAGAGGGAGGGACCAGTAACACAAGAACCTTTTTTTTTTTTCTTTCTGTCTCCGTCTGGGCGTCTGGAGGCACACTGGCAGGGCAGTTGCAGAGCAGTGAGGCACGTTCAAGGATACACAGTATACTGATGAATTATTGAGCAGTGGTGAGTGGATGTGACACAGGCCAGTATACTTGCGTGCTGCAGAGCAACTAGAGGAGTGGAAGGGAGAGATTACCTGCAGCAACACAGAGCTGCAGGTGAGATGAAGCTATTTGTATGCAGAGGGTACAAGAGATACCTTTAAATGGTCACACACACTGAGGAACTAGACCAGCTGTGATTTTTTTAGGCCTTTTAAAAAAAATCAAAGAAATCATATAAGTGAATAAAACAAATGATAAAATGTCAGAAGGGATAAGGGGTGAGGAGAGCGGCCTATTTTAATGCAGTGGAACTGTAATAAACATGAACAAGTAAACCCTGCATGTCAGTACATTACAGATAGCACAGACAACAAGTAGGCTGTGGGTTCGAATCCTTGTAAGGGCCCTTTCATGGACAGCCTCTTAGTCCTGGGTTCTATGATGGGTACAAAGCAGAAAAGCCTGTAGAGGTAGATCTTTCATAGTGTCACCGAGAGCACTATGTAGATTCTAAAGCCGAAAACATACAGGATCCGTACTGAGCGCGTTCAGTATTTGCTCCGTAGAGCAGCATTTGGTTTCACATACAGGATGCGTATTTGGAGCGTAGCAGCAGCGTAGTGCAGCCCCGGTCAGCTGGGTTCAGTATAGAGGAAACAACATGCTCACAACAGGTTGTTTTGCCTTTTTGTGGTCTATTTCCTGCTAATTTGGATATAATTCAGTGACTGTTGAGCTTGTACTGTATGTGAAAAAGCAACTCGTGTTTAATAAAGTAAACTATGTTCCTTTATGGTGTGGTGTTGCCTTCAGACAGAGTCCTGATGGGGTCCACATGGATCAGGGATTGACTATCGGATTGTTCTGTGTCACTGATAAATCCATAGCTAGTAGGTATTTCTCATCTACACAAACTGATACACAGTCGGGAGTCTGCATATGGTGTTTTATTTTAAATACCGGATGACATGCCCGGTTTTCGTGCTTGACTTCCTGTCTAGAACAATCTTCTCTGTGTGGATTGACGCGCATTGTAAGCGTAGAGCAGCAAAAATAGACTTGCCACGTATCTTTAGCAGTGCTACTCTTGATACGATGCTGCGACGGAGCTGATACCCGTCCTGTATGCTTTCCTGCATTGATTAGAATGGCAACCTATTTGCTGCTTGATATGCGACGATGCTGCCACGCTCCAAATACGCATCCTGTATGTTTTAGCCTTAACAGTATGTTGATTCTGGGTTCAAATCCCAGCAGCACTAACTCATATGAAGCTAGTATGGCCAGGATCTCACCACCAGTCTCCAAAATGCCTCCAACAAAGTGCAATGAAAAGGAGATAAAACTAAATAAAAACATGCGCCACAGCAGCACTGTTTAACGGCAGGCGGGATTTGGGTTCAAATCCCTGCATTTCTTGTATAGCTAGAAGGTTCTGGCTTTGCTCGAGTGTGAACTTGACTGACTTTTAAATCACCGGCTTTGGAAATAAAACTGTTGAGATGAGAATAATGAGATGAAAAGACCTACAAAAGCAAGCACTGGTAATGAAAATATCCGGTGTTCAAATCCTAGAGGGGTAATGCTCGTGTCTCAGGTGATTTTTCGACATGTCTTGGCCTGTAGTAGCCATCTCTCAATAATACAAAACAGTGTAATGCAGTTAATGCAGCATCAAGTGTCAAATGTACTCATACTGTAAGCTCCCTTTGTGTCCCTTGCAGGCGGTTAGTCACTGTGTAAAACAGCTCACACTTTAAGACACCAACATGTCTGTAACAGTAAAAGTTTAATTTGGCTTGTTGTTAGAGCAACAGGAAATCTTGTCTGGATTGAGTGTCCTTGTTTTAGGGTGTTGGTTTGACAGCCCCAAGCACTCCCCTCAGCTGTCACCACTTAACTAGTCCCCGAGGAGAGCCAGAACTACAAAACATGGGAAAAATGTAAAAAATGCATGACTCCTACTCCACCTCCACCTCCTCCTCCCTGGCTCTCTGCCCCCCCCCAATGGCCCCACCCGTCCAGTTTTGGGTTACTAGGAGACCAGAAATTGTCTCCAGAATGAGGGAATCAAAGCCTTCAGGATTGAGCGATGTGTGTTGTCGCTGAGGAAACGTCCTGTAAATGTGTTATTAGCATGAAAACCAGCCTGCCGTCTGAACTTAAGCAGTAGGTGTGGTGGTGTGAGGGGATATTTTCTTCAGGGTTTTTGTGCAAGTGTCTGCAGACAGCGTGTTTACCTCCTGTCTGCAGAAGGGCAGTAAAGGTAGAGGTCAGTAAGAATGTTTGTGCTGTTTTCACCAAAAACACAGAGACAGAGTGGCTGTTTGCACTGAAGCAAGCTGGTCTTACTTTCTCTTTCTTTACCTGAATTTATAGTTTTTTCCAAAAAGGATTTCAGTATATCTCTGCGGAAAGTGCTGTTAAGAAAAACAGTTTAGTGTTTTACTCTTTAATGTAGATGGACAATTTTGTCTCAGCATGTAATGCACAAAGGAAATGTAAGGACTGCAAAAACAAAAAATAAAAAAAAGGATTATGTATTTCTGGTGACAGTAGGGCTGGGCGATATCGGGAAAAGATAGGGAAATGTATCATGATATAAAAAATGAAATTTAACAGTGCTTATTGGTAGCATGTCTTTTGCAATACAATAAGCTACTGCAACTGTGGGGTCTTTGTGTCTTTTGGTGTGAGGCGTTGCGTTAGAGAAAGTGGACTGAATGGTCGGCTGTTTCGGCTGCACAGACTCCATGGGCTCCTTGCTCCACTTGGGGTTTGTAACCTTTCGCATTGCGCGTGGTCTGCTGCATGGCACTGCTTCAGTGCTGTCGGCTTCACGTGTTAAAGTACAATGGTTGCATGTAGTTGCAGCCTGCTACTACACAGTTGTTTGCAACTTGATTCTAATTCAGCACATGATTGGTTCAGTGTGAAGCGGACCGGGAGAAACTCTCCTTTTCATTGGCTGTTTGTATAGTCTACCAAAACATGGCAGAATGCAGACTATAGAAAAGCATATTGACCATGTTTTATATTGATATTGAGGGAAATTAATTTTTGATATCATTATCGATTTATCGCCCAGCCCTAGGTGAGAGTGTAAAAAAAAAACTCCAAACACCTAAACTAACTGGTTCAAATCTGTTTATTCCTGAGTTAGATCATTTGGGGTGCATGTTTGAATGAAAGGTGCTTTACAAACTTAATTTCAATAAAAAAATAATATCAAATCCACAGTTTTACTCGTTTAAAAGACACCTATTATGTGTGTTAAGATTAAAAATGCATTGTACCATACTTGACCACGCAAAAGAAACTCAATGTTGGTCCCTCACTTTGTCATAATTTGCCCCTCCATAAAGTAATATTTGAGCAGGCCCTGCTCTATACTGTCAGTATTGAATTTTTACATATAGCTTTGAGTGATGTATTGTCCCCAGAAATATTCACATTTTCCTCTCTCTTCCTCTTCTCTCTCTCTTCTACAGTCATACTTTGTCACTGACTATGACCCCACGATTGAGGACTCCTATACTAAGCAGTGTGTGATCGACGAAAGGGCGGCCCGGCTGGACAGTAAGTGCACTTTGCTGAACAATCATCACCACACAGTCAAGGAGAAATAACACACATGTGGCCTTTCAGTATGTCTCTAAAGCACTCAAGGAATTGATCCCAAAGTTGCTGCAAGTTATTCTATGTATGCGTGCGTGTGTGTGTGTGTTTGTGTCACTGTGTGTGCCTACGCTCTCTAGTCCTCGACACGGCTGGACAGGAAGAGTTTGGAGCCATGAGAGAACAATACATGAGGACAGGGGAGGGCTTCCTGCTCGTCTTCTCCGTCACTGACAGAGGAAGGTGAGTGACACTTTCTTGCTCTCTTTGCGCTCACTTTTCTTCTCTTTGCGTCTCTCTGTCTCTCTTTCCGTTTGCACATCTCTGTTTACTCCTCACAACTACTGTCTCTCTCTCTCTTTCTCTGGCCCCCTCCCCTCTCCTCCCCTCCCTCTACTAAAGGCATAAATCTTACACCCATACTCTCACTTGTTGCCGCTTGTACTTCCGGTCCCTGCTGCTGTGTTTCTTGTTGTCATTTTTGTTTTGTTCTCAACACTACCCTCCCTCATCCTGTTCTCTTGAATTCACTCATTTTATGCACCTTAGTTTCTATTTAAAGGGATGTAGAAAGTTTCCACTTGTTGTGATGTTGCAGTCATACATAAGAGCCTTGGGTTTTAGTGTTTCACTCTGTTAGAATATACAGCGCCCAGCAGAAGTCTGTACACCCCCCTAAAAGTAATGTATTACTCAGTAACTAGATGAGCAAAAGTAGAATTTCCAAAGTTTTGACAGAGCTGAGTTTCACATAACATTTTATTTACCATAAGACAAAAATAAGGGTGATATGGTAATAAAAAATTTGCTTTGCTCCCAGAACTTTGATTGGTGTGTCCTCATTTTTGCATCCTGATTTTAAACTGAAAAAAGTAATTTTTTGTATGCAGCTTGAAAAGTCTTGTTTGCAATCACTGACCTACATTTGGGGGAGTATTTTGTTGTATAGTCTAACATAGAAAATGTTGATTTTGAAAGAAAACTAAAGGTTTTCTGACAACTATAAAGGGGTGTACTCATTTATGCTGAGCACTGTACATCTAAACTTCATTTCTAGGATTAAAAATTGCATGAATTGGCTTTTAATATACCCTTCACCCAAAAACAAGGTGCCTGATTCCATTATCAGCATATAAACCTCAAGATTCACTGTTTTAACTGTCATAGAGATGATGTATCTGCGCTTAAGTCACCTGTTTTATATTTGTCTTACTCTACACTTGAGGTATTATCCTCTTAGTCAGTCTGTCACACCCTGTCGTCCCAGCCCAACTGTTAAGTTCGCTGTCTCTCCCTGCCCCCACCCTCTGTCCCCTCCCAGTGTTTATGTTGTAAACAGTCTTTCCTTCCTCCATTTATATTAGTCAAGTCTTTCCAGATTTACTATGTGCGCACAAAGCCGTCTGCGGGCCCGTGGCTAGAATGCCATCTTTGGTTTGTGGTCACATTCGGTCTCTTTTTTCCTCCCTCAGATTGACATTTTTATTAGCTCTTTGGTAGAAAAAGTGCACATGGCATTTGTATTATTGTGGGATAAGAGTAAGGTCAGTGCACAGAGCTGAGCCTCAGACAAATACACTTTCATGTTTTTAGAATCGTCCCCTTTCTTTCAGACTCACAGGGGTAATAGTGACCTCAACTTCAGGGTGACGGGTGATATCAAGTAGTTATATAACCAGTTTGTGTAAAACACCAGCTAACACCATGTTTTGTGTTTTACAGTTTTGAAGAAATCTACAAATTCCAAAGACAAATTCTTCGGGTGAAAGACAGGGATGAATTCCCGATGATCCTCGTAGGGAACAAAGCAGATCTGGAGCAACAGAGACAAGTAAGTCCAGCAGCAGAGTGCACGGATCTGAACCCGCTGAATGACAGAACGTGCACCCTGTTTGATCCTCTGATGAGATAATATCAGTCAGTCAGTCAGTCGAGAAGAGTCACATTTGCATATGTAAAAAATGGAAGCAAGCGTTTGCAGCTGCAGCTAGCTACTAAGACACAACAGGATGTGAGTGAAAGGATAAAAGAGACACTGTAGAGACGGTGTTGTCAGGAGGGGAGGATGGATGGAGAGAAAAGGGAGTGTGATGAAATGATGAATCCTGTCTGTTGGCATGCAGAGGCTCATTGCCTCCTGCAGTGAATACACACTGCCCCCTTGTGGTGTGCAGAAGAGTTTCATGTAGATGTTGCTGACAACTGTAAATGTTATCGATCCTTTTGATATGGAACATGTAGATGCCCAAGACATTATGTAATCGTTACTGCAGAACTTTGTATTGCGATTTATAATGTACTGTTATTTATCATGCCGTGTGTTTTGTATATTTTGTCTTGTGTGCTCCTGCTTGGGGACAAATATAGATATTGATTAATTGATTGATTGATTGATGGATTAGCTCCTGAGGGAATCTCTGCAGTATTCAAACAGAAAAACAATTCAAGTGTAGGTAATGGTGTGGGCATCCTTTTACATTTGTTTTACAATCACATGTTCCCCCACTATCAGAAATGATGAGAACACAACCAAACAATCTGATGGCGAGTTTCTCTAAGTGTTTGGCAGTATTTTACATCTTTGAAAATTTATGCTAATTGAGTTTTTTGTTTGTTTGTTTGTTTGTTTTTTATAAAGGGGGCAGACAGCAATTGGATCAATTACTTGTTGCATTATTCAAATCCAAATTACGTGCACAGCTGTTTAAAAGAGGAGGATGGGGTTAGCCTCCAGCTGCGTCTCTAATGTATACTAAAGAAAATGCAAAATGCACCACTACTAAAATGTTTTTGTATATAAAATGACTCTGACTTTGGTTTGATAACCACGGTATGAAATAATTTTGAGAAAAGGGCCAGAGGAAATGTTCTGAACAAATGGACAGTTGTGGGCGTGGATGAAATTAAAATGAGAAAACATTTGTGGGATACAATACAAACTGAGCTCTGCAGGCAAAGGCAGATGCATTCAGAAGGTATTGCAATTATTTACTATTGAATTATAACAGCAGAAAACACAGCTATGTTGTTGGTTTGGGAAACTGGGATCTTGGACAATAAAGGAAAAAGTATTATGATTAAAAATTGACACTATAGATCCCTCCTGAGGAGGGACTGTAGTTATCACCAAGTAACGGCACAGATTAATGTTTATTAGTTATTTGCTTGTAATGGTACATTAACATGTTAATAACTGTGTGTAGTTGTACAATAGTTATAGTTACCTTTATATATACATATAAATATTCCCAAATAAGTATTTATGAATACATGTGTATATATACAGTACATGTGAGTATGTGTTTGGATATCTAATCACACAATTGACTGTAAAGATAAATGTGTATACATGTATCAACACATATCAAAACTGAACTTTTACATTTCTGAATTTATATTCAAGTATTGTTACTAACCTTATACAATTTATGATAAAATATTATAAAATCAGAACATGTTTAAAAGAGATGATTATCCTACATGTTGGTATTTAAAGAGAGAGGCTTGGCTGGGTCTTAAATTATTTATTATTGTTAAGTAACAGAGAAAGGTTAGTATTCAATCAGTGTGTCTTCCTCCCACCCTCTTTTCAGATATGTTAACAAAACATCTATCAGTAATGAAATGGTTTTCTGCATTGTTTGTGTATTTTGTGTGTATTTTGTACTTTTTTATTTGTTTGAAATAATTCAATTCAAAAGAAGAATAGTTAATGAAAACCTAAATAAAGCATCTGATCGATGAGCTGAGATCAATATTTAATGGGAGCGACGGTGTAAGTAGTTGTAAAGCAAAGTATAATGCAAATAAATAGGTAGATATGTCGATTACAATCAGAGTGTTTTGAGTTGGAGTCTTGTCTTACCGAAGACAAGTCCCTCCAAACCCACAGTTAGGAGCGCTACCATGGCAACAGATTCTAATTTCCCCTCTTTCAGCACAAACAAACATTAAACTAAACATTTCAATCAAGTTGACACGAGTATACAGTAGTTAGCATTTAACTGGACATTTACACAGAAGCTTATGATGGGTAAGGTAAACGGGTTCTCTACAGGAATACAAATGTTGTCTTTGTCCTCATTCAGCTCTTCTTCTTCTCTGATCTTTACTGTTGACATGCCTTTGAAGATAAAAATGGGGCAAAAATACCACCTTTCAACCCTTTTGTTTACTAAGTCTGCTGTCATTGCCTAGACTGTCGATAAAGATCGAGTTGTTTAGCCTACCAATTAAGCATGCTAACAAAACTAACATTTTTAGCTCATGTCTGTTAGTAGGAGTGATTTGGATGCTTGGAGCACATTGATACTGTGACAAACAGTGGGGTTAGGTTTTAATCCATGCAAAGAAGTTAAAAATCTGGATGTTATATTTGATTCAAATCTTTGTTTTGAGCCACACATACGGTACGAGATGTTACCAAAAAGGCATTTATCGTTTAAAGAACATCTCCAGAGTGCACCAATTTTTCTCTCAAGCCAATGCAGAGACTTTTATTCATGCTTTTATCACCTGCAGAATTGACTATTGCAATTCTTTCCTCTCTGGTCTTCCTAAAAGGAAAATTTCACAGCTTCAGCTTCTACAAAATTCAGCTGCACGCATGCTGATGAAGACCAGGAAGAGAGCCCACATCATGTCAATTTTAAAATCTCTGCGTTGGCTACCTGTGTCTCTTAGAGCAAAATACAGCACTTTCTACTACATTCTATGTATGAAAAGTGCTTTAAAAATAAAGTTTGATTGATTGATTGATTAATAAGCACATCACAGAGGTGCAGTAAAGCCACTGTTTGTGTTCAAATGTTACAAAAGATTATTCTCTTTTGTATTATTCACACAAATAGCAAGGTTACTCCTTTTTGTGGTTCTACAATTGTCTTCATCGTTATTCACTCCATGCTTACAAGACTCCTTAGGAGGTATTGTCAGCAATCCTTTGACATGAATCCCTCATTGTTGTCACATCCCTCTACCTCAGGTAACCCAGGAAGAAGGCCAGCAGCTGGCTAGACAACTGAAGGTCACATATATGGAGGCCTCAGCCAAAATCCGTATGAACGTAGACCAGGCTTTCCATGAACTGGTTAGAGTAATCAGGTTGGTGAGTTATAAATGATTCCTATACACGTCTATTTTATCAGTTTTGTTGAAAGGTTAGCAAATAAAATGTGCAAATTACACCCCAGAAGTTAATGTATTGTATTAAATTAAATTAGTGCAAGTACAGACCACACACACAAAAAAACCCAGCATGATTAGTGTTGTAATGAGATGAGACTCTGCACGTGTTCCCAAGAAAGTACTTTTGCTTTCTTCATACTCACAGGAAATTCCAAGAACAGGAATGTCCACCGTCGCCGGAACCTACGAGGAAAGAGAAAGACAAGAGCGGCTGCCATTGTGTGATCGTCTGAGTCTGCCTTATCACTGTAACTCATGCAGCTACTCTGTATCGCCCCCACCCACCCACCCACTCTGCCTGACATCACATCCTCAGAGGATGACTGACCGCTGCCTTCTTCACGTGCATGACTTCAGACAGCCTTTTCTGAGATACTTTGACCAGGAAGCGCTGTCCCCAGGACATCACTAAGGACAACTGACAACGCCAAATTTTAACACCACTCTACCTTCAGTTGTAATCTAATCCACACAAGAGAGTCCCAACACTAAACATTGCCTTTTAAATCAGCCTGACAGATTAATGTTTTGTACTCTGAAGGACTTCTCTTGCCTTGTAGTGACATTTGTACTTGCTACCGAGATTGAATGAAAACTATATATCCAGAATGTTAATGAGTTTCTTTAGTTTTTCAGAGTCTGAGCAGAGCAGAGAGATTATCTTATGAAGCTTTGTGTATGTTGTGCCATACCCACCTTTACTCCCATGTGCTAATCTGCTACTGTACATATGTGACATTTGTTGTGATTTTCAAAGTGTATTTCTAATGAATTATTAAATCACCACAGTACAGTGTGTGAGGTTGACTTTGGTTTTACATATATGAAAGTGAATATATAAGTATGTATATAAATATAATGCCTAGACAGCCCTTAAAGCTACAATGATAGAACTTTATGGCATTCTGCAGTGGATTCTTTACTCTTTCTGTGGTTTCTGCTTTCATCTCAATTGCCAAATATGAACTGTCTACTGTATTAGGTTTTTTAAAAGTCTTATGGATTGACAGATTCCCATCCCTTGCTGTTTCATCGATGTACTGAAAGTAGCAACTCTGTCTGTCTTTCATAGAAGGTGGCGACTCCATCAAAATTGGGCGACCCTCGTTTTTTTTTTTTTTTTTTTTCCGGATTTCCGAGGAGCTGTAGATGAATTTATTGGTAGTAAACTGTATATCTTTGAAAAATAACAAGATTTAAGCTCAAACACTGAACACTGTATGCTCTATAATCAACTTGATGTTATCAAATCCATTTGCTGCAACTCAAGGATCATTCCAATGTGATGCACCTGTCCTGTCTAAAACGTAGAATTCAATACAGATCCGATACCTGTTAAATCATTCCAACAACACAGCTGCAATGTGTTTGTTTTGTGTCTTTAAATTGTTCTGTTAGATAACTTTGACCCCAGGAGAGAGATGGAAACCAGGACGAGAGGAAGCATCGAGCGCACATCGTGATACAAGCGCTCTTCTTTAGGACATGAACTGACTGGACCTGCCACCTGTGGAGCTTCATCACCACAGACACAAAACACTGTTTCTGCCTTCTTTCTCCACCTCTGTACTTCTGTTCAGGCATACTAGTGAAGTACTGCAGTTTGTTTTTCATATCATCATCTTGTAATATAAACTACCAGAAAATCAAACGATGGAAGTGATGGACTTGATTAAATGTTTCTACTCTACTTTTATACATTATTTTCTTATCAAACTAGTTGACAAGTATTTTTATATGTTTATAAGTGAATACACCATCACAGCACAGCTGTGTATATATGTAAAGAGGAATATTTAATGCTCTTGATTGTGTTCAGCCGAAGATGACTGTTGGCCCAAATTAGCAAAATTGGATTCTTTCCCCGGATATGACTAAGAATGTACTTTTTTTAGTTTCCTATTGTGGCTTAATACTCGAAGTAATCTTGTGGTGTTTGCCACCAGCTAAGAGTGTAAAGCCCCAGGTCACGCGGTAGAGGGTTTGAAAACTGCTCCTGGTCTTTACACAGAGCTTCAAAACTTAAAAATGAATGATTCAAATCTCTGATGTATGAAAAACCAACTTCCCAACTTATTGCAAATTCAAGTGTGCATCCAAATCATCCGTTTTTCCTTCTTTTTTTCTTCCATATCAGTGTCTTTTGCCCTGTGTGTAGCTTTTGGTGCTAAAATAAAATCTGTCATTGAGCCAGTTGGGGTAGAGAATCTTTTCTTTTAGATGTAGAAAGAGTAGAGCTGAATCTTAAATACTGAGCCTCCATCTGTGAAGTCTAGAGGAACTATCAACCTGTAAGTATTCACATTATTATTACTCTACAGGATTTTATTTCATCATTACATTAATAACAGAGACGCCATCTGAAGTGACAATTAGATATCCTCTTTCGTTGATTAACTAAACGTCTGAGTTTTGGCAGAACAGTTCTGGAAATAGTCCAGTGATTGATTGGTGGCATGTCTAGGTGTGCAGGGAAGGTTGGCTGCGATCCACATAACCCTCTAATTGATAAACTGTCAAAGCCAGTAAAAGGATGGGTCATCACATTCATTGTATTTTCTGTATTTCCAGAGACTGCCGCTGCTGTGGCTCAGCTGCAGAGCCGGTTGTCCCTCAGTGTGACGGTTGGTGGTGTCATTTGAACCCTGTGGTCACATGCGTAAGTGTTTTTAGGTAAGACACTGAACCCCAAATTGCTCCTGATGGTCCCCTATTAAAGCAGCTTTTGATATCTGTGTATGAAGTTGATGTGAAGGGTGAATGTGACAAGTTGTATACAATTACCTTATACAGTTTGTACTGTGCTATATCCTGTAAATATAAGTCCATTTAACATTTACTAACAGACTATGGTTAAAATTTCTGCCTCGCAGTATAGGTCTGATTCAATGTGCTGGTTTTCAAACAGCCAACTTGTCCTCACTCTTTATTTTTACATTATGGCCTCAGGGATACAATAAATATGTATACATATTTGTGCATTTAAAAGTGCCGCTAGAGGCAGGCACTGACTGCCTAACACCACTGATCCCCCGAGAGCTGCGGATTAATGTTAAAACAAAATTTCAATACTTACTAAATTACAAAATCGACAAAACATGTACCTAGTGCTACCACGTGCTTGGAAAGAAAAAATAAAAACATCTTATCACTGGGTGGGTTTGTCAATCAAAAGTAATTTTAAGCTTCTGAGAGGCTACAATCTTTATAATCCATATACCATAAACCAACAGTTTGTCTCTGTATAGAGGTGATTCCAGTCCATGCACACAAGAAAACATAAATAAGACAGATATCTAACAATGACAAAGACTCTGATATATAAGACACAATAACACCTGAGTTCATCCGGTGCTGTAACAGTAGCAATGATTGAATACATATATCCTGCGAGTAAATGATATCCCTGACAGTGCACAGTGTGAAGAGAGAGAATAAAAACTCACGATACTGATGACATCTTGTAGCTGTGACAGACTCAGAAATATTCTGGCCTTCAGCACAAAATCAGAAACACACTTTCAATGTGAGTGACTCAAAGAATGTGCAAGGACTACACCCAAATGATACGTGAACGTGTTATTGCTGTAAGCTATCATCTGCGTCTTTTGTATGGATACAGATTAAAAAAACACGCAAAAAGAAGGCTGCATCCTGGCTTTGCTGCTTTAGATTAAGACAACATCATCGACAAGATACAATTAGGCATGTTTGTGGTGGTTGAAGTCCCTCCGCACCTGCCTTATCCTTATGTTCATGTGTTGACATGATGAAATCACAGAAATTGGAGTTCGAAGTGTTCCTATTGCAGCCCAAGAGGATATCCCTCATGACCTTTGCCCTTCTCCCACCTCCCTATTGGCTCACCTAATGATAAATTGTGTCCATGTTTCAACAAATCTACTCCCACTCAGGGTTATGAGAGAAGCTGCAGTGTTAACCTGAATGCTAATACAATGAGTCTACATCTGCAAATAATATATCTGACGCATTTTCAGATTTTCTCGAATTGACAACCACAGCAAATTACTTATTGATAATGCCCGACTCATTTCCAGTTTCCTGTTTTGTGGGTTATACTATTAGCCTTTCTGTATTGATTGGTGTTTACTATTGGCTTTTAACTCAAGAACACTATCGCTAAAATTAGTAACACCATCACTATCACCGGATCATTTTTACCCAAAATAATACACCCAATAAATTACACTTGTCATCAAAATAGGACAATAGGTGACAAATTAAAATAGTTTTTTTTTTATTAATCTTTATGCAATGAGGAACTTTATAAAAATGCAACAAAATAACTGAAATTAGTCATTCATGAACAAAAAATCCTAAAATAAATTTAAAGAAACTGTAAACTTTTCCACCCATTCCTGGGGCATGTGAGTCTTCCCTGGTGAAGACTCAGGATCCTTGGCACAATAACAGCTGCAGGAGAGAGAACCAAAATATGGCAGATTTTGAGTGAGTAAAAATGACCAGCTGACTAAAGTATTTCTCATCACCAGAGCCGGCCCAAGGCATTATCAAACTCAGCGCCTGCTCAGGGCCCCACGGCCAATAGGGGGCCTCCAAGAGAAATAATAATAATAATAATAATATTAAAAAAATATTTTTTGCATGTATAAGTGATGCCTTCTGTATGATCAAATATATATTAATAAAAAATATATAATACAGTGAAAACATTTTAGTGCTGCTGCTGATGTAAGCCTATGATTCTTACTGCTGATATGTCAAAGCTCCACCACCATTATGTGCCTTCTGCTGTGCAATGTCCACTGAGCATCCAAAGTGCAGGTAGGTGTGGGGCAAAACAATGTCGCAAAAAAGGACATACTGTATCCTTCAGGAGCAGAGAAAAGAAAGAGGAAGAAGAGAAAAAACGCCAAGATAAAGGTATGTTTGCATGTCAGGGAGTGTTAAAGCGATTTGTGAAGGTGTGGGAATGCTCAACAATCAATATTATTGGCAGAAATAGAGGCCCCAAAATCAAATTATGTTTAGGGCTCTGTATAGAGCTCTTACTTATCTCTTCATTTAATATTATTTTCTTTTTTTAGTCCATCAGGTTTTACTCTTTCTTTTTACCATTTTTATTTTTATCTCCAGTGTTTCTCAGAGGTAACTCTTTCCTCAGATAATGTCTCAGTGTCATGCCGTGTCTCCTTAACAATATATCTTAAATTCTCACCTTATGTGTGTGTATGTGTGGGTGATCGAGGGTGGGTGTATGTCTGTGTGTGTGGGTTGGAGGGTTGGGTTTTATTGTTGTTAATTGTTGTTTTTAACCTCTGTGAGACACTTTGAACTGCATATTTTTGTCTGAAAAGTGCCATACAGATAAAGCTGAATTTGAATTTAAATAAAGGTAGCATGCAAATTCCAGGACCACCCTTACTGACCTTATTCCCCTACATGCAGGTTTTGGATCAGGGAAACAAATATGCCTTCAAAGATGTCAAAGGCAATGCTGAAGATACCCAGGGACCCATGATACTCAGACAAGATAGTGTTCTAGGGTTCAGCAGTCATGGCATACCACTAATCAACATAATAATCAACATATTCAAGTATTGATACGGTCCCTTAAATTAGCTCATAATTTCAACACAGTCGTTAAAATTAATCAACATTCAGTGTCCGCGAATAAAACAGGCTGCCTCAGCATCTGCGCGTGCACAGCGGTGTGACAGCTCGCGCTCCCCTCTCATTGGTTGGTGGTATGGCCCATAGGAGAGAGCGTCTGGCTTTGCACAGCCTCATTCACATAAAACGACGATTCCTGTGGTTCGTGTTTGCACTAGTGAGGAGGAGGAGGACGCGGAGAGGAGCGGTTACTGTTCGGGGGTTTTCGTCTTCTCACCATTCAGTCCAGCCCTGCCAGTTCACCGTAAGAAGACATGGAGGGAGTCGGCAGCAACAGGAGCATGTCTTACAGTAGATGGAGTTATGACAGGTGAGGCAGCTTCGTCGTCATGGCAATTGGACGTTTATAACGCCGACAGTGTGTTGTTGCATGAAGCTACATGCTGAGTGATGTTGTGGCTTCATGTTGTGGCTGAGGCTTGATGAGAAGAACCCCTCCTGCGCAATTAGTTGACAGGTGCAACACATTTGGAAACGAGGGGGGATGTGAAATGAGAATCTGCAGAAGCGAAAGCATCATGCAAGGTCTGCTGGTAGACAGGATGTCCAATTCCAGGATGTTTGTCTAGGTCCATGATGTGTTTACCTTTTTCACCGTCCAAACATCCACATAGGAACAGCTTGAGTGGTATCTATCTATCTATCTATCTATCTATCTATCTATCTATGTGTCTGACTGTCTGTCTAATCTATGGCAGAAGCATTTTGACAAAGTTCATTTTCTGTACAACTTCCTTCATGCATTTTTAAGTTAAGCTAACTAAACTTCATTACATACTTTGTTAATGAAGCCTACCCAGTCATAATGGTCTTAAGGAGGACAGTAAGCCACTATCTTCTTCTGTAACTATTATTTTGACAAAGAGTTTAAATTGAGAATGATTGCATCATTGTTTTTCAGAGGTAACCCGTCGCTTATTTCGATTTGTTGAAAATGTTCATTTCCTGCAAGCATGTCATCATCAGCATACAGTAGTATCTGATAATTGTGATTGTATCATTCAGACCGAACTGTTATGACCACAGAATGTAAAGCATGAACTTGTTCTAGTTACCTCGGAGGTCAGAAGTCCGAGCTGAAAATGACGTCACAACCGAGTTCTCAGGGTTTCAGCTACCAAGTCAGAAAAAAGGCAAAATTGGAGGTGGAAACAAGATGGCTACATCAACGAAAGTTATTTTAACGCTCGTCTCAATATAAGGCAAGTGCTAAAATAACTTTTGTAGATCTAGCCATCTTGTTTCTTTTTGACTTGGTAACTAAAACACTGGTAACTCAGGTGTGATGTCATTTTCAGCTCCGACATCTGATCTCCGAGGTAACTCGAAGTCAGCATTATTCTCAGCTACGTCACTAATTGGTTGTTGGTGATTGCTTGGTTGCGACATGACTGCTTTACCGGCAATGCGTGCTTAACTTTCAGTCAACAAAACAAAAACAACAATGTGGAGTTAAGTTTGGCCTTTTCACCTTGTTACAAAAAGCTACTGGGTGCGCACTTGATTTTTAACTCATCCCTATCCCAAGAAGTGCTAAAACCTTCTATTTTTGAATTGGACTGCCAACATGTTTATTTATGCTCTACAGTATGGCTGTTTTGAATGGGTGTGTATGTGGCCTCAAATGCTTTTGCAGACAGCCTCAAGAGGATGCTTGAGGAACTGCATTTATCCATCAGACTCACTTATTTAAGACTTATTTAAGAGTTTGCCACCCACTGAGCAATAGACGGCTATTTGACATCGAGTTTTTTTTAGACCTAATTTCAACCGTCTAGATTCTGTATATTTTTAGACAGAATTTAGACGTTGCACTTTAACCCGTTATTCGATAACTATTTATTTCAAAAAGCAACTGTGAGTTGCATAACCGATCTTCAAGTACTTAACCAAAATAATGATGATAGCCGTTGAGCAATATACAGTTAGACCTCTGTTAGCCGGCTAGTCTAAACTTGGTCTAAATTTAGACGGCTAAAGAACTTTCATTTTTAGACCTGTGGTAGCCTGATTTCAGTTGTCTAGGCTACATTTAGACGTACATTAGACCTCTTTTAGACCAAAAAATGTTCAGTGGGCACTTAGTCCTGACACGTAAAAATGACCCTAACATATAAGAAACACATACAATGGGTGGTGTATTATAGGATATCCCTATATCAGAGGTCAGATTTCAATTTAAACCTCATAGGTTGAATTTAGCTTCTTTTTTAACACACAAAGAATGGAAAGAAAGGGGACACATTAAAGTAGGTTTAATTATAACAGCAATGGTAAGTTAGATTCTTTCAAACGTACACCATGCTAGCCTTGAATAGGACAGTTGAGCCACCTCAGTCAAGAAGCTATCATAATCATTGTCAAAATATAGAGGTAGTTAATTCGACACACACAAGAGTACTCAGTTATTGTCCTCAATGTTTGATAGCGCCCTTATCTTGGCACATGTCAACACATACAAACCATGTACAAATGAGCTATATCCAGATCCTCTTGGAGTCAATCTCAACCAGTCAATTGGGAATACAATAGATGGTTAGAGATATTGTGTGGCAGAATTTTTGATCACCAGAGGCACAATCGAGGAGGTTTTACCTTGACAACACTGTACATGTAGCCTTGGACAATATAATTGGTATTCTGAATCAGTGCTTGGACATCCCAAGGGACGACAGGCAGCCAGAGCCTGTGGTTAGCTGCTGCTGAGGATTTCTTGCAGCGCAGTGAAATTATGTTCACCGTGTTCAACCATTAATGAGGCAAACATGTGAAGTACATGGATTTGTGCTATGAAAAGGAATAGCTTGTTATTTGATTTAGCAGCAGCTGTTTCGTAGAATATAGATTTCCTCCAGAAAGTCATTAGCGTTAATCAAAACGATTCACATATCCCCAACTCTTTTCATCACACCGGTAAACAGATTGTTGTGTCGAGAAAGTAAGTATCCTTTCCTGCTTCAGACACACAGTCACACTGACAGTGAAATTAGAGGAGACCAATTTAAACTACTTCTTATTCATGGAGGAATAAATCAATTCAACAAAGACTGCATTAGGATGTTTATGTAAAAGTGTAAGGATGCAAAAAATAGGACTCTGGTATTCATGGTTTCTTCTGAAGTACTACACAGTAAGAAAAGAAGTCTGCTTTTAGTTAGACTTTGAAGTATTCAGTGAAGGACACCTCTGTGAGTGCAATGCAGGTGATGCTGGCTGTGATTGCCAAGTATATTTTCTATTACTGATATAAAAAGAGAAAAAAAAAAACAACAACTCTGCTGCATGTTCTGTCAGATTCCACCGGAGTTGAGGTTGAGTACATACTCACTGCAACTAAGAGACTTGTGCACGTGTCTGCAGGGCCGGTTTTCACTGACAAAGCCTCGAAGGAAATATTCATCATTATTTCAGACTTGTGGTCCACCCACACAGGTTTCTCATATTTCGCCTGATTAAACCTTGACTGTGATGGTCTAAGCACTGAGTGTGTCCAATCCTTCATTTCGCCTGAAGCACCTGATCGAGTAGGAGAGGTCTGACATTAATCACCAATCTTAGGTAGAAATTTTCCCCATTTTGTTATCGGATTATTAACTTCTTTAAAACCCCGGTTTGTAGACTACACCAAGGCTTTAAGGTCTGGCTTTGTGTTTGATGAAGTTTTATTTGCAGGGATTTAGCTCTTCTATGACCAGGGCAAATCTTTGATAAAGGACAGACTTTTCCCAAAGGCAATATTGCTGCAACCATTCCTCACCAAAGACAGTTATTTATTGTTTAAAGAAAGAACAACTCAGACTTGACACTGGTGAGGCTATTCTCCATCTTACTGATTCATGAATCATTTTGGTCTTAAAAGAAGTTAGTGTGTGAAATATGTACATTTCTCATACAGTACACAACAAAAAACTGCTTCTTGCTTCTTGCTATGAAATTACCACTGTGTAGCAAAGTCCCTTTTTCTTCCTGACCCAACTGCGGGCCAATCCAGTCATTTCCTTTTGCTCTGAAAGTCCTTGTGTGATATGAGTTAGCCGATTTTTCAGTCTAGTCATGTCTTTTGGATGTGTTTTTGCAGGCGATTCATTCATGTTAGCGCCTTCTGTAGTTAGACCTATAGCATGTGCAATCACATTGTTGTGGCACCAGGTCAGTAAACACCGTCTCCTGGAGATGGAGGGGCAAGGTGGATAGACAAGATAAAATTCAGAGCCTATAGAGCTCAGTGTATAACCTCATGTTTTTAATCAAAGGGAAAGGTAGAATTGAATTTCTATGTGCACGGTGTGTTCCTCTGTCACACTGCAGAAGTGCAGAAGTAGGTACAGAAAAGAGGACACAGTGAAACTTCTACAATGTCAGAGCCTTTATATTCTCACATTGCTTGGTCCATGAGATGATTTGATACAGGAGCTAAAGCTTGAATGAGGTCAAAAAACAAAAGCCATTCATTTTGGGTTTTTGGTGTCTGTTATGAAGGCCATGTCATCAGGTTACAGAATTAATCGCTTTTTTAATTTCCCTTCTAGGTAAGCGATTTCACAGTGCACTGTGCCAAAGAGAGAAAAAAGGCAGGTCTCTTGAATGTTTTTGTTTCTTGATAAAAGCTCAGTGTCTGCTTGATTCATTTGGGATTGTGAACTGTCTGATAAGTAGCTGCTGAAAACAACCACCTACTCCTTTTCCCCTTAAAATACAGTGAATATTCTTAATTAGAATATGTTGGCCATTTTGTATGGGCCACCAGACATGCAAATAAAGGATGCAAATAGTATTTTTTAATAAAACAGTACTCTGTTCCTATTATCAATTAGATTATCAATGTTTTTTCCTGCTTTATGCACATCTGAGGATAAGAAAGGCCAAGATTTAGTGAGCAAATATTCTCAATCCTGAAATGAATATTGTTAATACAAAAAAATCAAAACAAATAACAGGTTTGACTCTTTGAACGTTTTATTTTTAATGGTAATTGCAGAAATCTGTACGTGCAATAATGGGGTTTAAGTCTTCATGCAGCCATTGGGCCTTCAAACTAAGAATACTCACAGGACCTACGTTAGAAGTCCATATTTCCATGGTGAAATTTATCAATATTGACTTGTAGGTGATAATATTAGTATTCTGCCTGACTACAACCTTGGTAAAAGCTGGCATATGAAGCTCTTTAGAAATCAATGGCACACAACACCAGTCTGCATAATACAGCAGTCATGACATGTTCTGTCGATTTAGTTTTTCACTGGTTTGTTATTTGAGTGCATTTTGTGTGTGTTTTCCCTAGTGTTTCTGTTCCCCTGTAGTCCAGTCTTGTGAGTTTTCAGTTTCAGTTTGACCCTGTGTCCCTCCTGTTCTCTGTGTTTTATTCTTTATATCAGTTTTCAGTGTTTCCTGTTTTATTTTGTGGTAGTTGATTCCTTGTGGCGGTGTCCGAAATGAATCACTCAATCCCTAAACCCTAACCCCCATATGGGGTTTTACTATATAGTTGACTGTGTAGTGAACTTAATCACCGGAGGTTTCGGACACTCCATGGCAAGACGCAATCCATGACGGGATGCCCACCACCAGTAAGTGACCATCGGATGGTCACTACATTTTGCAATGCTTTATGGGAAATTTTGAGTCGCCTATATAGGGCACTGGAATTGATCACTGAGGTTTTGGACACCCCTCAAAATGGCGCTAACCCCCATGTAGTCACCTATATAGGAGTTAGGGATCCATTTCAGACACAGCCTGTGTTTCTAGTCTGGTTTTACTTCCCTTGTTTTCCCTCCTTCGTTAATCACCCATGATGAGTCTCACCTGTTGCTTGTTTCCCAGTGTGTATATAGTCCCTGTCTTCCCCTCTGTCTTTGTTGGTTTATTGTGTGTGTGCGCATGTCTGCCTGTTCCCTCTGATCTTTGAGTCCCTAGTCTCCTTGTGATTTTTACCCCAGTGTATTTCGTTGGATTTTTTTCTTTTGGATTTTTTGAGTGGACATTTGTAAGTACGTTTTTATTGCGCTCTTTTTAATAGATCATTTTTTGTTCTGCATTTGGGTCCCCTATCCCTTTTGTTAAACCCTGGCTCATGACAGCAACAAAATGGCATATCATCCTTTCTCTAAACGCCTACCATAAAATGCTGATCAAACAGCCCAGAAGCTTTCTATGGTTTTTGTTTGACATCTGCTCAGTCTCCAAACATAAAACCAGTCATAAAACATTGATCTGATCATTGAATTTGTCTCAGCAGCATAAAGAAGCCGAAGGAACATGTATTGCCTAGACAACCATGTGATTTCTAATGCTTCAGAAACATCCGCAAAAATATGCTTCGCAATCAGTTGAACCACTGCATTACAGGAGAAAATCAATCTAACAACATCTATGCTGTTTAATCTGAAAATAAACAGCAAAACAAACTTCTCTTGGTCACGGTTTGTGACTCATACTCTGACCAGGATATTACAATTTTTCCTGTTATTTCAGCACAAGTATAGATCTTAACAAAAGATGCATGCTAATACAGATTGGACACTGCATTCACATGGTTGTAGTCTTTCTAGATTTTTCTGAATTGATGTAGAAGGTGTCACTGTCTGTACAGTATTTGTTTGGAGGCTTTCATTGTTTGCTCAGTGGTCATGTTGCTGGGTCTGTGTTATTGTCTGTGTTTATTTGAAAGCTCTGCAGCTGACTGAATTATATTCTTATAGCAATACTTTCTGTTTTTAATCCAGACATAAAGTTCTTGTAATCGTGGTAGCTGTTGTTTCATGTTATGATTACCATCTGTGACTTTGGTTTCAGGTCAGATGGGTTTATCTTAGGTGTGTCCCTGTTTGTTCAGCTTGTGATGTAGGTGTGAATTGGCCTCAGTGGGAACCGTTGACAGTCAGCCCTAAAAGTGTGTTTATGTGTATGCTCAGGAAAGCTCTCTCTGCTGCTTTATAAACGCAGTAAGGTAAAAAGAGGCCAAAGCACCACACTGGTGAGAGGTCCTCTCCCCATGAGTGTGTATCTAAGACTGGTTGTCAGCTACAAGTCACACACACTAATTGCTGTTAGCTCCTTAAGTGGGAATTCATGGTGTCAGTGGTCATTGTGGGTGGCTTTCAAAATGAGTCAGAGCCATGCACATGAGTTTCAGACTGCAAGAAACGAAACACAGGTTTGAGATTGGTTCAATAGTTTTCATAAGAAAATTA
This sequence comes from Xyrichtys novacula, assembly GCA_962446985.1. Classification (NCBI taxonomy): domain Eukaryota; kingdom Metazoa; phylum Chordata; class Actinopteri; order Labriformes; family Labridae; genus Xyrichtys; species Xyrichtys novacula. The sequence continues at coordinate 33,578,530 of OY660864.1, read as the reverse complement.
AAGAAGTATTTTTAAGTGTCTGAAATAAACTATAAACAGCTAAACAACACTCCTTTACTCTATTAATATATGTGTTCTTCTCAAGCACAGCATCAAAAGCTTTTTAAAGGTAAAAATGAAAAAGTGGTGACACCTGTGACAGCCTGTCAGCAGTCTGTAGTCAGTCAGGTGGCAAAGCAGATGAATATAGCAGGAAACCCTCAACAGGGAAAGAGCCTAACAGCGAGAGAATCACTGAATTCATTCAGCATCAATACCCGGCTTTTCATCCTGAACAAATATGCAGGCTTTGGCAAGATAATGATGTACCTGCATTGGTATCATTTTTGACCAAAGTGAGTGATCATATTATGACAAAAATCCAACTGTGCAGTCTTGGTTTAGACTTTTTGGGGTCAAAGACAGTCCGCCCCTTTCACTGAGTTATGAGGAGGTGTTGTAAAATCCATGATCCAATGAAGGTCAGGATTTTACTTTGAGACCTCTTTGTTACAACATAATTTTGTACCGTTTGATTGAAAAATTCTTGACTCTGTTTATTACCTCGGCTTAGTGAAACATTTTTAGGTCAACTCTCTCTAAGAAGCACATGGCCGGGTTGTTTGAATTTAATTTGGTTCTGCCTCTTCAAAGTCTTTCATATTCTTCACCAATAGTGTTATAAAACTCTGTGTAACCCTCTCCTTCTGTGGTGTTAGTATATTTGATTATGATAATCCTCAGATCCACAGGACCCTGCACTGCCTACTGCAGATACAGCGACACCAGTGTCCAGTTCGTCTGTACATGAGAGAGGACGCTATAAAACTAAATATTATTGAGTTTATGTGGTTCAGTGCCCTGGGATGATACATTAGTACGCCATAGCATCTTCAGTACAAATTGCTGTCAATAACAATAAACTATTGCTGTCTATGTTATGAATACACTCTCTATAAACTGCTATTGTGACAGGCTTGTGGAGCATTTCATCTGTGGAAAATGCCCAGGTTTAAGAAAAATGCCATACCCCATTGTTTCGTGATGTGGCCTGTCATGCCTTATTCATCAGAGCTTATGACTCTCGAGCTCACCAGCCCCCCAACTGCACTGTTGTTATTATGCTGCTCATAGCTTAGTCACTGTCCACCTGTTTCTGTAGAAACCACAGAGAGAGAAAAGGCAGGAAGGCAAACTCAGTCTTGAGGGCTTCGTCCACTCTGTTACACTTGTTTCTGCCTGTAGCAGAAGTGGTCGAGATGATTTGGAGCTTCGACACATACTGTTATGAAATTAACTTTTCATATGTAGCCTCTTGATATGTACACAACATGTATAAAACTGAGAGTACCTTAAAAACAAAGCATCTATTCTGTATATACACATATTCTTAAAACAAGTAAACCTTGGTTTGGAAACTTTGTTGTTCGGACCAAGTTAAAGACTGTAAAGGGTTTGGTTTTGATGGAGATCTCAGGGTCTAAGCATGCGACAATCAATGCTGTGCAGTCTTACACATTATGTTTAGCAGTGCTGTAGTGCTATAGTCATCATTAAGAGGCTCAAACACATACACCCACACACACACAGAAGCACAGACAGTGTTAGCTGAAGTATCAATTTGTTCTCGAAGCTATGAACACAATGATTATGAACCTGGAACTGAAACGACTGGAGACTATTCATCAATAGCCGCAGCCCTCAATACCTACCCTGAGGACAAATCTATACTGACAGATGAATAACTGCTATATGTGGTTTGCGGTTGTTCTTACAGAATCTATGTTGTACTCTTTGTTTATTTTCAATGCCTTTCAGTTCATTATGTGCCATTGCGATGAGCAGATACAGCGGCCAAATATCAGATGTTTCCATAGAAGGAGATGACCTGCAGCCATTGTTCAGAGTCAGGTTTTACTTTGTGTCCCTAGAATATTAACAATGAAGATAATGGCCAGCACTACGGCTGAATGCAAATCCTGTTGTCACACAGCGCTAAGAGTGAAGTAAATTGAAGTAACAAAATAAAAGCCAGGCGGGCAAATTGAGATTACAGAATGCATGATGTGAATAATGATTCCCCAACGAATGACACGTTTTGTAGTATTAGCCAGTCAAATTAGGGTCCTACATGGCATGCATCTTTGCATATTGATCTGATATTGGTCAGTTAGCTGTTTGTGAGGCGCTATCTGTCTCACAAGGAACGTCAGTTCAGGAAGATGGAGGAGGAGAATTTGCTGAGCAGAAACTCGTGTTGAGATTGAGATGAAAAAAAAAAAAGAGTGCTTCAGGGTCTGCAAAGGTGAAACTCCGAGATCTTTTTTGTGATGATAGCATTGCAAGAGTGCAGAAAACCTGTCAGCCCAATCTTTTCCTCTGCAGCCCAAAAGGAGAACTGTATCACACAGCTGCTGCTGCTGCTGCTGTGGTGAAGCTGTAAAGGCCTTGAGCTATAAAAGAGAGGTGAATGTAGTAAGACAGAGGATAGCTGATTTTTGGTGTTTTCTGGAATAGATGCTCATTGCATATTTGGTGAATGTGGTAAGAACACGCATGGAAGGAGTTCTGATGTGCTGATCCTTGATGGCAAAGGCAGTTATACAGCATTTGCAGCTTCGAATCACAACGAAGGACTTACAAGAGCTGTGAAATAAACAATGTTAATCACTGACAGCATATAGTCCTTGAAATTACCTTTATGATCAAAACACACAGGCCTTGTAGCTGTTAAACAAAAATGGCTGTAAATTGAATCTTAGAAAAAAGGAAAAGTACCTGTGACAACCCCTCCTGCTCCTCCCCTGCTTTCTCCCCTTGCATGTGTCTGATTCTGCTCTGTGTTGCAGCCTCAGGGAGATGGTGGAGGGCGGAGCTAGGAGGGTCTGAGTTACCTGCCCAACAGGGCAGGGCCAGAGAGCATAAAAGGCCTGGCTGAAATGCTGTAGCTCTCTCTCTCAGCAGGGCCTGCAGCTACCACACCAGCCACCACCTGTTGGGTTTGATCATCTAACATCCACCACACACATTCTCACACATCCAACATTTGCTGACACTACTGATCTTAATCCTGATGCCTGATACTGATTGATAATCATTTTTTGTTAAATAAAAGATCTTGGTTAATGGTTATTGTTGTGTGTGGCCTCCCTTCTTGTTATCTGCCTTGAGCCAGGCAGTAACATACCTTTATTATAGATAAGGAACTGCTGGTTCCTCATAACAGAGGCTGTTGTCCTTATGACAGTGGTTGTTGGCTCGAATCCTGGCCATCACCCCCTGATGCATGTCTTCCCCCACTCTCTAATTCCTAAGTTTCCTTTCTCTCTTTTGCCATCCTTCCTCATAAATGCTCAAAAATGTAACTTAAAGAGTTTAAAAAAAATCATTAACAGCTTTAGGTACAATACAGTTCAATAAGATATAATACAATACAACAGAATATGATATTAGGGATATGGTCCCATGTCAGAGACGTGACTCCACCCCATCCAGTCGTAACAAAGAGGGAAAGACAGGTGAGGAGGTGGAGGACTGTACAAAAGTTGTAGCAGCTGGAGCGGCGGCTGAAGTAGACAAGGTTAATGTGGGAGGGGCTGAGCAGCCTGTGGAGTAGTTATTGTCAATTTTATCTGTATCGAAGTGAACTGCTCAGTATATCATGATATTGATTTGAGGCCATATCGCCAAGCCCTATATGATATAATACAAAATACTGGATATGTTGTGATATAACTTTACTATACAATACTGCCTGCTATTGCAATTGTTTTTTTGTTTTTTTTTTACAAGATTCTGTCATGATATGGTTTGTTAATTTAGTTTTTTCCTCGTGTTGTTTATTTATCACGGTGATCAGCTGTGAGCGTATTTACTCGATCAAACATACCGGAAATGTGCGCGACAACAGCCAATCAGAGTCGAGCTTTTCCTGCTCACTTCTGAAAGTTGCCGGAGAAGTAAACAGAATGACTGAACGTGGAGCAAAACCCGGAGCTGAGGGCAGAAAAATAGATGTCAGCCGTGACTATTGAGTCATCCTCCTAAGATGCCATTGTTGAGGAGAAAAGTTACTCGACGTCGGTTGTTCGGTTGTCCGGTGGTGATTCGGATATCTCCAAAGTGACGTCGAGCAATGAAGCCAATGTGTAAGGTATGTCAGCGGTCTGTGCCCTCAAAAACCAGCAACACAACAGATCTGTTTAATCATTTGAAGAAGTATGAGTGATTATGCGGAAAGCATGAAAATGTGAGCGGAGTCTGCACAGCCTGTCACTGCTGTACGGCACTAGTAGCATTAACAGTTTAGCCACAACTAGCGGTGCAGCCCCCAGACCAAAGCAGCAACAAATCCCATCATCTACATTTACAACATCTAATGTTTACATTTTAAGACGTCGATTTTTTAATTTATTTTTGGTCTTGCATACCTGCAAAAACACTCAAGACTGTCAACTCATTTACTGTATTATTTAGTATTTATCTACATTTGTTTTACTGTTGAGTTCTAATTATTTTTTTTAGTTTATCTTATTTAATTTGCTTTGTGATTTACTTTGTGTGTTGATAAAATGTTAAACTAATCTCTAATTTATTTAGTTTTTAGTACAAATGCTCTAAAACTGACAGTCTAAAAAAATACAAAAACATTTTAATAATAATCGTGATAAAGATCGGACGATATAATAAAATATATTGTGATCTTCTTTTTTTTTTTTTTGCCAAAACTCCCAGTCCCATGTCTGACCCCGTTTCTCTCATGTTTTCAGTGTTTCATTCTGTTGATCAGTTTTTATTTCTTCCTGTTTTATATTGTGATAGTCCATCCTTGTTTGTTTCTAGTCTTGTTTTACTTCCTCAGTTTTCCCTCCTCTGTAATTGTCTGCACCTGTGTCTCAGTGCCTCACCTGCTGCTCGTTGCTCATTTCCCTGTGTATATACACTCACCGGCCACTTTATTAGGTACACCATGCTAGTAACGGGTTGGACCCCCTTTTGCCTTCAGAACTGCCTCAATTCTTCGTGGCATAGATTCAACAAGGTGCTGGAAGCATTCCTCAGAGAGCTTGGTCCATATTGACATGATGGCATCACACAGTTGCCGCAGATTTGTCGGCTGCACATCCATGATGCGAATCTCCCGTTCCACCACATCCCAAAGATGCTCTATTGGATTGAGATCTGGTGACTGTGGAGGCCATTTGAGTACAGTGAACTCATTGTCATGTTCAAGAAACCAGTCTGAGATGATTCCAGCTTTATGACATGGCGCATTATCCTGCTGAAAGTAGCCATCAGAAGTTGGGTACATTGTGGTCATAAAGGGATGGACATGGTCAGCAACAATACTCAGGTAGGCTGTGGCGTTGCAACGATGCTCAATTGGTACCAAGGGGCCCAAAGAGTGCCAAGAAAATATTCCCCACACCATGACACCACCACCACCAGCCTGAACCGTTGATACAAGGCAGGATGGATCCATGCTTTCATGTTGTTGACGCCAAATTCTGACCCTACCATCCGAATGTCGCAGCAGAAATCGAGACTCATCAGACCAGGCAACGTTTTTCCAATCTTCTATTGTCCAATTTCGATGAGCTTGTGCAAATTGTAGCCTCAGTTTCCTGTTCTTAGCTGAAAGGAGTGGCACCCGGTGTGGTCTTCTGCTGCTGTAGCCCATCTGCCTCAAAGTTCGACGTACTGTGCGTTCAGAGATGCTCTTCTGCCTACCTTGGTTGTAACGGGTGATTATTTGAGTCACTGTTGCCTTTCTATCAGCTCGAACCAGTCTGGCCATTCTCCTCTGACCTCTGGCATCAACAAGGCATTTCCGCCCACAGAACTGCCGCTCACTGGATATTTTTTCTTTTTCGGACCATTCTCTGTAAACCCTAGAGATGGTTGTGCGTGAAAATCCCAGTAGATCAGCAGTTTCTGAGATACTCAGACCAGCCCTTCTGGCACCAACAACCATGCCACGTTCAAAGTCACTCAAATCACCTTTCTTCCCCATACTGATGCTCGGTTTGAACTGCAGGAGATTGTCTTGACCATGTCTACATGCCTAAATGCACTAAGTTGCCGCCATGTGATTGGCTGATTAGAAATTAAGTGTTAACGAGCAGTTGGACAGGTGTACCTAATAAAGTGGCCGGTGAGTGTATATAGTTCCAGTCTTCCCCTGTTTCTTGGTTGGTTTGTTGTATGTATGTTGATGTCTATGTCAGCATATGCTTATCTTTCCTGTGAGTCTCAAGTGATTTTTGGTTCTTTGGATTTTGTCTCATGTTTTTTTGCCTTTGGGAATATTTCAGATGGACATTTCATGTAAGATTTTGTTGCCTTTCATTTAGTTCATTTTAAATAAATCCCTTTTTTATGGGTCCTTTCCCTATTTGTTTAACTCCAGTCTGTGACAAATTCGTTATGATACTGTTATGATGTCCAGGTTGCTATGAAAGAGACTCGATTTGTGAATGCAAGAACTGCCGATACGTCAAATAGTCAAGTTACATACCCAGTATTTTTACAATGAATTTAAAGTTAGTGTACGCAGAATTTCATCTATATCCCACCAGTCTCTTACAATTTCAGTACATTGATTTGTTCATCTTTTTAGTCTCCTGAAAGTGTCTTGGCCAGCTAATGTTACCCTTGCCAAGGTTTCTTTCGAGGCCTCAATAGAGCTCTGCACGCTCTGAGAACCCTTTTAGTTTGCACGGTAATTTTTCTCATTTTCAATCTTCAGTCAGTGTCTGAAGGCAGAACATAAGTGATGCAGATGAGAAAGGACAATCAGCCCCGCAGCCCTGATAGAGCCTCTCAAATGTCCTCCAGGGACGTTTACTGATTATTTATGTTCAGAGGAGAGAGAGAAGATGATCTTTGGAGTCTGGCAGCATTGCTGGATGGGCAGTCTGGAGATGAGGAGGTGTTTGTGTGGGACAACTTTCTAAGGCACCACAGTGTTTTAGTAATGCATATCCAGTATGTAGAGAAGTGACTACTGACTACTTGCCTTGCCTCTCAGTCAGCCATTATTTGCAGAGCCTCAATTTTTGAGTGAGCCTTCTCTCAAAGCTGAAGGTTTCCAATGTACACTTAAAAAAGATCATACTTATGTCACCCAAAATGCTCTTTAGATTCTGTTTTATGTAGGGCTACTCTGAATGTGATTGCACTTGTTAAGTACATCACTGCAAACAACCCCAAAATCATTTTTCCTGATAAAAACTCACCAAGTGCCATTGCTATAATCACGTCTATTCTCATATTGGCGTTTTTGACCAGAGAAATCCTGTATCTTCAGAGTTGTAAAGGCAGTTTCATGATAGGAGTTCAATTAAATAAGGACAGCTTTTGTGGCTCCCCTGATTCGATACCTTTACTGTCTTATTCCTACAGGAGAGCTTGTTGCTTCTCCTTCACATCAAAGTTGATTTATGTTGACTTACCCTTTAAGCAGCAGGTGTGCATTTGGATCAAGAGTCTGAAGCATATCAACCCAGCTGTGTCCATGGCTAGTATAGATACACAAAACACATTAAAGGGTGTTGGTATATTGGCACTTTTTTAACATGAGTGGTCACTAGAGTAAATAAAAACCTTTTGCTGTTCCCTGGTAATGAAAAGAGAGAAAATACATGTTCAGTTTCTGTGTGGTGGTGCTCCAACAGAGTTTCAGTGCTATTATTTTGTTGCACAGATATACGGCATTGTTTATTTTGTGTTTCAGTAATGGTGTCAGGGGGTTGTGTCTTTACTTTGGAGGATAGGATGGATAGAGTTGGAAATGGAGATAGATCAGGGAGGCCATCTGCATAAAGAATAGTCCCTGTATATGGGACATGCGCTTACTGTAGACCTCTGGGCCAGCCGTGTGCCATATCAGGATGTTTTTTCCCTCTCAGGAGTAATTCTGTATCATCGTTTCTATGAATATACACTGAACCCTTCCTGCAGATCATACTTTGACCACATGTAATTTTTGTTGTTTCTCCTCAGTGCAAATCAAATCTGTGAGACTGTGAAATGTGAGTGTCACAGACATATCTGTAAGGGTTAGAGTCATACATTTATATAGGTAGTGACACACTCTTGTAAATACAGTCATTTTGATATCTGATACATGTTTACATACATATGTTCTTGTTTAGTTGCAGGGCAACACAAGAGTACACATATTGTGTTTGCAAGGACAATTTCAAGCCGTAGCAAATCGATTTTTTGCAGCCAGTGATCAAATACCTGTCTGCCTCACTCTCTGCTTTATCAGCCCTGTAAACATGAGAAAAGAGCTAACAAACACAGAAAAACACTCACTTAAAGATGGACAGTTTTCATATCAAGCATATTCAATTTTCTGTTTGTGCCTCAGTCAGCTGCTATTAGCTTAAATATTTGGGTATCTTCCTTTTTATTCATACTATCTTTTTAAATCTAGAAGTTAAATAATGGTTTCTTTTTCTTTTAAGTTTATGTGTTGTCATTTCAATTTTATGTTTTGTCTTAAAAATCTCACGCTGGCCAACTAAGACTTCAGGGCATATAAATCATGCATTAATATTGAGAGGAGAATAAGACGGTTTTGAAATATGCTGAAACTGGAGATGAGCATCTGCAGAACACCTTCTCTGAGCTTTAACACCAACAAGAGCTCCTTTTTCAGTTCACACAAATCTAACCTTTTCCTTGCACTTTCTGTATTTTATTATCATAGGTTATTTGTAATTGATTTCCCAAAGATCTGTGATTATTATTTAGGAAACCACATACTTACATAGGCTATACATGTATAAGATACAGTATGTTTATCCTGCTCGCTCGCTCTCTCTCTCTCTTGTTGTTGTATTTATCTCCCTCCTCTCCTCTGTGGCTCTGTACTGCTGGATGGTGTTGGAAATGGCTTTGAGGCTGGTTGCTATGGTGAAACATGATGGCATCAACTGAGAGGTGGCATCAAGTTTTTGAGGAACCGGGTTGCCAGCGTGTGTATATTTTTCATGTGTGTATAATTGTACACCTGTACATCCACAAGCGCACTGTTTGTGTGAACGTACGCTGTCCCCTCTCTTTCTGTCTCGTCTCCACCTGTCATTGTCCTGATTGGTCTGATGGAGAGTGCTGTTTTGATTTAGTTGAATAAATCACAAATGGACTGATATGGAGTTTTTTTAACAAACCCGTATAGTGAGTAGGAGGAAGAGGAGACAAAAACATGATAACAACAGTTTGACAAGTGCTTGTTGTGGAGACACAGAAATGTGTTTGTTGAGGCGAAAACTACACTTTGCAGGCACCGGCATCTGAATGTTAAATAAAGTAATAGAACATTGTGCAATAAATAAATTGTAAATAGAGACACACTTGAAAAAACTGCACATTTTTGTCCGTTTTTTTGATACAACTTCATTTTTCTTATGATGAATATTCCATCTTTTAATATCGCTGTGAGCATTTAGCTTTTCTTTGTAAGTGATGTAAAATAGAAAAAAGAGAGAGTTTGCAATTGTCTTTCAGGTGAGACCATAGACTGTATATAGAATGGACGCCGTCTGCCTCCTCGCTGGGTGAAGCCACTCTGAGAACAGCACCCTCTGGTGATGGGCTGCAGTATAGGTCATAAATCCCGCCTCCTTCAGCAATCCCTATGGAGCTGTGGACAAACTTTAAGAATTAAAAATTAATTACATAGAATATAAATTTTTCTCCCCCCTGCTTGTGACGTTGATATGTAGTTACTGTAAGACTGGTTAACTCCATTTTTAAAAGTTATTAGGGGGTTCATGTTTTCTATGATTGACACTTGATACAGCCTATGGGTGTACGAAGATTGCGTAGCTCAAACGGGGATACAATGTTTAAGCTGAGCGTCATCACAACGACTCTCGGTGACTCTCCTGCTGAATGCGCACAATGCTACTGCGCAATGTTGGTTACAGGAAACGGAGAAATATCACGGAAATACCGAGAGCTTTTTGACTTCAAATCCATATACAGTTGAAAAGCAGAACCAAGTTGTCCATAGTAGATACAGTCTATGAGTGATACCAAAGCAACAGCCAATCACATAACTTGTTTGCACTGTTAACTTCAATCTATTATGTATCATTGGTTTATTTAGAATTAAGCAGTATCACTCATCCGTATCTGGTAATATCATTATTTTGGAGTTCAGCATGTCTTTTAACAGACTATCACCAGAAATAGGGTTCGAATCGATTTTGTCAATATACAGAAAATTCCTTTTGATTATTTTCTTATACATGATTGTCAATTATAAAACAATATTTGGTATATTGTTTTAATACTTTACGCACATAGACAGACCATTACCACTGTGTCGTTTTTTTTGTCCCTCAACGTCATTGTTTATCCTATTAATGCAGATTAGTGTGAGGTTGAAACATGACCTCTCAGGAGACAAACGTTCATTGTTTACATCTCTTATTCTCATTCTTGCCTGTCTCTGCACAAGTACTCTTTATAATTAAAAAGCTGTCAGGGTGTAAATGAACTGCAGGACCAGACACATTGAGAAATGAACACAAACCGTGTGCCGCACAAAGCAAGAGTACAAGGTGTTTCTGTTCTGTAATTGCTGTTGTTCTTAATTTTCCTCGGAGCTGTCGTCTTTTGTTGACTCTCATTCCTGTGATGAGTTTCTCACTGTATGAATTGAGGACCAAAATTACAGAACACACTGCCCTGTTATGACTCAGTGGATGAAGGATTTTTATCACTGAGCGATTGTGTTTGGTTGTTAGGCGAAGGGGGATACAGACACCCATTTATTTATTGATCTGCAGTTCATCATCATATCTGCTCTTTGATATCATAATGTCAATATCCAGAATAGTTCATGCGTTTTGTGTTTGTGCTACAAGACTGATCTTGATGAAAGCTTTTATCCTCCCTCTTTTAAACAGACAAGGGTGTAATTATCCCCTGAGTGAGAATTTTTGGTCTTATCTGCCAAAATTTGTCAGATTGTATTTGTATTTTACATCCACTGACATCTTACATCTGGTAGTTTTATCATAAATTCCAAGGTGTTTGATATATGTGTGAACATATATATAGAGTACAACTCAGAGATACTAACTGTGCACATTAGAGCTGCTGTCAAAATGTGCAGGACTTGTGACTTAGCGCGACCACATAACTCCAATTTTAGTGACCCTTCATTGGCTCCCAGTCCGCTTTCGCATTGATTTTAATTTTTTGTTTTGTTTTTAAAGCCCTCAATGGTCTTGCCCCTGTGAACCTGTCAGAGCTCCTGTATCACCACTCCCCAGCCAGAGCCTTAAAGTTATATTCTGGTGTAAAATTAATTTAGGGTCAAACACACCCTAACACTGAGTTAGACACCCCCTCAAGAGATGAATGTTGCCGCCGGCTGGCTTCTCTACTTATACCAACTTAAGTAATGACCACACGATAGCAATACACAGTGATCTGAGGAGCCATAAATGAACCTCAACCAAAACGCCACTCTAAGGCCACAAATAATGCTCAGAACAGCACCTAACTTCATCAACAGGACATATAGGGTCCCAGCCACAGCACTAGCCACCAAACATCTTTTTGGCGTTGCCTAATTTCCTTAGCAAAGAGACGAAACACAACTCACCTACTCTCTTCCAGCAGCCGCTTGTTTGTAGTGAAACCTTGGGCCAGTCCATTATGGACTACAGCGGGGTGTCACAGCTCAAGGAATAACATTTATTATCATTTCTTCATGGAAATGCAATCAGACTGAGACGCTAAGGCAGAAGAACTACTGCATCTGCTGCGCAAAACGGTTAATATGGTGATTATTATTTCAAGGAAATGATAAAGAAATGATAAAGCAAGCGGTCGGCGACATTCATCTCTTGGGGGGGGTGTCTAACTCTGTGTTACGGTGTGTTTGACCCTAAATTAATTTTACACCAGAATATCCCTTTAAATCATCCTTATAGACCGACCTTTTCTCCCTTGCTTTTATTCTTTTACTGTCTGTATTTTATTCCACTGTTTTTAATTTTATTGTTATCTATTTATTTACTCCTTTTATTTATCTCATGTACAGCACTTTGTTTGACTGCTGTCTTCTTAAAGGTGCTTTATAAATAAACTTGCCTTGACTTGACTAGTCCTCCTCATCCAGAGAGTGAATCATGCACTGAGGGCTCTGAGGAGCCAGAAACCCAAACCAACAGCTGATGCACAGCACCTCCGTGTGTCCATGAGTGATCATTACACATACTTGTCACCGTTCAATGAGTCCCCCTGTTGGTGTGAGAAAATAAACCCTGTCAGTCACTGCAGCATTCGAGTGATGTTACTGAACGCTGCAGGTGCAATCAAATCAAATTAGTCAATCACAGAGATGCCAACTGGGAAGACGGTCATGTGCCCGTGTTGGTTCATGCGTCTTTTTCCTGAAGCAGATATTCTTGTTTTAAAAGCCTTCCAGTGAGCTTTTAAATGATAATTAGTCACTGCTGTTGCTATGGCCACGAGAGCAGAGGCGGCCGCGTGATCACTGCCTCCTCGCGAAGATGCTGAGTTAGGATGCAAGTGTTGCACACACACCACACTACACATCTCAGCGCCGCCTCGATCTCTCATCTTATATTAAATGAATTATAAACAGTCACCAACACCGCACTCTCATCCATAAAATGATGAGATTGCCAGAGTGACGGAATCAGCTGTATTTTCCGCGTAAATTCAAAGAGAAAAGCAGTTTGACTTCTGATGTAACCGGGTAACTGTATCGTTTAAGGCTTTAGTCATTTTGATTTGATATAAACCATCTTTTAGTTCGTGTTTTCCTGCCTTACTGAGGTATTTGCTCATCTGAGTCATAGCCAGTAATCGCTGTGAGCTTTCCAAACTAATGAGTGTGTGGATCTGCGCAAACAAATTTGAGAACTGCAGAAAAAACGAAACCAAACATGAAGAAGGTCAATCATTATGAGCAGTTCCCAAACAGTGAGTCACATCCATAGAAAGATCTAAAGATAGACAAGATTTCACCCACTGTTCAACACCTGACAAGATGACTCCCTTGTTTAACATCTCTGTGCCTCTGCTGTCTTTCTGTCAGTAAGGTGTGAGGTACAGTGTGTGTGCGTGAGAGTGTGTGTCAGATGTGTGGGATGTAGGGGGTTCATCTTCCCCCTGTTTGAACAAAGTGCAGGTCATTGACCCCTGAAAGGACAAATTATTACTATTTTTTATTTTATTTTCAAACTCCTAACCTTATGGAAATGTGGGAGAGAAGACTGTAGCTGCGTTTACATGGGCACAATTAATCAGAATAGACTTGATCGGAATAATAATGCGTCATGTAAACATGTTGATCGGAAAATTCTGATCCAATTTGGCTCGATTGGAAAGAAATTGCATTCCGATTGAGAGGGATGGGTTATGCCGATCGTTATTCCGAAACGCATCCATGTAAACACTTATTCTGATCGTGACTCTCTAACCTGACTCAGTCTTCACTCTTTCGCCTTTGGTTTATTTATTGAGGTCAGTACAGGAGGTTTAATTATTAACATTCTGGCATAAAACTCAACCGCAGCTGCCGCGTCTTCTCCTCCGGTATCGAAACAAGTCGTACATACAGCATAATGATGTCACATCTGTACGCACAGTGCAAACTTTGACCAACAGTAAAATAAGTATGCAAGGGCGCCATCTTTGTTGGTTTGTTAACAGCACAGACGTAAATACAACTCTTTCTCTGCGGTTGTTTTAGCAAAATTAGACAACTCCGCGCATGTCCAAATGCTTCTAATCTGAATAAAGCTTGGTGCATGTATACGCACGTCATGATTGGATTATTTGATTTTATAAACATTGTATTCAGATTATCCGATCCCTCAAATTTTAAATCCGATCAAGAAATTTTGTACATGTAAACATGGCTTGTGACAGGGCAGCAGTAAATTATAAATACAGCTGCATGCTTCCTGTGTAAAGACTGTAAAATTGTGTTTTTAATACAGTTTAAGAAAAAGCAGTTCTTCTCTTATCATGTGGAGGCCATAAATTTATACAGAAATACTTATTAGCATAAAAGCTTAAGACTGAATATTGATGGTTTCCTGGAGATATGATGAAGTACAGATAAATTAACAGCAGATATCCTGGATCCGCCGCAGAAAAACAGAGGCTCTCTGCCTGTTTATCGTGGACTGTTTGTGTTAGAGTGACACATCCAGCTCTTTTCATGCATCTCTAATACAAATATGAATATGTTAATCAGTAAGCACCACAGTAACATGAGGAAAAAAAGGTAGTTAGGAGATTAAAAGACCAACTCTGTGGTCACATCCATTATTATACTCTTAAATTTGTTAAGGGATATGAGTGTGTCTAGATCTCTAATAGGAGGTGACACTGTGGCTGTGGAGCATAATTTCACCATAGAGAAAAGAAAGAGGTTGATAAAGAGAGAGGTGACTCATCAGCCCTTACAGAGTTTTCTGCCTCTTACTATAGAATCGACCGCCATTGTTTCCTGTGGATATAAGTGGTTTCATAATGAAAATGCTGCCATTAACACAAATCTCAAGACATTTACTCTTATAAAAACGAACAGCATGTTGGTTTCAAATGAAATTTAGTTGAAGGATAAAAAACCTGTTTAGTTTCTAACCGATCTTACGGCAAATGAAATAAAAAAAAAGAGGAATAATAGTTGTTTCAGTGGAGGTCTATGCTCTCTCGGTGTCCTTCTTACACAGTTTTCTGCTTTGAGTTCATTTGGTTCAAATTTCTTAGTTGAGGCTGTCTATTTTTTTTTCTACTGTCTGTCTGCAAACCTTGGATAATATATCCGATCTATAAAAAACTTCTCTAATTGAATTGGTTTTTAGTATTTGAAGTATTTTGTGCTTGTTTTGTAATGTTGAAGTTTTAGTTGTTTTTTTAAAACGTTTTTTGTTTCGATTTGTCTTTAACACTCATTGCAAAATTATAGTACGTGGTGTACAGTTTTACAAAGGTCTATAAACACTACCTTTAGAGACCTGTAGCCTATCTGGATGAAATCTTTTCAGGGAGACAAGGTTTCAAAGTAGCTTGTTTGTCTATCACTGCGTGTGCCCATATTGCTCATATTCCCCTTGCATAGGAAACTGTAGTATGGCAGTGTCTGCATGTTAAGTAGTTCTGTGAAAGTGACGACTCTGTGATACACCTGCCTTTTACTGAGTCTGAGTGCGTTTGTTTAGGTTTGATTCACTATGAAAAAAGCCGAGTTGATACTCAGCACTCACCTGACAGTGTCTATGTTTCAAACTCTTTCGACGTAGATTGAAAAGCTGGAGGAGATTTATTTTCTAAAGTTGACTTTCTTTTATCATGATGTTTTGTCGTCATGGCTGATACATGGTGCAGGATTTGCAAAAAGACACTTTTCTGTTGAAGTATTGTGTCGGATAAATAAACTCTACAATGAGGGATTTGCTTGATAAAACAACAAAATGGCCATCAGGAGGATTTAATGTTTGTGTCTAGGGGTGTCCCGATACAACTTTTTTACTTCGATATGATACCGATATTGTAGCCTTCAATATTTGCAGATACTGATATTGATCCCATATTGGCACGAAATTGTGCATAACAAGTTTTGCTCTCAGCAGCAAATTGTTTTTCGAACTTCAACATAAAATACTGCCACACGGCCGACATCACTCCTACTCCTTGGTACTTCGTTAGTATCTTAGTACACACTGCTGTTGTGATTACGTGGGCTCTGCATGCTGGATCCAGGCACCGCTAGCTAAAGGTGCCGGAGTTGAGTCTGGAATGGACTGCTTGTATCACAGTGCTGATATCGGAAATTTTAGATGCAGGCCGATATATATATATATATTTTGGCTGATCTAGGACCGATACCCGATATCAATACTGTATTAGGACACCTCTATTTGAGTCTGAGTGTAAATGCTTCACAGCTGTTTATATAATATTTACATTTCTCTACCATTTATTGTGATAGCAGAACACGCCATGCACCTTTTCCGAGCTTACCATCAGTATTAAATCAGAATTGGATAAGTTTTGCATTAATATTTAGAATTTTAAATGCACAACTCTATATATTGTCACTCTTTGAATGAAAATGTGTTGTTTCAGGTGATAGCAGCACACACAAACACACAGATAAGATTGCTTTCAAGAGGAAGGATGCAAAGGCACTTGGGTGTATTGAAGCAGTCCATCTGGTTGCCTCACCGGGACACTGGAACAATGTTTCATCCAGCGTGACATTTTCTAATCCAAATCATGTTTTATGCATGGCCTCTGCTGGGCCACTGAGGGATGAGATACAGGGATTTTTGTTGATACAAGGACTGCGTCTGTGTGTGTTCGGGAGTCAACTTGTGGCAGATGCCTCAGCATAGTTTCAGACAGTGCTATGACCAGGGAGATACAGGGACAGTCTCAGATCTCAGTCGCAGTATAAGTTCAAACATAGGAAGTTATCACATTAGTTTGGCATACCTTCATTTTTTTGTCCTTTTCCATGTGTGACCCCATGCATTCGTTTCGTATTGCTGTGAGATTTATTACTCAGTCAAAACACCAAGTTCCTCTCTTTCACTCCTTTCTTCAAAATAAGGATGCCACACCTCACACCAAGGCTCAGACCTCAGACCTAGGCTTTTGCCATCACTCTAAAATAGATTTCTTTGACTTTTTAAGTGAAGATATTGTCCAAAGTCTTGATGGATGGAGCTTTAAAACATCTGCTGATTCCTCGTAATTCTCCATTGGCCTCTTTTGGCTGAAAGTTTGTCTTTTTCATCAACCGCTCCAAACATGTAATGAGCTTTTCTTATTCTGCTCCACACAGGATGATGGGTTTATTGTGAAATAATAGAGCTGTGCTGTTGCCTGTCACTCCAGTTGGAATGATAAAATTCAATGTTATCTGATTATGACAGAGATTTGAGAGAGATTTTAGTAGACTGTCAGGAGTGGTTGAATATGCAATGTAATCACAGTTTATGAAAAGGCCTGAAAACAGAATAAATAGTGGTGCTTCTGAGGCAGAAGATAGAAAAGCAGTGGTCCCATTAGCTATAAGAAAGGTTTCCCAATGAACACAAAACTACGAATCAAGCACCAAGTTTCTAGTGCTTATTTGTCCTACATTAATCATTGGTAATGTTAAGTATCAAAGAGGATAAGACATTCGAGCACTATGTAGGTCTTTTACAACATTTATTTCTGTCCAACATTGGGTCGCAGCAGCTCTGAAGTGAGTGCTCCATCTTTTCCCACCAATTAATCCCTCTGATACTGTTTTTACTCATAATTAAGAGTTGATCATCAACTTACACCAATTTATTGCCTCCCTTGGCTCGCCTCCAGTGCCTGTGAAGTACATCATGCTCCCATGTGTGATGTGACGTAATGTGGATCAGAAGTGACTCACTCCTCAGTTTTGTCCTAATTGCTGTCTTGGAAGCTCTGACTGAAAATAAAACCATTTGTAGAGGGAGGCAGAGAAAAGGAAAACGTATCTGATGTAACTGTTGTAGTTTGAGACCCTGAGAAGTATCATATTGTGAGAACAAGAAACAAGGAGGAAAAAAAACCTGTATACTTTGGAGTTTCTTTTCTTTAAGCATTCTTGACATAGTTATAGAATGTGACACAGATTCCCAAACCATGAAATGTGTAGCTAGTTTTCAAATTTAACAAAATCCAACAAGACAATGACTCCAGTTTTACTGTAGAGCTCAGATGTCACGGATATGTCATGAAACTCTTTTTCCCCAACCTTGACCTACTTACCCTGGTGTTAAGTTCAGAATCCCCCCAACCACATTTTTACTGTACTCTTGACCTCTACAAGATCAGATAAAATTCATATCCTTAGTCGTCTGATTCTGGGCTTCATCACGCCCCTGTCCCCTCATGTACTAATAGAGTGTAATACTGACCATTTTTCCAAAGGCACCCCTGTTTGTTGTGGCATGTGGTTTTCTTCAAGAAATGGTATCAGGTTTGTAAGGTTTTCAATACTGTAAAAACAAGAGTCCCACCTAGGTTTTTGAGGGAATTAGTTTTGTGTTACACCTACAACGAGCAGCGGAGTTTCGCAGCTCAAGGAAGAACATTTATGATTATTACTTCATGGAAATGCAACCAGACCGAGACACTAAGGCAGAAGAACTACCTTATCTGCAGTGCAAAATGATAATTAAGATGATTATTACTTCATGGAAATGATAAAGTAATGATCATAAATATTCTTCCTTGAGCTGCGAAACTCTGCTGCACTCTGTGACATCCAGTGATAGCCGGAATATTCCTTTGCACTCGGTGATCGACTCGTCAGGGTTCCCCCACAAACAAGCAGCTGCTGGAGGAGAGTGGGTGAGTTGTGTTTAGTCTCTTTGCTAAAGAAATCAGGCAAAGCTAAAAAGATGTTTGATGGCTAATACTGTGGCTGGGACCCTATATGTACTGTTGATGAAGTTAGGTGCTGTTCTGAGCATCATTTGTGGCTATAGAGCGGCGTTTTGGTTGAAGTTTGCATGTGGAGATTAAGACCACAGAGTATTGCTGTCGTTACTAAAGTTGGTATAACTAAAGAGGCAATCAGTCAACAACATTCATCCCTCGAGGGGGTGTCTAACTCAGGGTTACGGTGTGTTTGACCATAACTTAAATTTACGCCGGAATATCCCTTTCAGTCGAGCACTAGGTAACATCTTAAAGTATGTTGAAACAAAGCACCAAACACAGACTTTTGGTTCTGCACAGGTAAAGAGGACTCGTCCTCATGGTGAAAGTCTTGCCACCCTGATATGACCCCTCACACACACACTGGACCAGCTGAAGTTCTTGTAAGTCTTTAAATAACGCCATCGATGGGTAACATCAAAGCGGGTAGCCTTGTGCAGACATCGAGAGGTAGGTTGTGGGTCAGTATGAAAGCCCAACATGGTGTGACAAAGTGTCAGTGTGGTACAGCCTCAGAAGGAGAATAGCCTTGAGTATAGGAGTGAGAAAATGGTGTACTCTAGGAGGAGGAGCAACCCATGAGCTGTAAGAGGTCTACAACTTCTTAGCCCTATCCCTTTGAAGGCAGTGCCCCTTATTTGGGATGCATAGCTGTGCAAAGTTGCTCTGAACCGAGTTAATCAGAGGTAGAGGAATCATAGAAGCGAGGAAACTGGGGAAAAAATAGGGAGATGAAAAAGTCGCTCTGATGCACAGCCTACTACGAAGTAAATTTAGGGATAAACTGGGGCTTCACAGGTTGATTTGATGAAAATATACAAGTATCAAACACACAGACTCACTCATACAAAGATAAACGTCGTTCAGCAGATGTCACATGATCTGTGTGTTTCATGAAGGCTGTTCGCTCTGCAGCTGTGCTTCAAGCCAGCCTGACCATGAGCGGCTTCAGACACAAAACAGAGATCCATTTTCATGTTGGTGTGCGCCACAACCATTATTGTAATTACTGATACTGCTGGCCTCCTGTTACCAATGATAAAATGCCTCTGGGAAAACTCTGAACAAAATTCTGGACAGGAAAAATCAAATTTGTTGAAGGGATCTAATCATTTGCCCCATAATGCTGTAATGGCTATCAGACCAGAGGGATAAAAGGAGGAGGAAAGCACTCTGTTTTCTGAGGAGGATTTACTGTACTTGTGTTTTCATTTGATTACATGAAAGTCAGTCTCCCTCCTTTTGTCTAACTCTCATATGACCAAAACTCAACTTCAAAGTCCTGCCTTCAGCATCTAATATTAAGCAGGGTACTGTGCTTACACCTGTTCCTCTGTGGAGAGGCTTGTTCCATTTACTCCTGCTTTCATCACAGCAGGTGTTACGCAGGATACAGACCATTAAACACAGAGGCTCCTCACACTCAGTGTCAACTCTTGCATCTATCTCCAAAACTAACCAAAGGTTGTAAAGTTCTCAGTAGGATAACTCTGTTGCATGACGTGATTACGGCTGGTGGGAGTCAGTGCAGAAACAACGATGCAGTTACAGAAGGTCTCTCCGTAATTACCGAGCCATCTTGCTTCTTAAAACCCAGGGAGAATTGACCATGCAGGTTATTTTCCTGCAGATTTTCATGCCTTGATTGCTTGTTGAAACAAGCGCATTACAGTATGAATTACAGAAACCTTAAAAGAACACTGCTCTCCTGGGTTTCGGCACAGAAACTCGACCATCTCTTATGTACTAGGATTTCTCTCCTGTGGGGGAATAATAGTTCCCTAAATTGCAGAAGAAAAAGCAGCAGAGGTGTGTAGGAGGGACTTCTGACTTTACCACCCACTCTAGTAAAATACAAACTTCTGCCAAACATGCTTTCAGTAATTTAATACATTTTAAGTTGACTCATACTTTCACAGAGTTGAATAACACGGCTCTGAAGTTATTAAATAGGTTACGATCTATGGCTGTTAACATGCAAATATTTTATTCTTGACTCCTCCTCTTGGGGTTTCATGAAAACTGATTTATTTCATTGCAGTTGATAGAAAAATCTCAGTAAAAAGACACAAAAATTCAGGATTTATGATAAATGTAAATTTTATTCTCGCAACCAGAAGTGCTCCCTGATTGTGAGGTTTTAGAGTCTTTTGTCCTCGCTTTCTCAGCCTTCTCCGATCCTCATCATCGTTTCCAAATATGGTGAACAGGCAATTCAAACAAGTCACAGTTGCACTTGGTTTTATCCTATTTGTTATGCTTCTGCCGTCCTTGCATAGTTTCACTATCACAGTGAACCTATACTCCACCTTATCTCCTACGTGAACCCACACTCCTGGAATTTTACAACCCTCTGCGCACAACTTGAGTAGTATTTTTCCATCAGCAGCCTGCTCTGTCAATGCTCTCTTTCTCTTTGAGACAAGTGAAACACCTTAGTGACTTGACATTTTTAAAGGCCATACCATCAGAGAATGCAATCGATGTGTCATTCTGTTTTTCAGTACCTCAACAGCAGCAGGTTGTGAAACTTAAAAAAAAAAAAAAAAAAAAAGGATTCAGTTCTTGGCAAATTTCATACGCTTCTATTTAGTAATTACAATAAACTTTTGTTTTATTTTCTTACTTGAGGCAATTAACTGCATGTATTATCGACAACTATATTTGTGGGAAGCAGAGGAACCAGATTAAAGCCATGTGGCGAGCACAACACCGCTGAAAAAATGCAGCCATAGACTGTATATAGAACGGACGTTATCTGCCTCGTCGCTGGGGGAAGCCACCATGATAACAGCACCCTCTGCTGACAGGCTGCAGTATAGGTTATAGATCCCGCCTCCTCAAGCCATCCTCATGGAGCTGTGGACAAACTTAAGAAATTTATTACACAGAATATAATTTTTTCTCCCCCCCTGCTTGCGATGTTGACATGTAGTTACTGTAAGACTGGTTTGTGCTCAAGTCCTCTTTTTTTCTGTACAGCTTCGTTTTTAAAAGTTTCATAGAGGGTTCATGTTTTGTATGATTGACACCTGATACAGCCTATTGGCGTACGAAGATTGCGTAGCTCACTCGGGGATACGCTGCTTGAGCAAAGCGTCATCACAGCAACTTTCGGCAACTTTCCCGCCGAATGTGTACAGCGCTACTGCGCAATGTTGGTTTCAGGAAGTGGAGAAACAACACGGAAATACCGAGAGGTTTTCACCTTCAAATCCAGATGCTGGTGGAAAGTGGAACCAAGTTGTCCATAGAATATACAGTCAATGGTTTAGTCCTAGAAACACATCAACTGTGATTTTAAACCGTTAAGGTTATTTTCAGCAGCTACTCAAATTCAGACATTAAGTATTAAAAAGCAAACAGCAACAATAGATAAGTATTTTGATTATTTTATTGTTTAGACCCCCATTACAACTAGTTTCACAACTTGTGACCAGTTCAGGGTGTTACTGATTGATTGATGTCACTCATCCAGTCAGATGCCTCGGTTTGGACAAGTGATGAGCGATATGGGCTGAAAAATGTATCACAATAAGATTTGCCATTCTGGCGATAACGATAAAAGCCCCAATAAAAAACATCATAACTCCAATCTATATTTTTGACTTATTTTGTCTTGAACACCAGTTGGAGTAGTCAAATAAGATACTTAACCTGAAGTTTGAGTGTTAGGTTATGGAGAAAACTAATGACATCAAACAAGTCTCACATGTGAAACAGTGAACAGCAGCAGCAGATCCACTGTCCGATGTCAGTCATACCGGATTACGCTCATCTAAGCCCCAGTCTTAAAGGAATTCCTTCATGTGGAGCCTCGTTCAGTAACAAGCTGCTCAGAAACGCTGTTTTCATCACCTTCGGCCATGTTCGTTTGTTATTCTGCTCTGTGTGTAGCTATGACTCACTCACCCTTATGTCATCAACTTGCATTCATTGTATCTATCATGAGGTGGCAAATATTTATCATGGAGGATTTTTCTGACAATATATCGCAAACAATAATTTATCGCTCATCTCTAGTTTGGACTAACCAGCACAGAAATATCTTCATTTCACTGGTATTTCACTGTCTTCCTGCTTTACTTTGGCAGTCTACCGTTGCACTAATGCATCCTTTTTGGTGTGTGATAAATAATTTAGAAAAGATGCACAAGGGAGCACACGAGGGACTCCGGTGTGTGACATGTCTTCTTTAAATAACGTTTTGATTGCTATATGTCATCTTTACAGTTCACTATGTTTGTGCCTGATCTGATCAGTTCAAACACGAGTTCTGCGCTGCACTGCATTCAAATGCCCCAGTAATAATGATTATATGTGTTTTCAAAAGTGTGTGAAAGTGTTTTCATAGTTTGGACTGGTCTTGCTGCATCGAGTGTCCTAAATCCGTGGGAGTTGGTGCAACACGGGAATGATGAAATACTGGAAATGCAGTTTTGCCTGAGGCTGTTTAGTAGGGAGTCAGTAGACGGTTTGATGCTTTCATCTGTGCCCACAAGCAGTAGATTTTCTCCCCCAATCTATCTCAGAGGATGATGAAGAGGAAGATTTAACTTTCTAAAAAATGCAAACCTCTCTTAAGACTGTAAAAATATTTGCTGATGTTGACAGAGCCGGATTTAACGGACCCCCTTGTGAGGCACCTTTGTCACAAGAAGTCCGCTCGCTCGGACTGTGTATAGATGGACTCCTGACTAACCCTGGGAACACAGTGAGTGATGTGTGTGTTTGTGTGGTGACAGTGAGGGGCGGCAGACGGAGGGCGGAAGCAGATGTGTGTGTGAGAGCGGTTCAGAGCTGTGGCACTATCACAGGGAGCCTTTGTCTGCCTGCAGAGACCGTTGAATTAAAGGCTGTTAACACTAGACTGCACAGTCGTATGCTAATGCCTCTTACTCTGAGCGAATAAATAAATGATGGTTTCAGAAAACACATCAGAGTCCCTGCTTTACATGCCTCATGAAACACAGCGTGTAAGAAAGATATAGAAGAGATTGTGTACAGTGTTTGTGAAGAGGAAAGGATGGCACTGTAGAAAATAAAGGACATCAAAGAGGAGAGACAAAAGGGGTTTCTCCATCTTTTTTTCGCGTAAAGCTTCACACTCGATGCTGATGTAGGTGATGCACGGGAGATAACGAGAGATAGATTGGGCAGAGAAGCACGGAGCGAGATTTGGTCAGAGAGGAAGGAAGGAAGGAAGGGGGAGGGGGGATTTAAAGGGCAAGAATAGGAGGGAGATTTAGATACAGAGCGAGAGTGAGAGAAGCAGGAGCATTGAGCAGAGGCAGTGGATGGGAGAGGAGAGGAGGAGAAGAAGCTCATACTGGAGGCGTCCACATGGGAGAGAAGAAAACGGCTATTTCATGCACTCAGCGTGCATGACTGAGGAGTGCTGCTGACTGTCTGGATTGTTAGTCATCTGCTGGAGGACATACTAAGAAGAAAAAAAACAAGCGGGTTGGGGATATTACAGAGCTGTGTGCAGAGGATGAACAGGCGATGTGGGCGCTCTGGCTGTGATCGCTGTCCTTCTCAGACCCCATAGCCACTTGTGCACTGGTGCTGTTGCAGGCCGTTAGCCTCGCAGTCAGGCAGCAGCAGCAGCAGCAGCAGTCAGGGTGATTGATACAGAATGAGCTCCAAGCACTCCTCCGACTGGATCCCCTACAGGTACTGTAGCACATTCCTGAGAACAGTTGAAAGAGCACAGTGTTCATCTTTTTTCCAGCAGTGTGTGCATGTTTGTGTGTTCAGTCATGTGTCTGACAAGGAGATCAGATGGATAACGGGGACATTGGATTGACACAATAAAAGACAACACAGTGATATGAGAGCTGATTATTATTTTGGTGATGTAATGTTTTATGGGGATTTTTATATTACTGGAGTAAAGAGAAATGCACTTAGAGATTAGATTCAGGCTTTAAAAAAAAAGGACAACCTCAGAAAAAATAAAATAAATTATGCAAAAGTGAAACCCAGAATTTCAACTGCAAGTACTGAGGTCTCAGTTTGGCCTAGATACAAATTCTCTCCTTTTGCATTACATGAAACTGAAAAATCAGTCAAAGTGAATTGAATTTTGATTATTTAATGGATTTATAGAGGATTGTTTTGCTTGGAATCATTCTGAATGAAGAAATGGAGTTTAAATTTGTTAATATTCTCACTTGAAAAATCATGAGAAGTTTTTGTGCAAATGTGCTTGTTTTATGAGCATGTCCATCTGAGCATGAAAAATTAATTCTTGCTTTTCTAACCAAGTTTTTTTTTTCTTTTTTTTTCATTTGCAAATGTCAGGGTTTGGTGCACGTTCAAGCATTGAGTCCCCCCGCTGTAAAACCCATATCTGCTCTCATCATTTCAAGTGCAGCACTAACGCTGCTGGCTCGCTCCTCTGATTGAACATCCATTGCCATGGTTCCCTGCTTACTTTGATGCTATTGGCTTACGGTTGCTATAAGTTACTGAGGCAGTCTATGAATTTCAGAATTAGACTGCATCAGGGCCACAGCAAGAAAGTCTGCAGAGTACAATTTATATGAAACTTAAGGAACAGATGACAAAAGACATACGAACTTGAAGTGATTATCAGGAAGAAAATATCACCCTTCCAACCCCCTCAGGTATCCCATTTGTATGTCAGTACGGGAGGGGGCAGCCAAGGAGAATGGTGCTTTCTCAATGAGCAGTTTTTTTCTCATCCCGTGAAGCTGCCATGAAAATCGCACGGGCCTCTGTGCAGAGCTGGAGACAGCTGCACCGTGTGGCTCTCTCATCATCTCATTAGATACACACTGTGCATGCCTTCACAGAAAGAAACCCTCAAAAATGACGGAATCATATCTCACCAACACACACAAAGAAACAGCCGTTTTGCAGTTTCCTCTGCTGGGAGCAGATTCAACAGATAAGCATTTCAGGAGTGGAGTAATTGTGAAAATCGCATATTCTTTCACTTTTTCTCCAACAAAGAAACCCAAAAATGGGGACAGAGAACATAAGGAAATGTGGGAAATAATCTGTGGTTGAAAAAGTGTTTATGTCAAGTTACCTTTTTTTCTTTAAGTGTTTCAGTTTTAAACCTTATGTGGTGTATTTCCCTCGTGTGTAACAATACTATCTGTACTTTTTGCTGTTAACACAAAAGATATAATTGGCTGTGTGCAGAAGTCATCAGATTATGAGATATTTTAAACTGAGATAAGATATACCTTTATTAGTGCCACAGGGGGAACTCAAAAATTATAGCAGCATAGATACAAATACAAAAGAGAAATTAAAGGATAAAGAAACTTATATACATGTCTACAGAATATACATATAAATATGGTTTATTGCACACTGAGGTTTCTGTTGTGGGGTCTGACAGCTGCAGGACGTCATGACCTGCGATACCTCTGCATCACACACGTCAGGTTGAGCATCCTATCCCAAGTTACACCAGATTAATAGAATTTAGTTTGCTTTGAATACATTCTTGATGGTCCTCTGGTTTTACCTGCTGCTGAAGTACCAGCCAATGAAGGTCACAAATCTAAAGTTTGTCCAAGCACTTAAGACTATTTCAAAGAGGATTCTTACAGATGATTATGTTATTGGAAGACTTCTTTCTCTTGTCTAAAGATTTCTAAGCTTTTTTCTTGTCAGATACTAGTTTGTAAAGTCAGTACAAAATCTGAGTGCAACAGCCTGTAAGGCTGAAACTGTCTATGAACCAAACTTCAATAGCTTATTTGACAAAACCAGTAAAGTTTAAGCTTCATGAATTGATTATTTTCTGCTTTTATAATGTTAAAAATGGTTAATAAATTTCACCCTCTTTGAGATCAAGCAGACTGTTTAAAAAAGAGAAAGCGTAAAAAGATGGGTTGCTTTGAGGTGTAGTAGGATTTTTAGTTTATTAGAGAAATATGTGAGCAAATTGATTCACGTAGATCTTCAATATTGAATATGAGCTTTTATTTATGTGATTTGCATAAAACTTGTAAAAAATACAAAGATTTTTATTTAAAATTGTCCTTTAATGTAGAAATAAAGCTTTTAATTGAATACTCTGGTAGGATCAAGAGAGCCTGACGTCATTCATTCATCCTTTAATTTTCCAATTTAAACATGTTACTCCTGTTTTATTTTTGAAAGTCTTAAATTAGCTTGTGCGGGTAGAGGTCAGCACATTAGCGGCCATTATACGGGACATAATGGTGCATGGTGGTAAATAAATCTGTTATTTTGACCGTTGTTTTAAAGCCTCCTGTACACCCGGGTGTTGGTGTGCTGGAGGGCAGGAGTGATCAGAGACTCTTCACAGTAATGAGCCGTTTGACCTCTGCTGGAACAGATCTGTTTGTGTCATTATCCTCCTGTGTGATGCCTATTCATACACCTGATTACTCTGATTGCAGAGATGGAGTGCTTTGTTTGTATTTCTGACCCAGACTAAGAGGTAAAGACATTTTTATTGCATGAGTGTGTTTTTTTTTTTTGTCGTCTAAATACAGTGGATAGTACAGAAATATAGGAAAATGGATGACTTCTCTAACGCGGGTTCGAGTATAAATATACTCTTCAGCCTTATTGCAACACTGACTGTTGCCTGTATATTTATTACGCACTTAATGGAGAATGAAAAGTGATTTGCCGCTGTTGTCATTTGTCAAACTGGGAGAATATGAACAGACAAGTGAACGAGGGAGAGTACAATACTGAGAATAAATTTCTTTTTTTAACGATGTTGTTTAAGTCAGCACTGCAATTACTAATCCACGCAGTAAGATCTACCTAATCCATTATACAAATACACCTTTAAAGGTATTTGCCATTTTGAGGACAAATTGTTTTGTATCGTTCAGCAAAATGTTGCATTAAAAATAAATCCTTCTTTAAAGGCCTTTTTAAGAGCATGCGGAAAATCATAAAGTGTCCATTTTAAAAAAAAATAAGGCAGAACATAATTATCCTTTTGTCACAAAGTCTAAGTGCATACAAAGCAATTTTAGTCATCATTAAGAGAGCTTGAAAAACAAAGTAATATCCTCTCTTATCACAAATCAGCAAACCCCTCTCTCTCTCTCTCTCTCGCTCTCTCTCCCTCTCTGTCTCACATCCTTTTCTTCTCTGCTGTAGCTCATTCTCTACAGTTTTTTGCAGAAAACATACCCTGCACTCTAATTAGGAACGATTGAGGTTTCTCAGGGGTCCCTGAAACTCCTGTCACACGCGCTTAGGGTACAATGAGTGTGTCTGCGGGGAACACGAGTGCTTTTTAAAGATATAAAAAATTATCACTGCGCTCATGGAGAGAGGAAATCGACACATCCTCCACATTCTGAAGCCAAACCTGAAAAGTAGGACTGAGGGGGTAAATATTCTTGCTGTTATGAAGCCGATTTCTCCTGTTTAGTGGTGATTTGGCAATAAGTGTTTTATACCTTTATGTCATCTGGTGAAGTAGTGAAACAAATAATTACACAGAACATGTAGACAGGATGCTTTCGAGTACTTCCTGACATTTGTCTTCTATTGATTTACCTTTGACCACTGTGAATCTGTTAAGACAGTGTCTCAGGCTTTCTAGGAACAGCAGACGAACGCTCATACTCTGTTAATTCAGCTGCAGTCAGTTTTGTTGATAAGCGTTGAAATCATTGATGTGCCTCAGAGGGCTTTACAATCATGAGGCTGTCTCTGCCAGCCTTCTGCTTGACGCCATCGTCCATATGTTCATCAATACACTTTCTGGAGTTTAACTCAAAGTAAACTGATCACAGAGTGGTTTACTGCAGAACAACCATGTTGGCTTAGTTTATGAAGCGTTTCACTTTGAGAGCTCCCTGTCAGTTTTCTGTAATATCTCTACACTTATTCTTCCACAGAAATCTGAAATTAAATTGAAAATGACGACGATACAGATAAATAACATAGGACAGAGTATTAGGGACACATTAAGGAAAAAATATTAAGACTTTGAGATTTTGAGATACAGATAAATAACATAGGACAGAGTATTAGGGACACATTAAGGAAAAAATATTAAGACTTTGAGATTTTGAGATACAGATAAATAACATAGGACAGAGTATTAGGGACACATTAAGGAAAAAATATTAAGACTTTGAGATTGAAGTTGTTAATTTACATAAATAAAGTCATTACGAACGAAAATTAAGTTGTAATAAAGTCATTTCTAATGAAAATAAAGTTGTAATAAAGCAATTACTTACCAGAATCAAGTCGTAATAAAATCATTATGATACTTATGATAATGTAGTGCTGATGTGCCAAAAGATTAAGTACCTCCTTGCTTGAGAAACCTATTTAATAGTACGTTTTCATGGCTCCCATTTCAATAACTGTCATTTTAAACAACAGGTTAGAATATAAGGACTTTATTCTGACTTCAATCTCATAAGTAATGATTTTATTACAACTTCATTCTCGTAAGTAATTACTCTATTACGACTTTATATTCGTAAGCAATTACTTCATTACAACTTTATTCTTATTTATTACTTTGTTACGACTTCACTTATGTTAGTAATGACTTTATTAAGACTGTATTCTTGTAAGTCATTACTTCATTAAGACTTTATTCCCATTAGTCATTACTTTATTGCAACTTTATTCCCATTAGTAATGACCTATTCTCGTTAGTAATTACTTTATTGTCGTAAATTAATGACCTTAATCTTGAAATCTCAATTTTTTTTTTCTTGATGTGGCCCTAATATTCCATCATGATAACATGCTGTTTGGGTTATGGTTTGTCCAAAACTTTCAGTCTTTTGTTTAATTTAGCACCTCTTGTTTGCTGTACACCAGTGTTTAAAACAGAGAAACATATCACACACTCAAAAACTTGCGAAATTTAAGTTTTAAAAAAGCCGTTTTGTAACCGTCTTCACAACTCCTACACCAGCCATTTTAGGCATGATTAATAACAGAAATAACTTATCCTTCGCTAATGATTTTGCCTGTTAGAAATGGTTAAAACAAGCCGTCAGTATTGAATTCAATTTGTTACCTAACCAATTAAAAAACAAAGAAACCCTCAGAGGAGCATTGAGGGATAATTTCAAGTATTAGATATAAATTAAATTGTGGTAAGAAAGCTTAGAGCTCGGTCCTTTGGCAGGTCACAATTCATTATATAGACATAAATCAAAGAAAATAGGATATGTTGAAGTCAGAAAGAAGGATATGAAAGAGCAAGGACAAAATGAGGAGGTCACAGAGTTGTGTAACTTTCAGCAGATATTTAGTCTACCATCAACGTTATTTGAACAACACGAATCAACAAATATATCAACGTGTAGGTCATTCAGTGACTCATTCTCCCACAGAATATGACTGAATTCAGATAAATCTCTAAAAGAAGATATTTCTAAAGATCAAGAAAGAGTGTTTCAAACTAAAGGAATATTTGAGAATGTTGTGTTGAATTGATAAGGAAATAAATTACGACCATCCTTAAAAACAAAGGCTGGGTCTTCATGAACAATAGTGTTTCCATCAACAAATCAAAAGTAGAGTTCAGTGCTGAACATGTCTGTTAATTCAGTGAGACAAAGACTATTGTTCTGTCCCTCTTCTTCACTAATGACCCGGGGAAACTTCAGAACTCATTTTCTCCCCTCAATACTGTGATAACTCCAGCACAATCATGTTCAAGTAATGCCTCTGATTATGTCCCTGTTTTACTCACTTGGAAAAGCTAATGGCAGCTCTGTAAGAGCCACCTGGCTCTTATTATTGAAGAGGTTTTTTTATGGACTATAGCTCCCACCAGAGATTAGGTTTCAATACAGCTAATTTGAAAAAGCAATTTTGGGGCCAATGTAGTGCCTACTCAGATCGGTAATTTGGTTTTTGTGCTTTGTGACATATGAATAAAACTTAACAGAAAATCATGAAACCCTTTTCTAATATCATATTTGATTTGTTTGCCTTCAAAATGAGCAACTTTAAATGCCACTATCACATTTCCCAGCCTGGTACAGGATTTGTTAAATGTCCAAAGTGATGGCTGTTAATTGAGACAGGAGACATAACATCTGAACACCTGAACCACAGTGCCACAGCTGCCTTAACCTGATCACAGACTGCAGTGAGGGAATGATCCCTGAACGTTACATGCTTATAATTTCCTCACCACCTCCTGATGACTCTGTTGCAGTCTGTGATTGTAGTGTTTTGTTCACTTATGCGTGAACGTTCGCCTGGCAGTGGTTTCGTTGTTACCCCGTAATTATAAAAGCAGTTTGGTAATATTAAAAAGTCACTTTGAGGAGATAGGGTCGCTGTTATAGTGAACATGTTCTAATTAAACTGAAGTGGAGCTGTTTGATGAACCCTTCAGAAGATATATACACATTTAACCGAGCTGTTAGGATGCTGTTCACTCAGAAGCCCATTTAACACCAATTCTGCAATTGTCCAGAGTGTTTTTGTTTTTGTATTCAGACAATTTAAACAATTATGCTTAAAATGAAGCCAAATGATACAAGTGGTCGTGTCATTATTTTAATAATCTCTCCCCTGTTTTTGCTCTTGTCTTTGCAGCACTTTAGACGATGAAGGCACCAACCTGCGACAGCAGAAGCTGGACAGACAGGTACGTCTTTGCACTTCTGTCTGCAGGTCTGATGAAAGAGTTAATGCTTAGGAAACAAAGGGATGTTATATGGCCGCACAGATATCTGCTTCTCCTTCTCAGGATCACATGGGGTCAGCTGGGGGTTGTGATCTGTCTGTGCTCTAATGAGCGAGTGTTTATGAGGCGCCGAAAGATAAAGACAGAGTCGTGTAAAGCAGCAAGGTGGAATAAATGTTGAAGAAAGTGTGAACCTCATGATCGCTTTAACAAGATAACAGGCATTATAACACAAATTATAAAGGGTACTCCTGTAGATTCTGTGGAAAGTTATCACCTTCTGAACAAGACATTATGTTAAGTGGGAATATAAAATTATCATGTGAATAAATATGACAGAATTGAATTGTTGTATCTTGGTTGCCTCAGACTATTAGATATGGGGATGGTCTAATTGCAATACTAAGACTATCCTGCCTGGGATCAAACCTGTCTCTTGTTGACTGATATTAATTTCGTGCTATGTTTTCGTTTGTTAAAGAAGTAATACCGTCATGTTTCTTGAGTTAAAGGTGGTGTTAGTTGCAGGTTGATCAGAGGTCATGGAGGATCCTAACACAGTGACGTTTAGAGTGATTGTCTGACTTATCAGGCTGCATAGTGTTTTGTTGAGACCTCAGCATCATAAAAATAACATGAGCAGCTTTTATTGTTCTGCTCAAATTAACAGCATCAGATTTATCCTCTGTTTACATCTCACTGCTCATGTTCTGAACAAATGTTAAGCTTGTCTTCACTTTACAGAGTGCACTCGTGAATGCTAAAAATTTCCATCAATGTCAGAAAACACTTTTGCGAAACAATGATTTTGACAGTATTTCTCAGCCAGATTGCAGGATCCATCAGTCCAGCGGAAGTTGGCAGCTTTGAGCGCTGATAACTGATACTCGTGCTGTTGCTATCGTTGTTATTTGCTGTCAGCAACACTGTAGCCAGGCCAAACAAACAAGACTGAGCTGTAATTCAAGAGTTTGCCTTTCGTCTTTGCTCTGTAAACCTCATTATTTCAATTCCTTGAAATAATGTATATCTGAGCAAAGTGGCATTGTGTTAAATTAGGTCAATGCTATTGGATAAGACATAATATTATTGTGTTTACAATATCAGCTCTAAAAATACAATCTATAATAATATCTACTTGCTTCCAGGAGATAAACGGCAGTTGTAAAGATTTTTCTGTACCAGAAAGACAATCTACGTATTTCAGAGACTTTCCAGATCTAGTCTTTTAAAAAAGAAGGAAATCTGACAATTTATATATAAATTTAAATTAGAAAATAACATGTCTATTGTTAACTGGCTGGGCTAGGTGGAAGCTGGCATTTTGTTTTGGTCTGTTGGCCAATCAGATGCTGTATCTGCAGTCAGGTGACGTGTAAAGGTCCATAAAGAAATCAGATGTCACAGAAAGTTTACAGCTATAGACTGTATATAGAATGGACAACGTCTGACTCCTCGTTGGGTGAAGCCACCACGAGAACAGCACCCTCTGGTGACGGGCTGCAGTATCGGTCATAAATCCCACCTCCTCCAGTAATCTCTATAGAGCTGTGGACAAACTTTAGAAATTTATCACACAGAATATAAATTTTTCTCCCCTCTGGTTTTGATGTTGACATTTAGTTACTGTCAGACTGGTTTGTGCTCAAGTCGTTTTTTTTTTCTGTGAAGCTCCGTTTTTAAAAGTTATTAGGGGTTTCATGTTTTCTTTGATTGACACTTGATATAGCCTATGGGCGTACGAAGATTGCGTAGCTCACCTGAGGGATACACTGTTTGAGTCGAAAGGGTCCAATGCTACCGATCAAGTGGTGGTTTCAGGAAGTGGGGAAAACCCCAGAAATACCGGCTTCAAATTCTTATAATGACAGAAGGTAGAGCCATGTTGTCCATAGTATATACAGTCTATACTCACAGCACAGGAATACAAAAGATAGAGCTCTTTAAATGGAGTATCAGTTTATCTGTGCTGTCTCTGTAGAGCTATACTTTCGCGTTTCATTAACACACTCGATCATTTTATAGTAGATATTGACAATTTTACTTTGATTTAAACATGTTGCAACATCAACATATTGTTTTATTCAACATGTTCAATTTAGTCGTTATTTTTCCATTAGACTTGATTTTAGTATAAAAAAAACAAGATTTGCTCTTCAGAAAGCCTTTACTTCAAAACACTTGGGTAAAAGGATACGACTCTGTAAACATCAGGCTTTGACTACAGAGATGCCTCCGAGACTTTTTTAGTTCCTCCTGATCAATCATGGAGAAAACCTAGCAGGTGGTCTATGAGTCAACTCTTTTTCATCAGGCTTGAGCGATTGAAAAATATCATTAAAGCAGCGTCAAGGGTGTAAACGTCCAAAGTGGTTAATATTGATTGATAGCTTTTTCAGTAACCAAAGCTTGATTAATGTTGTGATTGATGGTTTATTTAGGCATTAAAACGAATTTCTTTTAAATTGTATTATTTATCTTACCACCCAGCTGCCTTGGGAAATTTTAAAAGCTCAGAAGGTTTTTAACGTCCCTCCGTCACAGTTTAAGGAGCTTTTTTTGAAGCCGTGCGTTTCAGACTTAAAACATCAAAGTTCGTGTAAAGTGCATCCTGTAACCTGTAAACCAATGCCCCACATTAATGCGCCAACTGGTGTTACCATCACTCTCCTGACAGGGATTTGAACTTAATAAGTGAAACTGTGGAGCTGCGATTCTCTGCAGCAGCCTGAATCCTCCACTAATAGAAACCTTCAATATTTGATGAGCTCTGGTTTGAAGACTTGCATATAGCTGACAGCTGGTCCAGATGAATAGCTATATCCAGCCATGGGGCCAAAGTGGTTTGAGCAGCTCTTTCATACGCATCTTCAGGTTTCTCTCCTGGCTTAGCATTTGCACCTGAGGATTTGTCATTGCCTCTAGGTTTTACAATCTAAATCTGTCCATGCACTCAGAATATACAGCTTGTTCAGAAATCTGTGATACCTCAAAGGAGAACAGTTTTGTATTTTCTTTTATATCTGAAAGTTGTGTTTTCTACATCGAGAGGAGAATGAAAGCTTTGCCATTTTAATATGTTTGTTGAAGTGATCATTAACAACTAAATTATCATACAACCACTAAGTGAGATGATCTGAATTATAATATATTCTTAAACGAAGTTACACAAAAGTTCTTTGAATTTGTAACCAGTGCATTCTTCACTTACCCGAGTGTCACTTTTTGTGTTTTATTCCAAATAATGATGTATCGTAGGTAGGGCTGGGCGATATGGGAAAAAGTCTATAATGATATTTTTTTCATATTAGTAGATATCGATATATATCACGATATAAAAAATTTAATTTAGCAGTGCTTATTGGTCGCATGTCTTTTGCAATACAATAAGCTACTGCCTCTGTGAGGTCTTTGTGTCTCTTTGACGTTTAGTCGTAAGGCGTTGCGCTAGAGAAAGAGGACTGAATGGTCGGCTGTTTTGGCTGCACAGGCGCCATGGGCTTCTTGCTCCGCTCAGGGTTTGTAAACTTTTGCATTGCGCGTGCTCTGCTGCTTCAGGTGGTGAAAAAGATTTGAGGTATTCCCCGACTTTGCGGGAACATGTACTCAACATAATTTGCAGTGCACATTACTCTGCTTCATGTCCGACCTCAAAAAAACAAAATACCTCCCCAGTATATATATGTATTTCTGTCGGGGGTAGCACTCATTTTCTTTTTTCTCACCAACAGTTCTGTCAGCTTCACGTGTTAAAGTGCTATGGTTGCGTGTAGCTGCAGTCTGCTAATATGCAGTTGTTTGCTACTTCGTTCTAATTCAGCACATGATTGGTTTAGCGAGAAACGGACCCGGAGCAACTCCCCTATTCATTGGCTGTTCGTATAGTGTACCTAAACATGGCAGAATACCGACTATCAAAAAGGATATTGACCATGTTTTATATCGATAATGAGGGAAATTAATTTTCAATATATATCGCTATTGTTTTATCGCCCAGCCCTAATCATAGGTGTTTCCAGACTGTGCCACTGAGCATGTTTTGATTTGTGTGTGTGTGCAAACATTAAACCTCCACAACAGCGAGCGCTCCTGGAACAGAAGCAGAAGAAGAAGAGGCAGGAGCCTCTGATGGTGCAGTCCAACGTGGACGGGAGATCTCGCACTCGCCGTACCAAGCAGAGCGAGGAGCAGGCGCCACTGGTGGAGTCCTACCTCAGCAGTAACAGCAGCACCATCTACCACGGTGAGTCTGAGTGACACTCCCCTGATGCAAAATCTCAAATAAAGTTAGCTTGCTAATGAAACTATCTGTCTTGTATAAAAGAACTTTTTATTCCAAGGCCAAATGGGATACTCTTCTGATTACTTTTTTCTTTCTTTTCCTAATGAACTGTACACTCCAATTAGCAAAGCTTTAAATCATGTAACTTAACTACAGAGCTGTTTCTCACATTTCTCTTTTATCCAAGCGCCTATGTAGTAGCAGTACAGCGTAGGATCCATAGCAGGAGCTTACACCGCGCTGTAAATCTGTACACTTGAGAGCTGGATTGGTGTCGGGATTGATAGAGTCTCTTTATCTACACAGAGACCAGACCAGCCATCTAATCCCCAGTTCTGATGGCCAGTTTCTGGGCTCAGAGCCATGAACTGTCGCCATTTCCTGCAGAGAGAGGAGAAAACAGATTGACAAACTGTTTTCTCTGCACCAGTCTCACATTCTGATGGGTAGAAATAGACTCACAACCTTTTTCTGTCCTTGTCATTTCATCTACCTCCCTAACCCTTCCTCTCTGTTTTTTCGTGCAGTGCAAGAGGCTGAACAGGAGGAGGTGAAGGTTGTAGCAGACACGCAGCCGCCTCGCTCAGCCAAGAAGGGCAAAGCATCAGCTAGCTCCACTCCGCAGACGGGCAGCGACAAAAAGGAAAGGAGGGGGAAGCACAAAGGTCAGCCCTTCTGTATTGGGTAGACAAAATAAGGCTGTTGTTATTAATTGCATCATCCTTATTCATGTCCTGTTCCTGTTGAAACACTAAAAATACAGTTTTTACAGTCAGCAGTGCAGAGTATGAAAGAGAAGGCAGGATCCGGCAGCCCTCTCTGCAACCCTCAGATAATGGTTTCCCCTGCTGATTTTTCAAGCCACATCTGGCAACAAACGCTGCCCTCTTAGCCGCGTCTGTGGTGCCGCACTTGTCAGAGC
Source organism: Xyrichtys novacula (assembly GCA_962446985.1). Lineage (NCBI taxonomy): Eukaryota > Metazoa > Chordata > Actinopteri > Labriformes > Labridae > Xyrichtys > Xyrichtys novacula. Next base: position 33,542,206 of record OY660864.1, on the reverse strand, counting down.
CTGGCTGTCTGTAATGATGTACGACAGCCTGAGTGCTGTCGGGCTGCAGATATACACACACCACAAGCAGAGACGTAAATTCCTCATTAGCTGAAGGAAGAAAACTGACTGTTGAAGTGGTGTTTTCCATCCTCGGCGCTTTGATCCTTCTCCTTTGCTTTTTCTCTCAAAATAATCCACAGCATGTTGTCACAGTCTAATGTTTGTGCAGTTATACAGTCAAATTTGTGCAGAAATATTAATCTATACAGAACAGTTAATACAGAAATAGAAACCTATCCTTTATGATGGATAATTTTCTCAGCACACACCGCAGCCGTTTGTCCTCAGAAAGTGCACGGTGCAAAAGAAGCTTATCCATGTCCTTAAATAAAGCACAAAAACAAACAAAAGGTATTCCACTGGGTCAAAAGAAATCAGGTCAGTAGCACGAAGCTCTCCTCTGATGGACTTGTCTCACTTCCTCTTTGTCTCTCTGAAGTATTAACACACATTTCAGATGAGCTGTTTTCAAATACAACAGTACATTCGCTAAAACAATAAAAAATAAGTAATGTTGGTTAATTCCAACTGCTCATACGATCTGGTATTTGTGTTGACTGGCTTTTACATGATGCCTTATTTATTTATTTATTTTTTTATTTGCAACATACCTCTTGTTAAACCTTGTTGGTCATTTCTATTAATCTATATTATCTGCATTTATATAACATACATTTACTTTTAAACTACTTTTTATTCTTTGTATCTGTCTGCCTTCTTCTTTTCCATCACCTGATGTGATGCTGCCAATCGTCAATTTTAAATATCGGTTTTCCTTCGTTTGTTTCTGCCTTTGTTTCTTTCATCTGTGAAAGCACTTTGTAAACAGCTGTTTTTAAATGTGCTATATAGATAAAGTTATTATTATTCTTGTTAAATACAGTTAATTATGAGGAACAGGGTTGCAGCTTGATGAACATCCCCTCCTATAATTGTTTTCCAAACTGATTAAAATTAACAAATCATGGGTGTTAACTGTAAATGTTTCAAAAAAGGTTTTTTTTTTTCTTCATATATCCTCGGGCAGATGTAATTTCTCCTTGATATTATCATGAATTTGACATGAAAGCAAAGCCAAGGGAATCACAGGTGATGTTTGTCCAGTCACTTTCTGCTTGCACTGATTTGGGGAAAACAAAACACTTTTAGCTACACAATGAAAAAGAAAAGATTAGACCTTCATTACATTTTTCATGTTCCTGTGAGAAACCTTTAGTTCATGTCAGTTTTTGTGCCCCCACTGGACAAAGTGATATTTCTTTTTTCTTCACAGTGATTCCCAAAGAAAGCTCCTCCTCCTTTCTTCTTTTAGTCAGATGTATCTCTCATGCCTTTAAAGATGTTTGAAAAAAGTTTGGTTGTCAGGGCACAGCGCTGTCACCTGCTTCACCTGGGGAGGCAGTTTTGAGCATAGACCTTATTTTTCCCTGTCAGAAAGATTTTTGAACTCATACAGCCAGCCTGAAATGGAAACCAACAGTTTTTTTGTGATGTAGAAGGCAAATGGAAATGAATGCTTCTGCCACATTGACAAATCTGTTTAAAGTCCCACTCTGATCGCTTTATTTTTACTACTGAAAGTGTTCTCAGTGGTCTTTAAAATGTGATTATGAAGTTTTTACCAAAATCGCATTACCTGTGTCAGCTCTCGTACACTCGGACACTAATGTCTTCAGGGACACGATAAAAGTTCATATCATTATTAGGTTTCTTCTGAGCATTACAATCCGCCAACGCACGCGCTTGTTCTGCAATCCTCCTCTGTATTTCTCCTCTATATGTAGAGTCTGATCTGCATAGTGGGGCTCTGGGGGCGGAGCTTGGATTGGTTACATAAGAAATCTCACTGTGTCTGAACCTGCCGTTTGGGTCTGTCAGAGATTCTCAGTGATTTGTATGAAGAAATATCCAGAAAAGCAATTTCGCATTTAGTTTTCTCATGATATGTCCTGTATCATCAGAAAAATACCATATGAACATATAAAAAAACAAGAAAAATGTGATTTTCATCAGAGTGGATCCTTGAAGGATCTGAAGACAGCTGGGGGTCATAATACAGACAGGATTACAAATACAGACTGAATTACAATAAATTTAGTTCATAATCAGCAACTGTATACTTTAATATATACTTTATGTTCTCACAAGTTGAGATCCAGTCTACATCTAATACATCAACAATCATATACATCGTGTTCTTTGACTTTTTCAAACATCACTGTTGAGTTTGATGCATCTTCACTGAATAAGTAGAGGAAAAGGTCAAGCTTGAGTAAAGCTTGTCTGCTGCTCTGAAACGGCGTCAAATTGTGCTTGAATGTGTCGAGCAGTATGGACATTATGTTCCTCCTTTTATAGAAGCAATTTAGTCATACATATACAATTACTTCAACATGAGACACAAGACAGTACACCCACACATGCATCAAGGAGATGTGGAAATAGTGTTGCATCTTCTCAGACAAACACTGACTGTATACCTCAACTAATGGTCACTTACTGCTCATCATTGTGACTGTTAGACAGAGGTTGAGCTGATTTCTAACGGAGTTTGTTCTTATGGGATTGTGGCTCTGCAGCAATCGATGGCCTGGCTTCCCTGCAAGATGACGGTCAGATCCAGATCCTGACAGTGGGTCACAGCACCTCAGAGGAAGGCGAGGCAGAGCCTGTCATGAGCTGCACTCAGTCACAGAGCAAACAGGATCTGCGCGTCACCATGCTCAAGAAAGGTACTGTCAGTATTCGGGAAAGAGTCGTCTTTCAGCGAATTCGCAAGAGTACAACAACCACCGGTCCAGTTCTACACCCACGGCATTTCGGTCCAGTGCTGTGGTGTGTTGGCAGAGCGCTGAAACATACTGAGTCATGTTAGAACTGCAAATAGAAGCTCCATTTTAAGACCCGGTGTGTACATGGTGTAATTAAACCACTAATGAGTTAAGCCGACATATTCTTCTGGCTTGAAAATCTGTTTCTTTAAGTTACTGTGAACATTCGGCGCACTTATGTATCGTTCCTCACAAAATAAAAACACAACAGTCAACAACTGAGTGAGCTTTTGGGGACATTTTGCATAAATCTGACAAAAACTCACCAAAACCCTGCAGACACTGTCCTTTTGGTGCATCATCCAGTGCAAATTATATAAATTCACATGAATTTTGGATGCTCACACAATGGCAGTGGGTAAATATAGTACACTATTGTGGGTAGAGCTATTTCAAACACAGTTTTGTTTTTTTCCTTTTAGCTTGAATTTGCGAATCTAAAAAAAATGACATAACAGTTCAAGGCTTTTCTTCTTTTCTGTTCTTTATTATATCAAACTTTAAGAACAACAAAAACAACGACAAAAAAACAACTAAAAACAAAAACTTAGAGCAAAATAATACATATGTTGATGAATCCTGATAATTCATCTAACAATGAGCGTGGTCTAGACCTGCTCTTTTTATTTGGAAAGCGTCTTGGGACGATGACGACTGATTGATTGATATGTACACCAAACATCTGTACATGTCAAACATAAATTTACACTTATGTATGTTAAAAACAAACAGTTTGGGAAGGAACAGAATGAGGCAAACAGCTTATCTAGTCCTGCCCCTTCCTTGCAAATCAGGGCCAATAATGAATGAAAAAAAAATCCAATTGTATAAATTACAAAGATCTCTGTAGATATCTACATATATTACACAAAGATATCTAATAATAAATAATAATCAGTGTTATAATAGAATTAATATTACTTCTATCCAATCAAGTAAATTTAGTGTCAAACCATATTTTTGTTAGTTTGCGTATATGAATCTTTTAATACTTCTCTATAGTGTGATTTAAATATTCATTTTCAAAGTGACATCCAGGCTGTTCCAAAGTTAACACCCCTTAGATTATAGCCCCCCAATCTTGAACCGTTACTTTCTTTTGGTGACTCAATATCTCAGTGTAATAAATTTAGATAAATATAGTTTTACCCTTTCTTAAAAAAAACCACATTGGCTCATGCAGACCAGCTTGAAAATCAGCGCTCGCTCTCAAATTGTTGTTAAGCCTAAAATAACAGTAATTGTGCCTCCTTCAGATGGATGGCTGGAAAACCCGCTCATATTACCACAAGAACATATTTTTTAAAGCGCTGTATTAAGCATTCAAACTGCAAGCATGGGGCAGCGAGAGACCTAAAATAATGAGACGTCGCTTTCACACGCTACAAAGACACGGATAACAATCAGCTGAAAGCCTATTAAAACCCCTCGTGGGTCTCCATTGACACCTGGTTTTATCTATCACTTAAAGGAAATGTGACCTTGTATTCAGGCTCGGTCTGCGATGATTGCTTTTACAGAAATCTAAAGCAACTTCTCATATCAATTATATGACACTGAAGATGTGGTGGGCATGAAGGTTATTCAAACTGTAACAGCGGGGGGAAAAGATGAGCAACGCTTTTATTCCTTTCCTTCTTTCTCCCTCTCAATGCAGGCATATCCAGCAGTATGAACTTCGATGAAGAGGAGGACGACGACGATGAAATCAGCTCCAGCTCCTCGCAGCTCAACAGCAACACAAGACCAGGCTCTGCCACAAGCAAGAAGTCATGCAAGGTGAAAATGAAGTCAGAGCTCACATTTATATCCCCTGCAGAATGTTGCTTTAAACTGCCGAGCATTGTGTGCTTTTTAACCGACCAATCACATGCAGAAAAGATGGAGACTCACTTTTGTCGCTCAGATGAACTTCTATATAAAACTCTATTTATCCCCTTTGGCCAAGTTCAGTAAAATAGACCATAATGGCTTAATGTGATAAAAAGAAGTCATGTTGTCCTTTGTCCTGAACTGTTTTTCTACCAGTGGCGGCTGCTGGTCTTTCAAGGAAGGGAAGCTCATTTTTCTGGCCTACATCATAATTGTGTTTGTTTATTTGTATGTAACAGAACAGAGTCGCCAAACACAACGGCAGTCGTTTTTAACAAAGACAAAAGTCGCTGAGGATCGGTTAAGTTTCCGGAGCAGTTAAGAACAACGGAATGAATAACTTGGAAAATGCTCTGGTAGATGTTTTATTCTTCAAGATCGCTGATTCGCTTGTTTAGCTGTCAATCAAAAAAGGACTTTGCCTCAGACAGCTCATCCAATCATGGAGGCAGAAGCTCAGCGTCGGCGAGAAAGTTGGGACCGCCCTCTCGTCATAGAACTCCAGAGAAGCTCAGCGTCCGATGGGCGGGACAAAGCCCAGCATTTATCCAATGAGCGTCTAGTTTCGCTGCTGGAACAACCCACTTTGAGCTTCCACATTGAAGTCAGCAGACGCTGAGCGTCCGGCTGTGTGAAGCGCTGAGGCGCTGCGAGGATGAATGAGAACGAAGTTGTGCTGGTTACCTGTGATTATCAGCTTCTTATCACAGTGTGATTCTGAACAAAAGATGAAGGCTTTCTAGCGCGTATTTAGTTAATGAAATGTACACACAGCAGTACGTATTTCACCACTCTTTCTGTTTTTTGGGGGGGGTGAAATTTTTCCGGTGCAGTCTTAGAGCAATCGCCACTGTTTTCTACAAACATTTGAGAGCTATTCCTGGATACACCGATTTCATCTCAAGTAAACTGTGTTCTGTGTGTTACTATGCAAACGTTCCTATATACAGGTAGTCTGGTAATAATCATGTAGATACCCACTGTGACCTTCGGGTGTTTGAAAGACCAAAAAATGTTTTTTAGTTGGAAATACACTAGAGGCAAAGAACGTTGTATAAAGGGAAAGTTATTTTAAGCTTTTGTGTTTAATTCATACGGGCAACATGCCTTTGTGCATTTCAGATGTCTGTGTTATTTTCAAGCACAAAGGTTTGAATGTGGTCCAAACTGGGCTGCAGAGCTTTAGACTGTCTCGGTGCTGTTTGCGAATGTTCACACGATCCATTATTCATTCATTTGGGCCAATTCGACTCCTTTCTATGCAAATGAGCATCATTAAAGAGAGCAAGGCGAATTCACAAACATCAGCACTAACAGCCAAGCACAGTTTAAATGTAATTATTGCAGTCTTTGTAGGCTTGGTGGTAACCTCACAGTGGTATTAATAAGCAATGTCCTGCTCCATTTTTGTAGTCATGACAACACCTCATTCGAACCTGTCTAAAAAATCTCTCAATAGAGTCAGTCAGAGGCTCAACACTGTCAGATTGGATGGGTTGCCCTGACAGCATAAAGCTGCATTGTAAGTAGATGAGCAGCAAAATTTCAAAGACATGTTTCTGCTTGAAGTCCCACTCTGATTATTTTTTGTTTACCACTAAAATTATTATCAATGATCTTTAAGTTGTGATTATTAAGTTTTAGCCAAATTCACGTTACCTGAGTCATTTTCAAGAGCTTTTCTTCCGCAGAGCTCCAGTAGATCATTAGCAGTTCACCTCTGAGTCATGGGTGGAGACAGCGCTGCTCCGCACACTCCTCGTCACACAAGCTTGTAGCTGAACATTGCCGTTGTAGTAGAAGTGGCAGGTTATATAGGAGCTATTCAGCCCTCGGACACTAATGTCTTAAGGGACATGATGAAAGTTAGCATCATTATTAGCTTTCCTACGAGCATTGCAATCCGCTAACACACACGCTTGTGCCGCGATCGTCCTCTACTTTTCCGAGTGCGGTCGACATAAATAGCGGGGCTCTGAACCTGCCGTTTGCGTCTGTGCATGATTCATAGTGATTTGAATGCATAGGCTGTATATAGAATGGACGCCGTCTGCCTCCTCGCTGGGTGAAGCCACTCCGAGAACAGCGCCCTCTGGTGACGGGCTGCAGTATAGGTCATAAATCCCGCCTCCTCCATCAATCCCTATGGAGCAGTGGACAAACTTTAGAAATTTATTACACAGAATATAAATTTTTCTCCCCCCTGTTTGCGATGTTGACACGTAGTTACTGTCAGACTTGTTTGTGCTCAAGTCCTCTTTTTTCTGTGAAGCTCAATTTTTTTAAAAGTTATTAGGGGATCCTTTTTTTCTATGATTGACACTTGCTACAGCCTGTGGACGTACGAAGATTGCGTAGCTCAACCAGGAGAATACGCTGTTTGAGCAGAGTGTCATTAAAGCGACTCTCTGTGACTCTCCCGCCAAATGCGCACAATGCTACTGTGCAATGTTGGTTTCAGAAAATTGAGAAAAAATGCGGAATTACCGAGAACTTTTGGGCTTTAAATCCATATACTGGCGGAAGGTGGAAGCAAGTTGTCCATAGTATATACAGTCTATGTTTGAATGCAGAAATACTCAGAGATTCAATTTTGCACTAATTTTTCTCATGAGATGTCCTGTAGCATCTGAAAAATGCCGTATAAACATGTAGACAACAAGAAAAATAGGATTTTTATCGGAGTGGGTCTTTAAAGATCTTTACCGTACTCTGCAAGAACTGATGTTTTGACAGGGTCTATCAACAGGTGCAACTCAGTCTTTGTGATAGTACTTCATAGATTTATTTACTTTTTCAAATCATTTCAAGTGTGACAATGCCCCAGGACAGATAACAATGTACCCCTTTTAAAGAAAACACCCTCTTTGCAGCTACTCGAATCCATACAGATGGAAATCCTGTACGCCATTGTTCATTTCTCTTAGCTCCTCATTCCAGCCTCATCTCTCTCTCGTCAATACAATCTTCTGTCTCCATCCTTATTTTAGACACCGTGTGCTCATTCTCTGTCCCAGTGGAACATTTGATCTTCAGTCTCATTATTCTGCCCTGATGAAAGTCAACTTGAATGCATCGCTCCTCACTCCTCTATCTCATTGGAGGTCTCCCTTTTAATTTTTTCACCTCACAGGAGGTAGCGTCAGCGCCCACTCCACCAGTCAATGATCCTTCTATTGATGTGGATGACCTCGAAGAGTTTTCCCTGCGGCCTGCGCCCCAAGATGTCCGAGTGAAATGTAGAATTACCAGAGACAAGAAGGGCATGGACAGAGGCATGTACCCTACCTACTACCTTCACCTGGAGAGAGAAGACGGCAAGAAGGTGATAAACCTAAAATTACTATCAAAGTACTATTATGAACACATATACAAACACAAATCACTGTAGCTTGTAGCTTTATCTCCCAAATTGTAGATTTTCTTTCAGTGTGCTGGTGAAACGCTCATATCGACAATTGAGTCTCTGGTGTGTCTTGCCACAGGTGTTCCTGTTGGCTGGCAGGAAGAGGAAAAAGAGTAAGACATCCAATTACCTCATCTCCATCGATCCAACTGATTTGTCTCGAGGGGGAGAGAGCTTCATCGGTAAACTGAGGTGAGTCCTCGGTAGCTTTGCTGCATGAAACATTTTTCGCTGCCCACACTAGGATTCAAATAGACCGAGAGCTGATTTAAAATCTGAGCGTGATTTCTTATGCAACTGTTGTGTCTTTACGTGTTAAATTCTGCTGTATTCTGATTAAAATGTGTGTCCTAAAAATGTAACATGGATAAGAACATGTTACAGAGTCTACTCTAGCTGTTTTATTTGGCAAAAATAAATGAATGAATGAATGTAAAATGATTTATAGTTATAAAGGAGATGCGATTAAGGTAGTTCAGGTTGGCACTGATTTCACTCTTTCATCCACTGGTCCATTTCAGCTGCGAGTACAAGTGTTCATAAGAGTGTACATAAGTGAATGAACCCCTGTACGCTACATCAAAATATTATTAATAATATGAGCCGTTTGTTATTCACCACTCATTTCAGAACTTCTGAAACCTCCTTCACCAATGAATACAAGCTTTGAAATTCCTACAAGGTTGCAGGAAGATAGGTAGGAAGTGAGGAGCGACATAATCCTCAGAGACAGCTTCAAGGCTGTGTCAGTGGCTCCATGGAAACTCCTGGGGAGTTTAATCAAATATAGCTCTGTGTAGCCTTTAATCTTCAAAGCCGGCCCCCGCCATTGGTCTGTGCCCTGCAAACCTTTGCAATCACAATCCCTCCTGATTGATGGAGATCTAAATTTAAATGAACACTGACCTTTCATCTAGTGCTTCTTGAGGGTCCTCGAGGGGTGGCCCTAAGTGAGGTTTGGTCTAATACAGGTTACCGTCTTTTGTGTGAGGCTGGGACTTCAAAACACCCAGCAGACCATGGTACTATACAGAGCATGCATATGTATGTACACCTTAACCAGTGGGCAGAACTTCTCGCTGACTGAGCGCCTGTGGGAAATGGAAACGATCAGTAGACAGTGTTAGAGTTCATATCATAGGGATAAGTTGTTATGAAGTGTAGGGGCCACATTTTACAGTAGTAATTTTGATACAGATAAAAAAAGAGTCTAATTTTGTGTTTCAGACACTGGAAATCTAGGGTTTAATTCACACAAGCAGAACTGCATGTACGTTTATACAGTAAACGCTTGTTTAAAAAGTGTTATATCAATGGTTTCAAATGGTCAGGACAAGCTGTTTCCATCTTCATTGAGGGTAAAAGTCAATTGAATGCAAAGCACAAGCCCCTGGCAGCTTGCCTCCCTCTGTGGTGACATGACTCACTGTCATGATCTGAATCTACAAAGCCTCCTACTGAGAAGCCAGGCTATCGGTCCCTGCTGTGCAACAACAGAACATAACAACAACATTTATCCATCAGAGTGACCCGAAGAGAGGTTCAAATGGAGACTGCGCGCTTCAAATGATGATATACATGGGCACTAAATGAAAGGCTCTTACCGCACAATTTGGCACGCTTCATATGCTGACATCAGTGTGAGGACACGAGGAGGACTGTGGTACAAGAAAACGTCGGATGTTCATGAAATACAGCAGGATTTGGCATCTTCTCGCATTGAATCAGTGGATTGGTTAGCTGGCAAGACGGAGGGCTTTTCAATGATGGCTGTTGCTAGGTACATTTTGTATCTAGGATCAGGCAAAAGCTTTTTTTAGACCATCATGATTAATATTCAAGTCAAAATGTGGAAGTTTATACCTTTTTATCTTGAGCCTTTCAGTTTGCCATCCATGTACTTTCATCTAACATTAATAGTGAAACAGTGGGATAAAAAAAACATGTTTCTCAGAACAAACACACACACCAGTAAGTAAAACTTTTGGTCTGCTTGGTTGTCTTTGCAGGTCTAACCTCATGGGAACCAAGTTTACCGTGTACGACAGCGGTCTGAACCCCATGAAGAGCACCACAAGCCTCGAAGCTAGCAACCTGCGTCAAGAGCTAGCAGCCATTTGCTACGTGAGTTGATTAAAGTGTCTCTTAATCCACTTATCCCGACTGAACTTGATACTTTTCAGACAAACCCTGAGAAGAAAATACATACTGTAAAGCTGAATAAAACCTGTTTTTTGTAATTTACACTCTGCTATTTCATTGGACACACATGCTTAATGTGATTATGTCATCCTAGGAAACCAATGTCTTAGGATTCAAAGGACCTCGCAAGATGAGTGTCATCATTCCTGGAATGAACATGGACCATGAGAGAGTTTCTATTCGTCCACGAAATGTATGCTTGCTTGACCTGGTTTTCTTTGTAGCCGTGACTGACTGACCAATACAGATACTTTTTTTTAATACTTACATAAATGATGGGATGAAAAACACCACTGAAGCTTTTCTATTGCTCTTCATCACAGGACCATGAGTCACTGCTGGCCAGGTGGCAGAACAAAAACACAGAGAGCGTGATCGAACTTCACAACAAGACGCCTGTGTGGAATGACGACACGCAATCCTATGTGCTTAACTTCCACGGCAGAGTCACTCAGGCCTCCGTCAAGAATTTCCAGATCATTCATGACAATGATCGTAAGTTCGATACGTCTTTTTGTTTTCTTTCTTTTCTTTAATTAATTTATTTTTTATTATTAAGTGATGCAAAACACAACATGACAGGTGAGGGACATCAAACTAAGAAACAGATGGGGGAGAAAAGACAAGACAGACACAAACTAGGATAACAGTTTTTGTGTGTGTGTGTGTGTGTGTGGGTGTGTGTGAGTGTGTGTATGTATGTATATATGAGTGCTTGTTTTGGAGAAATAGATAACATTTGAAAATGATAATACTAACTTATAAAAGTAAAAAGAATAATATGACAGAACAAAGCAAAAACTAAATAAATGAAAAAAAAAAAGAAAAAAATATATATATACATGCATACCTTACCCCTCCTCCTTTACCTTATTGGTGCCAATGCTTCATGCTCGATACCTCTAAACTGTGAGAATATTATTCTTAGATTATAGTAACAGAGTCATGTTTTCTAGATTTACTGTTTGAAAGGGATCCTTTTCTTGAAAAAAAGCCCAACTAGACGTGAGATAGAGTACAATATGAGTTATTGCTCAGGAAAGGAAAAGGAGAGCTAAATGAACCAAATGCTGATAAAGAGAAATGCTGGAGTTGATCATTTTCCATTTACCACGAATGACTGATTGGAGAATAAAATTCTTAAAAACAGAACTGGTGGAAGGTAGAAGTAGGAAGAGGGGGAATTACAGAGTCTCCAAAAAAGCACAATTTAGCAGCGCTCACCAAAGAACAAAGGATCAGATTAAATTTGTATGTCTAATCTGCTAATGAGGAACTGAGCTTCACATGCTGAGAGGGTTATTAAAGCCAGGCAAAAGGAGTCAGGTGATTTCAGTGATGCTGGGCAGATTGGAGAGGCAGGAACGTGAAGAATAAGGAAGCTGGAAGGGCATCTAGTGGACTGATGAAGAATAGGAAGGGTCCCTGGAGAAGCAGACAAGTGACAGAAAAGGAAGGACAAGAAGATTAACACCGCCAACCCCTCTATACACAGAGATGTTTCTTATCTTCTCATTTATCTTGTGTTTGCATCGAAAAGTGGAACAGAAATCAGAAATCCTGAAACTAAAAAAGGTGAATAAATTCAAACAAATAAGATTAGAGTATACAACACTAAATCTGATCTGAAAAGTTAGAGAGAGGAAGGCAGCAGGTGAGAAAAGACAGCTTTTACATGATGATGATTTTACTTGAAAATAAGGTCACTTCAGCTCTTCTCAAGCAGCCTGTCGGAGCAGCTGGCTACAGTTTCAAACATTGATTAGTTTAAATGTGAATAATGACTGTGTTGTGGTATAATAGGGCACAGAAAAATAACTGTACGTGTCCCATGGATGAGTGCAACAATGTTAGCTTTTATATGTGCGTCTGGTAAAACTACATTTTAACAAACAGCATAACTTTTTTCTCATCACTTGATTGCGACTTTGAACCCAGACATCCAGGAGACTCCTGTATATTCATGATCAAGGTTTCAGTAACCCTGAACTCACAGGACTTTAAATCACAGACACAGTCAAAACCTGTTTGCTTTCATCTGAATCCAATCACCTGGAGGATTGGTTATATGCTTAGCACAAGGGAAGACTCCACCTAGTGGTAATTGTCAGAATTACAGACAAAATATTCACAGCACTGTTGTTTTACAGAGACAAAATTATATTAGTTTGAGCAGAAATTTCAGCTCCAAAACCAGTGAAACCTGATCTGCGATCACTGTTTATATGAAAAGTTTCCTGATTTCTCCTCTGCAGCCGACTACATCGTGATGCAGTTTGGCCGTGTCGCAGAAGATGTCTTCACCATGGACTATAATTACCCGATGTGCGCCCTGCAGGCCTTTGCCATTGCCCTCTCCAGCTTCGACAGCAAGCTGGCGTGTGAATAGATCCCAGCCTGACGTTCGGCTGAGAACTGGTCCGTTTGTCCCTCTCATCAAGGGCTCTTAACGATTCACTACGGCTGGTTTGAGATCTTCAAATCACCCGGAAGTCCTGCGTATCCCAAAATGCTTTATGGGTTTTGTGCGTGTGTGGTGCGTGTTTGTGGGGGAGGGCGTGGGTGGACCTTAGGCTGGGTCAGTGGAAGAAAACAAGCACAAAGAGTGGTCCACTTGCAAAATCAGAGTCATTTGTTTTGATACTCTTGTCATTTTGTAATGTAATGAAATGATGAAAACAAAACACTGTTCTTTTACCTAGTAGCTAGAACAATTTAACCTTTCTTTACCTGTAAATGAAACAACACTAACAATGACACATCTGTAAGTTCTTCAAAGTTAACAGGATTTTATGTAATCTGCCACACACGCAGAAAAAAACACAGGTCACACTTTTCCTCAAGCATGAATACCGGTGATATAATTACTGAATTTAAAATAACATGCACGCCACAATATGTATTTATTTTCCTATTTATGTATTTATTACATGTTCATTTTGTTTTCTGTCATCATTTGCCACAATGTCTGCTGTACTGGCTCCCGCGACAAGCACATCCATTCGCATCACAAGAAGAAATCTCTCCCGTATCCCACCAAAACAATTGAATTGGACATAAAAAGGGAAAAGACTGCTGTGTTCCAGATATGAAACCGTGTCCCAGTGTCATGTATGTGAATGTAAAGGATGATGGTGCACTTTACTTTAAAATTTGAGATATAGCTGTACATACTTTATTGTGCCTTTGAAGACTAATTCCAGTGTTTTGCTTAAAAATGAACTGAGCTTGAATTAGTCTCTGCTGATTTTACCGTCTTCACATCCACCAGAGATATTTCCCTGTAGCTCTTTTTTTTTATTTCGAGTGTTTCATCCTGATTTGATTTAGACTAATAATTTCAGTTGCGTAACCTCCAAAAGATAAAATTGCATATCATCTGAAGCATTATTACATTGCTTACAGAGGGTAAAAATGATTTTACATTGTACTGTAAATCAGGCTGCAGATGTTATATCATAACACTCAGGCTTACAGTTCTGCTTATATCTCCTGATATTTCTGATTTCTCCAAATAGGGAAAAGTGAACTCAAAATCACAGATTGAATTACTGCCAACAAACAGAACCATATGACTCCCCCTGCACATTTCATTTCTCCGTCTTCTTCACAGCTTTGATTTTTTCCGCTCCTCTAAGGGGGTGTGTGGTACGTCCTCATTTTACTGGTTCTTTCTATCTCACATAATTTATCGCTCTTTGGATTTCTACTCAAAGTATTATTCCTCTTGCTCGGGAGGCAGACTCCTTTCTCAAATATAAGACAGTATTTTGTATGTAATGATCTAAAAAAATGCTGACTGGGGGCAAAGAACAATCTCTGATACAGCTACTGTTACTGTGGGGTCTGAGGAAATCTTTATCAAATGTGCTATTCTTGTACTCAACTGTGTTCTCTAACTATTTCGAATTTCTATTTTAAAATTGTTGATACTCTTGCTGTAAAGTCTGCTTTTCATACATGTGTCCAGGAACCAAAAGTTCTTTCACTTTCTGTTGTTAGTGCTCTCGTTGCTCTGTACTGTAAATGGTGTACAGTTTACTGTGGTGGTATGGACGCTGTCCTCCAATCATGAAAAACAAAATAAAAACTTGAGTTAGACAAACTCTGAGTCCTGCTCTCTTTCTATCTCGGAAAATATGACAAGTTACCACAGTACACCCCCTATTAAAAGTAACATATTACTCAATATCTAGATGAGCAAAAGTACAATTTTCAAAGTTTTGACAAAGAAGATTGAACATAACATTTTATTTATCATAAGATGAAAATAATGGTGATATAGTGACTAAAATTTAGCTTTCTACCAGAATCAATCAATGGCCTACATTTGGGGGAGTGTTTTGTTTTATAGTCTAAGAGAAAATGTTGATTTTGAAAGGGCAAAGGTTTTCTGACAACTTTGAAGGGATCTGGTCATTTATACTGAGAATTGTATGCTAATTCTGAAATTTAGTGGGAATATTTGATTTTTTTTTTTAAATAATTTTGAGTCAATGAGATGTGACGCATGGAAAAACTAAGAGAACGCAAGAATAAACTCACAGTTTCTAAATTAAGATTAATTCTTTAATGAGTGTTTCTGGATTATTTACAACACGCTTCAACGATAGAGTCTCTATAATAAACACTGGAGAAACTAGGGGTGATGGTGTGGCATACATACAAGACTAACGGTGACATTCTCAGAGTTCACAGTTCAAACCTGACAATGTGATGACAAAAGATCAGACTGTCTCTCAAGTGAATTTACACTATAAAATGCAGATTTTCCTTCATTGTCTTCCTTAACAAACCTTTTTCTAGGCTTTGAATTTTACCCAGTCAGGTTTAGACTTCAGTCAATGTTTTTCCTTAGTCATGCAAGATTTTTCTCTCAGGCAGATCTCTGGTAAAGCTGGCTGATAATATGAATTAAGGCTTAGATAATTAAAGCAGTGAGTGAAATTCATTATTGAATCGCTCTATTACCGGAATAGCTTGATGGATTGCGTGTATCATTAGTGTGATTGGTAACAGCTGTGTTTTCAGAATCAAAATGTCTGCACCGAGGGAGGTCAAATGAATGATGGACTGTGTTTGTTAAACTCTCTGACAAATTTACGACGATTTCTCATAGGTTGTATTTTAAAGAAGCAGTGAACAAACAGCAATCACTCGGTAAATTTTCTACTTAAGGACTGAGGCTGTGTTCAGTGTATATCACATTTTATTAAGAAAACACTTGACTGACTTTGACCACCATTTGACATCCATTACCCCACTGACTATTGGATTAAGACCTCTGACCCATCTTTGCTTCCCGTTGGGTAAACAGTTTGAAAGGATCTATTTCTGTGGACAGATTATCCAGCAGGGTTTAAAAAGATAGGACTTAATACATAATACCTTAATGCGGGCAGGACACCTAAAGTGGAAGCCGTGCTGCTGTAGGAGTAAACAGATAACCACCATATCCTTCCCATCATCCTCCATTTAAATTATAAAATGTTCATGCCTCTCATGTATGAGAGCGTAAATATCTGCTGATAATAACTACCGTTACAATTTTTAAAAAGGCCTAAATGTTATTTATCATTTTGCTGAATATTATATTTATTTTTATTGAGGGAACCTTCCAAAAAAGATAAGTAAAGTTTTATCTAATCTAATCTGATCTCTACTGCATTACTCTGAGGAGAACCATACTGCAACACTAGATGGAGCCAAATATCACAATGGCATCATAAAACAATGTCTTCTCTGTTTGTTTAACAATTTATAGCCTCTACTAAACCCAAAACACATTTTAGTCTCGAGGTACAAACAGGAGCATCATGTGGAAAATAAATTGGGATTATTTTAAACATGCTGAGACATTTCTTCTTTTGCAGACTGTAATCCCCAAAACAAATATTACATACTAGTAAATTAATAATCTTGAGTTTTTTTTTTTTTTTTTTTACCAGCAACATAAATTATTTTTAACATATATTGAATGGTTGAGCTTGGGTTCAATAAGATGTTGGGCAGTGCTGTGATGAGAGCTGGCTATGTTGAGGATGGTGGCCTGTAAGGAAAAGAAGCTCCTGTGATGCATGACAAGTATGATTCTCCATTTGTCACGATTTTCCTATCGAAACACATTAAAAATATTTATAAGCTTCTATTATTCAAAACGACCACTCCTTTTCTTCTTTGTCTTCCGTATTTATGCATATATAACCAGTTTAACATTCTGTGCTGAAGAAACACGGCACTGCAGGACGGTGGCCTCCATGGAAGAGAACCCTCTTCTATGTAGACACTAAAGTCCAATTCAAATTACACATTTTTTAACTTTCAACATACTTAAAATTTTGGATATTCCTAAATCTTACACACTGCACTGTAAGTATAAAATCTACCACACTTAGCTTTAACTTCATGGTTTTTGGTCATCATTTCTGCTCAAACGAAGCAATCTCCACTGCAGTGACCTCCAACTCATCAGATCAGTGCCCAGAATTTGAGCTCATCCTGTGGCCATCCTTCACTCCCGACAACACAAGGGTACCTTATCCTACACTTGTTTGAAAAAGGTCTAAGTTTAATGAATAATTATGTACTTCTCTTTCTAAACCTGTAGAATTAATGAGAAAGAAAAAGAAAGAAAGAAAAATACAACTGCAACTACAGGAACTTGTTTTTGATTGTTTGAAATGAAAGTTGAATCAGGAGAAATGAAGAACAGGTGATAATTATCTGAAGCCCTAACTATACTGATGTTTTGACAGTTTTTTAAGGGTGAAATAAACCTGTTACATCTTTATTTAACTTACCTCTACTCTAAACATACAAAGGATCAGTAAAAGTATGATCACCTGAGGATTAATGTAACTATATTTTCATAAAGTATTTCGATAGAAGTCCTTCACGTCTCTCTCCTGCTCCTCATCCTCAGCCCGCTTACTTCTTGAGGCAAGTCTGTGTTGATATTACTGTCTCCCTCCACAGACCCTGACCTCAACAAATACTCCTCCTCATCCTCTTCTGCCTCCTTCTCTGGGTTAGGACCTCCTTCACAGCTGAACAGCAGGCTCTCTGCTTCCATCACTGGATCTTCTTCATCAGCATTCTCCTCTTCTTCCACCTCTTGACCCCCATCCTCTTCTTCCACCTCTGTCTCTTCGCCCTCTTCCTCCAACTCCATCTCTGTCTCTTCCTCCTTCTCCTCTTCCTCCTCTTCATAAGTATCCTCTTTAGGGTAGTGAAAGACGTCACGGTGTTCACTGAAGCTGATTTGCTTCTTGCCTGGGGTGTGACACTGAAGCTCTCTGCTCACCTCTAAACCAACTCTCTCCTGTTTCCTCTCCACACTACGCTGGGGTGAAGGTAGGCAGAGCAGCTGTTTTTTCTCTGCTTCCTCTTCTTCGTCTTCCTCCTCCTCCTCTTCTTCAATGTCTTCTGCTTCTTCCTCCTCGTCTTCCTCCTCCTGTTCCTCTTTCTCTTCTTCATCCTCTTCCTCTTCATCCTCCTCTTGAACTATGGAAAGTTTCCTCGCCACAACCTCCTCCTCTTCTTGCTCCATCCTCTCTGCCAGAGCTTCAGCAGTGGGCTGGTTAGAGGGCTCCTGCAGCGTAAAACCTTCAAATGTACATCTTTCGTACGATTCACCATAATCTGGGTAAGTCTCCTCTGGATAACCTGCAGTCGTATGCACAAAAGAAAAACACAACTTGTATTATAAACTTCATTCTTTTGGTTTAACTTCTCTTCAAGACTGAATTAACTCGCTGTTTATCAGAAGAGTTTCACTTTCCGGTGAGTACCGTACCTTCCCAGTCTGCACAGTAGGGCACTTCCTCAGCTTCCATCTCTGGGGAGGCTCCCTCCAAGCGGCCCTCCTCTATCAGTTGTGTGAACTGTCGGAGCTGCTTGAGTAATTTCTCCTCCTTCTTCGAGGGTGTAGTTTTACTCCTCCTCCTTCTACCACTAGATAGCAACAAAGATATGGAGAAACGGGTAAGTTGCGTACATCACTCTGCAAGTTCACTTTTCTAAACATTTCTTTTCTTACATTAAAAAACTACATTAGAAATTCAGACATTGCATATTGCATAACCTCCATTAACATATTTGTACATCCTCAAATAATAAGATAGTAATCATACAAAATCATACTATCATAATAAAATACTTAATGTAGAGTCTGTGATTTTCTGTATTTGACGGATTAATTAGGTGGGTTGGTTTAGCTCAGTGGTTGAAGCATGCACACCTCAGTCAAAGAGGCTGTAGTACTTGTTGTCGTGATTGCTGTCTCTTTTTTGTTGTAAAAAAAAATACACACACAAAAATCCCCAAAATGTAGCTTTGAAAAGGATACCAATTTAGCAAAGTGCAAATAAATACAACTATTTAAACTTCCAATTCAGTAAAAACAAAAAATCTGCAAAGATATCAGTTTAGTAAAACACAGTTCATTTTCCTGTTGTTTGAGGACACTTTTATTTGCATGCCAGATCAACAGTTATCTATCCCGTTTTTGTTTGTGGTTTCTGTGTCCTGATTGGATGTTAAAAAAAGGGAATAAGTCTTACTTTGAAGAGCTCTGACCCTTTCCAGAGACAATCTTCTCCATCATCCTCTCTGTTTGCAGTAGTCTCTCGTGAAGCCTGGCAAGCTCATAATCACCTGCAAGATTTACACCAGAAACCACGCAGGTGTGTTCAGGAAAACAGACATACACACTAATGATAAAGGGTGTGTGATTAATTTTTACTTCAGTATACTAGAGGTGCTACTCATTTGGTAAAATCCTGTTTACAATTACAGGCAATTTCCATACTGTACATTTGAATTTGACTATTTTTAAGAACACGTGCATGAAAAAAATAAAATAATTAATACTATCTGCCATTTAATTAACAATAAGGAAAGATTTTAACTTGCATGAGGCCTGAAACTGTTGGAATAAATGAGAAAAACATTGCTGTTGAAATGGAGCTTACTTATCTGATTCTCCATATTTGTCTTGGCTGCTGGAGTGCAGTTTCCTGATTTGGAAGTCTTCCCCTTACATGTCAGCTGTGAAGATCATAATTAGAATTAGAGTGGTAATTTACTAAATGTGGTTTGCATATAGTGGCCAGTCACTGCAGTATTACCTTAAGAATTAGCAGTACACGACATGCAGTACAGTGTAGAATATTACAGTACAGGACAATGCTGTAAATACTGAGGGAATTACCTTATAGATTATATATAAGATGTAAAGAAGGATGCCAAACCCATATATGGGTATGACTTGAGACATCAAGTTGTATTTTTTGCCTCGTCCAGTGATTTTAACTTTAGCCATGATTTCAGCGTTGTGTGCCATGGCGTAGGAAGGGTCCACATCCCAGTGCTCTGGGTCCTCTTGCACAGACAGCTGGTGCATCGCAGATGGGTAGAACCCGGGTCTGACTGAAGGAGACAAGAATCAGTCAGTCAACATGAATTAATGAATAAAAGATTTAATAAATGAATGGGTTAGTTTGAAGTTTTGTTGCCAGCAATGTTTGTTCTTAGATATTCAAATTATGGTGATACTGTTACTGTTTGTTTCCTGATAGATTTTCCTTTAATTTCCATACTATCCACTTTTTGCTTAATTCCATAAAAATGTCTTCCTTTATTACCTACCTCCCAACACGTTTGCCATTCTCTCATGATTCTGCTCTTTGCTTCTGACTTACTGAATGTAATTTCCGTAATTCTGTTGTGTTATCGAGTATTTGGTGTCCCTAATATTTAAACTTCCTCTTGAGTCGTTTGTCCCGCCCACTCTGCACCTCCACACTAATCATATTCTGCTGCCTTTGATTGACAGCCCGTTCCCCCAATTACAAACAAGCTCTTTTTAGCGCCAATCCAAAAATCACACACAGGTGTGGTCGTCTCTTTAATTAGTGAACTGCAGGTAGCAGTCGTTTTGTGGCACACTGTTTGGCTAGTTGACACACTGGAAGTTAAAAATTGTTGGTCTAAGTTTTGCACAAGCTTTCAAAACTTACCAAAGTACTGAAATTCACCGCAAACACTTCTCATAACCTTATTAAAGTAGGTAAAAACACGCCATCCGTCCGACCTCTTAGGACGCTATCATGCTACCAGTTTAAGCAACATTGGTCAGGATTCAACCCCTGCAGGTGAAGAAAAGTCTCGGTTTCTTTTGGACCAGCAAGACTTGGACAGGAGAGACTCATCCATGGAGTCAAGAGGTAAGACTGCCATGAATATTTTATCCCTTTTTGTAGATTTTGGAGGTGCCGCACGGTCTGAAGTTTTAAATAAAGTTTTGAGTAAAGTAAGACAAACATAGAAAGCAAAATACAGAGCACAAAATGCACTCAGTCATCTTAGATTTTTAAATAAAGTTCCCTCACCATATCCAACACACTAATAATAACAACATGCACACTGGAAACAGTTTGTTTTACATTTCTATATTAATATATCGACCATTCATGTGTAAACTATGTTTTAGAATGCAAAGTTTCGCATGTATTTCTTTAATTAATATGGTTTTATAAAATATTCTTGTGCATACAGAATATGCACTGCACGTTTTAGTCTTGTATTCGTTACATTATGATGAACATGTGTGCGCTACAATGGGGCCTAGGCCTGCTACAGTCTGTATACAAGACTAACAGCTGGCAACAACAACAACAACAACAGCAGCAGTCGTAGCAAAAAAAAAAGAGCATCGCAGTAGGATGGAGATGGATGGATGGCTGATGATCTGATAAGCCGCCTTACCCTCAGGCTGCCCCGTCTCCTTCCTACCCCTGGGTAAAAGCATTCTGGGCAGGAAGAGAGAAACGCAGAGAACAGAGCATGATATCAGAGTCACCTTCTGGCAAGTTGTTATAGACATTTTGTCTCTGAAATGAGAGCCTTGCGTTTGTTTAACTTGAAAAGGCAAAGCTAGTGTCCACAGATGTCATCTGGTGATGATGATGCACAGATTAGACCAGATTATACCAGCTGCTTTCAAGTGCTGTTGGAAATTATGACTACAAATCCAGAGAGGGAGAGGGGGAATTAACTGGTGTAGTGCAATACATTGTTATGATAATTCTACCCTTGATTTTTCAGGATTTCTCAAAATATGACAGTCGCAGGTGCAGAATTAAGCAGACAGATGAGCTTATCCATGACAACAGAAATCAGCATCAACTCTATGTTTGATTTTTTTTGGCAAAGCACCCGAAATGAAACCATCCAAATTCAAAACGTTTATTTTTTTATCATTATATATTTTGTCCCAAACAAAAGTGATGCTGTGGTATTAAAGGGATATTCTGGTGTGAAATTAAGTTAGGGTCAAACACACCGTAACACAGAGTTAGACACCCTGTCGAGAGACAAATGTTGCCGACCGCTTGCTTCTCTAGTTATACCAACTTTAGTCACGACCGCAGATAGCAATGGAGAGAGCTGTGCGCTCAACCAAAACGCCACTCTATAGCCACAAATAATGCTCAGAACAGCACCTAACTTCATCAACAGTACATATAGGGTCCCAGCCACAGCACTAGACATCAAACATCTTCTTAACTTCACCTGATTTCTTTAGCAAAGAGACTAAACACAACTCACCCACTCTCTTCCAGCAGCCGCTTGTTTGTAGCAAGACCTCGGGCCAGTCCATTATGGACTACAGCGGGGTGATGCAGCTCAAGGAAGAACCTTTATGATCATTACTTTATCATTTCCTTGAAGTAATAATCATTTTGCACTGCAGATACAGTAGTTCCTCTGCCTTAGCATCTTGGTCTGATTGCATTTCCATGAGGAAATGATCATAAGTGTTCTTCCTTGAGCTGCATCACCCCGCTGTGGTAATGGACTTGCCTGTGGTCTCCGTACTAACAAGCGGCTGCTGGAAGAGAGTGGGTGAGTTGTGTTTAGTCCCTTTGCTAAAGAAATTAGGCAAAGCTAGTAAGATGCTTGGTGGCTAGTACTATGGCTGGGACCCTATATGTACTGTTGATGAAGTTAGGTGCTGTTCTGAGCATTATTTGTGGCTACAGAGTGACGTTTTGGTTGAGCGCGTGGCTCTCTGTATTGCTATTGTGCGGTTGTTACTGAAGTTGGTATAACTACAGAAGCAAGCGGTCAGCAACATTCATCTCTTGACGGGGTGTCTAACTTGGTGTTACGGTGTGTTTGACCCTAATTTAATTTTACGCCATAATATCCCTTTAACCTTGGTGGACTGTACAGTGTGTAGAACTGGTCATTTTGTAACCCAAAGGCCCCCTGTAAAATCAAGAAGTTGGATTCTCCAACTGTCAGCTTCTTATAAATGTTTTGCCATTTTCTAGGAAAACTGCAGCAACAAGTCAAAGCTGGATAATGAGAGCCTGCTGAGGAAGAAATACCTGGGCTAAGGTAAGGCTGCTCACTCTGTTACTGTGTGTTATGGATGGTTTAATGAGATGTGTTTGTCAGGCAGGTCAGCGCTTTGCTGATTGACATGTGAGTTTGTGTTTGATTCCACTGCGAGACTTCATGACAGCTCCTGGCCGGCTGTAGTTGTAATTCAGGTTTGATGAAAGGGGCAGACTGATGGCTTTGGATGGATGATTTGTCAGAAAGGAAATAACAAGCAGATGTGAGGTTGTAAGGGATTCACAGGTGTGTGGGTCTAATTTGATACTGGTAAATTCTCTCCAGTTTGCATTAGTATTCCTACTCGCTGACAGCTCTCATTGGGATTGGCTTGTTGTCATGTTGTGGTCTGCTCTAAGGGTGTTGTGAAAAAGTAAGGAGGAGCTGAGTTTTCACTGTGATAAAAGCCAATGCTGCCAAATATTTGCTGCCATTACAATATATGAAATCTGTTTTGTTTTTTTTCGCCTCAGGTGTGGAAATTTGTTTTGTTTTGTAGCAAACCTTTCTAATATTTAGGAGGGAAATAACTTTCAGAAAGAAAAGTAAGACATTGAGAAACTTCACCCCTAATGTGATAATCTTTCACAAACAAAAATAGATGATGCCTCTCAAGAGAAATATTTCCTACAAACCAACACTGCATCACGTGGAAGTTTTTAACACCCACTCAAACAGTCGTATATTAACTATCTGAACAATATTCCCATGTATGAGCCCCAAATATATCACTTGGGTTTGCAATTTAGATATTTACATAGTGACCTTGAATGCAACACATGACCTACCAACCCATTCGCTCAATAGACCCTTTTGATGTGTGTTTCATATTGTGGAGCAGCAGATGGCAGTGCAGGCTCACATACAGAGTTATGACATATGGAAGAAAGAAAATCAGCTGCACAAAAATGAAGGCACTAGTATGATATGTGTGCTTTAAGAATTAAACCAACAGCTAAGATATCTAGGAAGCTGTTTTTTTTTTAAATTTTATCAGCCCCCCAAAATATATTGATCAGAGTAAAACTCAGCTCTTGTGCCCGATTAGGAAATCTCATAAGGGAGATTATGGGTGCTTAATACACTTCGCATAAATGTTTGCTGAATAGTAACAGTTAGTATTTTAAATTCTACTTTCGTTCCTATATAACTAAATATCACAATTGACAGTTGTCACCACTTACTATGCCACACAGTTCATAATAACTAACCGTGTTATGATGTTATTATCAAACTTAGTTAATGATCTAGGCATGAAGCCTTTCAATGTTGTAATTTAAATTAGGGAATATTGGTCCTAATTTCTTCCTCAGTGGAAAGTATTTTAAAATATGAACATAACATGGACCTGTCTGAACTTATTAGCAAACACTTCATTGCAGAATTGCTAAATCCCTTGTGCTCCTTTCAGGAGTCTATTTTTGCTACTCATAGTTTTGTGTAAAACCTGAAGAGACACCCAGCAAGTAAAGTGGTGCCATCAGGCCTTCACGGGCCTGAAAACATTGAAACCTAGATAAACATGATGAAGAGCTGTTGTTCAGCTCATTGAAGTAGAAGACAAGGAGTTTATGCAAACATTTTTGGAGACTGTTGAAGGCTGAAGAGAAGTGGAGCAACACGAGTGTGATCTTTGAGCTGTGCAGATAACCAGCCACATACAAAGTTTTCTGAGTAAATTGATTTAGAATAATCTACAAACCAGTTAAAATACCATTTAAAGTCATTGCAGTGAGATCAGCATGATATATATATATTTAAATTGAACAATATTTGGATATTTGTTTGTGCTTTTTGTTATTTTCTTTGGGTAACAGGTACCTCCATGGATTGCTAAGTTTCTCAGTACGAATCATTGCCAATTATGACTCAATTTGCAGTTCAGTGTTGAGAATAGTGTTGCACATTGTTCTGAAATTTCAGTACTTTTTCCTACTTTCTATTCTTAACAGCATGGTATTAAAATCTACAGTTGGTGACTGACAATGCAAGCATTTAAGCTGCTGAGGGGATGAAATATTAATATCTGCATCATCACAAGGTGGCAGTATCAGCAGGGAAGGCATGTCAGACTATCAAAGCCATATTTATTGAGAGAGAAAAGCAATGCCTCTGCCCCAGCATGTCCACTATGAATGTAACAGCTCGTGATATTCTGATAGATTATCCCAATACACTGTGATGGCGAACAAAACATGAGAGGCTCGATTACTTGCATGCTAGTAGGATTTTGATCAAATGTATTTTATGAGATAGCTAACATCAGTGTATTAGTAGATGTCAATGTCAGACCCTAAAGAGCATCCGACTTCTTGCTAACATTACTTGTCACATATTCTGTTGTAGCTTGGCAGCATCAGAGAATACAGCCAGTAAACGAGGCACACCGCCATGTAAATTCCGCCAATTTACTAGAGCCCATAGTAATATCAGACCAGAGAGAGCAGTTTCACAAGGCTGCCATTAAATTTACTTTATGGTGTTAAGATTGATTTTGGGGCTTATCCAGTTGTTTCACATTGTTAGAATATTGTTAATTAACTATAAAATCCAGACGTGACCAACCCTTGTAAAAATCCTGCCTCTGAGCTATCAGGTACAGAGTATTGATCCAGCCTTCTTTCAGTTTCAAGTATCATTTCAGCATTATAAATCATGATGTTAAACTTTGTACTGGTATCCAAGTAGAAATTTGGGTATTCTGACAAAACTAGTTGAGTATTTAAGTTCAGTGTTTCGAAGAGGTCTCCCTCCTGTAGGATGATTTGTGGAGTTCCCCAGGGGTCATATCTAGGTCCATTACTAATATATATGAACATGTCTTTTTGTGACCCTGCATCTTTGGGCCAACACCCTCAGTGTTCTTTATTATGTAAATGATATGCAGCTTTGCATATTATGCAACATTGGAAAGCCACAGGGGGATTCACCCTGATCATAACAGAGCCATCATATCATTATCTCTGAGACATTCAGTCCAAGATGGCTCAATATTTCTGCTTGATCCACAATATTTGACATTTATAATGAAAATGGAAATTCAGAATATCAAGATATGGACATTCATTTTTCTGTATTATAGGGTTTATGGCTGTGAGAAAGTATGAATGTATTTTCAAAGTTAGTCCCAGCCCAATCTTCTAAAATTAGCAAAAATCCATAAATCTTCTTCTGCAAACTGTTTAGATAAGGTAATCACTCTAGGTCCGTTCCTTCACAAGGTACCTATAGAATTGATTTCGAACTTTAGAGCACCAAAGAATCCATATGGAGAGCACACCTAATGAGGAAGTGCTTCAGGAAGGTTTTGTTTCCACATTAAATGTCTTTGTAGCAGCAAAATGCAGCTGGCCACAAAGGCTAAGAATGCTTCAGATTGAAGAGCCATCTGCTAATTAAATGGTTATTAAGTGGTGCTTTTCAGCCTGAGGCCTCCTCTCTAGTACTTAGTACCTTAGTGGAATTTCTACCTTTGGATACCCTGTCTAAATATCAGTCCCTTTTCATGCTGTCACATCCAACAATTATGACCTCCAGATTTTTGTATTTCGAGTGCTCAGAGCAGATCAGAGAGTGGTGTTGTTTGGCCTGTAGCTGAGATGTTGTGAGCAGTAAGAGTCCCTGTTGGTTGGTCCTTTTACTAAAACATAATATGCACTTTGAAAATGATTCAGCTAGAGCTGTGGTTGCATTATCAAGCTTTGATTTGAGCACACTACTTTCCTAATAACGTTCGGCTATGGTTACTATCACTGACAAAGCGCAGTGGTCTGTGCACATAAAAATTAGTAGAACCTAGAGGTAAAACATGGTACCCAGCTGTTTTGGTACTTCACTTTTGGTTCTTTGCAGAACTTAGAGTAATTTTCCTCAAAGGTCCAAACACGTTATAAAAACAAAGGAGTCTGCACAGGTCCAAGGACTGAGTGGTTGATGCTTACTTCAGACCAAGTTTAGGAGTTCTTTTGGTTCTCAACAATGGAAAATAAATTTCATTAGTTGCATTTGTTTTTCTTATTGTACCCAAAATGTACTCAACTGAAACTTAACAACTGACAACAATACCAAATGTAAACGTTTTTGTATTTTTTGTATGGCTACACCCCAAGTGAACTATAAAGTTAATGTTTTAGCAAAGGTTTAAACCCCTGATGGCATAGATGAGTTCCCTCTTGCTTTTCAAGTTCATGTGGAGTATTGCTTTGTATGGTTAAACTTACGATCTGATCGGTTGATCAATGCAAAATGCCATTTCAGTGCCAGGAATTGCTTGAGGCATCACTGAACCATCAAAAAACACCTTTATTGTGTAAGATGCTTACAGACAAGGTCAATGCGAAGACACACATTTGCACCTGAAAAAACTGATTACAAAGTACAACAGAGCTATCATGATGTTACATCTCCTCTACATCAAGTCACAGTTAAAAACGTATAAGAAAATGAACATAAGAACTCACTAATGTGAAAGAAAGCATGTTTTAGAAAATTCCATGTGGCATGTATTTTAGTCTTGATCCGTGTTATAATGGAGGAAATAGACTAAATGATCTATTTTGCAGCCGGTGAGAAGTTTTGGCTTCACTTTGTAGAAGCTGCAGTGCCATCCATGTTTATGCAGTCTAAAATTGTGATGTTTTGGTGAGGGATTTTTCTTGGCGATCTGAGCAGCACAAAATTTCTCCAGTTTCGCCAAACAACACTTTTTGACCTATTAAGTCAGCGAACGGTTGAGCTTCATGCAGAAGCTTCATTTACTGACTGAAAGGCAATTTATAAGAAAACCTTGGATCTCTTAGCTTGTCTGCTTGATCTGCCGGAGACAAAAAAGTTTTAAAAAGAGGTACTGTCATGATATTTACTTTTGATTCTTGCAAAAATCTTTGGAACATTTAAGCCTTTTCTGAGCGTTAAAATACTTCAACAACTGCCTTGTGTCAAAAAAACTGTTCCCACATTATAGCTGGAGATTGTGCCATAGTTGGCATGGATGAACATTATTGGCCATGCCATACACCATCTATAAGCTTTTAATCCTAGGAAACAAATATGCATTTGTGTACCCTCTCTGGATGAATGGATTATAGATTATCGCTGCCAACCAGCATATGATGCCAGCAGAGATTAAGGCTGCTGTATGTTGAAAAAAGGAGATACCACTGTTTAGGAAATTTTTGGCACCATGAACTACTTCAAAGTAATGTGGCAGTTCTGCAGCGTTTGACACAAAGGAGGTATTAGAGACTTTCCTTGTAGGGATTCCTTTCATTATGGACTACTTCTTTAAAGACAGTTGAGTTTTGAATTGCCTTTCTCACCCTTTGCTCTGTTTCTGTTTTCTATTCCTATTATTCCAGACAACTCAACTGTGAACTGGCTCAAAATGTATTCCCATATTTCCCCATAATTGCAGCATTGTTGAAATAAGACTTTCATCGTTCTCATGGAAACCCCTGAGTACACATCAAGCTGTGCAATTACTCAAAAAAAATAAAACCCGCTAATGTCAGAGTGGTGAAAATATCACGGTGCACTCCCAGTCCTAAAATCCAGCTGGGAAGTATTAAATTTTGAATCTGACCACGTGCTCATTCACAGGCACAAGCTCTTTTAAGAAATGGCATACAGGCAGTTGGCCCATATTTGGGTGTTGCCTTTGATGCTTTGTCTTCTTTTAGTGATGCCATACTGGAGGTATGTCCTATTCACTTTGTAGTGCACCCCATTTTTAATACAAGCTCTTGTTTTTTTTTTTTGAAATATCTGTATACTGTGCTTTTCTCTTATCAAGCCTTTAATTACTTAATTATTCTTCATTGGGCTCAATTAGAACACAATAGACTCTGCTGCTGCAAAAGTCACTTATTTCTGCTCCTACTCTGAAGTACATAAAGCATGGGAGAGATAGGCTGTAGCAGTTGGCCTTCTATTATGTACTTGGAATAAATGAGATTCTGTTATTCTTTGGATGAAAGTCTGGTCTCTGATTATTATGCTAACAGCAAAATATAGCATTGACTTTTATAAAATGCTCATGCTCCTCAAGTCGAGTGAGGAATAGATTCACATACATGGCAATCAACGCACCTTCCCCAAACAAAATTACTTTTTAGAAATAGAAATCGTTTTCTTTCTCTATTCATGCAAGTGATTTGTTGCGCAATGTCACCTAACTCAATAGTAGCGGGCCGGTTTACATCAGATTTTTTTTCCCCACTCCTCCTTGTGCCTCTATCTAAATCAGTCAATTTATTTCCAAATTGCATGTCGAGTGTAGGAGCAAGGGCTTATGGCAGTATATTAAATCAATGCACTCCTACAGTATATGTTTTGAGAAGGTTTAATTCTTTTCCTCTTTTTGCTGGCATTGATGGGGATGCACCTGGCTTTGAGTGTCATGAAGGACACACTCTCACAAATTTGAATCTTGTATATTCATAGAAGAAAAGACAGTTGTGAAAAGGGAATAAGGTGGATTAAGGAGTTGAAACATGCTTTACAATACAGGACAGACCTTGACTGTCTTTTAGTCGTATGGTTGCCAGTCTGTACACTTTAATTTATTAGAGGGACAGACACTGTCGCCAAGGGATGTAATTCAAAATGTGTGTTGCTTTTGTGCACGGCATGAAGAAAACACAAACACGCATACTTTTAGATGTGGAAAACTTAAGTGTGAGCCCTTGTTGTGAATGAAAAAACACAGCAGGAATGCAAAAACATGTTTTTCTGTATTTGCAGGCAGAGCTAAGACATCCACCTTCAAGATAATGCTCGTCTACACACATTTTTCTTTGTGATCCTCAGTTGTCTTAGCTGACTTTTTTTTTGGTGATTGTTCTTGTTTTAGATTTTGGTGACATTTTTATTGGTTAATTGTACCCTGTAATATGAAGCACTCATTCAGACACCAAATTTAAGAGTTGATTCATAAGGTTTTACAGATATTTTCCGATATTCCAATACTTTTTAATACAACATGCTTTAAAATGAAACCGTCTCTGTGGTTTCTACAGTCAGGATTATTGAAGCTCACACACACACACACACACACACACACACACACACACACACACACACACACACACACACACACACACACACACACACATATACATGTATATATATATAGACACACTCCTCAGCAGTTTTGAGTTGATGACCTCACCACCACCACCAAACAATATAAAATACAAGAACTTTATTTACCCCCAAAGGGAAATTAATTTAATGAGCTAATCAAATCATTCAGAACTCTAAGAAATTAAAGATAGTTATCCTATGTTGAGCCCTGTCGTAAAATTTAGCAGGGTAAAAGCCAGTCAGCTAACTAAAGGAGGTGAAATAAGGTCACATAATGATGTGTCCAAAGTTGGGCTAGTTAATGACTGTTAGCTAAGTTTTATAAAATATCACAATGATGTATTTAAATCCTATGTACAGAGAAAGAAAACGAAAGTTATGTATGTAACTACGGTTCTATGACTCCTGGATGACCGCCAGGGTCGGTGCTTCAAGCTCTGAATGTATCCATCTCGCAGACACTGCCATCACCACTAAAGTACAACTCAAAGGCTAACTGCTAATGTGTATGAATGAACTGAGCTGGGAGAGGGAGCGGAAACGCTACCATCACCACCAAATGAAAGTACAACTGTAAGTGAGTACAACAGGTTGTACCGATAGTTAGCAGCTGCAAGGACCCAAAATGCCAGCTGAGGAATGTCGGGAGAGGAAGCGAGGTCACTGTCCTCACCAACAATTGAAAATGTAACAAACTACAACCGAAAGGGAGTACAACTGGTTGCACCAAAGAATATGGTTATTTTTCATAAGAAAACAAAGTAAACTTGTCCCACTGAGGATGATAAGCCACGAACCTCCTGGCGGAGTCTGTTGCAGTCTTTGGAGGGCGAGCAGCTTGCAGTTCTGACAAGACGTCACAAGGTTACCAGCAACAAAGGAAAGTAATAGTCACTTAGCTGTAGCTAGCGAGGTGACATGCGAAGCGAGGAGATGATAAGGAACAGATCCTCTGATGTCACTGGAAGATAAAGACTGACCGGGGTCATCAGGGGTCACACGTGACTTTGTTGGCATCAACACTCGACCTGCACATGTGCGAGATGGATACATTCAGTGCTTGAAGCGGCGCCTCTGGTGGTCAGTAAGGATGAAATAGAATGTACGTCTTTGCGAAAGACTTGAGGAATAAACTTTTGGGTGAGACATTGGTTTGTTTTCCTGGTAATGTCAAACAGATATGACAAAATGAAGTAAAGGAGTCTTGATAATGGCGTTGGTTTCAATAAAAAATAAACATCCTCATCTCTAGTGTCAGTATTGTTTGGTTTCCTAGTAATGTGTTGGGAGTTCCAAATCCTCGTATCATGTCAAGCCTATAGGTTCGAACGGGATTTTGAAGAAGTTATATACAGTATATCTCTCTCTATATTTATATCTATATGGGTGGATGTATTCTCTTAAATTGTTTACTCAATTTGTGTGTCTAGTGTTTTTGCCTTGAGCATCTCCCGTCTGTCTCTATGTCTTCAAGGCTGAAAATGCTTTAAGGGAACTTGAGTGTGTTGGTGTTTTTTCTACTGAATTTGACCAAGCTCATAGAGCTGCATGCGCATGCTTTATTTTAAGTATTAAATAGCCGCATGTCTCCCCTGTGAGTTTCAGGCACCTTGAATGCCCTCAACCAGCAATAATAGGAGATAATGATTGGTGCTCAACAAAAAGAGAGATTCATTTTGAATTATTAACAAGTTAACTTTGTAGTGGAGGCACTTTATCCCCTAGGACAAACAGCCCAAATGTTTGCGAAATATAATTAAGCCGAGGCATCTTTAAATGTCATTGCTGCCTGTGCCATGTTTCAAATTGTTCTGCATCAACAGAATTTAACGAGATGGCCAAGGAATCCATTTCCTGCAAGCATGTGATAAGCCACACATACAGTGGAGCACTTTCATTGATTGCCAAAATAAAGCATTTTGTATGCAAATGGGGGAATGGAGTGGCTAAGCTGATTCAGCCTCATGGACACCAAATAATGGTCTTTACAATTAATACTTTTACATGCTATCCATTGAAAATTCCATCTTCCATTTAATGGCTCTAAAACATTAACACATGCCCAGAAAAGAGAGGGAAAACACACCCTGTTCCAATGGATTAATATGAAAGCCAACAAACAAATAAAGCCATGCACCCCTCCCTCCCTCCCCCCAGAGTAGGTCCCTTTCCTGCCGTCTCATGTTCCTGCACATTTTGGATTAACAGATAATCTTTGAACATGAAGGAAGGTCTGCTAACCTCGAGGGGGTGGGATGTACTGAGTGAAAGAGAGCACAGGATTGGAGGCAGCGCTGTATTGTTTGAATGTAATGTGCTTGTCTCCTTCTTGTTAACATGCGGCTCTTTTTTGTATTGGTGATACGGCCTTAAATACCTCTTTTTCACTCTTGCAGGTTGCGTCTCAGAACACCCACAGGTCTGAACACATACAGGGCAAAAGGGGGCTACACACGGTTTAGGCTGAGGAGTATTTTTTTGGACAGATAAACCACTTACAGTGCATATAACCTTGTTGCCTGCTGTTGACCTGTCTGCTCTCTTCAGGTGAATTACAAACAACAACCAAGTTCAAGGCAAGGAGAAAAGTACATTCTGGTACATTTTCAACAGCTTGGCCAGTAGATAGTTAGACCAATTTGTACCCTGCCTGTCCTTTGTCTTGGGTAGAGGTACTTAAGTGTCTTTTCCTGTATAATAGAGTTGTGGCTGGTGTGTCAAATGCTGTTCTGTCCTCTGCCTTGGTTCTGCTTCAGGCTTGTGTAACCTATAAAGCACTTTCTCTTATTTACTCCTTTTACTATGGGTCAGTCCTCCAAGTACTCTAGCAATAATGTTGTTCAATACCTTTAAAGGGTTGAAGAGAAAAACTCAGATTTGTGAAAATTGTTTAGGGTTGCAAACAAAATTAACAGTAACATGTCTTCAAATTATGATGCTTATATTCCTTGATTAAGTAAATATCTTACAGATATTTTCATTATGTTCAATATTTTGACTGGTTAGAGGGCAATCCACCATTTAGTAAATATCACACAGTAGTTTCCACAAATCTGGCTTTTGTGATGTTTACATTACCGTCACATATGGCATTTAACAGCAAACACTTGTACAGTTGTGTACAGGACAGGCTGATTGTCTCTCATGGATCACTTGCACACCAGCTTGCTCTTTGGGAAGTACTCGGTCTGATGTGCAGTGAATGAATGAAGTGGCTGTCTTATAATTTCCACTTGAGAGATCTAGAGCGGGCCTGGTCTGAACTGGGTGTTGTCTTGATCTGAGTTTAAAGGAAACCTGTGATCCATCTAAAAACCGTCCTTACCATCTGTCTAGTGTCAGTACTTTTGAGAACTCAATCTAACAAACTTACTTTATGAGCTAACACGAGTAAAGTGAGTGGTAGGTTTGTAGCACTGCACTCGCACTAGCATGCTGTATCTGCAGTAGCTAGTAAATGCTTATCAAACAACTCAGGTACTGAACATACATGATTTAATGTTCGTGCAAGTGATAGCCATAGACTGCATGTCATTGTCTTTAGACAGATGAAAATAACATTTACGGGTAATAACACATAATGATGAAGTTTTTACAACCCTGTCGTATTGAGTTCACTCCAGTCTGGAAAGCAAATCAAAGCTGTTTTTTTTACCATACATTGCAGGGTTTCCTCTATATGTAATTGATCGTGGCGCACCGCTATGGCAAAATAAAAGCCGCAACACCTTAAAAATTATTATTTTTTTACGTGGCGCAACCTTGGACTCAGTGTGTTTCGGAATATGTGGAGCGCACATACTGCGCGTGCGTGTTTTATTAGCATTAGCCAGTTGTCGTCTACCATCACAGACAAGCGGATTTATTAGCCCCCCTTCTGCGCTGTCTGAGTTGCTAACACACACAGGACCCCCTCCCTGAAAAAAAATCCACCACTGCAGATGTCCTGTTGGAAATACTGTATTGTGCTGTTAATGTGCACTAATGTTTGTTAGCCCGTTTTAGAAGAGAAAAGAGACTTAATTGTACTATGTGGATCTGGTAGGGGGGTTGCACTCTTGATTCCTCCCTCAGCATGGATGAGTGGCGAATTTTCCTTATTCCCACATCACTACTATTTCCCTTATTTAAGGTGATTACCATACGCAAAACATTCTAGAGTAAAGGACAGGTGTTAGTGGTAGTTTTCTTTTTACTATTGTCTGGAACAAATGTGCATTTATTGTCAGCTAATTTCCAACGACGTCTGGGCCGATGCAAGGAAACCCTGTGGCTCCTCCTTGTTGTGTTTAATCTAGTCATGGTTATGTTTGTCGACATATCTGGTCCTAAAAATGAGTGTTATTGTGAATACTCATATGCTTTGAAACATGGACATCTCTTTGTTAGAGTTTGCATTGCGATAAAACTCAATACAGATGATCGACAGTCACAGTATCATGTGTGGTTTATCCTACAGTATACAAACTATTTTAATTACCACTTCGGGACAAACTTTGCCTGATATTTTCACTCCTTTACAGTCTTTCAGATTTTTTTCCCCTTCAGTTTCCACCACAGTTCTTCACTTAACTCTAAGACCTCACCTGCTACCCACCTTCATCCCTCTTGCACTTTTGGCCTTCATTCCTGTGGTGTGTCATCCTCAAAAATATGAGTCCGATATCATTTTCGAGTCAAGGACAGCGGCAAAAACTGTTGACAGCAGTGTTTAAAGTAAATGAGAAAGCTGAGCTCCTTCTAGAGCTACTGAGAGGTGTCGAGAGTGCAAGATGGGCAAGAAGGACGATGGTGATGGGGCTGACCTTCTGATCAGGTGAGCGTGAGGGGGGCCTGAGGACAGAATCCCCTCTCTGCTGCCCAGGCTGAAATTTTGTGCTTGAGAAGTGTTTAAGTTTCTCAAATCCCAATTGCACTCAGTGGGGAGTGTCCTCTCTCCCTTTGCCCACAGGTTTAGCGACTGGCCTCAGGCCTGAGCTTGAGGATAGGGGTTGGATGTCTGTAGGTGGTAGTGGGGGTTGTGAGGGGATCAATAAGATGGCAGTTTGCCTGTTTGACAGAGTGACAAAGGTGGATTTAAGCTAAGAGAGAGAGAGAGAGAATGGGGGGAGATAGTGAGGACTATAGATATCAGAGTAGGAATTATCCATGACACCTAGGCTCTCAAGCTGTAACCTTAAAGCACATGATTTAGGATCACCTGCATTTGTGGGGAAGCCGTCGCAGATTCAGCACATTCAACCCAAGCTATTTTTCTCTGTTGGCTCTCAGAGCTCAAAGACATTTATTTGTTTAGAAATGCTGTCTTTGTTAAATCCTCCTACCTACATTGTTTCAGCCAGGTGAATTCAATTTTACTTTGGAGCGTCTTTAGTTTCACCAAGTTGACAAGAAGATGTGGGAAAATCTCCTTTAAGTCGTTGAGTCGAACCCCGTGTTTTTCTGCACCGCTGAATTGATACAAAAAATGTTCTTTTATCAAGCGATTATCTATCATTTCTAATAATCTCCCTTTTGCTGTGAGAATGGTGTCAATACACTGACATGTTAAGAAGAAGAGCAGAAGCCTTTATCTTTGTCAAATTCAGCCTTTGCTTTACTCCGAGGCAACAACAAACTCTTTGCTTTAATGTTTTGGTACATTTTTTTTAAAGGTGGATAACCTTGGATGAGACAGAAAATGTTGGCTTTAAAAAGGATGACATTTAACTATTGTAGATATAATGATGGATACAAGAGATGGAGCGCGTTAATGGAAAATGACGATGTCACGGTTCATCTTCCAAACTGAGGCGCATTAATCCTCAGTGTTATGGGAAACGCTGATAAAAAAATAAATGCAGTGAATATTTGTAACAAGTGGCATCAATTTCCCTTTTGACTGTCAGTGAATGAAGATTTCCTGGCAGATTGCACTATTTACTCCGCTCAGAAAATCACACAAGTGTAAAATCCTTGCTAGCATATTGCTTGGTGTTCTTGATTTGGGGGAGAGATCCCCCAACAAAGGCAATGTAAATGTCATTGGTGTAAAATGCCCCATAGTGACAACTTAGCTTTCATCATACCTACATTAATTAAACTTGGCTTTACGTTAGACTTTGACACAGTCATTTCCTGGCGAATTGTGTATGCATGAGCGGCTCTGTCTTGGTCTGCTTTCTGATGATAGGCTGATGCCGTATGTCGGGGAAAATAGCTTGAAGTAATCTGAATCTTTGAGAAGCTTATAAAGAAAGAGTGCCGAGGCAGGGACGGAGCAAGTTTACAGATCCTCTGTGCCACCAGGCGAGGTATTTTAATGAAGTTAGAAATATCAGATTGACTTGTTATAAGATGCACTAAGTGTTCACGAGGACTGCTTTATTGGAGGAAGTGGTTTCTAAATAACATGAAACGTAAAAGCAGTCATAGGATTGTATATTGGCGCATTTATTGAGACTTTTAGCCTATGTTTATGAGGTAAATATGGATATCAGTAATTCTTTACACTGAAATGCTTTTCTACGGTTGAAAGAAAATGTATATTGAATTGATACTTTAAGACACACTTGTTTGTGTAAGCTAAGCAGAAAAATGATTCAGAATAGGAGCCGAACAGGGCAAAGATGCAGAAAGGCTTTTGCTGTGACATCCCTCCATCTCATGTACTTGTTGAATAAAACATCTGTCTCATGCACAAGGTAACGGCAATGAGAGGGGCTTGTGTTTGCAGAGATGAAACTCCCTATCCTCCACTATGCCCGGGAGAGTTTAGCCTTGATGCATTTTACACCAGCCCCAAAAACCTGCGTTGACAAGTTATCTGTGACCTGCGGTGAGAGCGGGAATGGCTGCGGTGAAAATCAATCTTTGCCTCTCCTCTCGCCTTGAATACCAGCAGAGCAAACAAACAGGCCTAAACAATACGATATATACCACATATCAATTACACTAAATGCCTCAGTATCTATACTTCACTGTCCCAGGCACACACCGGTTACAAGGCACACACGCTGCTGTAAGACGATAATGGTGCTGCATTGTTCCTCGCCATCTGGAGCGCTGATAAGGCCCGCCTGTGCATAGTTGATAATGAGAACAGGCAGAGGAAAAGTGAGTGTTAAACATTTCCTTGGCCCATGAAAAAGGTTCCATTAAGTCCACTGACCCCAATTGAATATTAATGAGCTAATTAACGGATTTATTGTTATGCGCAATTTCTGGAGGGGCAATTTTTTCAAGTGCTATTATTTTTTCTAATTATTTTCTGTACTTTTTATAATTGAATCTTTGTAGCTGCCAGCATCCTGTTTGTGCCTTGGCAACAAGAAAAAAGGATCCCCGCATCTGTTTTTCCTCTTCTATTAGCTTGCTGTTACAACAACAAAAACAAGAGAAAAAATGTGAGTTTCCGTACCAGTGTTTTTGTCATTAAGACTGCTTCCCATGCCTCCATCAATGCCACACAAGTCCCCAAAATACTACTCTTTTTAATGCACTGTTTTGCTCCTCTCCTTTAGAAATATGCATGACTATTGATGTTCAGGTGTTGAATTACACAAGTGCAATTATTTGGTTTACTGCAGGCGGCGCTGCAAGGAGGACTTGACAAAGGTTTAAATAGGCAGTGACAGCTGGGCTTGATAGATAGCACAATCAGCTGATGTAGGGGTTGCACTGAGGCAGTCCTTAGTGGACAGCTGGAGAGTACAGGCGGCTACTGACAGAGAAGCTAACCCCACAAACGACTGATACTTGGTCTAATGGATGCTTACAATGTTGCCATCAGCTCCAATATCCACCCGGTCAAGATTGTACTCTTTTGTTGTTTCATTTCAATCAAAATCTCTCTCTCTAGATGAATTATAAAGCCAAGTCTCTTTTAATTAGGGAGGCCAGTTTTATATACATCCAGATGAGGCTGCACAATATTAGAAAAAACTACCATTGCAATTTTTTTTCAACCCTGCGATATATATTGCAATATTAAAAAATAGAGGAATTTTCACCAGATGACCTGAATAGCACTTTATGCTGAAATCTTGTGGACAGTTAACCTGCACTGATCTTACCTCTTTTTGTGAACGTTAATAGAATGGCTTCTGTCTGTCTCAGAGATATTTTTAGCTTGTTACATATTCATGTTTGACCTTGGAGCTTTGGTTACTTTTTGGCGACTTCAGAAATCCTAAAATTCTGGAGACATGTAAAAGGTCAACGAATAGGAAGGAATGAGGGTAGGCACAAATAAGCTAAATAGCCTCTACCTACTCCTTTTTGAGCTCCAAAAAATAGGGATTTTCTTGTTTAAAATTGTACTGTATGTATATTTGTACATCTGAACGAATAACAATCTCTCTCTTTCTTTTATTGTGCTGGGATGTCATTATGGCAACAGATGAACACAGAAACGTGTTTTGGTCGACACCATCCTTCTTGTAACTGAAATAATTCCAGATAACTGATGTTGCTTTTCTTTTTGGCTACAAATCTTCATTTTCGGTGGTTTTTCTTGTTTGTTGCTTATTTTGCAATCGTTCGTGTAGAGTGGTCCACGGAAATGTACAATCTCAAACACATACAATTCTCATTTGTTGGGCTGAACAGTGATGAGTAATGTTCCGAAAGTAATTCTCGGTGGGCATGCGTTTCACGGCACAACACCGACAGCGCAAGCGACTCACTCCATGTGCAGGGGCGTGGTTTCCTCTGCTCTGATTTTGATTGACGGCTTGCAGGGTAGTCTGATTGGCAACTGAGTAAAGAACAAATGCGATTGGTGGATCACAGCACACGCAGAGTCTACATGCATCATATGTCAATCAGCTACCCTTGAAATTAGATGAGTTCATTCACCTCCTCGATCGCTGCTCAAATGATATATTGTACAGCCCTACATCCAGACACTATTTACAGGCTAATTTTAAATATGTAGGATGTGCTGAAAACTGGACTACATCTTTCTGTATCCAGATGAGTTTTTAGGGTTCCCCTCTGGTAGAGTGGGCTCAAGCTGTGATGAAAAGGGCATTACAAAAGAGTCTTTTGTGAAGCAACGACTGAGAATGAAATTGACTAGTTTCAAACATTAGGTTTTATGTGAAGTATGTACGGTTCTTTGATTAGTCCTGACCAGCAAATATTAAAGCAACAGCCTACTATGCCAAGGCGCTCTCCTTGAAGTGTATAATGGTATCTCTGTTGGAAAGCAGTGAATAAAAAGCAGCAGAGGCCTTCCTGATAACCTTTTTGATAACACTAATGTGATTATTATTACATTTTCCTGTCTTCTTGTTTGTGTAATTCTGTTTGTTGGCTGAAATTCAATTCCAGCTTAATAAAACCATCAATTTCTTTTGGTGACTCCACCAATATAACTTAGAATAATGAACTCATTTTGCTGTTGTATGGAAATTTTGTCTCATTACAATAATTTTGCCTGATCCACTCGGCAGCCAATATTAAGAGAAAGGCCCTACAGTCATGGACTGGGTTATTATGCTATACATCACAAAGTGCATTAGTCTCATAAAACCTGTCAACAATAAGGTTGGAAAGTTTGTGCCCATGGCCCAGCAGGTTAATCTATTCCCTCCAAAGACTGACGAGAAGTTTCCAAGCTATATTGCTGCTTTACAATAACCAATTTCCTGCCGGTTGGGAATTCCAGATTCAATACCCATCACTTCTTTTACACACATAACCAATCCTTTATAAACACAGGTGGATCTCCATCAAATCAGATATTTAGTCTGTCATCATTTCTGAGCGGAGTGTAGACTTGATGTGTTTGTAAAGCTGAAACGTACATTCACATTCACTGGGCAATTAGGTAAAGCTCATGAGGGAACACAGGCCCCTCTGTAACTGGAGATTTTTTCATAAACATGCTGAGAGTGAGTGAAATTAAATCAATCCCAGACAGCAATGTTTTGTCTTCATAAGGCTGAGACGTATTGCTTCCCTCAATTGCCCAGGCTTTGTGACTTTTATTTTTTTTTGCTGCATTGTTCACTCAGTCGAATTCTTTCCACGCCAAACCTTCTGCATATTTGGAAACACTCTCAGGATTTAATGCGTAAGGTTAACCGTCTTTATGAAGACTCTGAGATGTCTACAAGAAAGGAGTCAGCTTTCCAGTATCATTCGCTATCATTGTAGCCACTTCATTTTAGCCGTGAGAGCGCCTGTTTATTGCCATTTGTGGACATGTGTGGGGGAATATGCATTCCATCTGCCTATAAGTGACATCTCCCGATTGAAGCCATGATTGCCCTCATGGCTGGCAACAGAGTTTGTCCTCACACTTATAAAGAACTAAAAGTGGGGACAAAGATCAAACAACAGCGCATGGTAATTGTTTTGCAAACTGCATGTCAGCGTGAATGTGTGGCGCTGAGAGAGCCTTCTTTGTACGGCGCTCTCACGCTTCAAATGCAGCTCTGAAATAGCTTGATGCTTCTGGAAGAGGGTAATCTTTTGTAACAATCAATTACAATGCATTTCCCCCTCTGTCTAGGCACTAATAGCTCCTGTCTGTGCACATGGTGAAGCATGTCTAGTAAATATACACTGTTTTCCTTTTAAATGTCTTATAATATGCATGGGGAACACAGAAACACACTATGATAGAGGGGCCAAGCATCAAAGCTGGAGAAGCAATTCAGCCGAGTTTCTCAGTCAGAAAAATGAGAATGGAGGCAGTTTGTGGCTTTCCTCCCATTAGCCAGATTGAATTACTGTGTTTTACTTTTAAGAGCCATCTGTTCTGGTTTAAGTCATATTTCTAAATCT
This sequence comes from Xyrichtys novacula, assembly GCA_962446985.1. Taxonomy (NCBI): domain Eukaryota; kingdom Metazoa; phylum Chordata; class Actinopteri; order Labriformes; family Labridae; genus Xyrichtys; species Xyrichtys novacula. The sequence continues at coordinate 33,501,589 of OY660864.1, read as the reverse complement.
GTCATGTTCTGTGTATGTGTGGAGAACGATTCTTTGATGGGTTGGATCGTTTTTTTCCGCTGAAAATGAAATGATGCTAAAAGACAATTGTGACTGGCAAAGCTGTTGTAGTTTGCAGACATTTCAAAACAGAAGGTCTTTCTTATATTGCCTGGTATTGGTTACACGTCAGTGTTTGTATTGACTACTAAAGAAGAACCATTTTGAAGTCTGTTGAATACAGACAATAATCACATTCAGTAGATTTTGCAAGACACAAGGTATTCCCAGATAGAGTCCAAATGAACATACTGTAGATACCATGTAAGATTGCAGAGGAAGTGACTTGTGTGCTAAGAGAGATAAAGAGATGCAGTGATGAGTGATGTGGTTCACTCAAAGGCCATAGTGTTAAGCAGTGTCATTGGATTGCAATATGAAAAGATTATTCATCTGCCAGACGGTCTTTGAGTGTCCTGACAGATCTGACATGGTGGTTGTGAAACAGTCATTTTCTAAATTTATAAGGATGATGCTTAACAGTAATGTTGAAAATATTGAAACTTATTCAGGAGACAGCTGACAGCTTTTTATGGGGGCACCCGACTGATTGTTTGCCCTCACCCGAAGGTCAATTTTCAGTCATACCTTTAACCTGACGTAGCAGATCTATGGTTTCTCATCGCCATCATGATGAACGGATGAGTGTAAAGCTGCATGATTATGGCGAAAAAGATCATCAGTATTACTGATATGAATATCTAGAATCTTATTACCCATGGTTATTTATCAATTTTAGGAACATTTTTATTGTTTTTTGTTCATGAAAGAAAAAAAATCCAGCTAATCACAAATTGGCAGGGCTGGGACAAAAAATCCACCCTAACAACTGGCCAAATATGACAGCTTTAAAACTCAGAACTTGCAGAGCTTCTTACCTCTTTTATTTCCAACTGGCCTCGCTCCCTCTTTCTCCGTTTCCCTCCAACTCAGCTGCGGCAGTTTGCTGTCCAACGTGAGTCTGGTCCTGCTTAAGGTTTCTGCCTGTTAAAATAAATGTTTTCGTCTCTGATGTTGGATGGGATAGGTCGAATCCATCCCATCTTAAGCTTGGGTTTTTGTAATGCATCAAACAATGAGTGTAGTCTAGACCTGCTTATTTGGAAAGCATCTTGGGAAAATGACGGTTGTGATTTGACGCCATATAATTAAAAATTGATTGATGGATCGATTGATCTTTGAAACGAGGAGAAAAGACCAGTAATGTTGGATCCATGTTTCATGATGGTTTGCACTTGGAGTGTGGAGAATGAGAACTGTTTTGGTATGCAGATGCGTAGAGGTTTGAATATGTAAAATATTTGTCCACCATAAAGTATAACATAACAAAAAGTAATTACACAGACTGTACAATGGTGCACCACACAAACAGCATGTGTACCTCATCTCATCTTGCCCCTCTAAACAAACAGATCATTGTTGATCAGTTTTGTGCTGTAAACTCAAACAGTGGTCACCGATGAGCATCATTGTGTGTGTCTTTTACAGTGATGAGCTAGAAGGGCAGAGCAGACAGAGAGAGCACACATTGATCGAGATGATGATGATGATGATGATGATGATGATGATGATATCACATTATCTGTCAGGAGAATATAAACTAAACCTCTCATAGGATCATAACTGAAAGATGGCCTTGAGTGAGTAGATATGTAGTAAGTGTGGTGCTCCTAAGTGTGTGTTTGTGTGAATATATTTGGGTGTGTCGGGCCGACCCCCCTGAGCTCCTTCATGCAGACAGCAGAAGATCAGGGGAATGAGTTGCTTTAGCTTTACAAGGTAAAAGCTCAACATAGTTATTTCAATAATGTGACTATTTGGTTCAATTACATGTTGTATTGTAAATAAAGTCAATCTGCCTGCATTTGGTAGGTGTTATTTTCTAAAAACAACACATTGATAACATAATAAATCAGAAGCAGCTGGCCTAAACTGCCCATTTTATGTTACAGTAGCGTTTTCTACATGTGGAGTATGAATTTCAAAAGTCAATACTCACCATTAGTCATTTTTCTTTAAATGGGTGCAGGCCTAAATTGTGTTTGTGATTGATATTGGATTAATTGTTCAGTTCTAGATGAACATATGATTTGTACAAAAGAGATAATCAGTCAGTGTTTGCAAAGTGGAATTTTACTGTTTAAGCAGCTGGTGTTTGCCTCAGGAGACACCAAATGCCTTTTTTTCTTATACTTCTTTTATTTCCTCTTTTATAAAGATAGGAGAGTAACCAAAGCTGTGTTTAGTCAGGTTACATTGGCATCTTCAGATATTTTTTTCATTAGTTTTCAATTTGGCCACTGAAAAAATACCTTCACCACCACATTAGAGCAACCTGTGTCCTCAGGGTCACTTCTTGAAAATATTAGCCTCTATCCCTGAAGATGAAATCCCCACTGGTTGAAATTGTTGCTCAATTGTGATACTGTTCTTGAAGTCAGGTGGATGTTTCTGTGTGTTATGATAAATGATGGTATACTGTATAAGGCTTCCATGCTAATTCAGGATAAAGATGGCTTTTCATTTAATGAGCGCTCAGAGCACTACATTTATATCATGTCATAATCTTTCGTAGCTCTGACATGAAATGCTGATGTGATCATGTACAATTCAGGCCTGGAAGAGCCTCTGAAATGTCAGTGATCCACTGTGCCGTTGCAAAGATGGAGGTGCATGGCTTTCGGGGACAAACCATTTCCCTGGCAGCAGAAAGACTCTCCAGAACAACCTCTTCACAGCCCAGCAGGCCTTGCACTGTCACTGAGTCCCACGATTGAATTGAATGGTCCACAGATTACTCAATTATTTCTATATACCAGCCTTCCATGGCAGACTAAAGGCCTATTATTGGAGGGACTGAGACCATAGGAACTTATTACATGTGTGACCTTTTAAAGCCTTTCACCGTGATGGATCTCAGGTGAGAATTTACTGGAATCAATTTTTATCTGAAAGCTAGATGGTTGCTCACTGGCCCAGCCCTGTGTGAAACATTCACTTTATGAAAAAACAAAAAGGAGAGAGAGAAAGAGAGAGAGGGAGAGAGAGAGAGCCCCCTGACTGCTGGAAATGGGCAAGATTTTAAAGCACCCCAAATGCCTTTGTGTCCTTTCCTCCCAAATTAAAGACACTTTGAAATAGAGGGCTGGAGGAAGTGGTGGTGGAGTATTGTGCTTAATCAAGGTAGAAATACAAAAACAGACCCAGTTCCCTAAAGGTTCACATCAAAAGGTGCATCCCACTTTGTGAGCTATTTAATCAGTTAAAACACAGATGGCAGGCTGCCGCAATTAATTAATCATATATGAGGCATCCTGTACCTGCTAGTAGAAAGTATGTCAGTGCTACAGAGATCTCATTTGGATTTCATTGTTACTCAGTGCCACCAAAATAATTGCTGAATTTGAATAGGACTAGCTTTGGAAGTTATGCAGAAATAATGTAATGAAATTGAAAATAAGCCACTGTTCTTCCATTGCATAATTAACCACATGCTTTATTGTAGCCAGATAAAGGTCAAGTTATTATTACTGCTAAAAGTAATAGGAAGCCAACTTTTCTCTGGCTGATGCTGCCCTTAATTCATGTTAGCATAGTAATCATGGCGTATTTGTTATTTAAGAGAGCTGATGGACCAGTCAGAGCTGAGTTTTTACAATAGCTACTGTCTTACTCAGCATACTGACTACATTATATTTAAGATTAAAACAAAGAAGGTGATCAGTGAGAGAGACATCAACCAAATTAAAGAAAGCTGGCATAAGAAAACCTCCAATTGTAGCACGGTTTGGAGCCTCCTGACAGTCAACTGTTCCTCTAATTTTGCAAATCCACATACGACTATTACCCATAACTTCATCCTAACAGCCCTGTACATGAGTGATGTCTAATTTTTCTTTCAAATCATGCTCTTAACACAGGAGACTCCTTGACTGTGTTAGCCAGTCTCAAGCAGACACTTTAGGAAGCACAGTTTCTTGCTCCCCAGCCTTGGTTTTATGGTTCAGCACCAGAGTTTGCCTGTTGGTCTATACTGTATAAACTTAATGAAAACTCAATATTCGAGATCTTCCAAAGCGCAGTGGCCCAATTCTCTGAATGACATCTTATGTTGACCACTGAGTCTTGAAACATGAAACCATGTTTTTTTGCAGTTGCAGATAAGTAAAACTCTTAAAGCAGCTCTACAGTGAGTCAGTGAATACTCGATTCGTTCCCTTATAGAATACAAAATGAATGCTTTTACCACTTACACACTTTCTTTTCCACTCCCATTTTCTGGCACTTTGTCACTCTGGTTGTATACTTTCTGATCTACCAGCTTATTTTGAACATTTTACATATAAATATTTACATCCAATATAGTAGTGTTTCTTTCAGAGCACAGAGAGAATGCAGCAAAACAGAGAGATAATGAAAAACACTATACAGTATACATCCTCTCTGGATCATCCAAACTCAACAAGGTGGCGGGGTTCTCTCCCGCTCTATTCTTTACGAGAGGAGAAAATTGCACATGTAATAAAATCCAATTTTCTATTTCATTCTGAGAACTACAATAAACACAAAACAAGCAGTAAATAAGCTTTTCAAAAAGCTGATTACCAAAGCAATTTATTGCCAAGTCCAGGACGGTGTTAAAGCAGTGCAGCACTGAAGAGTGGAGGGGTCCACATTCCAAATCTTCTCTCCCTCAAGCTCTTTGCTTCCCGTGTTATTAGCCAGGCTGCTTGGTGAGCAGCCAATCTGATCAACTTATTTTACTATATAATGCCCCAGCTCCCGCTGAAAGCAGTTAAAAAAGGATTGTGATTGAGGTCATCCTTGCATCCATCAGAGTGGTAAACACTGCTTCATATATTATCAAGTCATTTTGCTGCGTTGCTGTGTACAACTACTAAGGGATCATGTGGGCCTTGAATTATAAGTGAGGTTTTAACAGCAATGACGTAAATCTCTAGAGTAAATAAAGTCCTGAACTCTGTTTTCACCTGCAGAGAAATAAAGTAATGGTACCGTGTTACTTCTTTTGAGCACTCATTGGATGTCTTACGGTTAAACTGAATTTCCAGGACAATTATATTCTTAAGTACTATTTTCTCTCCTCATTGAAGGTCTGTTTTTTCTTGTTAAGTGATAATGCACGGCATTAATTTTTCTCCTGCATTGTATTTGGGATATCTTAAATTAGCTCTAACTTTAGGCAGGGATTGAGGAATAAGCAAAAAAGTAAAAAGTCTGCATAATATTTTTGAATATAAATTGAGGCACTGATGGCACAGGAGAAAATGCTATGTGGGGATTATTCACAGTTATATAATGTTAGGAAGAAAACCAGGCGCTTCTCATTTTGGTCACTTATCCCTCATTGTAAAGGTCTGTATATTTCATTGCTGGTGCAGCAGCTTAGGGGATACATTTCAAAGCAGCAAATAAAAATTGGCTAAACTTCCAAAATTAGCACTTCAAAGTCAAACATGATTTGCAGCGAGGGAAGGGGTGGAAGCAGTGTGACTGTGAAAAGTGCGTTTGTAAAAAGCTGTGCGTGTGCGTGGGTGTGTGTGTGTGTGTGTGAGCGTGTGTGTGTGTGGTGGAGCTGATGTTCAGAGTTCAGCATTAGGCCTTAGAACCAATTTCTAGGCAAATTGGTTTCATTTAAGAATGAGATCACAGAGTAAGCAAACCTCTTTCAGGGCAAGTTCATGCATCTGTAGCCATTTATTTCAGTTTTATATGCATTGCTCTGCACAGGCTGTTTGTAGGTAGAATATGCATAATCTTAGCCATGGGCACCATACTATAGTTAACGCGTTCACATTTACCTGCTATTACCGTGGAGTTTAATGGCTTCTTCCATTCCGTCGCATTCTGTCAAAAAGAGCTTCAGCTGTAATTTAGTATTTTGTTTTGTAGATTCCTTCCAGCAGTGTTGTGGAATCAGCCTAATCAAAGCCACATGCGACTAATTGCCCTCTCCAGTCTCTGGCGAATGGCACGAGTAGGCCCATTAGGCATCAATCGAACATATGTTGGAGTTTTTGAGTGGGTGTGAAATTCACTCTATTTTCAAGGGGGAAAATAGTCACTTGACCATGGTTTCCATTTCTGCTCATATTTCCATTTATTTAAGATGACTGTGTTCACCACGTTTTAAAACAAGCGCTGAGGCTTTGTCTCTGTGGCTTTAAGGTCACAGCTGTCTGTTTGAAGGACAGCATAATGGCTCGTACGAAGAGAACACAGATTATTCACTCAAATTGTTATATAATAAACATTATGCTGGCAGACACAAAAATACATCAACCTCATTGGCATCATCATCATCATCACTGGGATGGATTACTTTTTGGATGGTCAGTTACCTTTTTTTCGTGTGTGTTTCCTAACAGTAAGAGGCCAAATCCCACATAAACACGCTTGATAACGACATTTTATATAATATTGTACTGAGTCATCCAAAACAGGCTAACCAAGTTATTTTCTCTCTTCTGTGGTAAAGGTCATCATTGTAATTTGATGTGTGTAAAAGTGACATGATCAGCAATGACAATATCAGAAAAATAAATACCACCCTGAAAAATGAATGTTATCTGTAAGTGAAATAATGTCATTTCTGTTAGCTGACCATGTTAGATAGAGGTTGGCATCTGTGCCTCTGCCTGTTGACCGGATAAATGAACATGTTTCAGTTGTGAGGAACATGCGTAGTCAAGTGTGTGGAGCACGTTCTCTCGATTTAATTCAGTGTTTGTACAGGTGAAATCTCCATTCAAGCTTAGACATATCTCAGCAACAATTGGCAACAATTTTGCACCCACATTCATAGTTCCCAGATGCATGCTGCTCACTATGGTGATCCCCCTTGCGTTCTTGCTACACTATCTTAAGGTTCACTTTTGGGTTTTGTTTATAAATATCTTTACAAATATCAGAAGTCGATAAAACCTGGAGCACACAATCATGATCCCCAGAGCAGGGTTTATAAAAATGTTACGCCAAAGACATTTTCACAAGTCACACAGTCTGTGCAAGTTTGATTTTTGTTCAGTACTTTGGGTTATAACCTAGATGAATAATGACCATCCCCTTAGCTGTCCTTGCTGTTATGAAGATGCTACAAGGCACGGGCTGATATAAGAATCTGACAGTACAATATAACCTCAAGCAAAAATATCACGGTTTTATGATGTCATGAACACACTGATACACAAATGGTGCCATAATGATTCTGTTATTTCAATGTTGATGCACCAAGAACTGCCCTACAAATGGCCTCGTCTGTCTCTGTGACAAGCGCCTATTACTCTCGGTTACCTGGGTAACCAGACCTGCCCCAACTTGTTCTATGTTGGCAGGAGTAGCAATGCTAGCATTAGACTTGGACAGTAAGCCTAAACTAAGCAGCTAATGAAACACTGAAGAAACAGTGTAAATGCCCTGAAAAAACACTCAACATGCTGCTCTCTCCCTCTTGGGGACAGCTCTCCAAATGGCCAAGCAGACTTGCTGTATATAGCAGGCCAGCTAACAGCAGTTAGCAGGCCATTGGCTAGTAGGCTAGTACCTCATCTCACAGTTTATTAACCAGACACAGATGACTGATGAGGGCTGACAGACAGTCCAGGTCATACCGTAGGAACAGTATGTCAGAAAATGTAACTGTGACTTTATTGAACTGCAGCATACCTTGAAACTGGTAGCTGGCTATTGGCTAAAGACAAGCATGCTGGTATTTTCATCACGATAACCAATAATTTCCTGCTCTTCACAGTGGACAGTCATGTGATTACCAATTTTCTTTCTTCTTGTTTTTTTTCCCACTGTTTTGAAATTAAAAGAGAAGTTCACTCAGTGTATTTTGTTTCCAAATCCACAATCAGATGTTGAAATTCTTTGTCCTCTTATGGAAAAAGGTTGGTAAAGTGCCACAGCTTTGGTGTCTTTAGACTGCTCGTGGTGAACTTTGTGCAGTTTAAAATGCATGTTCAATTAGCAGTAAAGCTTTTCGGTGCTAATGCTAGCTGTGGCTACTACTGCTACATATTTCTTTACTACATCTTCAGTGTGATGGTAAAATTGTTGAATCAAAAATGTAAATAATCCTTTTATCAGCCGATAACTTATTGGACACATATACAGTATATTGAGCATCCCTGCTTTACAGCTTTGTATCCAGAGAATCGTCTTCTCATTGGTCAAATTTGCAGGTTTTAGTTTTTTCCAAGAATTCAAGATTTCCAAGAAAAGAAGAATGACTGAAATTGAGGGCAAGTGCAAAGTGAAGGCCGTGATACAAAAGATCAGTCAAATACAGCTTAATACAGCAACTGAAGCTCTAAATGCTGGTTTAATAGGTTTTTTGTAAATCTTTTCAAGTACAAGTTTGGTTTCCTGACCTTGACAATATGTTTTCTGTAGTTCAATTACCATAACCATGATGTCCTGATTTTTAAAACCAATTGTAATTGCAGTTGGAAAAAAAATTATAAAGTTATCCATCATTATTCTTCTTAAAGGTCTCGGTGATAAAATAAACCTATAGGGAAATCCTTTTTTACTATGCGATAACATTGTCATGCATTTTGAGCATATCTGAGCTGGATAGGATCCTGTGATTTGTGAGGAAGGGGCCTTTTTTTTATCTTTGTTTATTTATTCCCTATCCTATTAAGAAAGTATTTTTAGTTGGAATAAAACCATTGTCCAGAGCTGTTAGGCAGATAATGATTTGAATTTCCTGCAAAGCAATAATGAGGTTGACTCCACGCCAAGAGTTGGACACCACACCAATTTTGAAAACACACCGACAGGAGGTTACTTTTTATATTACCTGAAGTAATCAAAATGCATGGCTAACTATCAGTTTCTTCTTCCAAAAAACTCTCAACCATAAAATTAAATTCAGCATAATGAGAAGCGTTGCGGCGCTCATGGATCCAGGAGGAAACACAGAATCACTAGTTTCACTATCTGCCTTCCTTGTGGTTTTTTTATACTTTGTGCATCCTTTATGACCGCGCTCTGCTGACAGCTGTCCCTATGTCAATATGAATGTCTGTCAGGAGAGATTATACATCACATGAATCGAGGCAGATAATGAGCAAGAGGGAAGGGCACTTTTTAACACCCCCCCGTGTGCAACATATGACACAAGCCAAGCTAATTAAGCAGATGCCATAATGCAGTAATCAGGAACACAGAGGAGGTTGGAGAATTCACAAACTTGAGTCATAACAGCACAACATTTGGTGCTTAAGAACTTCTCCACCAACACAAGCAGATGGGGATGCCAAGCTGCAGTGCGTGTGTATTTATGTGTGTGAGCATGCCTGTGTGTGTGTGTGTGAGTGTCAGGATTTGTAATTCTCGGTGAGTGTTTCTGTATCTGTATGTGCATGTCTATTTGTCTGTTCCTTATTCTACATGTGCATGTGTTTTATTATAGCATTAGTATCCAAATATGTTTGTGAGCGCTCATTATAGGAGCCTGCAAGCCTGAAAGTGTCTGTGCATGTATGTGCATGACAACACACACACACATTTCACCCTGAATAGATGTGTCTATGTGCTTGTGTGTGTGTGTGAATTTACAGCTGGGAACAGTGGTACCTGGTGAGGTGTTTTCCTCATTATTTTCCCGGAAAATGAGCAATCAGCCGTATTGCATGGAGCCTGATTGTTTCCCTCTGTAAATCAATCCAGGAATTGCAATTAAAATGTTCTCTTATGTGCTATAATTGATGTCTACCTAATCCTTTATTTGCACACCTGCAGCTGAGTCTGAATTTTTAATGAATTTCTAATTAATGTTCTTTGTGTACTTGATTTATATGTTAGCAAATTATATTGCTGCTCTGCGTCCTGCCAGTAGAAAGGTCCTAAATAATCGTGCACATGGCTTCAAATCTGAAGTTTACCTCCCTATAGAAAAAAAAGAGATTTGTTGTATTTTTCTACACACTTATTAAGCAAAATGTTTATCAGGAGTTGAATCTGTATCAGACATTGTAAAATTGACAGACTGGGCCATCTGCTCTTGTTGGTATATTTTTTTATTCTGTATTTTAGTTCCTTGAATCAAACATGCATTAACTACCTGCTATGTTAAAATTATTAAAAAGGTACAATAGTAAGGATGGTGTCTAACTTGATCTAATACTCCAGCAGTTCTTTAATCTTTGATATCTACACTGTACAAGAGAGGGGCATCTTACATTTATCCAGCTCCCTCACAGCTTCACGTTAAATCACAGTGGTGGTGAGGTAAGATGACAAACTGCATATATATTTTCTTTTGTTTTGCAGGGTCTTATATGTCACTTTTAAGGTCTGGTTATATGTGATGTCATTGTAACAGAGCACGTCAACAGGTCAGAGGACTCTGTCCACAACAATGTACAGGTTTTAACCTGGTACTGGATTCAGAAATAAAGGAAACGAATGGAGCCGGTAGTTTTAGAAAGATGTGCTCATTTTCTTTTTACTTGGATTTTCTCTAACAAGGCAGGATTTCTAAAACAACTCAATAGTTGAACACTTAGTGCCTTGAAACAGTATTGATGTTGTATTATGGCAGAATTGATAAAAATTCAAGTGGCTATAAATGCAAAAAATAAAGTAATGCATCATTTTTTTATGTAAGTAACTGAATAATAATTGATGCTTTGAAATTGTTTATAGATGATTGATGATAGATTAGCACATCAGGCCTTTTTTCCATTAAGATGATCAGACGTTTTTTGTCTGTTAAACATTTGCATTTCAGTTGACTGACGTGAGCTTGCCATCTGAAATACTGTCAAGCCATTTTTTGGGGGATTTTGTGCACCGCATGACATTCATGGATTTCGAGGACTTGTTAGTCACAAACATAAAAATCATTGTACTGTAACTGGCTCCGATACCACAGAGCTCCACCAAGGCCAATAATCTAAGCTTCTACTGACATGCAGATTTTCAAGTACAACCACTATAACCCTGTGTCTTTGAATATTTGCAGAACTATTTGACTTAAAACAAGTCAACATAATCGCTAAATCTGAAGTTGCATTATGATTTTATCCAGATGCCATGGTTCATTCTTCGCCCATAAAGCCTCATAAAAATTTTGCAAAACTCTTTTTGTTGAAACTGACTGACAAAGAAATTAGCACAATGCACCATGTTGGCAGAGTTAATTTCCAACTTTAAAAATAAAAGAGTGCTGCGAGTTTGGTCACTCTTTGAACTTTGATGAGAAGTTTGGCTCTTGAATAATTGACAGAAAGTGTTTATAATAAGGATTTCATGTTAGTTTGAGAAAATAACCATCCAAGTTTTCTCACCATGTTTGAGTATTTCTAGTTTAAAGGTCAACGAGCTGATGTTGGAATAGACTGAATATCAGATATTTTCATCTTCAAAGAAAAGTCCTTGACCGATGGTTTCTTTAAGGATCAGATAGATATTTGACAGCTAGATCAGACTCGGTGTACTGTGGGTTGTTTGTGTGTCTATTCGACATAACCACATCAGATAAACAGTGTCATACGACTCCATTAACAGAGTCTTCAGGGAAAAGGACTTTTTAATACAGCTCTGCACCTCTGATGAGTTTGAATGAGCTCAAACTCAATGAGCATTTATTTTCTCTCTAATTTATTTGCTGTTGCATTTCATTTCCAAGCCAATTCACCCTCATAATCAGATGGCAATTAGTGAAGCATGAATCACAGAGAGCAGCTCGGCTTAACTCACTCCCTTTCATGACACCTGCACGTTCACAACAACACAGTTTGGAGAAGCATTCTTTTATTCCAAATAAAATCTTATTTAGTCCATTTTAAACAGCATTTCTAATTCCATCAGAACTCAGCAAAATGTAATAAAACGTGTTCTGTTGCATCATGTTTTGAAGAAGAACTTCAAATATATTTTCTCTTGCAAGGCTTTTTATAGCATTGCATTTTTTAAGGAGGCATGATTACATATCAACACATGGGTTAAACCTCCTTCAACAACTTTGGTTTTTGGTCCAAGAGAAAAAACTCACTATGAACATTTAAGAATCTTTAATTCACACTAGTAATAAAATTGCATTACATTTCATAAAATAAATGTTCCAGTTTATATATACAGAGAAAACAGACTGTACATACCCTCCAATGAACCATTTCTGAAAGGAAAATTAAACAAACCAGAAACAAATTTCACAAAACATACAAGCAATACAGTGCTCAGCTAAGCAGGCACAACTGTACATCAAAATTTGTAACTGCTCAGTGTTGGGGTGTGGGAGGGGCAAAAAGTTGAACATTTACAACACAGTCCCTCAGGACTGATAAAGGGGTCTTAAAAAGTATTGCAGGCAAGCAGACAGACGCTTGTCTTTTTTTTTCCAAGTGCAGCAGAACATCCATCTCGTGTGTAAAGTGTGTCGCCGATTGTTGCTGCCACGAGGTTCCCCACTATTGAACCTGTGTCTCAAAGCTCCCGTTCAGCTGGCCCTCCTCATAGTCCATTTGACACAAAATCATGTTGTTTTTTAGGAAAAACTTGTCCCCCACGCAAAACCTGTTGGCAGAGAGAAACAAACAAAGGGAGAATGTTAAAAACACAAAAGCGATCACTGTTGGCATTATGACAAAGTGGTGTGCGTGTGTGCATGTGTTTACTGGCTCTACTCTGGCAGGGAAATGTTGCATTCAAGATCAGCAGGTAATGATGATTGTGTTTGATTGCACACATTTGGTTTGAGATGTTTCACCTGACACCATGCCTGGTCTGATTCAAAGCCTCTTTTGATGGTCATCATAAATATGTGGCTTCAAAATAAAGTAGATTACAACCCTCTCATTTCAAAGCAGGCAGACATGAGCGCTGGCAGCCAATGAAAGGCAGGTCAACTCTCCTTCTCGGCCTGGCAAAAAAAAAGGCACTGGCACCATGAGAGTTTCCACAGAAACTCTGTCACAGGGTTAGCTTTTTACATGCCAGTTTAGTTCCAGTGCCGGAGAATGTTTTTCCTCTTCAGTCTCACTGAATTAAAGCGGGAGAGTAACACACAGCAGCCTGGCCTACTGATGTTCTCCTCTATGATTTGGTTTGTTTGTGTGACTGCTCCATAATGCGACTGAAGGGGGGAGTGAAGATAAGAATATAGCCGGGCATAGCTTGGCTTCAGTAATGAGCCAGGCTGGTTGAACAGCCATGGCCAAGAGTGCCAGATGAGACCTGGCTTCATGTCTGCCAGCTGAGGAGAGAGACTGCAGTCATAATTCCCTTACAGCAGGTGTTCACTATGGTAACTGAATGTGGCCTGCACAAGGTTAATGGGCTTGTGCTGTGTGGAGGAACAGGGTCACAGCACCCCTGACAAGCATGCAAAGGACGTTCTGCTCCCAGAGTGCTGCCATTACTGACAGTGTATTAATGGGAAAAAGCAATATTTGGGTACATCAGATTCAATGTGTATCATACCATAGGCTTCCTATAATGGTTCCTATCATTAAAAAAGAAAATTTCACACCTTTGTAAGTTTGCTCTCCTTTGTGCAGCCACATTCCCTCTGAGGACTTCTAGCTCCTTCACCTCCTCTTGGACAGAAGCTAAATTTACATCCATCTGGCTCCAATGAGTTACAGCTACGGCCACGAAAACAAACTAAAAGAAATCCTTCTCCTACAATCTGATTGGACAATTGACTACATATACATATGGTGTTTGTTTCTCATTAGCAAGTGCGTCTGTGTTTACCGGAGGATTGCTGTTTGTTTTTTTTTTTTTTTATCTAGAATAAAATTCAGAGTATAAGATGCCTCTTAATGAATTTTTGTCATTTAAAAATTAGGCTGCATACTTGTTAACAGTGTGATCAGTATACCAGTGTGAAACGCTGAGAGTTTTTTAGGGCTGAAACAATTCTCCAGTACCTAGATTACAAAAAATCCTCGTTTATAAGCTCGAATCGTCACTGTTTCACACGGATTTTTTCAAGGTGACAACGCGCTTATGTCACCACGGTAGAAGGAGGAGTAAGCGCGGTTTTGGTTTTGCAGAGCGGAAAAAATGACTGACGAGAGGAGCTTTTCTTCTGCAGAGCTCCAGAAGATCATTAGCACTTCGCCTCTCAGTCGTGGGCGGAGACAGCGCCACTCTGCACACTCCTCAATGAAAGTTAATATCATAATTAGCTTTCTTATGAGCATTCTAATCCGCTAACGCATACACTTGTTCTGGGGTTGTTCCACGATAATTGCACTATAACTAAATAAAATATGTTTTATCCGATTACTCGATTAATCGATGGAATATTCGGTAAATACTCAATTACTAAAATATTCGATAGTTGCAACGTGTTTACAGGAGACTAGCTCAATCAGCCAACATTATATATAGTAAAAGGTGGGTTACTGTCAAGCGAATAAACCGTGTGAGGAGCTATTTTATTAAAAAGACTCCTCCATATAAGACAACAAAGGGTGGATCAAGCCAAAGTTCAGTGGCGTCTGTTAGTGCTACCATATAGACCAAGTTTGTGTGCTGTATCAGTAGCCGGCAGGAGGTGAAAAAAGAAGGTTTCAGCCTTTAGCCCTCTGACTGTCCCTCCAAAAACTACATCACATAGACTAATGTGACTCTATTTTGGATCTTGTAGTATCTATACCACTGTGGGAGCAGCTAAATGACGCCTATCTCTATCGCGCATTATAAATATATGTATAATGGATTATAATCACGTTGAAAGCACTGTATAAGTATAGTTATAAACACTCATAAATGATCATAATGCTTTATAGCAATAATCATAACACATTATAAAGCATTTTATCATGACTTACAAGGTCAGGTATTATAATGTTATAACTGTTAACAACTCACTGACAATGCCCACATAGATAATGTATTATACATATATTTATGATGTGTTACAATTTGCTCATAAACTTGTATAACTATCATTATAAACACTCATTAATTATCATAAGGCTTTATAACAATAACTATAACACTTGTAATTCATGGCAAAATGATTTATAATGTGTTCTGATTATTGCTATAAAACATTATATAACGTGATTATAACACATTATACATATATGTATAATGCGTTATAGAGATAGGCGATTGTAAAGTGTTACCAGCGTTTCACACTGGTTTGCGTTCCATGTATTATTTATATCATTATATAATATCTTATCTTATTACATTGTACCACATTGCGTTATGGTACATTGTATAGTATTGTTTTGCATCGTACAGTATTTTTTGCACTCTATTGTATCCTGTTGCATTGTATGGTATTGTACTGTACTGATTTGTATCATACTGTATCACATTGCAGTGCAGACTTGTTTAAAAAACTGGATCGATAAAATACAACAAAAAAAAACCCTCAGCCCCACCTCAACAGCTTTTAATATCTAGGCTGTACGCCACTTTAACCCTCAATCTGCGTTGTTTTAGAAGGCAATGTTGCAGTTTACGATCCCCCATTCTTACCTCTGGTTACAAAGCTGACAGGCAAAACAGTCCAAATGGTAAACATTATCTCTGGCTCTCATCACCATTTCAAAGGCTGGGATCAGTTTACTGCAGGCTGCACAGTTCCCTGTTGTACCAAAGAGCCTGAAAGACAGAGAGCACAGACAGAGATTAACCCACCTTCCCCTTACCTTGACGCAATAAAAGAGCAAACAAAACAAAGAAAAATGTACTGACATCGAGAAAAAAAGGGAGAAAAATGCTGCAATGGAAGGGAAAATAGGGCAAAAATACATTCAATGCATTGCACAAATCTTTCTTGGCACCCACTTGGTGTTTTTGTTAATGAGAGTCACAAACATAGATCTTAATTCTTGCCTAATGATCTAATTAAAATGATCACATGGTTTTAATCTCCATCTTCAAAGAATCCCCCTCCACACTCACATTACCAAAGCAACAAAACAGATCTGACGCAAAGCATTTGAATTGTTCAAAGTTTTTCACAGCTAAAATACCTAATGAGTGTATCCTCAGCCAAAGCCAGCTGGGTTTTATTTTTTTCACGTTTTAGAGGATTTCATTTTGTAAAGTAGTCATACATTCAAAAGACTCGTTACAAGAGTCCGTTTGTCTCTACGTTTCTGCTTTCATTCGGAGAGGCGGCTGAGACAAAGATGGGAGCTGGAACCTTGAAGAGTTAACGAAATGTTTCACGTGAACCACTCCCTGCTTAAACATGGCTGCTGCTTGTTTAGGCGTATTAGATATAAGCCAAATGATAAAGGTCACAAACAGAGCAAGGAGGCACTTGTGTAGATCCTTTTCCCCTCAAAGCAAAGGAACCGAAATGCTTTTCTAAGTCAGATTTACATTTTCATTTTCCAAGCGCCTGCCCCTATGTTTAATTTGGAGATTCTGAAGCCCAGATAGATTTATATATTCTGCAGGAGGAGAAAGGCCGTTTCACAGCTTTGCAAGAGGGGATAAGGCAACAGCAGATTGCCAATCCAACAGTATGTTAAACACTTTTTCCCCAAACATGTAGGGCTCAGACAGAGGAGTCACACTGTTGATATTCTGCCTCGTTTATGCTAGTCCCATTCAGTTGCTTTCACCTTGTTAAAGAAAGCGTCTATCCAGCAGGCCTGCTTCTAATAAGGAGCCGCTGCCCCAGAGGAGCAGGAGAGACAGAAACAGAGGGAGAAAGGTTGTTATGTTCCATGAGAGGGATTCACATGGTGTTAAACAGAGACATTGTTACAACTGGTTACTGTTTGGGTAAATATAGCAGACATATGCCACCCAATGGATACTCACAAATAAGCTGTTTTTGCCCATAAAGACCAACTTAAATGCAAGTTTTCCCCCTAGAAAGTTCCCACTCAGGGATCCATTATAAGTATCCCAGAAATTGTCCTTGTTTTCATTCCATTACACCATACAGGAGCTCTAGCTAACACACAAACCGGCAACCCTGTTTTCATACTTGAGTTACTAATGAAATCAGAATTGTGGAAGAACTGCATCCAGGACTGGTCAAAGCTCAAAATAGAATCTACTGGTTTCACTCCAAATAATGTTTTCTTTACAGCCTCAAAACAGCAGAAACATAGTAAACTGCAACAACTGCCAACATGAATATATGAAGACTGCCACCATGAAAAACTTAGAAGAGTAGCAAAAGAAATAACTGATTTCAAGTACTTTGTCTTTTGAAAATACCAATAAATGATAAAAAGAAGAAGAAGAAATAACTGGCATAAAGAGAATTGAGGTTTTATTTTACAGATTAGTGTTTCTTTAACACACCAGTAAAAATGACTGGATTAATTTACCATTTTAACAAAGCCAAAATTATGGACAGCTTCCTTCCTTTTCACAACAAAGATGCCCTGGTACTTAAACTGGGAAAACACTGTATGTAGCAGCCTTGTGTTAAAAATGATTTTTTCTATATAATTCTACAACAGCTAACTTACCCTATACTCCTAGATTTGTCTATTAATAGTACGTCTAAGATGGAGTTCACCCAAAGGGGTGGTGTAAAGGATAGCATGGACCCCCTTGGAAATGTAATTGGCCACTTTTAGTGCCAGCCAAAAATTGTTAACTGATGATTGGCTAAGGTTAGTCTTTCCAAAAATTACCATTACAGACCATATGACTTTTAGAAATACGAATGCTGACCAGACTACTGAAACATTGCCAACATATGCAGTTTGAAAATATTGGTCTATTAAAACACGACTGACAAAACATCTTTTTGGTCCTTGAAAATTTAAGATAAGTTTTGAAATGCTGCCTTTTAGTTAAGAGACCTTATAACAAAATATAACATCAGATACGATCAGTTTAGACAGAAATATTAAATAAATCCTTTTCTTTTTTGTTTTTATATACACTCATACTTAAAACCACCCTGCATAAGTGCTCCAGTTGGGCCCCCTATGTCAAGAGTCTGGACACATCCCTGTTTTACAGCACAGAAATAAATGGCATCAAAACATCTTTGGGTAAATTAAAGGTTAATTCCTTTCCCCTTTGTTTACCAGTCTCCATAAAATTATGTTCCTACTTGATATAATCTACTTCTTCCCTTGCCTGTTTCATCATCATTGGAGTCCAGTGACAGGGTCTGCTCCAGGTTTCACCACACCTGAGCGCCATACTGGACCACAGGGTCACACGGGGATGTCTTTTTCTTTCCTCCAGGGAGCCAAGGTTATAAAAGAGCTTAGAGAGCCTTGGTCACTTACAGAGTCTGACACGCACACACCTCTAACAGCTCGTGGGATTATTCCAACCCATCTCCATTACACCCTGCTGGGCTGTGGACATGGTGCTCACTTGATACATACAGGTTGTGAAAATGCCCGGTGGGGGGGCCCAGCTGGCTGCCGGCGCTAAGTTCTATCTTCAGTGAAAGCTGTGTGTGCCCCAGAGGCGGGGTTTTGCCTTAAAGTTACAATTACGTACTTTGTTTTTTAATAAAGCAACTTGCCTCTTCAGACGCTACCCTAACTACTGCAAGCTGCATTTGGCTGCACACCACCCAAGATGAAAATAGAGCATTGTATGCGCTGTTCAAACTAATTTCATAAAGCTTAAAAAATTAGCAATTAAAAAAACTTTCTAAAAGATATCACACAACAAATGTTTGCAAGGCTTTACTAAAGGCTTTACAGTATTTGCTGTACCAGTACAAAAATCTGTTTACATTCTCTCCCTTGTTTATTTATGCATTTAATTTTTAAATTAGATTTCTATGGCTGATGCATTTGGTCTCTTTCTTAACCAAACATTTTTTCACATAAACTGCTACTAAATCATATCATGTTGTCTTGTTGCACAATAAACTACAGTTTAGACTCTGAATTTATGTCCGGTACTTTATGCAGCGTCAAATTATGACTTTATTTTTATTTTCACAAGACGGCAGCTTTGGCAGTGGAGGCATATTTGGTGGCAACGCTTAGGGAGGTTTGTGCTTGTTAGTCATTTGCACTCAGTGAGAGCCTCGACTTCCACTGAGAGGGAGAAAAGCAATGCCTCCGTCTCAGCATGTCCACTACCAACACTAACAAGGAGTCATCTTCCAAATGATACCTCCACACCCTAAATTTGAGAACAGGACCTGCTGCTGAGTCTCCTGCAGGACCACTTTGCTGTTAGAGCCAACTCTCATAGTGAATCTACTAACTTATTATTGCCTGTGTGCAAAGATGCTACAAAATAGTGTCATGCAAGAGTGAAAACACTGAAAACCTCACCAACCATCACAGTGACAGACACCCAGACTTCTCCAAAGAGTGTAAAACTGAACAGATTAGTTTACAGGCTGGAAGGTTTTGTGGTGTCAGACAAACACAGTCAATAAACAAGGCACATCTTTATAGTGCCTATAGTGAACATTTAACTCATTATTAAAAATTTGTTTTGGACTTGTATTCTCATGATTTTCAGTGTCACCTCAGTTTTGAGTATGGGCATAATTTTGTTGTTGTAACATCACTGTCATACTGTTCATGACTGCATTATGCTGTAAAAAAATCCCGGAAGTAACTTTCGAACTACCTAGCCTTGCATCCCGTTTCTTGTTGCTCTGATTGATTATAGATTTATCCAGTTGTGTTTGTGTTTGTTAAAAAAAAACTCCCTGAGATCAAAAACGACCAGAGAGATTTTAGATTATTAGTACAGCATTCGATACTCAAGACACCAAAGTGAGGGTGCTAGATATTGCAGTTCTTTGAGTGTCCACTAGGGGCTGACTTCAAAAGTCAAGAATTCAGAGTTTTGTTTACAGTCTGGTTCCAATAAAAGAACAGTAATAGTTGACGATTTATCTGCATTACTTGGTAGATAAACAGGTGGACACTAGGGCTGTAAAGTCCTTGTCGACCGGTTGACTTATTGGTTGATACGTTCTGAGTCGACCATAGTTCTGATTGGTCGTCTCGATTTTTTTCTGCATCAATTTACAGTCAACGTCCAGTGGTTTGCTGAATATTTATATTTTAGCCTTTTGTGTTTAATGGCCTCCTTGTGCTGATATCAGTATATTTTCACCCCGACGAGCCGCATTCAGTAACGCTCAGAAATGTCTTCTTCATTACCTTCGGCCATGTTTGTTTGTTTTCTGCTCTGTGTGGGCTATCGCTGCGAGTCCGTCACTCGCCCTTATCTAATCAACCTGCATTTATTGTATTTATCATGAGATGACAGATATTAATTATGATGGATTTTTCTGACGATATATACGACAATTTATCGCCCATCCCTAATTGTGACCACTGTCTTTGGCTTTGTTACGCCACTACAGAAAACAATAGGTAACCTAACTGAGATCACGTCCTTGTGTGAAACGGTCCAAAGTTGATATCAGGCAGCATGAGTCTCATCTCTTGGACACACCTACACCTTTAAAATTCCCTTCATTATCTGTGCAGCTTATATTGTAGTACTTTAATTGGCTGGTCAAAAGGGAGACAACTATTTTGAAGAGAATATAAAAAAGGCTTTGTGCCATTCAGCTTGATGTTTAATCGAATGAATGGACTGTACAATGTCAAGTTCTCTTAACTAACAAGGTCCCTCTTAATTACCCTGATATTCTTTAAATCATTAGCGTTTTAATAGGTCAGTGTCCTCCATGCTTATCGAACTGCCTTTGCTGCTTTGTGCTCAACTGTCAAGCAAATAGAAATCTTCCAACTCCACCTCAACACTAAGAATCAGAGTGTATTTAAGTGCAATGGTGTTTTTGGGTCTCATTCACGCAGGTCCTCAGCCAGCAGTTGATGTGCCTCAGTCATAAAGTGGCATCATCATTCGGTTTAATTGGGCTGCTCATGCTAAGAGGAGATTACAGCCAAAGAGAACTGTTCAAAAACATAACACTCTTCTCTCTCAGCTCCTGTGAAGCTAAAAGCAACCAGAGTTGAACCGCTGCTGCTGCTGCTGCTGCTGCAGTCTCATGAGTAACAGCTGAGATTGAGCAAGTGATAAACACTTCACACTGGCACAATCAAGAGGCAAATGTAAAGAGACATAATGTCAGAGAATGTAACTTATTACCACAGAAATGAAGAAGTGACGAGTGAAACCAGTTAGGCACAGAAAGGTCCGTTGAAGCTTATGAAAGCAAAGACAGAGGATGGTATATAACATTTATTCTCTGCCGAAGAATGGAAAATACTCAAAAGATCTATAGAGCTAATGACATTTGCTAAAGTGGCTATAGAAAATGAAGAGTGAGTGATATGTACGATTTTTCAAGGTTTCTGCGCATCCTGCATGATACACATGACCCTGTACACATCTGGAAAGAACTAGAAAAGCACTTGGAGAGCGCAGACCTCCGCCAAGCAGCTCATGTCCCCCCTTAAACAAGAAATGCCAAGATCCAAACCCAGGACCTTCTAGTTGTGAGGCAACAGTGCTAACCACTACACCACTGTGCCGCCCATTGGTTATCTTTCAGCATTGAAAATTCCAACGACACCCTTATTTTTGTGTGTTCTGGATCACAGTATCCAGAATTTTGTCCGGATCACCACCAAAATTTAATGGGGCTGAGACGCACCTCTGGTGAAAATTTCAGGTCAATCCGTCTGTTACTTTCTCCGTAAAAGTGCGAACAGACAAACAAACAAACCAACGCCACCGAAAAAATAAATGAAAAAAAAAAAGAAATGTTTTTCAGCAATGAAACAGTGCCCTCACAAAAAAGTTGCACCTTTTGAAAATAAAAAAACAAACATTTAATTTACAAGAGACTTTTAGTTTGAATAGACCATTTTCTGCATAATTTTCAGGTATTGTTCTGACACATGTCCTGTATTGTGGGAGTGCAGTGACTCATGCACTTCAATTTCCCTGGTCATTTGGATTAAAGACATCAATATTCGCAGTGAAAAAGCTTTAAAATCAACATCATTTCTTTTTAGGCTCTTCATTTACAGACTGAGTTAAAGGTGAATTTCTGGATAATATAGCTTATAGACTCAGCCCTTTGGGTTTTAATCTATCAATCATCAGCTTCGTAGTTCTTAGCCCAATAAGTCCTTTTTCATACTAACGTCTCTCTGATTTATTTGTATGGATATGGGGGTTAGAGGTGCAGATTTGAGCTGCCTCCACAACCTGTCAGACATTCTGGTTTGGATTTCTGAACAGGATAATGTGGTATAAAGTGTAGGCAGGCTGGGTGTTGCTGGAATGAAGTGTGTTCTCAAGAACTTCTTCCTACACAGAAAGATATTACTTATAAGACCTATTTTATTGTGTGTGTATAAGTAGACTAGAATACAATCATAATAACAATGTAACACAACAACATTCTTAAATAATGCATTATGTTTTATCTTCCAGTTAGATGACAAAAAATCCATATCTGCCAACATTAGACATTATGTCATCTGTTTTTCTTACTATCATAACCCCAGCAGAAACATACAGGTGAACTGTCCCAGAATGGGCTTAATTGTTATCATGATCTTTATCTGACGAGCATCTGTTTTCCTTGTTACTTAGGTGACCAGTTCTGGCCCTTCAGGTATACGACTTGTTGGCAAATGCAGCAACATCAGCACCTTGTTGGACAGTACAGGCTGGCGGCTTGACCAGCCAAATACACAAAATAAACACAAAATATATGCTGAGTGCATTTGGTTCTAATATCTATGGTTTTTTAGACTGAATATCTGAATGTCATTTTTAGCAGATTTTGACAGCCCTAGCTATAAGTGGGGTATAAGGGGTAGAGTGAACTATGAGACAATTGGGCTGATTTTGGGTCTGATTTCCTCCTTTTGACAAAGTCTGCATGGTGATTAACTTGCAAGATTTTTCCATCGTGTGAAGTTGCAGGGGGTGATTTTTCTTTTCCTAGTGCACTAAAGTTGTCCTACTAGTAACAGACGAAAAACGCAAAAATGCTCATTAAAATAAAGAATTTTTAAATAAGGAAGCACAACAAATTAAAACTGCAGCCACAGTGATGATAGTAAACAAAATTAAGTCGGGTAAATGACAAAAATGGAGGTCAAACATGTTCATTTGTGACCATCTCGTGTGTTTACACAAAGTGTCCTGTGAAAAATACTACAGTAGAACAACAAATTGTGGGTGTGTCAGGTAGCTAAGCAGTGAGCAACATTTAGTTTGACAACATTTAATCACTGGGGCATGTGTTTGAGATTTTGTGAGAGAGTCAGGACTCTGGTTGTTATCTGTTGGTGTGTGGTGTGCTGTGTTGACCAAAGAATCAAACGTATCGATCATGGGTCTCTCCCATTTTTCAACATACTTCAAGGTTATATAAATCTTTAAATGTTGCCCATGCTTGAATCTTCAGTGTAATAAAAACCTCATTTTTAGCGGCTCTAGTCTAAACTCTGTGTGCAGATGTAGGTTGTTGGGAGTATAGCTGGATGGCAGGAATGCAAAGAAGCTCTACTTTCTGTGTTACCGAGTTATTATGAGGGGTCTGTAGAGAAAAGATGGTCTTTTAACTTGCTAACTTCAAACCTTTAAATCTGCTTCACTGCATCATCTTCTTCTCCGAATTGCTTCCCTCAGACTGGGCTATTGCTCTTGAAGTTTTTTTACCTGTTCTCTGAGCTCTTTGAGACTTCCCGGCCTGCACGGGGTTTGTCAGATTTCATAAAAAGGGAAAGCTGTTAATGCATGCATCACATGCTCTGACCCTACCCAACAGTTGTGTCTTTTTAAAGTGTAAACCTTTCTGTTCACTCCTTTCTTTCCCACAGAGGGAGAGCAACTGTTACAGAGAAGAGGAGGGGAGCATTTGTTTTACATCCTAAAGTAGCACAGAGAGGACAGATTTGAAAAACAGTCACATCCAGATGGAACTATCATCTTCCTGCTGCTATTTCACCGGTTTGTGGATAACTTAAAATGTTCGTTATCTTGAAAACGTTTTCCCTCTTACAGTTAATTATACCCCATTTTGATAAGTGGATGACTATTATGTCCTCTCTAATATATGAAATAGAAGATGAAATGATTTCAGGCTTCAAGTCCTGATGATCACACCATGACTAGATTGTCAACCCTCTGGTGGAGTCGTACCATCCTGGGCCCTAGACATAAAGGAAATAGCTAATTAATCTATTATTCTCATTTATCATGAAAGAGTGTGGCCAAAAAAAACCCTCTTGATACAGGGAAATGAAAGTCAGGGACGTTAAACACAGAACTTTTTGTGGTCTAGCTGTTTGGAGGTCACAGGAGGACGCAGTTTAAGGTACGTGTGCGTTTTAGTGTTTGTGTGTGATGGTGTGTAAGATTCAGAAAAGCGTGAGTGCATTCAATAAGTTGCTAATGCCAGTGAAGGACAATCACAGATGGAGCTCCTATAATAATTAATGTGAACATGGCAGGGTTCCAAACCCTGGGAAATAACCAAAGTGTGTTTGATCCACGGGCTCGTCTGTAATGAAGTGCAGGAGGCTAATTCAGCGCACAGATTTAACTTCATTACTGCAGGTGAGGGGAGCCTTCGTCTTTCTGCACGGGGAAAAAAAAAAGAAATGAAAGGGAAACAGGAGGGAGACTGCATCACCTACTTTCAAATACTTTCAAACTGCCTCTTCTCTATACGCAAGGCAAGGTTTTTAATTTGTTCCATAATAGAATTCATCTCAAGCATCTCCAGCCATTAAGTGTTCTGCATTTGTCGCAGGCTGAAGAGTAGGCGAGTGGGATGGATTTCATTAGGCAGTCCGGGGCAACAGAGGAGCACAGAAAGCTTTCTCCTCCTCCTTTCCTTTTATTCTTATTTCACTATTCCTAACTCTTGATTTCATATGTCACTCTCAGTTTTTCATACCTTCTCTGACCTCTACATCTTACTGGTTTAATGTGCGAGAAAGCTTTTCCTTCTTCCCTCTCAGTGCCAGTTAGGCACTTATGGCGGGAGGGGGGAGGGGGTTAGGGTTGCTGTCCTTTCAGCAGATGTATTTTACCAAGTGAAACTCCGAGCTTCATCATTTTTGCCTTCTCTTGGTCATTTGCCCATTTATTATTACCTCATCTGCACCATCTGCCCCTTCTGGGGGCAACACTAGGTCTTAGTGGACCTCTCACTGCATCTTAAAAGCATTAACTGTGGGTGGGAACTGATGGATGGTAATGGCCTATCTCAACATAACATCCCTAAGCACCTCTCAAGTGGGTTACAGGCTCCTTCCAGGTCAGAGGAGGAGCTGAGGTATAAGTGAGATGTCACAGAGATCCACGAGTGAGGTCGGAAAATAACCAAGCTGATTAAGGGTCTCTTTGATTAGGAAGTGAGAGGTGACACACAATCATATCTGATGCTTTATTTGTTTTAATTGAAATTAATTTGCTGATTTTAACCTTGAGGGTGGTTTAGAAAGGGAGAGAGAGGGGAGGACATGGATTTTAGGAGAGGGTGTGTGTGTGTGTGTGTGTGCAGGGGGGGTTTAGGGCACCGGCATCCCTAAGTCGACCCCGGGGGGATTCTCCCTCAGATAAATGGTAGGATCTCATTGGGAATGTGACTGAACGCCCAGGAAATGGTCATGTTTAATTTAACAAGCAGATGGCAGGGGCATCTGAAGAGGGGTGGGGTGGGGGGTGGGGGTATTGGGCCAAAGACAGTGATGAAGCAACAAGCCTGCTGGGAGTTTTCTTACAGCCTACAGCTCCTCTACACTGTTACTAAAATCTAGTCTATGACATGAGTCCTCTGTTTTCATGTAAACACTGAAAAAAGCTGAAAACAGAAGCAAAAACACCACAAATGCAAACACATCATGGCTTCAACTATGCAAAAAAATACACATTTTAGGACATAATAGGAGAACTGACTTTACAAATATGTAAAGAAATAAGGTGCAAAGTAATTATAAGGTTGTAGCTGTGAGTGTAATTAAGTTGTTTTTATATTTAAACACAGTTGAATTGAACAGTCATGATTGGAGATGCTGTGATGAGGTAGTGGACTGTAGTAATAGAGCTGTTCTAACAGGGTTGCTATGGTTGTGCTGGTATTTATAGAATACATAGTGTTGTAGTTCTGTAGTGAAGCACAGGTATTGAGAATATTTACAGTGGAGGAAATGCTGTAAATGCCCTAAATGTTCCTTTTTCTGCCTGGTATGTTGGAGTAACATCACTCTCTGGTGTATACATGATATAAATATGACATTAAACTCTCTCCATGTTGGGTTTCTCTTTTATGAAGTCGATACCCAGCGTTATCTGCATGATTTAGATGGATTTAAGCCGCTATGTGTGAATTGGGAGCTACAGCGAAACCCAAAGCAAATGCTGCCGGGATCCTTTCATGTCACACAGCTCTAGGAATAAGGTGCTCTTTGTTTTTGTTGTGAGTGTTAAGAGGTGACTGTGTGGATTTCTTGCCTCAGGTAGTCCCTACGACAGAGGATGAGGTTGGCTTTCGTATAGAGGGTGGAGCCCACCTCCCCCAGGCGGCAGTCGCAGCAGGCACATTTGAGACAGTCCTCGTGCCAGTATTTGTCCAGGGCCTTGAGCAGGTAGCGGTCTTTAATCTTGCGATTGCAGCCAGCACACCCCTTCTGTTTCCCTTTGGGCTGGACGGAGAGCATCGGCACACCTGTAAGTGATAAGGAGACAAACAGGCAACGCGTGATTTACGGCCTGGGAACACGAGTGACTTTTCATGTTCTCTTTTTTGATAAGCCGGCTGCTTCTCGAGGCGTCTAAGCTTGGCCCTCGCGCGCAGCCACAGCACACTGCCTACCTGCTTCATATGCATTAAAGAAAACATTCTTCCATGTAGATAGGCACACGGGTCACATTGGACTACAAAGCCCTGACTTACTTGTTCCACCAGGAACATGCTGTAGTACAAAAGTTACATGATCACTGGCGGCAGGTTTCAGAGGAAGGGGCATGTTGTGTGTGCTCCTCGGGATGAGAGACACAATGTTTATTTTGCACACTGTGGTATTTACAGCGAGCCGAGTAGCACGTTAGTTACCTACCATTTCATCAAAGCCCATTTCACTCAACTGTCCACAGCTGTAAAAGCTCCTCATGGGCTTTGTTTAGTATAGATTAACATTAACCTTTTAAAAAGCCTCTGACCACAAAAACGCTGCTACCAGACCCCAGTGAGATATGTTATGGCCTAAGTGCCTTTTAGCATACACTCACTCTCTGTGTTTCATACACACACACAGGGACACACTGACACAGCCTCACACACACATTAGTGCAGGCAAACCACAAATACATACACACACAGTACTCAGAGCATTACAGCCTTTTCCTCCTTTTACACTTATCTGTACTCATGTGTCTGCAACAAGCGAGCCTAAGTTACCAAACTCGCAAATTGCCCTGCTGTCACGCAGGTCCCCTTTAAGCACGCCTTTTAGCCTCCTAAAGGACAAATAAAGTCCATTTAATAACTGCACTAAACACTAATAGTGTATGTGTGGCTGACATTTGTGTTTGGACTAAAAGCCCCCCTCAGGCCACTGGTGGTACAGAGGCAGGGGCGCGCAGCTCCCCTCTGTAGCACTAACAGGTCTGCCACAGCTGAAAGCACAAGACAACAGCTCTTAAGACACTCTCTCACACACTGAGCTATTGATCCATCTAAAAGAACACACAGTGGACGCCACTTGCCACTCTACTTTCAAAACACATTTCTCTCTCCCGCACAAAAAAAGGCTGGACACTCTGCATGACAGGGGGTTAGGCAAGCATTTCGTACGTGTGTGTGTGTGTGTGGATATCTATAAAGGCCTGTTTTACAGACACGTTATACAGACTTTAGTACGAAATGTCACCGTTAACTGTTGCACTTTCGAGATGCGCGTTTGGTACATTTTGTCCTGACTAGATAAAGTTTTTATTTACCTGTCTTTATGCAGGGTTGCGACAGTGTAATGGTGAGTGTGAATGGGGTCATTGTGTTGTAAGAGCTGCCATTTTACAGTAACTTCTTGCGGTTTTGCTCAGTGATAAACACGACTTCAACCGGCAACAGGGGACTGCTTCACTCCGAGCGCAGTTTTTCCCCCTAAGCCTGTCAGCTTCGTTCTCTTTCATGAAAACCTTCCACCGCTTTTCAAAGAGCTACTTTGGAGTTGAAAAGCATATTTTCTTTCTTTCTTTCTGTCACACACTCATATTTGCACACCCAAATTGACTCTCAAAGTGCTTCATTGGATCCAGATTTGCTCTGCTATTCTTGACCATCTGCACATCAATGACGCCGTAAAAATAATACAATTAGCGTTTGCCCCTTTTAAAAGAAGAGGTGGAAGAAATAGGAGAGCTTGTTAGTTAAATTTATGGCTTTGGTTTATGTGTCAGTAAGTGCTCTGGTGGTGTTGAGACATCTTATTTCTTTATCAGAAGTGAAAGGTAGAGGCTTATTGGTTCAGTGCTGGCGATGGGAGCCATCAATTAGTGTTCTGCCTGCCTTCCAGCTCCCTTAACCCCTCCCTTTTCAAAACAGGCCCCTTGAAGCTGGCACATTAGGATCACAAAACCTACTATAAATACCAATGTTCAGTGTAAATGAAGCTAAAAAGCTTCAAATTCAAGCCCTACTGGCTAAGGGTGGACTCCTCTACCTGCATTTCACGGCTTGTTAGGGGAGCTCTCTGCAGGTATGCCAACAGTGCTGGCCTGACAGACTTCTACAGAACTAAAAACAGTCTTAATGAGGAGAGAGAAAATGCCTGCGTGTGTGTGTGTGTGCGTGTCTGTGTGTGTGTACATGTGCATGCTTGTGCTTTAAGGCTTGTGCAAAGAAAAGAAAAGAGTTGCTGCAATCCCCTAGGGGATCACCAAAATCTTTAATTTGCCTTTTATGACACCTAATTAGTTATTCTACTCAAAATCTTTGCTTTAAATAAGAGAACTAATTATACAAAAAGGTCGTTCCTCCACCTCCAGAGAACTGCTCCTAATTGGTTGAGACCACCACTCCTTAAACATTTCTTCCTGTGTTTTACAGCACGTTGGAAAAGGCCAAAGCCTAACCTATCCTGGAATAGCTGTTTGCTGCTCGCCTCCTCTATCGGATGCTTGCTTTGTTTTGCTCCATTTGTGTCTTTTATGAAACCCGCGTTCTGTATTTGCACGTAATCTGACATTCTTGTCTTCATGCATACATCCCGGTGCTTCAAGCCCCCGACACCGAGATTTCTCAGTGGAAGAATGCTTCATGTCTGCCAGGAAACCAGTTTGCACATTCAACTGACGCTGTTTTCCTGACGCCGTCGCAGGGAACAAACATTGGTTTGATGTCTTGTACCAAAGCAGCCTCTGGAAAACAGCTTTAATAGTAGTATAGCAAGCAGTAGCTCGAACCTCCTAAACAAAGAGCAGTGACAGAAAAAAAAATGAGTGTGTAAAGTAAATGTCTTTTCAATTCCCTTAATGCCACGAGACATTTTCCTGCACCTGTCACCACTCCTGGCGCCTTGTGAAACTGTGGAGGAGAACAGAACCTCCCATGCTCGCTGCCTCCCCGAAAAAGAAAAGCTGCATTATGAAAGGAAGCAGCAGACTAGGAGGCAGCCTCCACTTAATCCAATCCATTTAACAGATACAAGTGCCACTGACCTTCCAGTGTCATTTGATGTCACCAAAAGCATGCCTCTCAACATCACGATTCATTCTCCAACAAGGGATGCATTTTAGCTCTCAAAGTGGAGAGACAGCACTCACCCTGCCAAAAATCCATCCTGAGCAGGAATTTAATTTGCCATTAGTACTGCGCGTAAAGCCCTGTCATTTCTCCCGGCTTCTATCCATTTACTTTTTTTTAAGATTGTATCTTTCAAGCATATGTACAGTTAGTTTTTCTCAGCCCAAGCAGTCTGTCAGAGCATGTATTTTCCATTATAGAGATAGCATCCGATTTCTATGTTACCCCATTTAGACTTCTGTCGTTACCGCTATCGGAAGAATCACATCAGTCTGCTAACCTTTTTTTGATATGTTTAAGGTTTTAGGAGAGAACTCGCTGTTTGGAGCACTCAAGGAAGTGTTGATATTAGAGAAACACAATTATAACACAGACGGGGTCTGACCTATGTTTCTACGGACAGGACGAGAGTGTCTGAAAGACTGATGATATCCTCTATAGTCTCTTTTTGATCATTATCACTGAAGTGTTCGGTTTTTTTTCTTTGTACCAGTGTAGAGATTTCCTCTTATTTTCCTATATTCATCTTAAAATAGGAATACATGTGCATAGTTAGAGTTATATTCTTGTAACAGTCAAACCGCTGTAAAGGTCAAATACTCTACAACCTGGATGAAACTAATCACAGTGCACAAATGGCTATTTGTTGCATATATTTAGAGTTGTATTTAAAAGTGGTATGTAACCTCTTAGCTAAAGCAATGTGTAACATGCACAGACGTGGTTATTAACCTACAAGGAAGGCTGAAGGCTGGTGGAGCTAGCTCTGCTACCTTCAGCCACACTCATCAAATGAATTCAACCTTGCCTACCCACAGACTCTGTTATGCTTTGTTTAGCTATGTTAAAGTAATTATGCTGAATTTTGTAGAAATGAAATTTAAATGAGTCTGAAATTCTTTTCATTGGTATCACCAGAATCCCAGAACCACGAGCAATGCTGCGCCATGTAGGGTAGACTTAATGCCATATTTCCTTGAACTTTTGTGGCTAAAAGACTGAGAACTATCACAAAAAGACAAAAATAATGAACACCAGATACTAAAGTCTGCACTATTAAGTTTCATGTGAAGCTGCAGCTTTTAATTATCTTCATTAATGATTAATATCATTGATTATCTGCCTGTTCTACAAAGGTCATAAAGGAGGGTGATAATCTTCTGTTTACTTTTAACAACCCATGGACATCTATGTAGTGAACATGCTTCCTTTGACAGACCCAAAACTCGAAGGTTTAACTCTTAAATTAAAGCTTCAAACCCTGATTAGTGAGACACCAAACTACACAGAAATATTCAACTCATGACGATAGTGATAGTACAAAACAAACCCGGCAATACCTGAAATTCAAGAAACCGCGACCACATATCACATATTAAATCACCTGCGATTGATCAATCAGTTGATTATTTCTTTTGATTTTAAACACATTAACTAAAATTGATGTAAACTATCTGAAGATTCATCCCTCACCACACACCCACTCACACACTCACTCCCAGAGGAGCAGCTGCTCTCTCAGGCACTCAGTCTTAATGGCGGAGGGGACAGTAACATCTGATTCTCAGTTTTTTTCCCCTTTTTTAATGTCTTTTGATCAATTAAAAGCACTGACGCCATGGTGTGATACAGACTTTGCTGGTTCACTGGGAGATAAAGGATCTTGATGAGAATCACTCAGCCTTCCTGACACATGGGGAGGGAGGTGGGCTTTCAGTGAGGTGGAAGCTGGCCCTGGGTGGGCCTCCTCTCAGGGGCCCCTATAATTCCGACTCCCAGCTGCAGCAAATAAGATGGTTAACCACCAGCAGGGTGCATACGTACACAAAGTCAGAGAAAATAAGACGCTGTAGGATCAAATAACTGCATTTAGCTGAAACAAGTGCATTTGTCGCCCCTATCGCTTTGTCCAAGTCAGTTCGCCGGGATATTAAACTGCCAGTAATGGCATAAAAAAAATCTACATGAGTATTCCATTATAGCACATTATGAACCCTTTAACACTGAAAATGTCCTCTTAGAAGTGCTCTAAATGAGCATTACATTATAATGTATTATTCCTCCTGTGGACTGTAAGAGATGAACCAATATAGAAAATACAAAAAGAGGAAATTAAACCTCGATTTTAACAACGAAACCTTCCACAGTTTGGAAGCAGCGGGGGCTAAATTAAACCCCGTTCTTTTTATTTTTCTGCCACCACTGCAAGCACTGTGGCCATGGCAATCCCAAATAAAATGTGTCCATAATCCAGGGTATCTGCCTCTGAGGTTAATGGGGATCTCATGCAGATGTCTTTCCCATTGTGTGCTTGAATCAGCCCCTTTCATTCAGCTTCCGTCATCCCTGTAATTGAGCCCAAAGACGGACGCGTTTCTCTATCACCGAAAGACAAAAATACAAGACATCTGGTGATAATAAAATCAGCTGGAACACACATGCCAGTTTAAAAGAAGACTAATGAGTGTATTAAAAATGATAGGCAAAATAAAGACCACTGATTCACTCAGTGATTCATGTTCCTATCCTTTAGTTGTGGCATATGTGAACACACACACGTACGCCAAAGCTCGCAGAGAGGAAAAACACAGACTCACACTCCCTCTCAAATAAGGTAGTTTTCTTACATGGTCCAAGTCAATATAACATGTCATACTAAGAGGGTTTTTTCTTCGTATAGTTTGCTATAAAAGCCTTCTGTGTTACTGTGCTGCATACTACATTTCCAGATGGTTGTGTATGAATGCTGGGGTCTGTGAGGTGCTTTCTGGGACTGTATGCATGCTATGATTATGACATAATTAACACCCACAGTAAGCGGTAGAGAGAGAGAGGGAGGGTGAGGGAGAGAGAGAGAGCGAGAGAGCAGACAGGGCCGGTGCAGATGAGGAGGGGACTGTTCATTAACAAGATGCACTCTCTCAAACTTTGCAGCTTGCTGCGGCTAATAAGCCCCGGTGAAACGGAGCCCAGCCGTCCCTTGCATTGACCCTGGCACTGCCCGGGATAAGGGAGGGTTTTGTCTCCTGGAATAATTGCTCTTTTCACATGTTACAAGTGTCCTGACCCCCACGGTCGGCAGCCACTTTCCCTACCATAATTACTCCTGATCCGCTCCAAATGAGTCAGCCGCATTAGGGCTGCAATAACACTGGCCCGGCTTCAAGCGCGGCATGGGGAGTCTCAGCAGAGCAGACTGGAACAGGACTGCCTTTTCTCCCGGCCCACGGTCATTTCCATCACGTCAGAGGTGCATTTCTTACACTTGAAGTCAGCACGAAGGCCCTGGGCCCTTTTTCTGAGGTTTACAGAAGGCATTCTTAGCTCCTGGTGCTCACTTCTCACTGTGGTTTGGCAGCAGACTCCATCCCAATTAACGGAAAACTTCATTAGGGTGTTTTTCCACACTTTTCAGCCCCCTATTATTTTTAATTTATTCACATGGGGTTAATTAAAAGAAATGTATCACAGAGATATGCAACAGCTTTCTAATTAAATTCATTGCTGCTTTTTTTTTTAAAGACATGAAACTGGCAGAGTTTCCAAATTATTACAGAAGGAGACTTGTTCCAACACTTGGTCGCTCAGTAGTAGGGGGAGATTAGAGCTCTGCAAGGTAAGCTGTCAACAGCAGAAAGAGGGAGAGAGGGGGGAGATGGGGCAAGAAAATAAGAGTGAGGGGATAAGATGAACGAAGAGGAGGAGAAGCGACACAAACACTGATGGTTTTTATCATGCAGGGTTACCCCAAATAAACCCCTGAGAGCTCTTAAAGAGGGAGGGCTGTCAGAGTGTTGACAGAGCAACAAGACCATTTTGTTTTGCATCAAGCCAATCACAAGTGGGCGTGATGTGGGGCTTTGTCTGTGGCGGGTGTGAGGTGTTTAGTTCTTAAAAGCTGCCATTTTACCATTTTTCATTGAAGTGCAAGCTGTCAATAACAGAGCGGCTGCATGCATCTTCATCTTCACTCCCTATACACAAAAAGGTGCAGGATCATTTTTTTTTTCAGAGTCTGCATTCGAGATTGAATGACGAAAAAAATCCATCTACTCACAAACTATATACTTACAAACTTTGATAGACGAGGCAATCTTATCTGCCACTTTGTGAATTCTGACAAAATACAAAAAAAAAAGAAAAAGAAGAAATCCAACCATTAGACCTGTCAGAGCCACCTTCCGCTGTCCGGAACAGAATAATGCACAAACACTTTTAGTCCGCATTAAAAATGCATTTGCAGGGGAATAAATGTAGCCCTCTAAAGTTTGTGTCACTCACGAGGTCAGGAAGTGATGTTCAAAATCCTCCCCACTCCCCAGCAATTACCGCACACTTATTATTTCAAAGGATATGCCAGGAGACAGGTGTGCCATTCAGGGTCCTCAGTGAGTCGAAAATGGAGGGGAAGAAGGAACACCATACTGAGGCGCACTGTGTGAGGCTCTTTAATCTTGAATAATGCAAATTCCCCACAGGGGGGCAGTTATTTGGCAGCACAGGCCTCTAATGTCATTCTACTCCTGCACCTGATGGGGTAAATAATGAGGGAGGCGTGAGTGGGTGCAGATTGGGAAGCCGTCTTCTCGAATATTGTGCGTGATGTCATGTGGGATGTCTGACTAAACTGTCTCTTGTAGTTTCACGAGAGGAATTCAGTCGACAACGTTTCATGCTTTTTTCCCTCTATTATCATTTTCCTATTCTTGTTACTACAGATGGGAATCACAAGTGGCCCTACGACACGATATTATCACGATACATGGGCCACAATACGATATTACTGCGATTTTTAACATTATGCGATACGAGTATTGCGATTCACACAAACTGTTTAGCTAATTTAGCATTTGGCTTTCCTTTATGTTTGTCTTATTTACGCTGTATTTTATTTTCATGTAGCACATGTTGCAAACCTTACATATATTTTTGTTGTACTAACTTTCTCCTGCTCTAAGATGTCACCTCTGCCAACCTCACTGGACAAACAGTTGATTTTATTTTTCTTTAATCATAGATTTGACTTCATATTAGCAATAATTTGAAAGATCAATACTTTGTAAATCAGACGATACGGTATATCACCAGACAAAATATCACGATACTATGCTGTATTGATTTTTGCTCCCACCCGTACTTGTTACTAGCTCGGATCAGCTGGCAGTCCAGCCAAAAACTTTTTCAGTGAAATACTATAAAATAAATGATGTTTGGTTGGAAAGGAGATGGGTCGATATTGTACAAAATGGCTCAGAAATTATATTTTCAAACATCATAATAAAGGACTAATTAATCATTCAGCTAAAATATCCTAAATCTAATCCATCAGCTTTAAGACGACAAACAGAAGGCCCCCAAACTCAAAGACTTTAATTAGCTATTTAAGATTTGATTTACTGAAGGCTTCAAGAGATTAATTCTTGGCAAGATGAGTCATAGTCGGCATCTCGTACTTTTTTAAGTTTATCAACAAAATAACTGTCTCTCATTGTTTGAATATGGTCGGTTGCTGTGTTTTGGTGTTGCATAGCGGGTGCTGTGTTGGCATTTGTCACATGTCGTGGGGGTGTGGTCAGGTAGTGGTAGAATGATTGAGAGGGTTTATATACACCTGTTCACCAAGATGGCGACTGGAGAGAGGGTGAGTAGGGAGAGTGTAATTTTTGTTGACCGCTCTCTTTTAATCTGTATGCCTTAGCTCTGCCATGATATAAGAAATGAGGACTGAACGTGAAAGTATCGTCACAGGAGATAAAGCAACAGAAATGGCTCATCCATGTGTAGCGTGGTCAGCGGTGCCAAGCTCCTTCACTTAGCCTCTCAGTGGCTTCAATAGTTGTTTAGAGTCACGATTCACTTATTATTCTGCATTCATGTGTCAAAAAGAACTTCTTAGGAGGCCTTCAATTTGTTGAGTTTGACCTACAAATGTTTTGTTTTGCCAAAAATAAAACTGAAAAGGTCAACCGAAGCTGGGTGACAGCTACATAATGCATGAAAACATGCACAAGACAAAGAACTGCAAGTTACTGGTTTACAAATACCAGTTGTCAAGTAACATTATCACAATTTGTAGTTTGACTGCTGTATGATGCAGGATACAGCTCTGGAGAAAGAAAACAATAAACTTAGATCCCTGCTGAAGATGCAACAGAGTCCAGTGACGCCAACTTTTGGCCGAGGCTGAATGCAGCTGCAATAAAATGAAACAGGGACTTGTTTGAAAGACATTTACAGGGAATCAATCTGAAAGACTTAAAGTCCCATTAGCAGCCCCTAGAGGCCGCCCTTCTCATTACAGCCACAAGAACAAAGTGTCTTTTACCAACCAGTCAAACACTGTTGTCCTTAGAGCCTCAGACACACACACCAGTAAGGCCAAGAATACACAAAAAACTCAACATCAATGATCAGAGCTTTTGCAAATGGAAAACATGGCATTGGTAAGAAGTCCTGCTGGCACTGTGATGTGCACATTAAAGAGAAAATACAGCAGGCCAGTTCATATGGCGAACTGCATTATTACAGTGGTCGAACATTAATTTTGCAAGCGTCTATCTTCCCCACATTTAGCATTGACTTGTGCTAAACCAATCAACACCTTGTTTACAAAACGTACACACATGAAAAAACACGTGGGTGTTGTCAGCTGGTGCTTCTTGGTTGTTTTGCAGAAGTAACAACAAGCCACGCCTGACTTTAAGAAGAAGGGAAAGAAGCACTTTATCATTTATGATAACGCACCATGAAGGCCTTTATTTGTAAAGACAACGCATCTACACAGAAGAGCTGGTGGCACTTATTTCTCTTATTTTAGTACGAAGATGCACCGATAGCTTTGAAGAATCTCTAAATCAAATCTCCATTGATGAATGAATACCTCGACAGTGAAATTCTGCTCTTTTTATGCATCTTATGTTCAATTGTTAAAGCACATACAGGGCAATTTATCCGAAAAATTAAACTTATAAGCTTAGTTCAGCTCTTTTCAAAATCAGGTAATGGGTCAGGCTAAAATACACGCCAACATGCCATCCTGCATGCAGACATGCTTTTCATTTACACTGATAAGCTTTAAAGGATATATTATAAGGGGCGAAACAAGATGTTGTCAACACTGAATTTATAAACATGACCATAAATAATAAGTAAGAGAAATAATAAGATATTATTCTAAGTCTAAAATGGTTTCAGAGTGTATAAAGACAATTTTTAATATAAAGTGTCAAGGTTTAGTGTAGCACATCATGGTTGCAAACTAAATATGTACAAAGTCTTGTTTGGGTTTACATTTCCAATAAGATTTAAACAACGTGCTTATGTTGCCTCAGTGTGTAACAGGTGACATATTGTTTCATCACAGCAGGTAGGGTTTTACTTTGGTACCATTTTCTGGGCCCCTCCTGACACTTTGTACTCAGCTGCCAAAGAGACTAAAGCTGGTGACATTGTAGTTTTGACATCTGCTCATCTTGAGAACTTTGCTGCATGTCATGCCACGTTCTCATCATTCCCGTCGTCTTTGCTAAGCCTATGATGACAGAATAAAGGAGAGATGATTTTTCCTGAGAGAGCGGAGAATAAGCTTTACAGAGTGCATCACAATGACAAACAAGCCAGAACAAAGGGTGCACAATAGGTAAACAGGTGAATAAATAACTCCACTTGCAAACAATGTATGAGATGCTGCAAAGGAATGTATGTGTGTGTGTGTGTGTGTGTGTTAGCAGAGAGAAAGTGGTTTTTCAGGTTGACTCAAGCAGCTGCTCATGAGGTGGCTTTACAGTGTGAGTTGATTCCAACAGGTGCATTTGATAAAAATAACTGAGTATATGTCAACTTTTATGTTTCATCATATAATTTCAACTATACATGAGCATATTGAGGTGTATTTTTCTGCAGGTGAGAATAGTTGGAGAGAAGAGCGAGTGTCAGCAGTGCTTGTGTGCATGTCTGCGTTTGTCTCAGACCTTGCAATAAGACATCAGGTTTCTCCAAGGTGGTTTGAAATGTGCTTTAAAGTATCGATTTGTCTCAACTTGTCAGCACATTGTGGATTTGTAAAAAGGTTTTACTGAAACATTTGTTCTGATATGTTTTTGTCCTTGCAGCTTAGAGTTTCTTATTTGTTCATTTAATTTTCAATGTTATACTTTTACCTCTCCAACCTTCTCTACTCTTTGCACACAATCCAGGAATGTACCAGAAATGTCTCTTGACATTGAAAGAAACGATTTAAAGGGAATGGCAACAAAAGTAAGACTCTGGACAGCACAGCAGCAATCGACTGTTCCCTCTGATGCATGCGTAGAAGCCGGATCTTGTTGTGTGGATTTCTATGATAACACGGCTAGCATGTGGCCTCTGGCAATAATGAAAGGGATGCTCTTACAGCTCAAGAGTGCATAATTGAGTTTGTGAGCCACACTGATGAGTGCAGCCATTTACATGGGAGGCAGGTGGGCGCGCTTGCTAACACGTGTCTCGTATGGCTCAATTCAGTGCCTTTGAATCGCACTAAAATTATGGGAAATGATACACATCTCCAGCACTCAAAGATGTAAAACAATCAGCTCTGATAGGCATCTAGAGGGCTGGTGGTGACAGGTGAAATTATTATCTCCAGTGGGAATTCAGCATTTGAAGATCTGAAATAGATTAGAGGGAGGAAAAAAAACTCACTGAAAATGTAAAAGGAAAGAAGTGGTTTATGTTTTAATTCAGCAAAACTGAATAATGAGAAAAGCAGAGAGGATGCATAACATGTAACATGCGCCATAAGGTAGATTCTGCTTTCTATTGCATCTGCTTGCAAACTTTTTCTCACATATGAACAAACCAAAAGGTGTTTTTCTGTGCTCCTTTGTATGCAGCTTACATTCATGACTTTAAAAACACAACTTTGGCTATGCTGAAGACAAAATTGGAAAAGTGCTGCAATGGTGGTGCAGATGCCTGTAATAATAAGGCTTTATTTCTTTTAAAAAACCCTCTGAT
Organism: Xyrichtys novacula; assembly: GCA_962446985.1. Lineage (NCBI taxonomy): Eukaryota > Metazoa > Chordata > Actinopteri > Labriformes > Labridae > Xyrichtys > Xyrichtys novacula. The sequence continues at coordinate 33,462,882 of OY660864.1, read as the reverse complement.
GACTTAAGAAAATATCAAACGAAGCAATGTGTTTGTAATATTGTTCAGGGCCCTGAGCACAAGAAGCCGACGTAATTTCAATATTTGAAATGGGCAAGTTTAATTTTGAAGTCAGAGCAAACCAATAAGCTGAGAAAATAGCAAATACAGGAGAGCAAATTGCATTCCTTTGGAAAAGTTAAAAAGACTTAAAGAACATATAAAAGTAATCTCCAGCTGGAAATTAGAACTCAACCCTCAGAAACCAAATAACAGAAAAGAAATATTACTGTCCACTTTCTAAATCAATATAACATCGCTACAAGACAGTATTACCATGGTAACAGCGGTAAAGAATGAAGCAATTCTTATTATTTCAAAATAAAAATCGGAGCCTGAAGCCCAAGTTTTATTACAGCAGCCGACAGATCAGCAGTCTGTATTCATCTGAAGCATTGCTTTTCAATCACATGCTTTATGAATGTGCGAATTTCACAGGACAGGATGATAACAGGGTCATAAATTAACAAGCAAAGGTAACCAGACATTTATCAGGAGCTGGAGGTTTTTTTTCTTTTTCTCCTTCTTCTGCTTGCTGAGGTCTGTGAGGATTGGTACTATAGTCGTGTTAATGTTGAGCAAAAATCTGCCTTCACTGTGTGGACCCACTTTCTTCTCCTGCAGCTGGTACGGATGAGGAGGAGGAGGAGAGAAAATGGCTGAGTTGCTTTTTTAACTCTTAAATTAGACGTAATATGGAGTCATCTTATAACACGGTAAAATAACATGCTGACAGGAAGTTCACACATATGTTGCAGTATGTGCAGTATGCAGTAGATTCAATATTAGGTCATTTTACCAAAGAGTTTCTGTTCGCCTTTCACAGTGTGTGGTATAAGTTTGACAACATCTGAGAATTAAATTAGTCTACTTATTGACAAGAAACAGCCAGGTAGCTGCGTTTAACTAACAGGGTATATTTTAATCTATAAGTTAAGTTGAAGCTGACTGCCAACTCTTTACGCTTGTATGTCAATCTTCAAATCTCCATGATGATCAGTTGATTTTTAACAGACTGCCAAAGCAGCAGCGTGGTGATAAATTTCTCTTATTGCTTTTGTTGCACTGAACTGTTGCAGAGTTTAAATGAGGAGTCAGACTTTCAAACCAGTCTGTCAAACAACTGTAAGCTTTACTGAGTTGCCAACAAGTATCCCAAGATTCGAACCCTGAACCCGACACACTAATAACTCGTTTTATACCCCTCATATAAGGACACACACTCAAGCAACATGCTAACACACACTCACGCACAAACACACGTGAATCACTCGCAAGAAAGACGCAAACGCACAAACCCACGTCTTCGTCTCTCTGCATAAACACACGGTTATTTGTGCAGGCTTTTAAGTGGATACATTAGGCTAGAAGGTTGAATTGACAAGCCTATAACTTGAGAGCCAATAAACACTAAGAGGCACCACAATGAAAGAGACCAGATCCACGCAGCTCTGTTGACAACCTGGCCAAAATGCTGCTGCTGCTGCTGCTGCTACTACTGCTGCTTGGGACCAGCAAATAAAGGGTGAAGCTTTTAGGCAATGAGCAGCAGGTGATCTCAGCTTTTCTGCAAGTCCTAATGCTCCTAAAAGCCACTCTCCCTGCTTCTGTAATTGGGCATCAGTAGTTAATGTAGTATTGACTGCATTACATGCTCCTGTGCATCCTTTCCCACTAATGCCATTTGCATCACCTTGTACATTTACCATATTGCTTAGCCAATAACTGTTAAAAGCAATCTGAATCATGAATCATATAGGGAACTTTTAGCTCGGCAGACATCCGAAGGAGACAATTTACAGTTGAGTTAATTTAGGTACATTTGCAGCACAACACTGATTCATCCAGACAGACCAATTTATGTCCCTGCCGCAAACCTTTTATTGGTTTTTAGATGTGTAAGTGAAAGGATGCACTGCTAAGAGATATGAAATATCCATTCTCAAACATAAATAATGGCTTGCAAATGCATCCATTACTTTCGGAGAAGGGGAAGCTCTGGATAAACTCAAATGTGCAAAGGCTGTGTGCACTGCACTTAAAGAAAAAATAAATAACACAACAAAATGTGCTTTAGGTGAGATAAGGTTGTCATTGTGCATCTTAGTAGGTGGTCTGCAGAACAATGGTGAAAATAGTCCTGAAGAAGTGTCAGAGGGAGGAAAAACTTATAAAATTGAACATTTCAAGGTTGCATAAATGTATTAAAATGCATGCAGACCGTGCAGGGATAAACGCACTGCTCATCTCTCCATCAGTTTAATCCAAAATGGGACGTCATTAGAGGCGAGTTTGATTTAAATTAAAATTAATTAGATTGCCTCACCCATTAACCTAAATACATTGAAATAGATAAGTAATGCAAGGAGGCCTATTTGGATGGAAAGTGAGTGAGCGAGCGTTGCACGGCGCTATCCATAATTTGCAATCAAGTTAAAAGCACTCTGCTGTCATCTCCCATCCCGTGCTGATGTCAAAGGCTGCCTCGCTAACTTCACAGACGCGAAAAGCACTTAAGAGAGGAGGGAAGGGAAAAAAGAGGAGCCACATGCACTGCAGCGTCTGTGGAGTCTCCTCCAAAAACTCAGACGAACCCTGCTCGAATTAAACAACACCAACTCTCCCACTCTCTAAACTGCAGTTTTTCTCGATAGTGGGTTTTTCGTGCAACTTCACGGTGCAGAAAAGCAATCCCCCCGGTGTGCAGCTCTCTCCTTACGCGGGGATCACGGATGCCTGTCGCGGGTAAATGAGCCTGAGTGAGCCCGGTACAAAGCGTAAGGCTGCGGGTGCACGGGGTAAACACATAAAATACCACTAGTTTGCCGTGTTATACTCACCCCCCCTCTACACACACACACTCCCCGTGTTATTGAATCCTACAGCAGGAGATGTTACTCACCCTCTTCCTTGTCCAACACCATCGTCCTGAGGAACGAGGAGTCCTTCCCCGGGCGATCCGTCCTCGGCTCCAGCAGGCTGCACGGCTCGGTCTGCTCACAGCTGCTGCTCCTGGAAATGGCTTTGAAACGCGCGGTTGACTAGACTACGCCTCGATAAATCATAGAAAAAAAAAGAGGAAAAACCCTGGAAAGATGAATTACCGTCTGCACGCTTTCTCTCCCTCCTTGCTATCAATAATAATTCAAATACACGGTTATAAACACGGCGAGATCCCCACTATCCGGACTGAAGTGAAACGCGAATAAATAGCGATCAAACCGCCTTGCTTGCTCTTGATAAATTCCATGCGAGTCGCAAAAAGGCAAAACAATGAAAAGCGATATAAATCTAGTGTCGCCTATGTGTAATAAGTGTGCGCACACGGACGGATCAGACGCTCAGACTGAACGGCTGAGCTCCTCTCGCTGTTAATATTCTCGCTTTCTCGCTCTCATTTGCTCCCAAACAGCAACTATATTCAAACAAATCCAATCGCAAAATGTGACAAGTGCTAAAAGCAAACTCACGCCGCCTCGCTCCCAGTTTATGTGCCGCGCTCGCCTCTGCTGCTACTGAATAAATGCGCGCAGTTTCCAGAGACCCTCGGATTCCCCTGTTAATTAAATCAATTCATTATGCTCAGATCTGATTAGCAGCCCTTCCCCCCTCTTTGAATCAATTATTCAATACACAAACATAATTGCTTGTGCCAGAGGTGTCTAAGTATTAGCTTATTTAACTCCAAGGACACTAATTACCCCTAGGGCAAGGGAACTTTTCTCATTAATTCTGACAAAACACAAAAGCACAGCTAAGGGAAAGTGTGTGTGTGTGTGCGTGTGTACGTGTGTGTGTGTGTGACTGGTCTGCCTGCCAGTCTGAATGTGCGTGATGGAGAGAGAGAGAGAGAGAGAGAGAGGGAGAGCAGGAGTGAGCGCGCATGCTAGTAAGGTTGTATTGATGCACGTGCGCATGGACGCAAATGCGCGTGTCAGAGAGAGAGAGAGAGAGAGAGAGAGAGAGAGAGAGAGATGCTGCTCCTCCATTGGTGCCTGGTACAGTCAGAGTAAACATAAAATGCTCTTATTGTTTTTTATTTCCCTGATTTTTTTTTCTCTTTTCGTAGATTTTTAACAGAAATAACATCTAATTGAGGCCATTTAGCTGTTAATTAGTGGTCCAGACGCAGTTATCATAGAGGCTGCAGATAAAGCGTCGTTTCAAAAGAGACAGCACAACAGATGGGCTGCGTTTTTGATTAGTGGGTAGATAGAAGGTTCAGTTTCGAATCTGGTAATATAATTGTTGCCTGTTATTGCCAAGATGAAAGTGTTGCTGTTTCATGGTGGAGCCTTAAATAGCACCACTTTCACTTGCCCTGCGGAGACTGTTAACCAATTAAGGGTGAGATCCAACAAAGATTAGCCATTTAGGAGAGTGGAGTGGAGTATAAGCTACAATGATGCTGGTTCGTCAGCAGCCAGCAGGCTGTCTGTGGTGTGAGCGCGCTCAGTCTGTCCTTGCCTTCTGTTACATTTTGCACTAGATATTTCAACCCTAGTCTAAGCTCATTATCATAAGCCGCTCTACAATCAAATGATTATAAGGATGATTTATTGTAATAACGATGATTGTCAAACTATTTTAGATCAAGGGCCTCTTTAAAGTCGAGAAAGAACATTGCTGAAGACATTTTGTTAAAATTAGAGTCTTTAAAGTTACGATCTATCACAAAATTAAACGAAACAATAGCGTTCAAGTCTGCAGTCCAATTAGGAAAGCCCTTCCATGAGAAGTTTAATGAAACAGATGTCAATCAGGACATTCCCGAGAATAAGCCCGAGCAGGCCTTTGCTACATTTTCACTCGACCGTGCTAGCGTTTTGTTTGAATGGCCACTACAGCCAGAAAACAAAGATAGAAGGACCTCTACAACTTCTAAAACAAGCAGGAATAGAGGTTCTCTGTGTTTATGTGCTTGTCAGAAAGCAATAACATCAAAGCGGCTGTCAATGCGGGGAAAAACATAGTTCTCTGTGATCAAAGATGGTGTCAAAGGCGTCTAACATAAACTTTCAGCTGGTTGTTTTAAGTTTTACCACATTTCTATATGTGAACTACATTTTTTGAGAACTACACTTGTGTTTACTGGAATGGTGATAGAAGTGCAATCTTTAGAGTTGAGCCACACTGCAGTGTTTTGATGGATTTCTGTTGATGAATATGGACCAAACAAGCTTTTCTATTTCATAATCATCCTGTACTGCATTTGAAACAACCTTTTCTACAGGCCCCCGCTAATGTGATCATGCACCACAAACCGAAGGTATAAAGCTCACTGTACATAGCCCATAGGGGTAATTTCAGTTCTCAGGGCAGCGTGCTGTGGTGAGATTGGGTTGGCCCTGAAATCAATGGGCTGATCCCTCTCTGTCCAGCTTCCTGGCTGACATGCTTGACTTTTCATCACCACGGTCACATAGATTGATGACTTATGACCGAGAATGTATGTTTGCTGACCTCTAGCAAAGTGACTGACACATAATTAATCCAATCACACAGAAAACTGGAAAAGAAAGGGGATGGAGTGGTCCTGTAGCATCAAAATAGCAATTTGACTATTGAATGGGAAGAAATACGAATATGAAGACTTCCAGAAAGGCAACCAATATGCAGTATAACTTCAATTTTACACCAGGTTAAAGTGATGTGGAAAAACAGCGATTGCTAATCTTTTACCAGTTTTACACTCTTAGCTTGTACCACATTGTTTTATGTCACTGTCACACACTAGAGCTAATTACTTATGATTCAAATCATTGCGTTGACTTGCATTTTAACTGATACTGTTTTTTTCTCAGTGGTTGATACTGAGAAAATAGATATACCGTATTTTTCGCACTATAAGGTGCATTTAAAATCCTTTTGGCTTGTCGGAGCGCTGCAGCTACCGTAGCCTCGCGGGGTTATTGAATGAGTCAAATAAAGTTTGACTTATCTGATTGTTTTGTTTGGCTTAATGCGCTTTATAATCCAGCGAGCCTTATGTATGAAAATAGACGCGAATAGACGTATTCCTTGATAGTGCGCCTTATTATCAGGTGCGCCTTATAGTGCGAAAAATAAGGTACGACATGCTTACTCAATGGTAATGTTGGTATGGAACAACTCCAGTATTAGTTTTGGAACCATTCTGGTTTTAGGACTGTACCAACTCCAGTATCTTAAAGGGATAGTCTGGTGTAAAATTAATTGAGGGTGAAACACATAAATGTTCTTCCTTGAGCTGCGTCACCCCGCTGTAGTCCGTAATGGACTGGCCCGAGGTCTCTCTACAAACAAGCGGCTGCTGGAAGAGAGTAGGTGAGAGGTGTGTTATCTCTTTGCTAAAGAAATTAGGCAAAGCTAAAGAGATGTTTGGTGGCTAGTGCTATGGCTGGGACCCTATATGTACTGTTGATGAGATTAGGTGCTGTTCTGAGCATTATTTGTGGCTATAGAATGGCGTTTTGGTTGAGGTTTGTTTATGGCTCCTCAGACTGCTGTGTATTGCTATCGTGCGGTCATTACTAAAGTTGGTATAACTAAAGAAGCAAGCGGTCGGCAACATTTATCTCTCGAGTGGGTGTCAAACTCGGTGTTAGAGTGTGTTTGACCCTGAATTAATTTTACGCCGGAATATCCCTTTAACACCCTGGTTTCCGTTTATGACCAGCTGCAGTTTCAGAATAACTGTAGTAACTGTATAATAAAAACTCTGTTAGTGAAGTAAATCCATTTTTGGTATCGGACTAACCCTGGTATGGCTGCTGTGAAAACGTGTCGTATCAATAATGGGTTAACTCTAATCTAAACCTTTGATTTAGCCACAGAGACCATCGATCAAACCCCTTCCCAATCAGGTTGCAGTACCGTGTCAATGGAGTTCTTAGTCTTCTATTACACACATTAACTTTGTGTAAGGATACAACATGTTGTGTGTCTGTGCTCCATGGCTCATGTAGGCCATGGTGTACTCTTCAGGTCCTCTCACAGTGTCTTGGGTGGAGACCCTTTCCCTCTCCACATCCAACAGTGGGGTCACTGCATACTAGAAACAAGCCCCTGAGTGGGCCTCTCTGATACACAGTTAATTAAAATTCATTTCTGAGCATGCATTAGCCATGCCCATCTATTTATGGGCGGCTCTCAAATGCAGCCACTACAAAACAGTGCTCTGTAATTAACCCCACCTAATCAGATAGCGCACTAGTGTTGTGTTCCTATTTCTCCTCAGGCACACAGCCATTGGACGGGGGTTTCACAGAGAGGATGAGCCCATTCTATAGTTCAGAATGGCTAAGCAGATTAAAACCTCATATCAAACATGATATTTACAGGCAAGGCTCAGTGGAGAGTGCTCCTTTTATGTGGGATGGGGAGAGGCTCCAGGGCTGGGCTTTTAAAGCCATGTCCCTTAATTGTATTCTGGCTAAGTGGGATGAATGGTGCTTTTTAATCAGACTACTGACGAGGCTCTGTGTTGTAAAAGTAAAGAGATGGTGCCTGATAGGTAAGATGCTAAATGATATGCTGTAAGTCCAGGTTTTCTGTCTTCTGGCGATATTCAAATGCATTCTGGCACGAAGCTAACACCTGTGAACATCAGTGTGATTACCCCTGGTGTTTCTGTTGCTGTGGAAAACACCAAAACATCAAACAATTCATAGTAGTGTCGCCTTTTTGCATTCATTTTATGCTTGCAACTTACTTACAGATATTCAGTTGCTGTGTGTGAATGTGGAGGCTGTTAAATGTTCAATTTTATGCTCAGAGGGGAAAAGCACTGCCAGCTACTCGAATGAATGAAGTTTGAGTGAATAGAGGGATCTATTTTACTTTGTTACTGTGTGATTTAAGGTTGTGCTCCTCCTAGTGGTTGTTCTTGGCCATGTTTTCCCCACAGAGTTGTACACAAATGGGTTTGATAGCAGGGCTTTAACACATCATATAATAAATTGTAACCATTTTTTATTCTCTTCCTCACCGAGCTCCTGAGGCGGTGGGTGGAAAAAAAATGGGAATTATTGGAATCTTTTTGATGTAACCTGACAGGCTCACCATATAGGAAGTAATAGGGATGATATAAGCCCTGCTGTTCACCTAGTCAATTTGAATTTCATGACCAATCAAATGCAGACAAGGTGTCATTTGGTGGGTAGGGAAGAGGAGAGAGTGAATCCCTTTCCCAAATAGTTAATCCAACTTTAATCCTAGTCATTAGGAATTAGACATGCCGAGCTGTCCGGCCGTGCCTCTAAATTACAATCAAACGGTTACCAATTACACAAATTATTGATGGTAGATTCTCTTTTCAACTGCAAATTAAGGCTATTAAGGAAGGCTCCTTTTTAATGCAAAAGTGACTAATTAACCGGCGGATGGAAAATCTGCTGCCCAGATATCAAAAAAGTTCTCAGCACACATTGCAGAAACACAAGGGAACCAATTAGTTTAATTATCAAAACAGCTAATTAAAATTGCACAGTTCCTAATTAGTTCTTTGCTTTTGCCTCTAATTGACAGCACAGAGATAAATGGGCTGCCGATGAAAATGGGGAGAGGAGAAAAACAGGAGAAACTTCGGCGGAATATTTATGCTGACTTTATCTCCGTCTGTGTGGCAGCCCTTGAAAGTGGAAAATTAATGACCTTAATTCCCAAACTGTTTTTCCTCTAACGGTGCTCCCCTCTGTGCTCCTGGTGAACGCTCCTTTGTATAGGCCTGCCACCCTGCCAACTGCTGGAATGGGAAAAAAAGGGGTACTTGGGGGTGGGAAGAAGCCACGATTCTCCTCCTAATGTGACAGCTCCCACCTAACAATGGAGAAAGATGAAAGAATAGAGCAGATGTAACCGCTGGGAGCATGGCATCATGGGACTGCAACTCTGTTGCACTTTTTTTTAAAAGCGCTTCTGTCATCTACAGGGGCACTAATTTGTCCCATGATAAAGAGAGGAGAGATCAAAGATATTGGACGGTGCCGAGCTACTTTAAGTGAGTTTTTCTATTTGAATTTTAGATTGATATGATGTCTAGCAGGAAAACTTCCCTTGACACTTGGCGCCAACAGAAATCTGCAGATGTTACCAAGTGGTCTGAAGACTGCAAACACAACAGGACACCTTTGTTATGGCCTCCAGATTTATTGTTACATTCTCCTCCTTATTGGTATGATCGGTTTAAACGTCCTTGAAAATAAAAAAGAAAGATTGATCCTGTTAGACAGAAATGCTACACTAGCAAACCTGAACAACAACCATTTACCTCACAAGAGTCTAAGTGTATGTGTGTGTGTTTGAGTGTGTGTGTGTGTGTCTGGTTCTGGCAGGCTTTGTCTCTTTGTCTGTTTTCCTGCAAGGCCAACCTTGTCATGTGTAATCCCGTCCCTCCGCCTGCATGCAAGTGACATGTGGGTCCTCTTGGCACATTAGTAGATAACTATCAACTAATCAGTTTACTTTTGGGACTGTGTTAAAATGTAAATTACATTAATGCTCAAATTATGCATCAAACTACGCAGATAGGCCAGGCCAGAGGCCGCATAATGCTGGGCTCATTCGGTTAGTGCCTTCCACATGCAGTGTTAATGCACTCTGATTTCCCCTGCCCTGGTTCAAATCAAGTGTGATACGTCAGCCAGTTGGTGTCTGGGAAACTGAAGGAGCTTTGTATGACGAAGAGGAGGAGGAGGAGAAAGGCTTTTTTGCAAAGCTCCATTAAAAGGCAAAGGGATGATAGCAGCCTTTCTGATTTCTTTTGTCTAATTCAGTGGAAAGGGCTTTCTGCTTCATGTGAAATTTAAAGTTTCCACACCTCTCAATACGAGCTGTGTAAATGGGAATTTACTTGTAGAGTAGAATCAGATCGCCTGAAGTGCATTCGGTAACGTTTCAAAATTTGATTTATCTGAACTTATCCATTTCAGAATTACACCCTGAAGAGGCAGGTCTGCTGCGAAAACCTTGGCCTGGAGGAAGTTGCTGCCCATGACTAACAAACACACGTCTACCACTAATTGATTGTCTTGTGTTTTATTTATGGTGCAGTAGTAATTAGCGGACAGCATAATGTAAGCCATTCATTAGCACCTGGCTACCGCTATGGATTTCACTGCTTTGTCTCAGATGCACACATCATTAGGGAGAAACAAAGACTTGAATTTATTAGCATGGCTTCTTATAAATATTCTTAAAGTCAGTGTGCCTTTAAGGAAGAACACAGGCCTGTAAAACTTTTGTCAGCATTTGCTCACTGACTCCATTTGCTGCGGAATATGTTAAGGAAGAGCAGTATAAATTTAATTTTAATTGTTTTGTACACACGCCAGTGAAAAGGAACTGATTGGATACAGTTCAGAGACAGTATATTAATACGTTATTTTCATATGTTAATTGGTTTGCATAATCTCTCCCTTTGCTTGGTTTGGAAGTACCTGGCATTGAGAAGGGGACTGGAGAGAATAGAAGACTTCAATTTACATAAAACCAGCTCCTCTGAACATTAAATAATAATGCATCTGCAAGCTGAAGGTGTGTTCAGTTAGCAGAAAGCACATTTTTATAATTTATAGTCCAGCTGTTTCAGTGCTTTCGAGTCCATTTTCCTCCCTGCCTGCTTTTAATGAAATCTTGTTACTGGAGAATTGACTGGGGTGAATTGAGATTTTAATCCCATTGACGTTCTCGCATGGAAATGCACACTGGTGGGAACTTTTAATGGTGGGCTCTGTAATCAGAAGACACTTGTATTCAGCTCCCTACAATAATGAATCTCATCAAATGTTAAAGCCCAGGCCTCGTGCGAGGGGGCTCAAATTTCAAGCTTTTTGACCATCCCCATTTGAGAAATTCCTCGGGGAGTGTGTGATTACTCAAGTTTAGCAGTTTATTGCCTCATCTTTCAATAGCCACTGAAGCACAAAATTCTCATCTAGGTTGCTCTTTTTTTTCTCCACTTGCGGAACAGGCCAATATAGACTGCAGAACAGCTGCTCAGATCCCGAGGAACTGCTGCTGGCACTGCAATGTTATTAGCTGCCACCATCATTGTCCACTCACTGTGTCATTCAAAGAGTGAAAACTTAATTCCATGACAAAAATCACTGGGGTGGTTTTAATTGTGAGCACTGTGTGTCTTTACCGTTTATCACAGCAGTACTCTGCAGTGCACACGTTGAGGTGATTTGTTTACACCTAGAACATTCTGTATAGAAGATGGCGCTTAAAAACACATTGTGCGAGCATTATTAGTATGAACAGATGGATAAGTAAATTAAGTGACTCATGCGTTATTGTGCACAGAGTTAAAACATTGTGTACACAAAGCATAAAGATGCCTCATGTGTCAAAGCGTTCACTCACTTCATTACAGTTATTTTCACGTGCAACGACAAATCCTCATTCAGCTCCTTAATTAAGATTATTGTTTGTGTGTGGTTCAACGTCTCAGGATATTAATTAAATATTTAAATCACCTTCTACTCTAGATTAAATACCGACAGGAGCGTCAGCATCATTTTTAGACCCATAAAAGAAGAAACTGCAGTTTGTTTGACATGCAAACGCTACATTTTCTAGTTACTTCCTATATTTTTCTGTTTTCTACTGCTCTGGAGGAGTCTCCAGTAGGTCGTATTGGGTGCAAGGGATGTGATTCTGTTTTATATTTGAATGACTAAATGTGACCTTTGAGATTAGAGGAGGAGTTGCTTCTCAGGGGGCTGAAGAGAGTCCCCGCTGCTATGAAGCTCATGTCCCTTTGATCCCTCTGTAATGAGACTAACACCAGGCGTTGTGGTCACTGAACACATTGACACACCACTGGAGAGCCGACAGCTCTGCAGCCTGATACTCTCGATGGTTGGATGTGTGTTCGTGTGTGTGTGTGTGTGTGTGTGTGTGTGTGTGTGTGTGTCTGTCTGTATGTGTCCTCAGGTACAACAGTGTCAGAGGATATGCAATATATCCAGTGGGACTTACTTTATAGTGAAGATACAGCACGTCATGCAGTAATTTTCAGTTAACATACCGTATGAATAATGTATGCAAATACCCACAATTTGTCATGCCAATTGACCCGCCTCACAGGAAAATACTTCTTCTGATTAGACACAGCCAGACATCTCATTTTCTCCAAACAAATCATTAAACAGCTTTTTTGATTTTTTTTTTTTTTCTCGTGCATTGAGCTTTCCAAAGTTTCACAGACACAGTCAAGTTTGAGGCCACTCTCTCTGACCTGAACTCGACTCTGGTGAAACCTGGTTCTCTAGGAGACATCTTCAGAGATCCACTGAAGATCAATCACGACCAGACCCGTCCCCACGAGACCCTTAGTAACAGCCACTGATTGCTTTCCTCCGTGCAGGCCGTTAAGTGGAGTCTGGCAATGGGCTCCTGGACAACACTTAACAATCAATCAGAGGGCACAACCACTCCTCATTGCATGCTGCTTCTTCCTCCTGCATTACACACAAACAATAATTCAGGTGGACACAAGTGACACTTAAGAATCACGGCCGGAGTATGCTCCCATGATTTAGCCTTGGAGGGATGTGCTGGACTGTAGGAAGAAACTTGAGTTGAGGAATTTACATAAACCCTCTGATTAGGGACTCTGTTGCCATTTTGACAACACTATATGAATACGACATCTGTGCTCACATGCTATGTAATTTACTAGCAAGTATCACAAGCTGTTTGACTTTCAAAATTGATCCCCACTATCAATACCCCATTGTTTTTGCCCTGTAGCTCGAACACAGCACATTTTTTTAATCAGATTTTGTAAAACCTTTTCTCCGAGACTCATAATTTTTTTTACCCTTGATCTGCCTTTTGAATTTCTTTGATCCAAACAACTAAGATATTCTGTCAAATAAGCTCTTCACTGAGGACAAAATACTCAAAAGTTAGGAAATAAGAAAATAAAAATCATGAAAGCAAGGCTGTACAGTGCTTTGCGCCTCACCAGTGCATGTAACTAGATCTGCAGTAGAAAGTCAGCCATAAAAGCCTGGACTTAAAGTTTGCCTATTGATTAAAGATTCCATTGACTTAATGAACCTTAAACCCTCCATCAGATGACTAGCCAATATATGCTCTAATCTTTAAAACGGATGTCTGGCTGTGGTTCCTTTTAAATGAATTGATCTACTCAGCTCTCCCCAAATGGGGAAATGGGCAAGTATTGATATGATTCTTGACTAAGTGATGGATGTGTGTGATGGTAAAACACGGGGCTACATGGGTCGGTGGGCTGTAGGGTGAGTAGAAAATCAGACAACAGCTTTCTCTGTGCTCTTTCACGACAAAGTAATAGTATTTGTTTCACTGCCAATGTTTTACCCTGAATATTCAAACATACCAGGAGATACGGTTTTAGGATAAGGACAAAATATCAATACAGCACTATATTGTTAGCCTGACTTGTGTGATACTCTTGTTTATACAACTAACAAACCAACCAAGCCATGCCAGTTTGACTCGGGACTATCACTACTTTATAAATGAGAGTAAAATGAACACCAGTTGATTGGCCCAAGAAGAAAATGGCAACTTCACAAACCATGGGATGTCAACATGAAAACGAATACCATCTTACTGATAAGTGTAATCCTACATGCTACAAATTAGTGTGATTTACAACAGACCGGTGCTCATATGGCAGGAGTTTTTCTGTATGTTATGAAGGAATGGATGCAAATCAAGAAAAGGCCCAGCTGTAGTTTCTGACATCCCTGATTTAGGCTTTTTGAAAGGGGCATTTAGTATTCTTAAATTTATCAGATATCATAATGTATTATTACGTTATTGTCCTGCAATATATGGAGCAAAGTATAGCTGTATAAGGATATAATTGGTCTGAACCAGGTATTGTATATCATATCATAACACATTGTGATTTATTGTATTGTATCATGGGGCGCTCACACCAAGTGCGAGTAAAAGCATTTACTCACTTGTTTAGACATGTAAATGAATAGTATTTACTCGCTTCATTTGCGTGTCAACTGTATCGTGTCAATTCAGTCGGCGGGATCAAGTGATAGACAAAGGTTTTTTACAATTACCAGGTAATTTGACCTTACTCACTCTCCTCCATAGGACCCCTTTTTTATTCCAGTGTTGGTATATCCACACACGGACACGAGTAGTTTGTCCTCCAGTCTGCTTTCATTCGTCACCCAGCAACCTTCGTGCTGATTAGTTATCGCAACATGAATATCCGCTTAAGTTGAGACATTTTTAGATCCTGCCCAATTTATGTCATTCGCGCCACCGGGGTAGTATTTATTTTGTTTTTATTTTGTGTCATTTCAGTTGATTATCTGGCGAATGGCACGGTTACTTTTAAGTTGCTAGTTAGCATAGCATGTGTGATACTTGAATGCTTATGCAACAAATAGAAGACAATAATCGATGTCCAAGCTTGAGTGTGACACTGTTTCATCAGTTCAAAACACCCTATACAGTGGGAGTTATTAGATTAATTTGTTAGTTTACTAAAACCGTACAATATATTTACTGTATGTTTATATGTCTGTGTGACATTCAAGATACAGCCTTTCTTATATTTTCTCACAGATTTTCCCGTCAATTTCAGCCGTGCATCTTTTTGTCGCAGATTTGTTGCCAAAAAAAGGAATATTTTCAGAAAAAAATCACTTGAAGACTTAAATCCATCTCTGCGGCAGAGCAGAGTAATCACAGCCAGCTTCACAAGAGCATCACAATGGTTCTGTGTGATGTTCAGACTGCATGGCAAATATTTATCTAAGTCAGATTACACCCAAGGGAGACGGAGATGTCTGCATCCCTCCAGTCCTCCGTTGTGTTGAGAGAAACGCATCAAGCCGATTGTTCTGGGAGAGGTTAGAACTTCCAACTGTTCACTTCCCACAACAGAAAACCATTGTTCAGTCTCTCTGGGATAATAAGCGTGACTGCCATGAATAATCACCAGTGTGTCAACCAGCTGTATTGTGATCCTCAGCACATGTGAGCCTCAGATGGCATCAAATAATTTAGTCTGTCTCCCCTCTGAAAGCTACGCAAGCCTCAAATGTTTGATGTCCCTGCAGTTCATTTCAATAGCAGGGAGGCATTTTGGGAGAATTGAAATAACTCATTTCTCCCTCTGATCTTCTTCTACTGTACATGGTTGTCAAAAATGTTCAGCTTTTCTCTGACACGCGGTAATGAGTCAGCTGCACAGGTCAAAGGCCATGATAATATGAGATCTTATTTTATAAACTCAATTCTTGTCTCTGAGTATTGTGATGAAGGCAGAAATAATGAATCAAAAGCGCGTTTCCAGAGATCTGAAGATTGCTTTGTAAATGTCAGTCTAAAAGGAAATTGTAATTAGGGAGAGGAAATTGTCTCAGCGAGGCACTTGAATTTTAAAATGAACCAAAATGAACCGTCGAATTATGTAAACATTTAATTATAGACCAATTTTCCAAGACTGCTCCTTGTCTGTCCTTGTTGTCAGACCTTTGTTCTTTAATCATCACTGGAGCCTTTGAATTGTTCAGGTAGAAAACATGAAACAATTATTTTGGTGACATGCTGATAATTATTTTATTTATGTCATTCTTCTTTCGACTTTAGGTGCACTTGAAAAAACACCGAAAGACATTCTCATGTGATAGTCGGCTTTAGTGCAGCTATTTTTCCGAGATGAAACACATTTCAGGCAATAGAACAATGGAAGTGTACCATTACACAACCTGTCCAGAGAGACGATCCTACAAGGTCAGCAAACCTCTGTCATCAAAATAAAACTGGACCTTTTTGCCTCCTAACCAACTGCACATGTACCTTGTTGAAGGGGCCTTTAATTGCGTGTATTTTTAAGCCTTAAAGGGATATTTGGGCGTACATTTAAGTTATGGTCAAACACACTGTAATACTGAGTTAGACATCCCCTCAAGAGATGAATGTTGCCGACTGCTTGCTTCTCTGGTTATACCAACTTTAGTAACGACCGCTCGATAGCAATAAACAGCGGTCTATGTCTCTACATGCACACCTCAACCAAAACGCCACTCTATAGCCACAAATAATGCTCAGAACAGCACCTAACTTCATCAACAGTACATATAGGGTCTTAGCCATAGTACTAGCCATCAAACATCTTTGTAGCTTCGCCTGATTTCTTTAGCAAAAAGATCAATCACAACTCACCCACTCTCCTCCAGCAGCCGTTTGTTTGTGGGGGAGCCCTGACGAGCTGATCACCGAGTGCAGTGGATCATTTCCATGAAAAATAATCATCATAATAATCATTTTGCACTTCAGACGCGGTAGTTCTTCTGCCTTAACGTCTTGGTCTGGTTGCATTTCCATGAAGTAATATAAATGTTCTTCCTTGAGCTGCGAAACTCCGCTACATTTGGTGATCGACTTGTTTGACTATGACTGAAATTTACGCCAAAATATCCCTTTAATGTAACTTAGATAGTTAGGTTTTATGAAAACTAATTCCCTATTCAGTCGTCCTGTATGAGAAATGGCTCATTTAGACCTAAATCAGTGTTTGTACCAGGCTATTAAAATCTGTTATTCTTTGGCCAAATTTGACGTTTTGGTCTAGCACTGAATAAGCATTTGCTCACTTTTGGTGTCAGCCTCTTGTGGACACTCAAGGGACTGCAGTCTTTGTCACTATAGTATATATTTGTTTTCTTAGCCCAGAAGGGGGCTAGTTGTGTAAAACAGTATTTTCCCCAACTTGAATTAAACTCAATGTAGTCAATGATATCAAATCTTCTCCGCTGCCACCCCCAGTGTAAAAGCGCATTATGAATAATATTTATTATTATTATTATTATTATTGTTGGTCAGATAGCAGACATGAGGCAGTTAGTTACACTGTCACAGTACAAGACACTGACTGTAAAGCTGCTTATGAGTGGCTCAACCATCGATGCATAGATATGAATGAGATTATTTAATATTGATGGGTGAATGCAACAAAAGGGTAAAAGACAAGAATGTAGTTGCAAACAGTTTCTGACCTCCTGTTTGACCTATCTATCATTAACTCTCTATAAGGGATAAAGGTGATCTTACAGGGCAGTCACCAAATCAGTAAACTGTGCTGTACTGATAATGCAGACTCTGTCCATTATCAAATAAAAGGTAGAGAGTTATAATAACAGGCTCTCAACAGGGTTTCAGGCGCAAATCAAGTCAAAGGGACCTTACACAATACAGATCTCATCATTCATTCCATGTTCAACACACCACAGCCTCCTACTTTCTCTTCAGAAACTGAAGAGAGGAGAGTAACAGCCTTTACTA
This sequence comes from Xyrichtys novacula, assembly GCA_962446985.1. NCBI lineage: Eukaryota > Metazoa > Chordata > Actinopteri > Labriformes > Labridae > Xyrichtys > Xyrichtys novacula. The sequence goes on along the minus strand of OY660864.1, from coordinate 33,445,548 downwards.
TTCAGACAAAAGATAGGCTAGTTGATAATGACGCATCAGTTTAACATTCAACATATTTGCAGGACACTTCTTTCTGCGGGAACAACGTTTTCTAAATCCAATCTCCTTCCATTAAGGAGCCTGTCCATAAACACTGCTTTGTAAGTGGATGCACTTCCTGTTGACCAGTCATAATAAGGCCATGATACTTATCTGTAGAAGGACCCAGATGTTGTAGACCTGTATGCTTGTATGATTGGTTGTGAGGAGATCTCCTTTCTTTTCCTCGAAGGTGAGGCTCAGTATCAACTGTGAGTTGCATGGAACATGGCTGACAAAGAGACTAAAATAAGGCCCCAGCAAAAATAATCTTAAGGTCATTTAGGTTGCAGAAATTTCCAGTACCTTGGCAGACACTTGGCACACAGAAGCTGAAAAGCAGTGAGCTGTATTTTTAAGCCGCTCCCTAGAAAGCAACACAAGGGAATGCTTCATCTTAAGGCACCGCTTCAACATAAAAATAAACATCTTTCAAGTCTACAGTGGTGGACCTCCTGGCTGAGCTAGTTCTGGTTGCCATTTTAATGGGAGTGAGTGGGAAAACACACAATCTGCAAAGAGAATGAGCCTGGTGGTATATTTGCAGAAAACAGAAAATGGCCCAATACAAGTCCTTTCTTCTTTTCCTCCATCAGAACTGTTGAACGAATCCTTTTTGGGCAGCAATTCCTGAAATTAAGAACCATACATTTGACTCTGGATGAACTCTTTTATGAAACAACATGATGTTGGACCTATTCTGGTGCTGACATGATGCTGAGTTTCTGTCATTACGATGCTGATCCTAATTACCAGTGACCACTATAAGTTTAGATGGGGATGCTTAAGTGGAAGTTGATGACAATGCCGTTGATGATGATGATGATGATGATGTGTTGTCTTTATGCTGTGGTGAGATAAATAGTAATTATTAATTAAACAAACAGAGAGCTGCATTTATACACCCCCTACTTTCCCCTTTGCACTGTAGCACCTGTGTGTGATTGGACGTGGCAGAGTTTGCAGCACTTGCTCCATTTCGTTTCTTCTGTTGAAATCACTGCTTGTGCATCTAGATTGAAAACCATTACTAAAAATTAAAAGTGATTACTTGCAAGCATTTATATAATTGGTTTGTCTGTTTGCAGTTGCATCTTAAGCAAATATGAAGGAAATTTGCTGAAGCTAGAAAAGTATTGTACCAGGCCATTTTTTTTATAACAGTAGAATCAAAATACTGGTGTTATTGTGTCTTTCATATACAAAGTTGCTTTAATAGTGGGCAAGTTTTTTGAACAGCACACCAAATTTGTCTGTGTTGTACATGACATTTATGCAGTCATGTCATGTGTGTACAGAAGTAAAGGTGAGGGAAGTGTATTCAGAGCTGGTATCTTTTTGGTAACAGAAGCGGATTGTCCCATTGGCGGTCTCTATGAAATGTTGGAGGAAAATAGCCGTACTGTACTGAATCAAACTGTGGTGCATCTAAGTTCATTTACTGTAAAAAAGGCAGTTGTGTCTTATATGATAACACTGGCAAACTCATGAACCACAAGTTCAGTTTTCAATAAATCTGAATAAGAGTTTGACTGCTTAAGCGGGGTGCTTAGAGCGAACATTATTGCTATGGTCACTGCTAGTCCCCAGTGCAGCATTGTAGTCCAGATGGCTCTGAAAGTTCGACTAAAACTGCAGGTAAAAGTCTTGGTTAGTCGAAATAAGCCTGTTGTTCATTCAGTCACTGTTTTTAGCTATCTTTGGTTTTTCGCAATTCTAGTTTATCCACTGTCGTCCACAGTCAGTCAAGCAGCAGCTTCACTTCATCTACATCTACACTGGGTTCTGTTTGAATATCTCTGGTCAATGCTGAAGCATCTCAACTTTTCAGGAGTTCCAGTTTGGTTGTTTTCAGTTTTGCACAGGTCCTACAGTAAGGCTGTTCAATATTGAAAAAGCAGAAATTGCAATATCTTTATTCTCTGCGATACATATTGTGATGTTAAAAAATACAAGATTTTACACCAGAGAACAGTTTTTAAAGTATTTTTCAATTATATTTTAGTATTTATTTATTTTATATATTATTTATTATTTAATTTAATGTAATTAAAATTCAAACTGAACAAAAACTGACTATCTTCCTCTACATGTGTTTTTTACAACACTACAGTGTAAGTATAGGTTAACAGGAATACACAATTAAAAAATCTGTTTTCAAGATGGCTACACATGCATGTTTAGTGCAATCAAGTGGTACGCTCACTCTGCACACACAGCAGGCAGTTCTCCAAGTGTTCAACTGAGGGGCTGCACTAGAGTGGTACCATATGTATTTTATTGATTATTTATATAAAACAAGAAACCCGTGACAGCATTTGTGTTTCAGGTCATATGACTGACGCTGCATGTTGTGCGTTAGTCCGACAATACATCATTTAACCTCATCCAGTATGTGTAAAACTATTGTTCCTTGTAATGGTAAAGTGCATCACTTTTCACAGCACGTCGACTTCAGGACGTCTCATAGATCTGAGCCTCTAGTCTGTGGAGATTCACACATTCCAGCATGGCGGCAGCAAACGCAGGGAGATGCAGCCATTGGCAAACTAGTGCGTTCTAAAAGGGAAACTAATTAGTAGTATGTACTAGTATGACATAGACAGATGTCACCCTGTATGATGTATGTTTACGTCATACGAAGTGCCTGGAGATGAGCTAGCGCTGTTTTCGGGCTGTGAGAGATACTTAAACTAGCATCCACAAGAGAATGTGCAGCATCTGCATCACTACGTACCATCTTTTTGAAAAATAAATGTATTTTCAGTGAGCGTGTTGAACATTAGGGGATGGTTCGCTGCGCCACAACCAGTTTTTTTATTGTTTTGTTGGTGGCAAACACGATGGAATGGAGCCAGAACTCGGGGGTTGTCAAAACCATCCAGCGCAAAACTTAGGGTGACCATACGTCCTCTTTTACCAGGACATGTCCTCTTTTTTGGGGGCCCGGCTTTGTCTGGGGAAGTATATAAAATCCTTCAAATGTCTGCAGTTTTGAGTTTGTGTCACGTGAACTTACCAAGTTAACAGTGCTTAAAAGACACTATCTGACCCGAAAACCTCTCAAAATTAACTTTGTGCTACTCCGTGACTCTGCCCTCGCATAGTGATGTCCTCTTTTTGGGAAATCAGAATATGGTCACCCTAGCAAAACTGGCGGCGTATAAACGGCAAGTGTTGCGACCAGAATACCAGACTCAGTGGTGCTAACATGCCGCACTTCTGAACTAAGCGGCGGCACGCTTGTGTGTTGTAAGATACATTTTTCTTGAATGATTAAGTCTAATAGGCCCCAACTACACGAATGCGGATATATTTCAAACCACCCATATTTATGTCCGATAAGGCCTCCCTACCACACCAAAACGGGAGTTTGGAACACTCAAACCGGATAAATCTGAATCTGAAAAAACAAGTGGAGAAATAAAAAAATATCCGTATAAGTGGATTCGTGTGGTTGATCTTTTACAGTTCGATGACGTCAAACCGCAGCTCGTGCATGCGAATTAAAAAGAAAAACAACAACAACGATGGCGGACATACAGGTTATTCTTTACGTTTGTTTTGCCCTTTTGGGGCTAATTTCAGCCTTGCAAGTGAACCTTGTTTTATACAATTACATCCACCAGTCAGCCAGCTCACAGAGGCGTCTGCTTTGTTACTGTCACATGGACCCGATGCACTTGCGTAGCTTCCGCAAACAATGCATGATGCATCACGCTGTTACGATTCATCGGCCAATCAGGTTGCTTCCTGAAATTTTTTTTAAGCGGCACCAGATAGGATTGAGTTTGAAGGCTACGTGTGGACGCAGATATTTTTGAGAACTAACACGTGTGGACAGATACATTTATTTAGACGAGAGTACAAAAATATCCTGATAAATAAATATCTATATACGTGTAGTCCGGGCCTTAAACTGTGCAAATTATATTTTATTGGCTGTTTTGGTAAAAATAATAGTTAAAGGTATATATTTATTATATTGAGATGTCGCTGGCAGGGTGTGGTGCTTTGCCAAATACATTATAAGGGAAACACTGAAGTTTAAAAGGGGGGGGTCAAGCTTTAATGGTCAGCAAAGAGTTCAGAAAGTGCTCAGTATATACACACTGAAAGGATGTCACGGGCAGCTCTGAACAAATGAGCGTGTTTGTGTGTGTATGTCACTGTGTGAGTATGTATAGGAATGTGTATGTGTGTGTTTGTGTCTGTGTGTGTGTGTGTTTGATTTCCAGTGGGGGTATGGGGAGGAACAAGCCCTGTTCACAGTGATGTCACGCAGCCTCTCCGCAGACCGGCTGAGTAAGAGGAACAACAGAATTTCAACTGGAGAGATCAATTATAGATAGAAGAAAATGAATGGGAAAAGTAATTTAATAAATTATTGACTTGATGTCTTATATCATGTACAAAAGCAAATGAAAAATTAGATTGTGCATTTGGATGAAGTTGGATTTAAAGAGCTTCAAAATTATATTTAATTAGACAAAGAAAAAAATGTGTCATGGGTATATGAAGTTTCACTGGGAAGGGTAAATTAATGATTGCATTTGCGGCAATAGTAAATGATGTGCCAACGCAGAGTGTGACTGTCTGGAAAGGCAGGGACTGGGTGGGGGCAGCATTTGAAAGAGTCAACACACTGGGGTCTTCTATCTTCTCTTTTTTCCCATTAGACGGGCAGATTGGAGGGAGTGTCTCCACTGTTAACACCTTACTAGCTGCTAATACCATAACACAACTGCTACAAAAGATACAAGTTTAGCATATTAAACATAAAACCACAGATGGGTGAGAAAGAAGAGGATTTTAGAAACATGTTCACTCTGATTTGCACTGTTTTCTACTTTAACAGCACATGTTCAATGTTGATTTACACCTTATTTTCCAGACTTAAAAAGTGGATATAGCGGCCCACTCAGCAGCCCCAGGAACATTAATACAGATTATAATTGGAAGGAGAAACTTGAACATTGGATTTCAGGCTCATCTTTGCATGAACCGAGATGGGATAAAGCCAGGAGACAAATAAGGGGGAGCGGGGAGGAGCAGAAAGAGAGATTGGGAAATAAAGACTAATTTATGGGTGAGGTTCCAATGCCATCCCTGGGACACCGCATCCCCTCAGACTGTATCGCCTGGTGTTTGGAGAGGCGCGATGCAACTGGAGCAGGTTTCTAGGTGAGGTAGGGGCGCAGTCACAGGCCCTGTGTTGGGACCCGGTTATGCAGTTGCTAAACAAGTGTTTCTTTGTCATTCTCTTGCCCCTGGGGTTGAGCCAAACAACTCCTATCATCTGCAGTGTTGTGTTATTTAAGCAAAAAATACTCAAGTTTGCAGCCACTATTTATAAGATGAAAGAGCCTCTTCAGGGAATGTCAGAATTAGTTATTTTCTTCACCAATTAATTTGTGTTGTGAGTATAGTTTCATGGTTTCTGCGTGAAGTCCCTGGTGGATTGGTTCGGTGTGTGTATGCGCGTGTGTTTAAAAGTAAACGTGTCAAAAACTCAAGGAATAAGGGACTGGTTAGTAGCTTTGTTTTGTTTACCCCTATGAACCGACTTCAAGAAGCACGGCCGATTACTGAATAACAGCAAACTGTCTTCAGTAGAATGTCAATTGTTCAATTATTGGTGAATTTATTCCAACAACAACAACAAAAAAGAAAAAACATCCATGTTTTCCTTTCTTTGCCTGCAGCTTTTACTAATCTAATAATGCTTACATCCTGACAAACACCAGACCAGAGTCCTTGATGAATTAAGAAACACTGTGTCGACTAATTGACAAAATCGTTGAAAAGTAAAGATAAAATCTTCACTGTAATTGAATGTGAAGCATCATTTATCTATAGATTTGTACCAGACTACTTTATCGGATTGCTTTCTGTGCCTGAAATATGCTCCAGCAAATTGACCTAAATTCTCACAGGGAACATAAAAATCGGCTAAATTTACTTTAAATACACTTCTTTTTAAATCCATGCTGTGAAGTTTTATAATGTGCTCTCTGTCTTTCTCTCTTTCCCTCTAATCATGGAAGTTTAAATTTCCAGGGCCTCATTGTGTGGTGTGAGGAAAAAGCTGCATGCTGTCAGGCATTGCTGCAGCCCTGGAACAGAATAAGGTGCTAATAAAAAATGTGTGACTCTACTAATGAATCCGATTCTGCAATTCTGCAACTCAAGCTCTTAATTATCATAAGACATTCGCTAATGTGCTCATTCAAATGGGCAACACTTTACTTGGAATAAACTGTACGGTTTAATGAGTTGAGAAAAGAGCCTGATGACATCCTGCTCTCTTATCAACACTTCCCAACGGCTGGCACAAGAGATGGTGGGTGGATATGATCGGTCTGGCCTGTAAATGAAGCAACTTAATGTTCATTGGTGTCTTAATGTGGTCAAAGAGTCACTGCGATGCACTATTTATGAGTCACCGCTTTTATATTTTTGTACATTGATCTGAATTCGAGAAGAGAAGAAGAAAAAAAAAAACAGACAGCTAAATGGTAGTCACTCTTCAGATGTAATGGAAAGGAAGTGATGCCATGGCTGTTTGTTCCAGCATCTGCTTGTGAAAACAGATAAAAAGAACCAAAGCATTATGGGATATTTTCAAGCAGCTTTTTGCTCCAAGTCTAAAATAGGTCTACTTTGACAAGCAACATCAAAGTAAGTCATCATGGCTGTATGTGATCCATCCATTAGCTGCACACTTCACTTTTGCAGCATTAATTGCTCTTTATGTGTGTGCGTGAGTGCACGCCTGTTTGTGCATGTGTGTGTGCATTACCCCCACGTGTATGTGAGAGGTGCATATGTGTGCGCCCACACACACTCGCACAGCCTGTTCAGACAAGTAGAGGTGTAAAATTAAATCCCTCAGTGCAGTTGCATGCAGATGATGTGCTTGAATGGCCTAGCTGCTCTTTGCACCGTTGTAATTGAATAACCTACAGAAAAGTCATCACATTCCCACTTTGCTATTCCCCCTCTATGTAACGTGTAAAAAGTCCTCTTGTAACTACCTGGTAGAGCAACCCATCAACAGCTGTTAGAGCTGACTTGAAGGTTAAATATTAGGAAGGAATCCAATTTCTCTTGTCTATTCAGCTCAGCGGTGTGTTAGATTGCAGCTGGACTGTGCTTACGGAGTGTGGGATATGAAGTGGGCTAATCAATCCCCTCTGCTTCATTCTCAAATTCCTCTCATATCAGGTCCCTGCCCCCCGGGCAGGCCTTCTGCTTTCCGAAAGCCAATTCCACACGAAATAAGAACTGTGACCTGCAGCTAGAGGGTGAAGTTGAGTTTTCCCTTCATGATTAATCTCTTCTTGGGTGGTTTTCAGAAAAAAGGAGAGGGGGAGGATAGAGCGAGAGGGTGAAAAAAAATAAGAAAACATGCAAGTCGCTGCCTTGTGACCTGCAAGTTTTTTTCCTCTGAATGAGCCCGGTGCACTGGAGCCTGCTTATCTCCCGAGAGAAAGACAGAATTCATTTTTTGACAAGGTTTCATGTTGACATTGAGAAAATGAACTACCCGATTCTATGATTAAACCTGGGCTGTCGTAATTGTCATCTGAACTGTGGTGACGATGAAAATGTGCTTTTTCATAGCTTCTTGTTTGGAGGGGCTCAAGGAATGGAGTCTTGATTCAAAGCTTTAGAAACTATACCGCTCTCAGACACAGGGGCAAGTACATTTTATTTTAACCTGAAAGGATAATAACATTACACTGTGTACTAATGGTAAAAGATAAATAATTCTTTATGATATCCAACTTGAAATGGATTTAAACTTGTAGCCGTCATAAAAACGAGTGAACACGTTAGCTATATGAGCTAAAACAAAGCAGCGTTGCCTTATTACGGAGCAGATGGACTGGCAGAGTTGAAGGGTAAAATGATATAACCTTAAAGTGACAGTATCACATTTTACAGGTTCTAATGGCATCTGTCACTGAGAGTGGACCTGTCAGGTGCTACTTTCATGCAGTTGAATTGCTCCTAATGGCTGTTTCTCCTGGTTCAGACCCACCTATAGACTGGAAATGATGTCTGTCTCAGGAGCAGGGACTAAAAAGCACTGAGATAGAGTGAGATGGACTCGCAGACCATCTCCGCTCCGCTGTTGTCCTTTGTTCAATGCGTTTGAACTAGGTTATCCTCTTTTGTTAGAGGAGAAACTCCCTCGAGGACGGTTATGACTTCAGTGTTAAATGGTCAACACTGAAAGCATCAGGGTAGAAGCAATGCGCTCACACAGGGGCTCTAAAAGGCCTCCAGAACTGTTTACATTTTTAATGCCATAATGATGATCTCACATTCAATGTACATGTTTTACTCACCCATCTTGTAAATTTTTTAAGTGTGTAATTCCATTTGGAAAAACATCCCATTTGCCCGCTACCACCTACCAAACAAATTGGCCGAGAACAACAAAGTTCAATCTATGTCTGAATATTTCTTTGTTTGTGTGTTTTCCCTCTCCAGCAGGGCACTTATGAAAGTGTTCTTTTGCATCAGAGATAAGGTATGCTGGCCCACTGGGAAGCAAGCGAAAGTGGGTTTTAGAATATGTGGGAGACCAAATTCCTACAGCTAGAAGTACCTCTGCGCCAGGCTAAACAGTGGGCATGGGCCTCGACACACACCCTAATGGAAGAGTGAAGTAGCATACAGTGTCAGAGAGCAGGTTCGAGCTGAGGTAAACAAGGCTCTTAACGCTGCCGGTCCAAGGGCCTGTAAGTTATTCATTAAAGATACGTCAGCACAGACCACTTTACCTATTCCCACAGAAACTATCCCATTGTGTTCGTAGTTATTTAAGATGGTCAGCTTTCCAATCAGACAAATTAAGCCTTGGACTCATTATAGATTATGTTTTTCAAAAGCTGCAATCAAGCGTTATCTAATCAGCTTAATCTGCAACTTATTTACACTTGGCTGAGGATTTGTGGAATAAGAAAAAAAACAACTTTAACACAAAGTTTAATACATAAACACGTATATGCATCATGGCAATGGAAGTGATTTGCAAGAAGATTTTTAAACTGTTAATTAAACCTCAGTTATTGCCAGATTTTATCTTATAAATTAAGAATGTGCTGTCACTATCTTTTCTTCCCTGAAATGCAGTTTATTTAAGGAGCATACTTCCTGTTTGACTATAAAACTCAACTTTATATTGGTGAACAGCAGGCAGTCAAACAGGACATGCTACCTCCATTTAGCCCACATGTTTGTAATTATGTACACAGAAACTTGATTTTAAAACTTTACTTAAACACTTAGTAATGTGCAATACCAAACATCTTATCAACCTGATTTGAAGGTCTATCTTTGTTCGCCTTTCTCGTTGAGGCTCAGCCAAAGTAGAACAGCATATTTTAGATAAAGCAGGACTGTCTCTGTGGTTTTGCATTGGAAGTAAAACAATCAAATTGACGTAAGTGAGTCTTGTTTGTTTAATTAAGAGTTATTTAATTGTCTGTTAATGGCTTGAGAAACAAAACAAAAAGGTTATCGATACAATTTGCAGCATCTGGTATTTCCAGGAAATTTTACCATTTCCTGAAAACTGGTATTTGCGCTGTAGGAGAACGTTGTGATGAAGCTCTGCTCAAACGCCCATTGACTGTATCCAAGTGTCAATCATAGAAAATATGTAATTTCCTGATTTACTTTAAGAAATGGAACTGAACAGAAAAAAGAGGACTTGAGCACAAACCGGTCTAGCAAAATCTACATGTCAAAATTGCAAACGGGGGTAAAAAAAATCATATGACTTGTATTTAATTTTCAAAGTTTGTCTACAGCACCATTCAGTTTCCTGGAAGAGAAGGGGTTAAAGACCTATACTGCAACCAGTCACCAGGGGGTGTTGTTCTGGCGGAGGCTTCACACAGTGGGGAGGCAGACAAAGTCCATTCTATATACAGTCTGTGTTTGAGATGTTTACATTCAGTTGACCAAACAATTAAACGTCAACCTCGCAGGTCCACACCGGTTAAAATAATTATTCATAATGTTTCATGTTGGCTGAAATGCCAGTAGTCATATATTTTGTCTAAGCTGTTGTGCAGCTACCCATCACTAGCTGAAACTAAAGCTCAGTTTAATAGCGACTGCCATAAGCACAGACAGTAAATGCCATCTTTTAGTAAGGTGTGGTTTGGCTGTATTAATGTAGAAAGTGGAGACAGTGTGTATGTAAGCTGTGATTGGTTAAACAGGCACGTAACAGCTCAATAAAAGCAGAACATAACCAGCACAGGCATGTGGCCAGTGGTGCTAGCTCTGTTAGTTTTTGCCACACTTTGCAAACCAGCATTGTGTACTCACAGATGCTGGTCTTGTTATACGAAAGGACTCGATCTTAACTGCTTTTTTAAGTAGGTTCCTATTTTTAGACTGTTTGGATGGTTTGAATTCAAACTCACATTTAAGTACGTATGAAGCATAACCTTCTCAAAGCACTTTACTGAAACAAAATTTTTATTCTTGGGCCTAACTACCATATTTTCTGGACTGCAAGTCACATTTTTTTTCATAGTTTGGCTGAATTTGCGACTTATACTCAGATGCAACTTATATATGTTAAAATATAGAATTTGGTCTTGGATTTTGTAAAATAAATTTCCCCTAAAAAATGCGACTTATACCGGTATATTTTTTCTTCTTCATTATGCATTTTTTGGCTGGTGCGACTTATACTCCAGAGCGACCTATAGTCCGGACAATACGGTATTTATTTTTGATGCCTAACTGCAAACAAATGAACATTGTTCCCCAACATCAATGTTCTGTTAATTACTTTTAAATTACAGTGAAGGTTGGCTAAAGTTGACCAGAAGTTTGGGGTGTTGCTACAGATGTTGTGGTACCATTAAAGACTTTTGCATCCACTGACATCATCCAAATGATCCTGATGTGAGCACAATGATACCAATTTATGAATATATCAGCCCAACTAACAGTGCATAAAATCTCTTGACCAATACTGTGGAAGAAATTGAAATGTTTCATCCATAAAGATGCTTAAAAAGCTCCTAATAAAACTGTTCATTTGGTGAGAAAATGTGCATGCTGAGTAGGGATGTTGAGATTTTCACAGATTCACAACCTTTTTGCAGAAGCAGCACAAAAGTTTAGCTCCAGCATTTAATGATGTGAATGATGATGTGGAAGACTGACACTTTGTCAGATGCTTTTACTGCAAGGGTGAGGGTGCAGGGCGAGAAATGCTGCCGGAGTCCTCCTCACCTCATTGTCCTTTTGCAGCGGGGAGGATGGAGTGCCTGTGCCCTCTCTTTGCACCGACTACAACTGTCATCTCAGACTCATTCAGAGCTCCGCAGCACTTAGGCCCCATTTGCTTTTAAGGATGTCTGACAGGACAGCAGCCACGTATGATCAAACTTTACTTTCAATGTGCACTTGTGACAGTTCATTGAGAGAGGCTCTAATGTGCTGTCAGCAGTGCTCTCCACTCAGCTGCCTTGATTTACCTTCCCCATCTGTCTCCGTCAAACAGCACTAAGTTGAGGATAAAAGGAAGAAAGGCGCCCTTTTAATTCCACCTTCTTGTATCAAACTGTGAATTCACATCAGCCAAAACTGTTATCCTCTTTCAACTCTATGACGAATTACTCACATTGCCTACCAAACACTTAGAATTCAAAAATGTTGGAGACCTTGAAATCTGTGATTACGCTGAATTACCATTTACCTCCGCGGTTCATGGCTCTGTTGGCAGCTGTTTTCAGAAAATACGATTGAAAACCCACTTTACAGTACTTTCCCAGCTCTAGAAGAACGTTATTGAAAAACTATTGGGGATATTGTTTGGTTTTGGAGTTTCATCTAAGTTTGAGAACCCCAAAAGAGAGTAAAGACGCAGGGATTAGATATGTTGATGGTATGATTGTGTTTTTTAACCCTTTTGCAGTTCATTCGATCCCATAGTACACCGTGGTGCAGGAGTCTACAAACTCCTGATGTTATGTTCGTGTAATGAACCTTGTGCAATATTCTACAATGGCTAGCATTTACTCTTCACCATCGGGATGAAGCAATGCAGATATATTTTGATGCCGCTAAACTGGGCATTTGTATTCTAATCTGCTAATTAGCATTACCATATTTTCATTAGTTTTTAATGTGGACATTAATTTGAAAATGTATTATTAAAACCTTTAACTTCTGTGAAATTTAGTCATATTTAACATTAGCATTTTGGCATTACTTAACCTGAATGTGAGGACACAGTAGCCTTGGATTGCCAGACCCATCAGCCAGCTCATATTCATTTTTGTCGTACTCAGTGTTACTCCCTTGGTGTCAGATGAATAAATCCTGCCCTTACTGCTATTATTATTATTATCATTATTATTATCATCACATTAACATCGTCATATCCGCCCATTTATGCTCATCAGAGTAAAAGAAAGAGACACATGAATATCTCTAAGGTCATTTTTTTAGGAAGTGGCTGCGTGTACAAGCTGTAATACAACTCTGTTGGAGGCATCATAAAACTGAACGTGAATGAGATTCCTTTCTCTCACTGTGTCTTTTTTGCTTCCTGCTTTGATCATAGCATCCCATGACATATCCATCGTCAGCTTTTCAACTCCTCCAGGAGCGGGCCAAGCCTAATTGGTGCTACGAGGAATAAATCAAAGCAGGAAAGCAGGACTTGTTCCAAACACAGCTCAGAATGCGCTGAAAACCTCTAATGTTTCCTGTGACTGTCCAGTGAGTTTACATGTCACCTCGTGTAACATTTCTGAGATACAACCACAGCTGATATATGGTGGTTAAAGAGTGACTGTGGTTTGACATTACACAGCCATCCTGTGAGGTACCTGTGCTGCTCTCTTGGTCCTTATTCTAATCTTATTTAACAGTCTCTGCCTGACACGCAATTCAATGCAGGCCCCCAGATTGGAGAGTTTCCAAACAATCCTGAGCTCACCCAAGCTTGGAATTGGTTTTCCGTGGAACATCTCCCTCCTCCCTTTGGGCACTTTACCAATTTGACCAAATTTGTTCCATCACTGGTTCTAAGTACCAGAAGTGTTTTCTGCCCACACTTGGACTCGTTTCTGCAATTTGCACATTCTTTTCAGAACATTAACAGCTTTGTCAGGGCCGGAGCCAGCGATAGAGAACTGGGGGCCCTTGTCACAGAGGGGAAAACCAAAAAACAACAGTAAAATTTGTCAACATGCTTGTTCTTACCCTGTTTTTACCTTAAGACACAGAGCAATGTGTTATTCTAACCACTTCCATTTAGCATGTGAACGATTAAAAAAACAGCTATGTCAAAAGGGATTTGATAGGATTTGATACAAACTAATTTAGGGTTGATAACTATAATTCATATACATACATAAAATGTAATATTGAACATTTCAACTGTTTCTGTAGTTATGCAATTTATTCATAACCAGGATTTAACTGTATAAATGTGTAGGAGTGATTAAGAGATGTTATTTTATTTGATTTAACGTGTGTTTCATCCTGTTAGCAGTAGTAAAAAATGCATTTGTGCAACCATTTCTCAGACATTTCCAACTAAACATACATGTGTGCGAATTGTAAAATTTATTTCGGGGCACATGTGTGCATAAAAAAAAATCAATCAGCCAAGGCAACAAATGTTTTTTCATGTAATTACTGTGGTGAAGTTAGTTTTAGGTTGGATATTTGACGGACATTCACTGCAGATCTACCGGTGTCTTCTCACTCTCCATAATCGGGAATAGCAACAGCAGCGTGATTAAATCTACTCAGCACCCTTGTTGTCAACGTCAGGTGTTGAATAAGGGACCATCAATAAATTACCGGTTGTTGTTTTTTTTTTAAAAAAGCCTGTTTTCCTTCAATAGCTTCCATGTCATGTGACTAATTGACCTAAATTTCAAATAATTTCAAATAATACTACTAAGGTCGGACAATAAGACACACCTCTTTGTTTCTCTAATTTGTTCTCTAAATTTTTTTTTGTTAAATTTAAAGTCAAATTTTGAACATTTTCTCCAATAGCTTCCATGTCACGTGACCAAAAGACCCACAATTGATTTCAAATACTAATGTTGACCAATAAGACACACATTATTTGATCAATTTTCATTGTGCCCCTAAAGTTCTTTGTGTGCTCTTTACTTTAAAAAAGTTAGTGTCAAGCCCTGTTTGTGGCATTTTGTAAATTCAAGAGAAAATAAAACCAGTTAAAAAGTGCTAAACATATTGCAGATGAATGCTTATTAGGGGGTAAATAAGATAAAATACTACCAATATCCAGAATTGTCATTTTTATCCCAACTAAAACCCTGTCCTTATATACCTGTTTGTTTTTGAGTTTATATCACCATGCTCGTATTATTAGTGTCATTAATCTGCTGTACTTTGTGTACTCTGTATGCAAATGTAACCCCTGAGTAACAGATGGAGGATAAAACCTTGGTGTCACTTTTTGACACTAAGGCTACCCTCATGCTGCTCTGGCTCACTGTGACTGATTAATAAGCAACACAGCTCCACAGCAACAATGTTACACTTAAACAAAATAGTACACTCTGTTCATTACTGTGTCAGCCTTAAGCACTGCGTTCAACTGAAGTTGAACCTCTGTGCCTTATAATTTGAGATAAATATTCTGTGCCACTGAGGCATCTGTCCAGTTGATGCATATTGGGTATACAATGGACCACTAAAAGTTGATATACTGTAATGGCTTGAGATAATTAGAGTTATAAAAGCCTCCATAAATGCCCCATTGAGATCAGGAGTGTAAGATTGTGCCCACAGAAATGCACGCCCACTGCTTTTTTTAATTTAAGGGATGAGTGTTAGCAGAAATATCATTTAACCATGTGATCACATTGGAGGTGTACATACAGATAAAGAGCTGGATGCCTCATAAAGCACTGCTTTAGAGTTGGGTGATAAGTGCTTGAATTATAAGTCAGCTAATGTGACCGAGTGGCTGTAAACTTTGCAGCAGTTCTGAGGCACGAACAGCTTCAGGCCCCAAAAGTAATTAACAAAAACTTTAAATAATTTGAGCTAATTCTTCTCTGGCTATCTGGAAGAAAATGATGCATTACTGTATACGTTGATTATGAGTGGAAAGACCGCCTTTATCTGCAAAGTGAATACCTTATGCTGAGCGTGCGTCTTTAAAGTGGCAGCTTGAGGCGATATTTGTAATGTGCATTTTTCCCCCTCATTTCCATCTGTGACTATCCTCTTTACAGCCGCAGCTTAAATGAAAACACTTGCTCGTTACATGTCAGTCTTCACCTGCAGGAAACACTTTGAAACAGATTTCTTTTTACAGTAAGGTCCTTTTGTAAATGTGTCACAAATTCCACATTAAAAAAAGAGATTCTCTTAATTTAAAAAAACTATAAAACTGATTCCTGATAGCTGAGACCACTGAGAAAGAGTGCATGGAGTATTATATGCCAAGTTCGGTTCACATTTTGATTGTTTTTGTTTTAATTATCAAAAAAATAATTTATCTTTCCTCTAACTTTGTTTGTGTTTGATTCGGGCACAGTTATATTATGTACACAGCAGCATATGAGTTTGGTAGCAATTTATTTGTATAATTCTGCAGACCTTGAGTGATCTGAGCCTGCTGTACTCAGTACTCTGTGTGAAAGCAGAGAGTCATCGCTGGCCCCTGTTTAATGTCCTCTGATGGACCCGGCCTGTTCTTTATCTCTCTCTCTGCATCATACCGGTTTTGAGTGGCCGTAATAGGATAATAGACCGAGTTATATTTGTGTTTAGACCATCGACTTGAAACCTTGTTGATACATTAATTCCAGCAAATACAGGTAAATGATGTTTTCTGCTGCCCTTCATTTTCATCATGAAGCATCTGGAAAATCGGAAATTCAAAATAATCCAAACAGGCCAAAGATTAGAATATCATATTTAATATTGCACTAAATGATTCTTTGTATTGTGTCCTAATCTCAGCCACCAATCCCAAATCCATACCACAATGGAGATTATGATAAGTGTGTTTGGTGTAATAATTCAGAAATGATGAATTGAATAATGATGACATAGTTACAGCTTTCATTAATCTGTTGAATATCTGAGATAATCAGCTGAGAGAGCGCACCACCAGTGAGTGAGAGAGAGCTGCAACCTGTGGTATTGTGCACAACAGCAGAGATTACATTGCACAAAGTGGACACCAGTAATGAGTGCAGTCTTTTAAGATACTTTTATTAATGTAAATATTTAACTCAATCATTCAGTTGGAGTTGAGTCTAACGCCGTGCTGTATGACAGGGCCTTATCAGTACACAGATAAGAGCCGGGCATTTAATGGTGAACAAGAGACCTAAACGATGCAGCAAAAGAGCGCAGAGTCATGTTAGAGTCAAGCTTGGTCTGAAACTGATCCTGAGTCAGTTTCAGACCAAACCCTGAAATGAGTTTATCTTTGATTTTCTCAGCAAACAAGTGTACATATTATTCAGACCGAGACTTTTGCAGGATAAAGTGCATTTCTAAAATACCCACTCTGATGAAAATCATGATTTTCTTGTTTCTTACATGTTAATATGACATTTTTCTGGTGCATCCTACGGGCATGCTACTGACCCAAAATGCACCGCGGGCTTCTTCTTCGTCCTCTTAAAAATTGTAGAAGCGCATGTGATGCTAGCGCCACCAGCTGCTCTGCCTATTTAAAAGTGTCGCGAACGCCAGCTGGCCACAGCAGCGCGCACCATGTCGGAGCAGCAGCAGCAGGCGGGACCGCGGCAGTACAGATGTAAGTTTCATGTAACTTCACACACTGTCCTAAAAAATGTGCGGTTGTATCTCTTTGTCATGTCATGGTGTCATATTTGCCCAAGTAATCATTTTATGAGCAAGTGGCGACATCATGGAGGTAAAGCTCACTTATTCCATCATTAAACTGCACAGCTGCAGTACTACAGCCAGGCCCGCAGATGAGGGGCTTCAGTTACCACTGTCTGCACGGGCGCAGTACCTACTCTCTGCCTGCGGGGGTCGTCTTTCCCCACCGCTCGTCTAGTGTGTCCGAATTGGGCCAACGTTTTTAGTATGTAGGAGTAGGATCTAGCAGTAGCACGTAGCAGTAGCATGTAGTATCCGAGCGGGCAGTTCGGACGCAGCACAAGACTTTTGCAGGTTAACATGATTTTGGCTAAAACTTCATAATCACAATGTAAAGACCACTGAGAACACTTAAAGTAGTAAAACAAAACAATCAGAGTGGGAGTTTGAGTCTACAGCGGCCACCAAAATCTACCAAAATAAATGATAAAAAGTGAAATTCCTACATCACAAATCCAAGCTCCGCCCCCCTGAGCCCCGCTATGTAGGCCCGACTCAGAGAAGTAGAGAGGACAATCTCGGAACAAGTGTATACGTTAGCGGATTGCATCATACCCCCAAAGACATTAGCGTCCAAGTGCTGGATAGCTCCTATGTTACCTACTTCTTCTACTACACCGACAATGTTAGGCCGCAAGGTAATGTGAAGGGGAGTGTGCAGAGCACCGCTGTCTCCACCCACGACTCAGAGGTGAATTGCTAATGAGTTACTGGAGCTCTGCAGAAGAAAAGCCCTTGAAAATGACCCAGGTTAACATGATTTTGGCTAAAACTTCATAATCACAATTTAAAGACCATTGAGAACACTTAAAGTAGTAAAACAAAACAATCAGAGTGGGAGTTTGAGTCTACAGCGGCCACCAAAATCTACCAAAATAAATGATAAAAAGTGAAATTCCTCATATAATCTTTAAGAGAGATGGCTCAATATTAAGCTAATAAGGTTTTCTTATCACATCAACAGCATCCCAAAGAGCTGCATTGGATATGAAGCTGTACTTTCCCTGCTGAGCCGGTGTTGTATCAGGCAGGAAGGGGGATGTGTTAACCCAATGCATATGCAGGTAACAGTCTCAGCGCCAAGCTCAGTGTCCCAGCAGCCTTTTAGTGGGGATGTCATGTTTGCTTCCTGGGGATATGGACGCCCAGCTCAACACAGCAAACCCTACTTAAAATCTGAGCATATTCAGGCCAGTGGAAGATAACTGGATTGCACATGAGACCTGTGCAAATGTCTTCTGAAGGGCGTTGGGATAAACAGGCACTTGTCTGTGCAGTGGAGGAAGGGGGGGTTTTGGGATAGGAGATAGTCAGGCAGATGGCCTCCCAAGCTACATCATACTGACCCCCCTTTCTCTGCCCAACTTTAGGGCCTCATTCCCTACAATATTGTTTTGTATGAAGGCCAATGTCCTTATTTATGATTTTTTTCCCTCACAATGTGTGCGCTTAGAGACTCCAGTGGTGGAGAAGTTGCCACGACTTTCATTAAAGCCGAGGCCAAATGAAATATGGATGCGCAGGGAGTGAATTAGAGTGATGGAGCGGGCCAAATATTGCCTTCGTGGTGTCTCGGCAATTCTGTCTTCAGGGGATAGACACTCGGGCCTGCGAAAGTAAAAAAGCCTTCTCCAAGTTCATCACATTCATCAGCAGGCTGGAGAAGTTTGCCTCCTTGCAATGTTGATGACTGTTGTGCTGCTGAGTATTTTGGTGCGAAAGAAAGAAACAAGGCATGGGTTGGTGGGAATATCTCTAACCTTTACCTGTGATGAGGGTTTGACCTTAAGAAGGAGATTCTAACAACTTCAATGTTGCTCCAACAAATCTATTATCCCTCTGACATTCAAATACCACTGGTGCTTAAAATGCAATTTGCTTTAAATGAATTAATGAAATGAGTCAGAACAAGGAAAGGTACAGTACTTCATTAAATCTTTTGACACTTCACTGTATAATGTAGACGAGAAGAATAAAACCTTAATGATGGAAGACAAAAATTGAGTCACATAAATTAATATTTAACCCTACTGCACAGGAAAGATGTCAGTTCTTGGGGACGGTGCAATAAAGACAAAACTGGCACTTTATTTAAACTGTTAAAAACTACTGTACAGGACATTAAATATCATATTAAACATTAAATAAAAGTGAGCTGCCGGGCATCTTCCTGAAGATTATATTGCATCAAATCACAGTATCCAACCTAAAATATAACGTAACAAAGGAAGCTCAAAAGTTCTCTTTTGACTCACTGAACATCTGGCTGTTGACTTCAGGTTATCACACCACCATGTTGGATCCATTCAGCTTGTTGTTACGCTGCATGAATTAACTGCAGCAGACTCAATTTGATGATCTCGGTTCATTCTGCTCAAAATAATCCCAAATAGGCCTTGGTGTGGAAAAGTTGAGTTCACCTCACGAGTTTCTTCAACAGCACCATCACACAGCCGCTTCTTCTCTTACTGTAAATAATGAGAATTAATCCCCAACCCCACCCCTGATTGTTGTTTTTTTGTAGGATTACTAATCAGGGTTCTCCTCTCAATGACTTTCCTTGTAGAGTTATTATGTTGAGGCTCTAAACTTAATTTGGGTCACGTACACTATGAAATCGATGTCAAAGACTTCACCTTTACTGCAGCATATACAGGGAAAAAGTCAGTTCAAGCGAGGAACTTTTACAGAACCAAAAAGTGTATTCTGGTCGTGGTGGAGATGTGGGGAGGGCGTGCTGAAGTGGGAAAAGGAAAGCTTAATTGAACAAACTAATGAGTAGTTCTTATTTCCATTGGGGATGTGCCAGTGAGATTGCTGGACAGTTTATCTGTGATAAATAAATGCTTTAGGAGCTAATTAGCTTCTAGGCCCTCATGGGAGGGGGGTGTTGAGTGTCCAAGTGTGTGTGTGTGCGTGTGTGTGTGTGTGTTTCTGTAAATTGCCATATCTTTAAGTAGACACAAGTCCACTTCCTGTTCTTTTTCACTGCACTCTTCCCACGTTCGTTAAGTTACTCTAAACTCAGGGAGCTTTCCATCCTGGCTCAAAGGAAACCAACAGCAAAGATGCTTCAGTTAATACAAGATCATCTGTCTCTCTACTTTTACAGGACAGACATAAAGAGGGAAGCCTTACCCAAATTAAAAAGAGTAATTCAACAGATAGCAAAATATATAAATCAACCTTCTTATTCGCTGTCTGAGAGCAAGACAAGCAGATTGATTGGAGTGGGTCTTGAACAGAATTAGCAGTACAGAGTTGGATATACAGATATGAAAGCCTGCGTATTCAATACCACTGCCGTACCACTGATCAAAAATAACAGAAAAAGCCAGAGCTATAGTGATAGATATGCAATGGTATAGCCAGGAAAAAAACTAAATCGCACGTCATATCAAGTCAGTGTCAGTCTTTGGAATTGAAGTCCCATTCTGATCTTTTTACCACTTTTTTTGGTCTGTGTGTCTACATGTTAAGTCAGGAAAACACTGCATCACACTGTTTGGACGCACATGAACACTAGGGTGACCCTATGTCCTCTTTTACCCGAACATGCCCTCTTTTTGAGGGGTTGCCCAGCCTTGTCCGGCCTTGTCCGGCTTTGGAGTTTATAAAATCCTTCAAATGTCCAGGGTTTTGTATGGAAGTTTTGAGTTTGTGTGGCGTGAACTTACTGAGTTAGAAGTGCGTTAAAAACACTCGACCCGACCTGAAAAACTCTCAAAATCAACCATGCCTGATTGCGACTTCACCCCCGCGTAGTCGTGTCCACTTTTTGGGGATTCAGAATATGGTCGCCCTAATGAACACTGAAATTTCAAACTCTTCATCATACTTCTGCTTTCAGGCAGCTGTGAACCAAGATTTGTGTGATCTTGAGTTTACTTTTGAGGTTCAAACATACTAAAAGACACTTGTGTTAAGAATTTCAACCACCATCCATCCATTTCATCCTTCTTTATTTTATATCTGTATTTGGCTGTTGGGAGATGTATGCTACAGCCTCCTCAGATAAGAGCATATCTGCCAGTGGGACCACATTGAAGAGTCAGAGGTTCCCCATATCTCAGTCTCTAGAAAGGGGACACATCTTGGTGTCGAGGTCCCCATGGCACTGCATACTCCGCAAGTCAAGATCGAGCTATCAGTTCAATTTGCTGTAACCTACCGAATGCCCTCAAATAGGAGTATTTGGACATCAATGTTCTGTTTGAGGAGTGAACTCTGAGCTGGTTCAAACAATTCCCAGGGTTAAGGTGCCAGTTGTTATGATCAATAAACTGAATTTAAAAAAACATATATGGAGGGGGGCTCATAGATCAAGACATCGTGGAGTTCAGGTTTTAGGTGTATCTAGAGGGGCAGTTGCTCCTCAAGTTGCTTTTTGGGCTGTAATCAATGCCGTACACGAGACAGGAAGCCCTGGATAGAAATCGTCCAATGCTAACTGTTGGCCACACCAGATTTTCCAAAAGCTAATATCCATCCTCAGGACTGTATGTGCTGTAGTTAGATAATGATAGATACAGCCAATAGGATCAGATGTTGTATAACCGATGCATGCTTTTTCCATTTTTTATTCATTTTAGATTCACTTTTTTAAACATACGCCTCGGTTCTCTCTTCACTGTAGCTTTGTCAGGCATTGAAGTTTGATATGGTGAATAAGATTCAGATGTCAGGACTTGAGCTGAATAACTTTCAACTCACTTTCAGTTACACTCTTCTTTTTAAATATTGTTTGAGATACTTAAACTTTATAAATCTCTGGGGAAAATTGCTCAAGGACCTTAAAGTCAATAAGTATTGTGGTGTTTTTTTACAGAAGCACATTTAAATGGCCGATTTTCCCTGAAATGACAAAAGAATCGACCTGAATAAGAAAGTTTGTTGGAGACTTCAACAAATATAAATTTAAAGGAACTTCTTTAGCTATACAGCAACATCTTTCATGTCACAGAATCAGCTTTTGAACACAAAGGCCTCTGCATATATGCCATGGTCAAACATTAAAAAGAGGAGCTATGAATGTCTTCACATAAAGAGTTGAAGACGGACTGAGAAGAAAAGAAGGTGGAATACAATATACACCGGCAGAGTGGAGTGAACATGATAATTATGCTAAATTATAAAAGTGTTGCTGACATCTGTCACCCCAGAATTTCTTTCAACAAATGAAGAGAAATAAACACAGAACATTCCTCTGTTGTGAAGGAGTGTAATCCTCTTGCCTCCCTGTGCTCTTTTCTTTTCTACTGACAATGATAATTACAGTTTTTGTTGGACGGCTTTCAAGGATTTATCTCTGTTTTGTATTAATGGCTTTCTGAAGCTCTTAAATCCAAAAAGTTTAATTTGTTGCTTCTGTGTGGCCAATGTAAGTTTTCAATTTTTCATACTTTTCTTTGAAAAAACCTTAAATATATGACATTCTCCTCAGTGTTCTGTCACAGAAAATATTTCCATATAGTATAGCTGCTCTTCAAAGTATAAAGACACAATGTTCAGTTTTCTATCAAGCATGTGAAGTGCACTTCAAGTCTGTATTTGGGTCGATCTTTTTGTGCAGTGAAATGTATTCAAATCTAAACCTCACTGCTCTTGCAGAGTACGGTTTGTAATTAACATCCAGAAGAACACATACAAAAAAGACATTTACTTGTTTAACACTTGTTTCTTCTCTGACAGAGCTATGATCATAGATGAGTTGACTGAGTGCAGGCAAAAACTTTATAACTAGTTTTAAGTTGTGAACATGGTCATGGTTAGAAGAACACAATCAGGCAACTCCGGATTTATTACCTTACAAATGGCCAACCTTATAAACATTTTGGGCTGATCATCTCAGTCCCTACCATGATTCAAATACTATTTTGACACTCTTTCACAATGTAATCAATTACGATGAGAAAACAAAAATTCGCAAAGGTGAAAATTTAAGCATAGACGTGTAGTTTTATTGCTGATGTAAATCACACACCTGCCGCTTCATGCTGATCTGTAACTGCAGTGCACTACAGGAAGTGCACGAGGCAGTATTGCTCGCTGTTTACACCCCACAAGGAAACAGAGAAGAAGAATGCACGATTTATGTCGGAACAAACAGACAAAGAGGCTCAAAAACTCCGTCCCAAAGTTTGGGAAGAGTTCACAGAAAATAAACCAGAAAACACGTTAACTGCAATCTCTGTGAAGCTTAACTCTAATCCTATGGCAGCACTACGATGATGCATGACCACCTGAAATGCCGACATCCTGGAGCCACTGTATCACCACATACCGCAAATATGAATAATTTCTTTGACCAAGTAATTTTGGTGTAAACAAGAAGGATGGATGTTGAATTGTTCAGTCGGCTAGCCTCGTTTTGATTTGGAGTTTGACATGTAAGCGAAGCTACCTTGTGATTGACGAGGTAGCCATCAACCAGGAGTCGTCACAGCCCTTATTTCACAGAAGGTACAAAAACACTCTATAATGACCAGTCGCTCACTCATCCAGCTATGGTCACCTCCAGCGCACAAAATAAAGATAATGACATCCAAACTGCGGGGTTCACTATCCCTAAACCTGTCTTTTAAAGAAACTTCGAAGTGACCCATGCTGTAGTTAAACTCAAGAGGACAATCTTGTTAAGCTTTGTTTGTTACCTAGCAGATTTTGAGCGAGCAACACATTGTAGGTAGGGTGACCTCTAAAATGAGATATACCCCTCATTTGTTTTCCTCCTCATTCATTAGCACACACCAAAATCCAGATTGTCATGCAAACATGAGATGAAACATCACATCTAAACCAAAAGAAAAGGCATTAAAGAACAACAAGCCATCTGGGTTTTAATCAAAGAAAACTCCCTGCCACCACAGCCGTGTTAGGCCAGCTTTTCAAAATGTCCTCCGTGTTGCAATTTGTGGACAATGACTGACAGACCACAGAGTGTATCCCCTCCTTCAAAACCTGGTCCTTATAAGCATGCTGGGTTTTAATCTGACCGAGCCACCTGTGAGGCTCGTCAGAACTTGAGCCCACGGGGGCAGAGCTAGGCTTCATTACTGCGTCGCTGGTTCTGGCCCAGTTCTCTGCCTTTGCTCTATCTCTCTCTCTCTCTGCCTCTCTATTCTTCACCACCTCGCAGGCACAGCACAGAAATGAGAGCCGGCTGCTTGGTCCTCCACATCACTCCATGGCCGCAATTTGTCATTTTTCACACGAGATGAAGCCTTTTATGAAACGAAATGAGTTTCCCTAAAATGAAGCGCCACAAAAGCTCCGTGATTAATTTGCTTGTTAGGCTATTGCAGCTGTCACCTGTGGAAGACATCTGGACAGCAGATTGACTAATGCCAGCAGTGGGGCTGAAACATGGCTCTCTCTCTCAAAACCTACCCTACAGTCAGCCTTTCAGCAGGGCTTTTAAAGGCACTGCTCACTGTTTGAAATAGCCCTTTCTGAGGGGCAATTAATAAGCATTACTTATGATTGACATGGTAATTAGTTGCATTAATGTGACCATAAGAGGCTTTGTATGGGGGGAGAAGTGCAGTGAACTGATGAGGGCTGGGCAGTAGATGTAAGGAAAAGAGGAAAGAGCACTACGACCACACTTAAAAGCTAATTGTCCATTTGAAAACCACCACTTTTATGAAAGTAATTTTGTCAAAAATGGCAGAGTCTGAGTAACAGAGTGTAATTTCAGCTTTCAGATTAAGTATGACTACATCACATTAATGGCTGTTGCTGAGTAGTAGTACTAGTGGAGATTTTCTATGCGGTTTTCACAGAAAGCCTTTAATACAACACTATGACTTCACACTGTGCTGCTCCTATAACATGAACTACAGATCATTTAATGGACAAGCCTATTTAAGTTTGCGAACTTTAGATAAAGCCTGACAATCAGACTCCTAGTCTTTTATATCTACGAACTGAACATACGGGGGCGGCAGTAGCTCGGGAGGTAGAGCGGTCGTCCAATAACTGGAAGGTTGGCAGTTCGATTCCCCCCTATCCCAAGTCTGTCCGTTGTGTTCTTGGGCAAGACACTTAACCCACCTTGCTCCCAGTGTGTGTCCTCCACTGGTGTATGATTGTGGGTGTTGTGGGGTGTTGGTCGGAGAGGCCGTAGGCGCAAAATGGCAGCCACGTTTCCGTCAGTCTGCCCCAGGGCAGCTGTGACTACTAAGGTAGTTTACCACCACCAAAGTGTGACTGTGTGAGTGAATGAATGATATATCCAATGTAAAGTGCTTTGAGGGTCTCAGATAAAGGGTTACATGAAATCTGATGCATTATTATTATTATAATACCTCCTGCAGTTTTTTCCAAGACAATCTATTAAAACATTTAGATCTAACTAACCCAGTTTTTCTCTTCAAAGAAAACAACTTTCTGAAGAATAATCTTATTTTCTCATGAGGCGGACCCAGTTTTACTTCACTTTTTTAAGTCGGTCCTCCTGTGATCATGACACATCACACATCAGCCTTAACATAGATTCAGAGTTTAAATCAAAAGACAAGATCAGTGCTTATGAAATGATACTTCTGTCAGTCTCACGGCCAATCATCTCTTACCCTTCAACTCTGTGCCATCAACTGTATGAAAGACGTGGACATGACTCACTAGTCAACTCAAAAGTCAAGAGCAGCATTTTGTGAATGGCTCTATGGATTTTTATATCAAAGCCCACATTAGGGAATTAACTCATTCAGTGCCAGGTTCATTTATACAACTTTCACCCACTGCCACCATTGACTGCTATATAAATTTCCATATCTTTCATTACCCACTGAATATCTTGTGCTTGGACTAGAATTATGAGCAATATCTCAAAAGAAAGGGGTGATTCTCCTCTTTCACCAAAAATAAAGTTAGTCTCTAACCCACTCCTGTGTTTAGTTATTGCCTGCTCAATGCAGCGTGGTCATATCATCTTTGCCGATCTGGAAAAAGAAACCTGGAAAAAACACATTTTTACGAAGAAGAGACTTTTAAACAGAACTCTGATCGTCTATTTCACTTCAAACTACTTAACCAGTGGCATCGAGGTCGTCCCTCCTCGGACACCACTCCTCATCACTCTCAAGATTCGGTTGTGATAGGTCTCAATGTAATGGCTGGGAGTCGTATTGGCTCTCGAGAACCTGACACTGCGACGTAGACCACACAGACTGCTCGCGTCCTCCTCAAGCATCCTCCTTGATTTCCAGCTCAGTCTCGCTCACCAGTACCATCAACGACACGCCACAAAATTGTGTCCTTTGATTGTCTGCTGACGATGTGAAGGTCCGGTACCACGATCTCTATTAGATCCAGAGACAGTAGCACCGCGCCCACGGGAACCAATGTGCCAAGACCGTTTGCTCTTGGCTAATGACTTCGGCATTTTCTTTCTCTCCTCATGGAGAAGAAACATTCCACAACTAGGCTAATTGGCACACTTGATGGCACACTTCTCACTGGCGAGTTCTTGTTTTTGTTATTGTAACATGACGTATTTGTTTGGCTTTTCTGCGTTCAGAACGACCCCAAATTTAGTTGCATTTTGGTGGGGAGCATCCTCTGGCGGAAAACAGAAAAACATCAAAATCCGTCAAAATCCGTCAATGGCACTGAATGAGTTCGGAGGGATTTGACATTACTACACCCCCATCCTCAGAGCCATCCTCTGATGACAGCATAGACACTGGTAGCATTGGGTGAATTATTTGGGTTTCTTGTGTAGAAAGCAGTCGGCAACAGAGGACTTCAGTCCAAGACTTTCCTCTCCCTTGTGTGTAGGATAGAGTTGGGTTTAGAAGGGATGTCTTGGAGATGATTGTTGGTTTATTACAGATATTGAGTAAGACTAAATCACTGTTTGGTGACTGCCAATTGGTTCCACGATTATATCACAGCCCATTGCATGCTACGGTGTCTTTTGCTCTCTGCACAGATTCTGCCCACAAAAATGCTGGTGGACTATACCAGTCGTATCATAAACAGAAGGCACAGCACTTCTGATTTGGTACCAAAATATGGTTCTGTGCCTGCAGACTCTGTTTTTTTATAGAAAACTGAGATTACTACACCCCTGCTTTGGCTGACAGATTGCCATGGTGGCAGCTTGTCTCCAGGATGCAGGTAGGCAGCTCTTTGGCCTATGCTTTTCTTATAGTTTATGTTACGTCACTCTGCACACTGGTATCACACAGCTCACCTACTTAACTTACAACACAATGACACCACACAATGTTCATTGAGAGCACAGCAATGTCCAGTGGTATCACACAAAATAAAACAGCGGAGAGACGAATGCAGGGAGTCTGAAGACCAAAGTGAAATTTACTGTTTATGTGTCAGGCGGCTGAGATATTAGATGAAATAGGATGCTCACTTTCCCCAAAGGTCAACTGTTTGCTTGGACTTACAGCACATGGCAAGCTACCATAAATTTTGTAGCTGTGATTGTAACCCCGATTAGAGACAACCCCTCCTTTTCAAGACAGTTTCTCAGAGATAGCCTCTTGAAGAACTTGTTTTTATGGAGAAAATTTTCAACTGAAGGTAACAAAAGTTGGGTCATCTCCTTTTTAGCATCGATAACCATTTGTAACCCTTTTTCAGCTGCCTGGTAACTTTACTTACTTTTGCTCTACCCTGCTCAGTGTATTCAACTTTTATCCTCTGAGGCTACGGGGTGAGTTACAGATGGCCTCAGCCATATGGGGTACACTTTCTTCACTGATAAATGGCACTATCCTCTGTTAATATTAGCATGTAGTTAAAAGAAACAGTCTCATAATCCAGCTAATTCTCTGTTTCATGCCAGGACTCTCTGACATCAATAAGGTTAGAAGTCTGGTGAGTAGATATAAAACCAACCGTTTTGTCCTTCAAATAACAGTCTCCTACAGGGTCTTCTAACTTGCATTAGTCTCCAAAGCATTTTATTCTGATATTATTTACACAGTAAACCCATAATGTTTAATTTCCTCTTATATGAGAGATGTTGGAAGCCTCGGAGCCCATCTCAGAGCACAGAGTCATGTGACGGTGAACGCAGGCTTATTTTTTAATTATTGAGGAATTAAGAGGGTAGCATCGGTTTATTTGTGTATCCTGTGTAATAAGGAAACTTTTCTTAGAAAACCCGGGCTTTGTTGGAATAACTGGTGTAACAGTAAATTCAAAAACACAACACAATACTCTGAGAATCACAGAGCAGAGATTTGATCAGGCTATTTTGAATGGCATGAGATGGATCCTATCTTATTACTGTGACCAATTCTTCTTGATATAACTATGAAATTCCTGAGAGAGAGACGGCTACCATATTGAGAACCCTGCCACTGTAACAATAAACTGCATTGCAATGACAACACCACCGAAAGACCAGAAAGAACACAATTACAATCTGTGCTCACTGGCAGATTTAAGGTCACATTTACCGTCGTGTCTGAGAGAGATGCAGCACTGTTACAGAGCTTGAGGCTTAGTTTTGTGAACTAAATTAGTCAATCTGCTGTCTGCCACATGGCACAGAATCTGTACTCATATCTCGGCCCCCATGTGGCATGGCTACCAACCAACCAAACACCTTGGCAAGTTGACCAACATCACAACTTCTAGTATTCCATTATCACCTCTACTGAAAGTTGAAGTTACCGTCTGGACAGGAGATGGTCGGGATTCACTACAGCTACTCAGATGAGGACCACTGAGCTCATTCTGTAATCCAATTAAGATGTGTCTGTTGTCATATGCAAAAAGGGTTTATCGTCTTATATGCAGAAAATTAGGATATGTAGCTACACTTTTTATGCTTAAAAGTATCCGAATGAAAACAAAGAGGAAAAAATATGGTTTTGGTAAAAAAAATAAAATAAATAAAAACAAAAAAACTTTTGGCTTTGTCTTGGAAGAAAGTAAAACGACCCTTTAAGGGAAACTGCCTTGATGAGTCAATCACTAAGTGCAGCGGAGTTTCGCAGCTCAAGGAAGAAAATTTTTGATCATTACTTAACGGAAATGCAATCAGACCGAAATGCTGAGACAGAAAAACCACCACATCTGCAGTGTAAAATGATTGATGATTATTACTTCAGGGAAAGGATCCGCTTCACACAGTGAGTTGTGTTTAGTCTCTTTGCTAAAGAAATCAGGTAAAGCTAAAAAGATGTTTGATGGCTAGTACTATTGCTGGGACCTTATATGTACTGTTGATGAAGTTAGTGCTTTTCTGAGCATTATTCGTGTCTCTAGAGTGGTGTTTTGGTTGAGGTTTGCACATGGAGACGTCGACCGCTGTGTATCGCTATCATGCGGTCGTTACTAAAGTTGGTATAACTAGAGAAGCAAGCAGTCGGCAACATTCAACTCTTGAGAGGGTGTCTAACCAGAAATACTACTTTAGTGCTTAACCACATCAACTTAAAGCACTGGGAGGAGATGGCGATAGATGATAGGTAGTCTCGCATCACAACAGTTGCTAGCTCTGTTCGCAAACAACGATATGTTACCAGAGCAGAGAAGATTAGCCTGCTAACAACCAAAACAGTGACTGGAGACATGCCCCTATATAGTTTTGTGGAAGGGGAAAGCTTCTGTGAGCCTCTTTGCATTTGTTGAGCCATAGTACAAACCACCATCACGGCGGACAACAACTATGAGAGTGGAAAATTGTATGAGGAAACTGCAGCAGATTTGTGGGCTGTTTTGCAGAGAAATGACCTGAAAGTAAGGACTGGAGGGGACAGGCATGCTTTTGTCAATAATTCGACTCTCCCCTAGTGCTTCTAAACCTGGACAAGGACAGTCATCCAATTAGGCTGCCAAATCAAGCTATGACTGTAACTTGATTTAACCTCGCATGTAAACATACTGATTGTTATTACAGACATAAAACCTCCTCTGAAATGCAAAATACTAAAATTCTAAACTTCTGATTCAAATATCAAAATATATATCAAATATCAAATATCAACCATTCGACATTTCTGTAGAGTCACTATCAGTGAAATGAATGAAACTTGGAAACAGATGAATTTAAACTTAATTATTCCATTTGTATTTTCCCACACCAACTTCTAAGAAACTCCAGATGTTTGTTTGCTAGCAGTAAATGACAAAAAAAGCATTTGGCCTTCTACCGTCAGCAAAGGAAACCTTGTAGGACATCAGCTGTTTGTCACCTCTGCCTGATTAGCTGGATCATAAGAGGTGTGTCCCTAATCTAATAAAGACTAATAATAATCAGGTTATTCCTTTAAGCTCCTCATGACACTAACAGCTATCCTTCCTTTGGTCCACATAATGTGCATGTGTAATGTGCTCACACAGGAAACATGACTTAAGTAAGTGTACACAAAACAGTCGTTGTGCATACTAAAAACCCTTGAATATTAAATGTGCTGTTGACGGACATTAATCTCCTACAATGGGAAACACAAGGGAATGGAAGCACTGCGTCGAGCTAGTTGAGTAAGTCCAGAGAAACCCCAGAATAAACAGTTAATTTTTCATTACCCATTATTAAAGTCTCTATTCTGTGTAACTTTTTTATATGTAAATAAATCCATGTGTAATAACCCTTAAGTATTTAATCTGTAGTTATTTAGATTTCTGGTATAGGAACTTCAAAAAACAGGCATTTTTGGAAGACAAAATAACATTTACCATAGAGGGGAAACAGGTGGGAGTCAGTGGTCTTCTAGTGATCCTACGAATGCCATGATTCAGTAAAACTCTTTATCAAGGTTGTGCATGAAATGACATTCCTGTTTCATCCCTGAAAATTCACGGCTTTTGTTTTGCTCAGGTAGATGTAGGATGCATGTACACTTGCTTCAGTTTTAAAACCTGCACAGTGATTTTGTTCCTCAAGTTAAGTTCCCAAGAGTGCATACCATGCTTTGTTTAAGGTGCAACGCTGCTGTAATACACCAGGTTAGAGGAAAAAATGCTCTCAAAGTCATAAAATCAGTCTCTGCCTCACTACGGCAGTACTCACAAACACCAAACCACAAGGGGAGTGAAGGGCATTGTTAAGTGTAAATGCACTTAACTCCTTGGCTAAACTTCTGCTGCATCCCTGTAGCTATAGCCTCAAAGTCATTTTAGACAGAACTGACAGACTAATCTTGCCCCTCCCAGGCACTCAGTGAAATGATGCCTCCTCCTAAGACTTCAGATCCCAGCCTGACTGCCTCTCTGTCCTAATATCTCTCCTCTCATAACAGCACATCCAGAAATACAAACACACCGTGGCATATTGCCATGACGCCGGTGTTTTTAAGATCAAATGCATGGCCACATAAAAGCAGCGTCTGCAGCCAGAATACACACACATGCAAACACACTTTTAGACACACACAGACACAGCTAGACGCATACACACATCCGGCACTACAATGGCTGTCACAGGGCTATTTCAATAATCCCCTGCATGTATGTTTAATGGTGAGGGCCCAACAGGAAATGATCGGCAAATGAAACGAAGCAGCAGGTTATTACGTACCACTCTGGTGTCAGCGCAGGCCTCCCCACCATTAATTTTATTGTAACTCATTTCTGCGGCCAGAGTGGTGCAGGATTTAATGTTTCCATTCCCCACTCCTGTTCTGCATGACAAATTGTTTTAATAAACATATACTGGGTCATAATAAAGTAATAATAATCCTACTAGTCACCTTATATCACTGCAGTTAAATTTTCCCATAAGCCAACACTGGTAACAATGACAATTACATTGTAGCCAATCCTCAGCAAGGCAAACACAATGTGCAGATTTAATATAGTTTGTAAATATGATTAGTGTGCTGTCGTGTTATTGGAGTCTAGTATTTACATTTCTCTTCGGGCCTTTTTACAGTACAGGATCAGCATTAAATAAAGCTTTCACTTTTTCCCTCCCTGCTTCCTTTCTTCCTGCAGAAAGCCTCCCCTCACTCCCTTCACCACTTAATGAAAAACACTGTTGACCGTTAATATTCCACGGATCAATCACCATTTTTAATTTTGCAGATAAATGTGCTATTGTGAAACCCTCAAAGGTCTCCTCCACCTTGCGTATATGCACACGCTTTTCTGTGTGTGTGTGTGTGCATGTGTGTGCATGTGTGTGTGCGTGTGGGTTTGACTTCTTAGTGAAAGGGGAGAGAATGTGTTCACATAATGGCTCGTGGTTATTTGCAGGGGCAATTTTATGCTACAATTCAATTATTGCCTAAATTTGTTTTTAGCTCCTGAAGTCATTTCTTCTACCTGCAGTTTACTCGGTACACAAACATTTGCATTACACCCACACACCTCTTTGTGTGTGTTTTTTAATACAGTAGGGTTGCAGGGAACCTTTTGAACTTAGACACACAGCAGTGGTGAATCAAGGCCGCTTGACTGGTACTGCAACACAAACTTAGAGAGTAACTGTGTATTAGTTTAGCATACTGATTCAAAAGCATGTCCACTAGATTCATTTATGTTCTTTTCTGGTTTGCCTCATTTTTCTCAAATTAATCAGACCCCTGATCTTAAACCCATTCAATAAATTTTAATGTGAGGATAATTTGATTGGGGAGATAACTGTAGATTTCACTCATGTTTGTTTTGGCTTGTATATTATGTTTACACTTGTGTTTTTGTGAGTTGTGTGAACGTATTTATGTAATTTTCCATCTAATTTTCAGGGGACCCTGCTGTATATGTACAGTGTTCAGACTGTTAGGTTTATTGTTCCCTATAATATCTAAATAATCCACTGGAGGTTTAAAACAAGACGCTCAGCTGTTCCTCAAACTCTGAACAACTTTGAACAGTTGTCCACATTTTGTCATCTGGTGCATTATTGTAAGACATTTAGTATGTTTTGTTACAATACTCTTATTTTAATATTATTCTTGATGGTTCTCTTCTTCCTGTAGTCTTACCTACGCCCACAGAAACAAGAATTAAAATCTGCTGAATGCCAACATGGATCCATCAACCATTAAAGAAAAAATGATCTTGTATTTGGGAACCTGGGATGAATTAGTCATACCAAAACATATGTGCTTACTGTGAATGACTTCTAACTTATGGTTTATGAGTATGAGAGTCAGATATACTGCAATGGCTGAACTAGTATGACACTGTAATGGATTCTCAAAATCTGCGAGGGGAGGTCTTTGTACTTCCAACCTAATATTGGTCAGAATCGTCAGTTCTTTTTGGATTTTAGAGGTTAAGTTTCCAAGAGCCTGGATACCACAATCAATCAGTAAAAAATGGTTCTTTTGTTGTTTTTGTTGATGAAGTTTTAAAAATGTACCTGCCAGTTTGGTAACTAACTAGCAGGAATTTCAGCTCATTTGTTAACCTTGAAGTGCAGCAGTCGAGAAAGAAATTTAAATTCCTGTTAAAAATGAATTGATTGATTTAAAAGAAAAAGTATCAACATTTAATCACAATCATGTCAAAAAAAAAAAAAAACATTTACAACATTGGTGATAAACCATACCTGTGTTCTCATTAAACCAAATAGCAAAATTCTATGTTTTCTGCCACTTTCTCATAATGTAATTACTCTAAGAACTTTCACTGTTATTTTTCTCTCTTTCAATGGTTATCGATTTGTTAAATTGTTGTATTTCTCTAGCCTGATGTTTGTTAAGACTAAACATGAGCTTTGTTAATGTTGAAAGGTATCGTCAGAGTTGCACGTAGCAATATGCAGAGACTTACTGCCATCATCTATAAGCATGATTGTTGACTGTGTTGATTGTATCTTCTCAATGAAACTGCCCTCAAGTTAACATCTGACTGATATCTAGTACCAAGATCAGCGCGTCCCTGTTTAGTAAACCAAACCATACTTGTTGAACTGCCGTCAAGTTTGTAAAATACTGACGCCACCAAAAATTCTGAATTTCTTACATCAATGGCGGCCATCTTGGATAGGTCTGTAAACATTTAGTTGTTAGTCATCTGACCTGATTGAATGAGCACTGTGATTGGCCTGACCTGAACAAGGGCAGGTAGAAATCTGTCCGAATGGAAGGGGGGCAGCAACATCTGCAAGAGCAAATAAAGAGTTCACATCCAGTCTAGTCTGATTCCTGGACTAAAATAAATTTCATCCAGGGCTTTCAGGTCAGAACACCGTTAAATGAATTGTTTTTGTATCAGCTGTGTCTGTCAGCTTTGAGAGTGACTAAAAGAAGTTCTCCGGCAATGTTTAGTCCTTTGGTGCACAGCACTTGTTGATATCAGTATGACGTTGAAGCTTTGGTGTCTTTATGGACATTTCCAACTACTATGTTCCAAATTTGACCTTTTTTGATCCTTTCTCACAGTATCAGCCTTGTTGCAGCACAGCACTGGAGTTTGATGGGGCTGATATGTGCGGTGATCTGATGCTCTATGAGCGAGTCGTCTTTGTGTTGTACTGTATATAGGCCTGCCTGTCACTTCTCAAAGCTACGCTACTAATTGTTGTCAAACGTCACTCCGATTCTGCCGGACACCTTGAGCAATCATAAAAAAACACAGATCAACTCTTTGCCCGTCATTCCTTTCTCACTCACTTCTGCTAGTAGCCTTTAGTAGCCTCAATTTTCTTGCACACACACATACACACACACACACACACACCGCTGAGCCATCCAAAAACTCGACTGACATGAAAGGGCTCTCCTCCACCAGAAACATGCCATTGACAGTTGAATGAAATATTTATTTATGAAATCTAAAAACATGTATTCACCCTTGACACTAGATTCTGGGAACATTGACTTCTAAAGCACCTCAGTGCCACCAGAGCCTGGCCCTCCAGTGAGTCAATTATGATGGCTTACAGGAATGTCTGCCTCTCTCTTCAAGTTCTACTCGGCCCTAATTTTTCATCCCAGACTCTTTTCATCCCGTGCTGTGGCAAAAACTTGAAAATGGTTGAGGCCAGTCCTTTTTACTCTGCACACTAAACTGAAGTCAAGATTGACATATCAGGATGTTTTAGGTGTGATTGCTCCTTGGCCTCTCTACGGATGGGTTACATTTTAGTCGATTGCAATGCAGCCTGGTGATGATATTTTGTACCACTTCCCAATTACTTCAGGTCTCAAAGCTTTGCTTGGACTTTCTCGTGTGTCTGATCAAATTTCTTACAAACTTTTATGATTTCAGAGTTAGCACAGACAGTTTGTGCTCAAATCATCTAAACTTTCCAAAATTACTTTTAAATTGTTAACTTTGTAGTTCCATAACTCCTTTTAGTGAATTAGATTACATGGCTTCACAAGATTTGGTTCTTTGGATTACCAAATGGCTCTAATGGGGTGCTCACACCAAGCGCAAGTAAAATCATCTACTTGCTTAATTCGCGTGGATCTAGACACGTGAATGAATATTCTTTACTCGCTTCATTTGCGCCTCAACGTTAATTTCAACCATAATCCCTGCCAATTCAACCAGTGGTATTAAGTAATAGACAAAGGTTTTTTACAGTTTACCAGGTAATCCGACCTCCTCACTCACTTGCCTCCAGGCGAGCTCCTTTTTATTCCAGTTTAGGTAATTGAAAGAAAAGGTATCATATAATTCGGGGCAACCTCACACCGACACGACCATTTGGTGCTCCATTTTAGATCCCAGTGAACAACCGTTCGTTTACATACGTCATCCGGTAACTGTTGTGCTGATCAGTTATGGCGATGCGAATATCTGCTCAAGATGAGACATTTTCAGTTCCCGCCCAATTCGCATCATTTGCGCCACCAAAGTAGTAGGAGCATCTAATCGCGTCTTTGCATTGACTTAACATTTGCGGTAACGATTTTACTCACGCTTGATGTGTGGAGACAGTTAGAGCCCAGATTTTTGTGACCGACTCATATTTCTAATCTCAGCATAGATACTGCTTTGTGACCTTAGTCTGTGGAAGGCGCTGTATAAATAAAGTTTACTTACTTACTTACTTACTTACTTACTGTCGGCTGCCATAGTGCTGCATTCCCGCAGTGAAGTCAAGGAACAGGAAAATGATAATGATGAAGAAAACCGAAGTGGGATGGAAAAGTTTTTATGATAGTTTTTTCAGCAACAATGACTTGTGAACATACAAACAAACCCATAAAATATTACTGTGCTCTTCAGTTTCTGAGCCACACTGTGCGGAGAATTCCCTCACTGCTACAGCCCCTTTTAATATGTTGAGATGTTGTAAATACTGATAGGTTTTCTATATAGTGAGTCCTCGGCATCCACAGGTGGATAATGTGAAATTTAATATAAGGAGCAGATTTGTATACGTTGGATTTTATTTACATAATATAATAAAATGATTTATACAAGTCCTTCCTTCATGCAGATTGCTTCTGAAATAGCCATTTAAAGAATTAGGCAGACTGGAAACAGTGAATCAAGTGCAGCTATTACCCTGAGCATTTCTGAAGTGGCTATCATTGGATCGGTCTAATAATATTGATGTAAACATAATGTACATTTTTGCGTAACTTTACCCCATTGTTAGAGTTAGGAAAATTCAATATTGTGTGCGCTATTGTATACTCAAATTTATGTCATGCCGTGTATCATTTTGTATTTTAAAATCCAGGTAATAGCTCAACCTATACCACGATTGTTTACGTTACAGAGAGCAAAATGATTTTAGATGGAACATCTTAAACTAAATATCTGTGTTTTATTTCACATTCTGCTGACAGGTCAGTCCCATCTTTTGGTAGAAATGATCTTAACCCTTTGTTGTGATGCAGGTTTTATCAAGCTTCGAGGGGGTTTCATACTACGACAGATGCTGCAAAGAGAGAGGACAGATTATTCTTTGAATTACCAACTTTCTAGCAGTTGGCGCCTGACTTGATGGATGACAGAGAAACTGGATCAGATCAGAGCCATCAGATTTGACACTGGCCATGAATAGTTTTAGCACCATGAAACCTTCACTACACTGTATCACACCTTCATAAATTGGATGGGTCACTCTTTTGACTGGTTCATGTCATCCGGGCAGCATCAGTCAGGATGATGCTGCAGAAATCAAAAATGGTGAAATGATTTCTCACCTTATCAGCGCATAGCAGGGAATATGAAGACTCTGCTCTGGAAGTTTGAAAGCTTTGTGACATTGAGATCCTCTGCATGAAATTACCCAGTTCTTTCATTAGATGCCGAATAAACTCAACACTTCCCATTTAATCTGCAGGACTTTAAACTCAGCATCTTGACATTCATGAAAAGAAGCGGAGGAGAGAGGCTTTAGAGACCTCCCTGAAGGGCAGGCATGAGGAGAGGCAACCAGAGATGGTAATGTAGCTGTGTGAAGGGGGGGGTGCAGAGGTACTTGAGGCAGTCGAGAACTCATTTCAGACCCAATCCTAACCCTCTCAGTCACTCAGTCATCTCTCCTTACAACTCAATACTAAGGACCTGTGTGTCTCTCTGTCTGACACTCCATGTAACTCTTCATTATCCTCCAGCCAAATTCAACACGGCCCCCTCCCTCACCCCTCTGTGGTGCAGCAGTGAGGGCCCTCTTTGTCAGGCCCAGAGTCAAACAAGCTGCCCCCACCGTGCGCTTTCCAACATGGCTGGAATGTTTTCCTGTTAGTTTAAGTCTCATCTCAACTAATTAATATTTTTGCTTATAGCTGCTGTAGTTCCCGTGGGAGGCCCCTTAATTAATCATTTATAAATCTACACAGCCTCCCAGTTTATTAGTCTCTGCCTTTGGCGTTGGCTGACTGCATTGGGAAACCGCAAATGATTAGTTACAGGAATGAAAGCTCTTTTTTTCCCCCTCTCTCCCTCCCTTGTTTGCAACTGATTAGGGCCTCACACAGAGGTATTTCCACAGCCCTGCTCTGCACTTTAATTCACTCAGAGCACCTGACACATTAGTCACTCTCCCACCTCTCTGATCCTCTCCCTATTGTTTGAACCAGTGTTTTTCCTCCGCTGCATCGTTGCACGCTGATCAGTTAAGGTCCCCCCTCTCAGCCCGGTCAAAAACAAAAGCCACAGCTCCAAACAAGGAAGAGAGGAGTGAGATCACTCAGCCACGGGCCATAGAGACAGGGTTTCCTTTTGAGATCACTATGAGGGCAGGGCTGGTGACGGGAGCAAACCACATTCACAATTATTAATTCCTCTGAGCTGAGGACTTCAAGCCATGTCACAGTACTAAAGCTGTCAGGCTTTTATTGGAAAAGAGGCAATATTTCCATCAGTTTAACAGAAAAATAAATTAATTGAATCAACTGAGAGCAGCGTGGGAGGTTTTTTCATAATGTCTTTGCACTCTCAGGGAAGAACGCCTCATGCAACAGGGTTCCTTCATCCAATTAGACCTCAGCTGGCTGGCTCACACCAGCCTCGCTCTGCTCAACATTCCACCTTATCGCTGCCTTTGTATCCCTTTTATCATCAAAGTGACTGCACTTTACTTTGGCATATAGGTAAAGCTGGCAAAACCCTCCTAGAGAGATGGACTAATTACATTTTAAGAGTCACACTGTGCAGTTCTGGATAACCTGCGACACAGTCTTAATGTTGAAATCATGTGAGAGCAGATACTCAGTCTTAAACCAAAGGAAATGCATGAAAAATAGAAAAATCAGGCCCTCTAGCTGTAAAAAATACATGATTGATTAGCAGTTTTTTTGCTCCCAGAGGGCCTCATTTCTCTTCAAATACAGCATATCTAGTTTGCAGTGAACTGGACATTTGTGGGGCTCATCACAGAGTTATTTGTTAATCAGCACACTTCACTCACAGATAACACAGGCAGGAAAACATAATCATACTAGAGCGCGGGAGGAGAGAGAGAGAAAGAGAGAGAGAGAGGAGCCTCACAGGCGAGGTAATTACATTCGCATTCGTATACATAGTGACAGCAAATGTGTGGCTGTTTGTGTCTGCATGAGGGCCAATTACTTTTATTGAAATGTGTTGCAATTTCCTTTTTCCCCCCAATAGCAATGGGTCTATTACTAATGCCTCGGAGACTAACGAGATCAAAAGAAAAAAAGCTCTGTAGACAGCGTAGCTCCAAATGCAGTGTCTTGAGCATTGAATAGAGACATTAGCTACACTGCAGCTGCTAGTGCTTCTTTTGAAGGTGTCATTAACCCAACTGAAAGTTATTTCACTAGAAAGTTTATAAAGTTCTCTTAAGAATACATTTAAAACAGCACCTCCGAAGAGTCAAATAAAATAAGACAGGAGGGTGCAAATCTGATGAGAGGCATTTGAAAAATGCATCAAATATAAGATAAACATGCAGTTTATTAGCCTGCAAAATGGAGAGCTTAGGATTTATTTAAGAAGATGTTTCTGGTTTCCCTTCCCTATGAATTTTTCCAGTCTGATCAAAGTTAGTCCAACAAGACTGTCAAAGTTATGTTTTACGTTAATACTTTTTAATAATAATAACTTTATCTATATAGCACTTTTAAAAACAAGAGTTTTCAAAGTGCTTTAACATGCAGGAAAACAAAGAAGATAAAAACAACAAGAGAACACTTGAGGGAAAGAGCCTTGACATGACGAAAACTCAGACTACATGTGCTAATGTGGAGGAACCCAACCACACAAACCTGAGACCAAGGGGACTATTGAATAAGAAGAGTGAAAGGTTTTAAAGAAGACAAAATCATATAAAAGCAAGTCTATAAAAATGAGTTTTAAGACATGATATAACCACGTAATTTAGAAGGATATGATCTATATTATTTCTATAATAAATCAACTCATCATTGGTAAGATCATGCAAAAGCAAAACAAAGTTAAAGTAGCGGTGTTTAGGTCTGTAGGGATTTTGGTGTAGTGGCCACAGTGTGAATTGCAAGACACCTGATAGACTTTGAAAAGAAGAATTTACATTGAGATTTTAGGAAAGAAAAAATATTAAAACAAAGAAGCAAGTTAGTGATTGATTCAAGTCAAATCAAAGAATATCTCCTCAGGAAAGGGTAATTGTTGATCAGTTTCTCTTGAATACATATGTTGCTATTTTGGGCATTTTTCGTTAAGCACATTAATGTTTAAAAACCAGACCCTTTTGCTGTGCTAAACCACTAAACTACCCTATAGGCTACAGCTGACCTGACCTAAACAAAAATTGATTTATATTTGTTTGTGATCATACCAGAGGCAGCCTTCCTCAATCCCTTTTGTGTTTCCATCAATTGAACTTCTTGAGTACTTACTCGTTAAACCTCTGTGTTTTGTGCCTTTTTATGTGTACAAGGCTAAATGAGTGGAAAAAGAGCAGGCTCATGGAGGGAATAAAATGTTTAATTTGGTTGTTTTTGGCCTTGTTACATCAGATGATTATACACTTAACTGCTGTTTGTTTTTTTCAAGGCCATGGCTTTATAGGTAACTGCGACACAGCAGCTGTTACTCTGATTTGGTTATATGTACCATGCAGGGCGGACGCATTAACAACAACAACACCTGTGTAAAAATATTCAGTTCAGCACAACAAGAACAACACATTCTCCTAATTAAGAGAATGACCATGGAGTTGATTTAACAGCTTTTTAACACAATGGCAAAATAAAAGCAGAATTTTTAAGACAGAAAAAATATGTTTAATAGATGTTAAAAACATAATTACTTTCACTGCATGCCTAATAAATCCATTTAGCTATAGACAAGAATACATCTGAAGGTAAATTGGGGTTAAAGGGATATTCTGGCATAAAGTTAAGTTAGGGTCAACACACTTTAACACAGAGTTAGACACCCCATCCAGAGATGAATGTTACCGACCATTTGCTTCTCTAGTTATACCAACTTTAGTAATGACTGCACAATAGCAATACACAGCGCTCAACCAAAAAGCCCCTCTATAGCCACAAATAATGCTCAGAACAGCACCTAACTTCATTCACAGTACATATAGTGTCCCAGCCATAGCACTTGCCACCAAACAATTTTTTAACTTTGTCTAATTTCTTTAGCAAAGAGACTAAACACAACTCACCTACTCTCTTCCAGCAGCCGCTTGTTTGTATGGAGACTTCAGGCGAGTTCAAACTGACTGCAGCGGGGTGACGCAGCTCAAGGAAGAACATTTATGATCATTCCTTCATGGAAATGCAGTCAGACCGAGACACTAAGGCAGAACTACCGCGTCCGCAGTGCAAAATGATTAATATGATGATTATTACTTAAAGGAAATGATAAAGAAATGATCATAAATGTTCTTCATTGAGCTGTGTATTGCTATCCTGCAGTCATTACTAAAGTTGGTTTGACTAAAGAAGCGAGCAGTCGGCAACATTCATCTCTCGACAGGGTGTCTAACTTGGTGTTACGGTGTGTTTAACTCTAACTCAATTTTATGCCGGAATATTCCTTTCATGCATCGTAATCCCAACAGACTGAGCAGGACCCTAATATAAAGCCCCTCTCTCATTTCTATGCCTAATAATTGTCATTATGTCTTGACTGTTTAGACCAGCCTGACATAGGAAACCTTTATTTTTGCCCATTTTTTACCAATTAAGAATGCTAATGAAAATCAACAATTATGCATCGTTAACAGGCGGAGGGGGAATGTGTCAGACTCCTCTCCACAGATTGATCCAACATGACATGCCCGATCATGCTGTT
Source organism: Xyrichtys novacula (assembly GCA_962446985.1). NCBI lineage: Eukaryota > Metazoa > Chordata > Actinopteri > Labriformes > Labridae > Xyrichtys > Xyrichtys novacula. The sequence continues at coordinate 33,403,968 of OY660864.1, read as the reverse complement.
CCTCGAATCACATTTGCTGTTGGGGATCAATCACCATTGTTAGGGTTTTCACCAATCAGAATCAACTCTTAAAAACACAGCCCGGTAACAAGTACACTTAATACATTATTATCACGTTTGTAAGAAAGATAATTGTACTGCCAACAATAGATACGAATTCGATAAAGGCCACTGAGGTTGGCTTTGAAGCTTAAAAACCTTAAAAACATCAGACTGTTTTCAGCTTGTGAGATGGAACCTTGAGGTTGGTTTTTGTGTCTTGCTTTGTTGTTTTGATTAAATTTTATTTTCAAAATTGCACAACACACAGCCCAGACTTTAGTATACAACAAGAATAACTAAAAGTAATATCCTTTAGGGTGCTGCTTTCTTTGTGTACTTACACACACCTTCTCCATTATTTCTTGCTCTGTTTCCCGTCTCCCTGTTGCTTTGTTGAACACCTAAATTAAAACAGGTGAAATATTGAAATGCGCTTTATGAATGATGCTGCTTGTTGCCTTTGATTTGTTCAGCAATAATGAAACTCTTATCACTCCTGTGAGCTATTTGGTTGTGAAATTGCCGCACCGCAAAACCCGACACATTACAAGCCATGATGTGTTTTGGGGGAGATATACGGTACTATGTGCGAGTGTGTTGTCATTCAGAGGCTGCTTTTCTGAACGCTGACAGGAAAAGACTTCATGCTTGTTTCATGAAGGGAGTTTATCATCATCAGACGACCAAGACTAAAAGGTAATTGCCATGATTGTGAACTGTGTTAATCACAGGCAAAATCGAGAAAGCAATTTGGAAATTTATTCTGTTTAGACAAAAGAAGGGCTAATGAGTCACAATTTCGAAAGGATGAACAGAAATTATGAAAATAATCAAATCAAGATTAAAACTTTAAAAGAATAAATTGTGGACTTACAAAGGCTGTTAGCCACACTGATGGCCGCATGATTTATTTTTTAGTCATAAGAAAAGCTGACTATGAGGAATAAACAAGCAACAGGCAACATCACTCCAAAGACAGAGGTTGACTGTTGCAAAAGTACAACATACACAAACTGCTAACTTACAAGAAAATACTGAGTAATCTTTTCTTAATCAATTTGAAATAATTGTAAACTTTCAGGTTGAAAATTTAATGATACAGAGAAACTAAGGTGACCAGATTTCTCTAATGAAATTTTGGACATCCAAATGTTGTCTGTACTACTTAGTCGCAGCGCACACCCCCCGTAATAACCTCCCGTATATATTGTTGTTCAGGACTGCGCGCAACATGCTTACATACTCGGCTACCATAATAACCATCGTTCTCATCTACAAGCAACATTTTTGTTCACGTTCATGAAATGCTTAATTCAAGGACATTTCAGGGGACAGCTTTAGCCGGGGACAGGTCATCCAATACGGGGACGTCTGGTCACCTTAGTAGAAACCAATACTTAGCCATAACGGTGGATAATTCTTACAACATGGTCAGCCAGCCGTGGCCTCAAAGATAAGATAAGATATACCTTTATTAGTCCCACAGGGGGAAATTCCAAAGCATACGACACATCCAGGATTGAGACAGATAATGACCAACAGTTGTTTTACAACAGTAAACTATAATCCTATAATGAGTCTATGTCCTCCTGGGGGTATCATAATAATAAGCTGTTTACACACATTTGATATACTTTATCCTACAAAGTAATTTCGCTGATGTCTTGCTATGGCTCATGGCTCGTTGGTCATTTTTCAGTCACAAGGTGGGTGGTTCAGTCCCAGCTCCTGCTGTCCACATGTTGAGGAGTCCTTGAGTGGGATACTGAATCCCGGATTGATTGAATGGATATATTTAGTACTGATGGGCACTCGAGGAGTAATAGTTTCCCCTGCCACCAGTGTCTGAATAAAGTATAAATCAGTTAAGGTACCAGAGGATCAGAGGAAATAAGTGCCAATTTACTGTTTCTCTATCAAGACATCCATGATGGCTACCACCAACATACTGTAAGAAATCTGCTAACAGATAATGTAACAACAGCTAACGTATGCCGTTTTGGCGAAGTAGGTGCTAATAGCTAGCTTCAGACATTTCAATAATGCCTAACTTTTGGGTCTTTTTGTGATTACACTCAAACTTTAGAACGGTGGGAACACAGTCAAAACAAAACGCTTCAGGCTAAGACTGAAAAGTGCTTTAATTGGGGTTTTCAAGAACACTAGTGCAAGATAAATGAGCTTTTGAGCCATGAATCCCGCCAAACTTCATCAGGGTCCCAGACTGAAAAAATGAAAGGTAGAAATGAGTATGATAGGCCTCCTTTAATGAAACACGTTTGAATATGGTGTTTTTCTACTAGCTAACGAACTGATCTAGAAGCTGCCTATTATCATTGAAAACCATTTGTAGTCGCAAATAAATAAGGAAAAGATTAGATAAGAAATTCTCAGCAGATTCTTCTCTATGGCAAATGCTTCTGCAGAAAATTCTCAGCGGATTATTCCACAAATCTTTGCTTATTGTGAAAAAAAGACTTACTTTAATAGCAGCTCTAGATTTACATTGCAGTACATTAGCATTAGTTAGCACTGTCAGCAAACCACAGTTGTGTGAGATGTGAAAAAAGTAACTGAAGTTCGATTTCTAATGAGCTGTAAACTAACTGTCTCTAGAGAATATTTTTTACTATTTGTATTTTAATAAAACGGCATCATTCTCATGGCAAAGTGTGAAATTAAATCAAGTTATTCGCTGTTTGAAGTTTTATCTTAAGCAGCAAATATCTGTTGACAGTTGTGTTTTAAAGCAGAAATGTCAGTCGGATGTCAGTATCTAGATGAGGGTCGACTGTGTGAAATAAAGGGAAGAAGACACATGAGCGTTGGGCGAGTCATTCCCAGTGGCTTGAGGTTACACAGAAACTTGAAAGCTTGGGATTTGTGTGACATGATGTCCGGCGCGGTCTCCCTAATCTGCTCTAATAGAAATCAGATTTCTTTCACTTAAAGATGAGAGTCAGTGTGATTCAGTGCTCAGGCTTCATCTGGGGTTGTGTCTGTCTGTGATAGGATATCAGACAAGAATAAAGACATAATAGAAAGTGTGATCGCGCTGAAGCCTTTGCAGTGTAAAACGAGGGCTGGGTTGTTATTGTTGTTTTATTATTATTTGTTTGTTTGAGTTTGTTGGCCACTTAAAGAAAAAATTTCAAGTAATTTAAGGATTTGAAAACTACACATGTAATTTAGAAAATAAAACTCAGTCAAATAATTTAATTCAAGTCCATCAGATACAGTCTTATCGTGTGTTTTCTTATTGTAAACCTGTTTATTACGTACGTTTTTATAACAAAAGCCAAAACTGTAAAATGCAGTGGTGTGTTCAGTGTCATTTCAGTGTAGTATTACCGAGGCTGCAGACTGTAACTTACTGACAACCATCCTCTGTTCTAGAGACATCTCTATCAGTATTTTGATCCCTGATCTTGATCTGATTTCTAATATTGAGCATCTGCCAATACCACGTCAGGATCAGATACTTGTATTTGCCCGGATACTAAAGTCGCAAACATCTAAAGCACACCTATTTTTTTTTTTTTTAAGAGCATCAAAGAAAAATGCAGTAAGACAGTGTCTGAAATGTTGTGTTGAGATAGCAGGACACACTGTGAATCCAAAAGGCAACAAAAACCTGCATTCTTTACCATGGAGGTGGTCCAAAGTGATGAATTCAACCACATTCTCAGTAAACTTTTTACCTTTTTGCTCTCTCTAGGAAACAGTTTTCATACTTCCTCAAAGACTTCAAAGTTTGTTATTTCAGTGCAGTAGCCTTTCTTGGGATACTGTTGTGTATTTCATGCATTTTGAGTATTAGGATATGTCTTGTTGATTAAACTGGACATAGCTCTTGAAACAGTTGCATTGCATAAATCTTAAGTTGAAGCAAGACGAGGCAAGTTTATTTGTATAGCACCATTCATACACAAGGCAATTCAAAGTGCTTTACAGATACAGATACAAAAAGAGAGATTAAAACAATTAAAAAGCAAAAAGAAAAAATGATTTGCACATCTTAAAATCAATGAAATATTGACATGTTATTTAAAATCATGAAAACAGTTGAAATTGACAGAAGAGCAAAGTAGAAGTAAAAGGCAATGACGCCATAGGAAAGCCGTAGTAAACATTAATGTCACAGGTGAGGGCCATAGAAGCTGAATGCTTGGTTCTGACCCCTGGGACAATGAGGAGACCTGTCCCTGACGACCTGCTTCTTACCCAACTCGCAGCTGTGACATGTATTTGGGCCCAAGACCGTCCAGTGATTTGTAGACCAGTAACAATACTAACATACTGTATTCCCACACTGCTGACATTTTAGCCACAGGGTAAAAACCAGGACACTTGGATCTAACTAGCTATGTTTCGCACAATTTGAGCTCAGTAACAGAAGAAATAAATGACTGGGTGAGATGATCGGCTCAAATTGCTAATCACTAATCAATTAATGTCTACATCGGCTCTGATTTGGTAGTCATGATTGGGTCATCCCTAATCTTTACCCTCCCATTCTCACAGTGACCTTGAGACTCACAAAAGCACAAAGAGACAACTCTGAATTCAGTGATTGGTTGGTCTGTCCTGGGCCTCTACAAAACTTTGTGGTTAAACCAGCTCCCTAAAAATAACTACAAAATCCAGTTTTACATAACCCTGATTTTATTGTATTTTTGCTCTATTGTATGTAATGTTATATAAAGTTAAATACGGTCACTGTATCACTCTGTGCGGATGTACAAAACCATGTAGCGGCTGAGCTGTTAAACATAATCATCACAAATTACCGGACATCCTTTTCTCTTACATATGTCTACACCTCTTTCACCATGACACAGAACATCCAGACTGGAGGTGAATCAATATTTGAGAAAGCTACTTAATTATACATTTAAAAGGACGCTAAGCCATTTTGCACAGAGAGCTTCTACATGTAAAGCAGGCAGCGCTTTCACAGGACCTTCAATGGTTTTGTGGTGTCATTGTGGGCCATTACAGTGAAATCAGCCCATTTTGATAATGGCTTTCTATTAGTGACCTTGGATGAAAGAATCACAGATAATCTACATCTAAACTAATGTATTTTGTCCTCGCAAGGACAAAGAATTTGGTTTAGAAACTGGCACCTCCCCAAATAGAGGCATTCACTTGTTAGTGACGTTCACTCACTCTCACACACACACACATATACACACACATGTACAGCATATACACACTACAATGTCAGTGAAGAGTGAGAGGGCAGCAAATCACCCCTCTGACACCAGAGGAATAGAGAGAGCCAAGTAACCTTGTAAAAGACAATCGCTGGGGCCACAAATTAAATGAAATGGCTAATAAAATTACTTGGCATACTGTCCACTTAATAAGAAACAGGCATGTCCCAACTTTAATGCTATTTACTCACCTGACTAAAGTATAACACCGATTTGGCACCTATGTCCAGATTGAACTGGAAAATGACTTGCTAATCTGTTTAGGTATTTGGAGTAATTGGGTCTGGTGCCAGTGAGGGGGATTTCCTTGACTGTTGAAAGTCTCTACTACTAGTCCATTCCCGGCTCCTTGGTATAATTACTCTGACAGAGCTGTGGCCACAGGGCCTGTGAGCAGGGCTGCTTTTTAAACTGTAAATTATGAAGGATTAGCATTTATGAATTTTAAATCAGGACTGTGGTAGGAGACACTAAAGCTGCTTAGTGATTGCAAACGGCAGCGTCTAAGCAGGCGGCTCTACACCCCTTACTCTCCAAGCTGTTCACTCACTGTGTGTGTATGTGTGTGTGTGTGTTTGTGTTTGTGGTTGTTTATTCAAATTTGGCTCTGCATAAACACAAAACGCTTGGACTGGACTCCCACAATTTGCTTAAAGCGAATAAGGATCTGACATCTTAACATCAGCCACATCCTAGCTTTAACTCTGAGTGTGTGTTAGTGTGTGTTGTTTGTACATGCGTGTGTGTGTGTGTCCATGAGAGTGTGGGTGTGTTTGCCTACTCATGCGGGGTGCATCTCCCCTGTCACTTTTTCTCAGGCTGGGGTTCTGCTCCTCACTAGCGTGTCACACTATGCAGAATATCCAATGGATGATTATGTTAATGTGGGACTTGATCCATGTTAAATTATGCATAATGGATTGATGTGGCACAAAGTCATCAATTAGACGGATATCAGCACCAAAAAGTGTGACACAGCATAGTAATTTTTTCTACTGTTTTTTGGTTTGCACAAAAGTCACTGAAATGACATCTCAGGGAACTCACACACACACACACACAGACGCGCGCACATGAACACAACACCCCTGACACAGAGAGTCTTTTGTTGCCATGCCTGTTGTGCATGAGTGTGCTCCTCTTCTTGCGTCGGAGTCCACCTTGCTTTGTTTCCCGATTTACAGTCATCATGCTTTTGGGTGAAGGTGTGAGTCCATGACTGGCATGTAGTGACATTCAGCAGTGTGTGAGGCTGAGGGACACACACCACCAGAGGCCTCATATCACACTTCCAGGAGCTGTCTGCAGCAGGGTCGCTGAGCCATGACCTCCAGCCTGCAGTGTTAACTGGTTTAGCCAGGTGGCAATAGCAGGGGGTGGAGGAAGTGGTGGAGGTTGAGCATTAAAAACCCCCATGAGCCGATGAACCCTGGAGTATTGGACGACACCTCCTCCTCCTCCTCGCTGCCCGGCTTTCACACACATACTCCTCTAAAATAGCCTAATACAATGTGATACCTCTGAACATATCACTGCACGTGCATGTTTCACTGGTGAATTTCTGAACCACCACTGTCATCACCAGAGACTGTATTTTATAATAGACACCACAAGTTGGGGCTGAAACGATTCCTTGAGTACCTCGATTACAAAAATTGATCGAGGAATCTTCTCTGCCCCGAATACTTGTTTATAAGCTCAAATCGTCCACCGTAGAAGGAGGAGTAAGCGCGGTTTTGGTTTTGCGGAGCGGAAAAATTGAATGATGAGAGGGGCTTTTCTTCTGCAGAGCTCCAGTAGATCATTAGCACTTCGCCTCTGAGTCGTGGGTGGAAACAGCGCTGCTCTGCACACTCCTCTTCACGCTAGCCAGCAGCCTAACATTGCTGGTGTAGTAGCAGAAGCAGGCAACGTAGGAGCAATTCAGTCTTTAGGGGCATGATGAAAGCTAATATCATTATTAGCTTTCTTACAAGCATTGCAACGCTCACACTTGTTCGGCGTTCCTTGTTTCTACCAAAGGAAAACGATTTTTCATTATTAAGTTAAATGTCTTATTTTCTCTTGTATATTAATAATTGCACTTTAACAAAAAAATTGTTTTATCCGGTCACTCAATTAATCAATGGAATATTAAGTGGAATACTCAATTACTAAAATATTCGATAGCTGCAGCCCTACTAGAAGTGTTCAATGAATTCAATGAGTTTGAAACCAAAATATCTTGAGCTCCCCCTACTGACTGGCTGCAGTATGGCTTATAAACCCCGCCTCCTTCATGTTAAAATGTAGAACAGAGACACTCTGTTTACAAAATCAAGCGGTCTGTGTCAGTTTATTGTAACAGAAGGAGAACAGTGAGTTAAAATGTGACAAAAACTTACCCAAGTGTCCTTAAACTTTCCGTGGCAATCAGTACGTGCTTCACAACGACACAAGAGGCTATTTTGCCGTGGGCCATATGTAACCGAGGGATCTTTGACATTTTATGTGGAAGTTTATTGCATGTTTTGGTTAAGAAAGGGTGTGGTGCCACTCTTGAGGCTCTGCCAGCCAGATCATTTACGCACATGCCTTGGCTCCACCAGTGCCATATGTCAGCACCCACTGGAGCAGTAATATGACTTCACATCTCGCAGTGGGAAGTACATGAAGGAGCAGAGTCCAGATCCAAGTTTAAAAAAAATAATTTAGTCTGCTGATTCTCATGCTGTTTTTGCATTACGTCTTTGTTCTTATTTTGTCTATTTTTATAATAGTCAAATAGATAAGATGTATTTAAATTGCTGCCAGATGTTGGCTATTTCCCTCCTGGTGGTCTTGTTTAATTTTGTGTAGGTGTCAATATTATTTTAACCGTGCATTCACACCAAGTGCGAATGAAATCATCTACTCGTATAATTCGCATGCATCTAGACGTGTGAATGAGTATTTACTCGCCTCAATTATTCTACTCATGCTTGGTGTGAACGGCCCTTAAGTCTGTTTCATAAGCCGCTGCGAAACAACTTCACCAAAGTTGCAAGTAAGACAGTGAAAGGCAGGTCTGTTTTGTTTTAATTTTGTTGTACAGATGGATGCCTGGATCTTTTCCTGTATGAAATAAAGCTTAATGTACTGTATTTGAGGCATTATTGCACATCAATCACATCCTAAATGACATCTTTGTTGCAAAGCCTGAATTGATGTTTATCTACTTGAAGAATTGCCTCCTAAAGCCAAAAAAAACCCAGATAAGAAGACTTTAGGAACAACGACAAAAGTTTTTTTTTTTAAATATTATTGAATTCATTAATAGACCGGTAATTCAGTCAGTATTTTGTCCACGCTGGCTGTTCACAATCTTCTTGACTGTATTGTCCTTTTAAAATACTGCATTTTAGTGTGAGATACTGGCCTTAAATTGATGAAAAGAAAGCCTTGAGTAGCCTGGACCATCAGGACACCTTACAAAACATTGTATGGAACCTCTGTGTTGGTTTTGTCCCAGCTAAAGATCTTCTCCTCCACTCTCAGGCATAAGTGGACACATCTTATTGATTTTCTTTCAAGCCGGATTGCATTGATTGCTGCGAATATGGCAGACGAATCCAGCTGGTTGTGCGTCCACTGGGACAAAGTGGGGAGGCAGACGGGGAGCAGCGGCTGGGTGTGCCACAGCAGGGGGCCGGGCTTCATTACACCAACTAAGAGCCCACTGGCCTGACACAACCCCTACCCCCGACCCCCACCCAGCACTCTCCATCCTCTACTTACCCCCAAATTAAACTGAGAGCTTTTTAATTATTTATCAATACCATGCACTCACAGCGGATCAATCGGTGTGACTGGTTTTTAAACATAATGAAGGAGCCTGCTCCAATGGACTTGTGAAAATTGATTGTGATCTTTGCCATTATGCCTTAAGTAAAGATGAGCCGTGGTGGCTGTGGTGTTGGTAATTTGGGGGGCTTGGGCTGAGGATGAATTGGAGCACCCCAGGAGTGCTCCCCTGTCTGAACAGAAGTGTGCTTCAGAAGAGGCAAACAGTATCTGTGCTGAGAGGCCATCTCTTCCTCCACCATTAATCAAGCTCTTAAACAGGACACCTCATCTTATCATCACATCACAGCGTACTCACAGAAGAGGGCAGGCCAGAAGCACCACGCGCCTCCTCAGAGAACACTTCTCACAGCAAATTACACAGGTCCTCACCACTCCCAAGGTTTAGGAAAGCTTGATTCATTGTGCTTCTAAGGCCTCGGCATGAACCTAAGCAACCTTAACTTTCCCTCTCTGCCTCCATATTTCTCTCTGGGTGCATCATGTCAAGCAGAGTGAGGAGCTATTCCATCTGGAATTATTAGCCAGAGACATACAATGCAATCTAATTTCATACCTCCACATTCAATCACAAGGAATTCAGTGTCGCAGGGGCAGTAAATAAGACACGGGGTGCAGGTTATTTCCAAATGAATTAAAGCTTTGGGATGAATTTCTGTGCCTGAATTTTATGAAATTAGAAAATATCACCTGTCGTTCACTTACATTTCTGTCCATTGAAGAGCTGCGAGTAAACACTCTGATATTGAATTCAGAAGATTGTTTGTGAGGGAACATAAAGCAGGACACTATAATGAGATTCTTATTTCATCCCTTTTTTTTCCAGTGGGGGTGGAATTGGATTATAGGGGGGGTCTTATTTGTATGTGGTATTGAGCACTGCAAAATAAATTCACACCTATTCAAATTGAAATCAGACCTAGGTGCATCAGATAATCCTTTTTAAGATACTATGAACTGACAGTCCAAGCCCACACACTGGAAATGAATAATCTAACCCGAACAAAACGGATATATAGCCTACCTTGCCAAAAGCGTTCCAACATTATATTTTTTTTAACAAATATTTACCAGTCAAGTATGTGCTTGATTTTCCTCTCTCCTTTAGGCGTAAACAGCAGCATCCATATTCATAGGGAATTTGAGCCTGTCTCCCAATCATCATGTCACAAAGAGTCTTAGCAAAAGCGCCTTCCCCGATAGCTCAGTATGTCGCTGGATCAGGAAAACCTGATTTTGTTTTGAATCCCGAAGCCTTTTGAGACGTCAGGCCGTATCAGCCAAAGAAGCCTGTGATGGCTGCAGTTATACAGCATGGCGGCTCCAGCTGCTCATGAATCTTCTTTTCTTTTTTTTTTCTTTTTTGAAATGGCTTATTTCTGAGGGAGTGTTGAGACGTAAGCCTGAAAGAAGGACAAGGTTTAGTGTGAAGATGAGCGGTGGGTAGCTGCTGCGAGGATGTGATGTGCTCGTGGTGGTGTCAGTGGTTGTGGCGAGACTGTGAGAGGCTCTAATGTGAGAAGGGATGAAGAGGAGAAAAAAAGAGGGAGGGTGGTGTTGGTGTTGGTGAGAAGTGTAATGCAACCTTGACATGAACCCAAACTAGATGGGACTTTCTGACACATTTGCTCTTCCTGGCATTCACATGAGCAGCGTAGCACTTCATCTCGGGGCTGAAAGAACGTGGGCCTGCATGATGTCCACTCCGGAGGTTCATTGGTCAGGCAGTGTGCGGCCATTTCTCCTGCACCCAGCTCTGACCTAACAAGGCTCCCTCTTCAACCCTCCCGCTTTGTGTCCTGCCCGAGCATTAAGTCCACACAGGTGCAACAACAGAGTCGTACAGGGAGCAAGTGTGGATATATTTTGAAGGCCAGGGTGCACTTTGATAGAGTCACCTTCCTGTTTCTGGTTCTTCCGTGCCAGACCTTTGTACATCGTGCAGCGTACTGAATTTTTTACACCGACACAGCACCTATTATTTGTCCACAAAGAGCAGACCTGGAAACACATGCAGGAGGATGTTGTCCGAGAGTTTAAACATCACATCCTTTACCTTTATGAATATTTCAGTTTCTGTTTTTCTTCAAGAGGTCCTCCCGTTTCTGTTTTCATTCTCCCTCCATCCTGTTGTGTTGATCACATGTATCCCAATCTTTTCCCTTTCTACCTCCTAAAATTACAATTATAGATTAAAAAATTTCATTAAAAGTGCATATTATTTAGTAAATGAAGTGATATAGATTTATTTTCCATCATTTTCCCATGTTAAAACATATTTTGACCCAAACGCATCATATTAAATCCAGTATTGTATTCTGTTTGTTTTTCTTACAAGAAATTGAAGAATGATTATTGTTTTCTATTGTATATATCAAAGTCAGGTTTTATTAAGAGTGTTTTTGTGGAATAAGTATCTTTGCTTTTGGAGCAAATTACTATTGCAGGGAACAGTAATTCTACAGTTATGTTTTTATTGTAAAAAAGAGGCAGTGTTAGCGCTGGAAGAAGACAAAGGTAGAAAATAAGAACTACTTGGTAATTGTTCGATAAATATATTCAGTAAACTCACCTGCCATCGGTTGATTGATTCAGAACAACTTAAAAAACATCTAATAGTTAATTCTTCCTCTGTTTCTGCTAGGTGGGGCACAGTCAAGATGGCGGACAGCTATGTGTGCATGAGCCTGTGCAGCGCACACTTAAGTTTCAGCAGTGGGGCCTGAAGTTCAGAGCCCCAGAGCGCTTCTCATTGGCTGATCAGAAGAAAGAGCGGGAACTGCACTGGTCTCGCCAGCTCGGCGACGCAACATGGTAAAGTGAACTCATCCGTGGACCGTTGGATTTAAACAGCAAGGTCACAGAGAAGTTTGAAGGACTGCAGAGCGTCATTCCTCTTCAAGAAGTGATTGACATCGGTGAGTCTATGATTCCTCTTCGAATTTCCTTCGGTGGTCTTTGGTGCTAAAATGGCTGCTCGGCTGTGGTATATGTGTGTGCTGGCTTTGTATATTGATTGCTGTGTACTGGGTGTGCGCCGCTCACGCCTTCGTGTTTTTACTATTGTCACGTTGTTTTGATCTTGAGTATTTGATATTGTGAGGCCTTGAACACTGCCATTTGGTGGCGCTATTGGTATGATCATATATGTCGCCAGATTGACATTCCTTGTGTGATGGCATTATTCAGCCCCGGTTTGGTGCTGTGGTTCCCTATCTCACTTGCTGCTGTGTTTTCGTTGTGTGGGTATGAGACTAGTATCTGGTATTTCTGGATTGCATTATAAGATTTTCCTACATGTCTCCACCAGAATTTCCAGACCATAATCGCCCCTGTTCCTAACAGCTGATACTGATGTTTGACTGATAGGGTATTAAATCCCTAAGTGTCATCTTTACTTTGTGTTTTAGCTGTTTGGTCTCGGCTTCTGTTTTCACTTCCACAAAACGACGCCAACAAAAGCACATCTGGTAGAAGTCAATCTTTGCATTACCAGCATTTCATAGCAGGAGTGTTCTGGTTTCTATCTGCATGAAGACTCTGGGCACATCATTGGTATTTACGGAGCATAAATCGATCAGCTGTAGCACATCCAACAAATGTCTCCAAACAGATGGCAGCATCTACACTCAAGAAAACGAACATCTCCTCCTCTATGCTGTCTCCGAACAGCCCATCATCTATTGAGCTTTCTATATCTTTTATTTATTTATCTATTCATTTACTTCTTTACTTACTGGACTGAACCCTACTAGAAATTTCTATCGATCCCCGAATTTATGCTAAGCCTAACTTCGTCTCCTTGCATTAGTTGTATATGCACCAACTTGACATGAGTGTGATATCTCACTCAGCTCGAAAGCAAATTAAAATACTTTAAAAACTGGGAAACTATCATCGAGGACAGAAAAGAGACTGATTTGTTATGATAGGCAAAGAGAGGAAGAGATAGTTCATCACATTAGACAGTAGGTGACATCTGGAGACCTTTCTGAAAACCTTGATCCATCTCCCAGTGTTAAAGTAGCCAGCAAACTCTTTGAGGAGCCCACACCAACAGAGAAAAAGTTATTTGGGTTGTAATGAGTGACCTTTCCATGAAGCAGCAAACATGCATTTTTATGCCAGGGCATAAATAGCTGAGCTACATAACAATTAAGGTAACCTTTCTGTTTGAATAAGAGGCAATTGCTCAGAGAACTGAAATAACATGAATGATAAATTATTTTTGTAACCCAGTGCACAGACGGTGAAGAATAAGAAACAATGAAGTGGGGGAGGGAGAAGAAGTGCCTTGTCTCAATTGTAAATCCTAGTTATAATGCCTCGTTAAAAAGATTTGGGAAGGCGAAACAGAAGCAGACACAGTCTCTCTTTCTTAAAGGTAGACAGGTCTCTGTGGGATTCATTAATGTGTGTCCCGGCGGTAGTCTTCCTCTTACAGCACAATCGCCTGGGTTAGCACCAATCCTGAAATTACACCTAATTGGACAATTACTCAAACTCAGAAACCTCCTGCAGTAAGCCAACAAGGCCCCTAATAAACACCTTGTCTTCTAATAAAAACAAGGAAGTCATTTGCGTCACCCAAGAGGCCCAATTTTTTTCTTTTTTTTTATCTGGGCTAAATTTATTTTTAAAATAATTGCATGTGCTATGAATGAGAATATTAAAGCAGTTGCTGAGGAAGGGGAAAGAAAGTCAGTATGTGTGTGAAAGAAAGAGAGAAAGAAAGACAACCATGCAAACCCTACCTTAGGCTCAGTGTTGCGCTTTGCTCTCCTGGGGGAGAGCTCATTTGTTCCACAGATAGGCACACTGCACACTGCACCACTGTAATATTATTACTGTCACCCCCCCAACCACACAACACACACACACGCGCTGGTAAAAGATGTATCCTCCATAAGTGAAACATTAATTAAACAACAACAGTAATTATAGATTTCTTCTGCATCCATCTTGGTCTCTTATACTGGTTTAAGTTAATTAAATAAAGTTTACCGAGGTATGCTGTGTTTGAAGAACACTCATAAACAGGCATAAATTGAACATGTCTTATTTGACACGTATTCACACTAGAACACTTGATCATACAAGTAAAAGTTGTCAATTTGATTTGCTGAACGTGGCTAACATTAGCAGAGCTTCAACACTAGCATTCATCTCTGCTGTGTCATGTAGGGTGACCGTACATCCTCTTTCACCCGGACGTGTCCTCTTTTTGGGGGGCTGTCAGCCTGTCCGGCCTTGTCCGGCTTTGTCGGGGGGAGTTTATAAAATCCTTCAAATGTCCGGGGTTGTGTATGGAGGCTTTGGGTTTGTGTCACATGGACTTACTGAGTTAGAAACACGTAATAAACACTCGATCCGACCCGTAAAGATCTCAAAATAAACTACATGCAACTTCATGACTCCGCCTCCGCATAGTCATGTCCCCTTTTTGGGGATTCAGAATATGGTCACCCTACAACAAACAGTGTCATGTTGATAGCAAGCCATCAGGTGAGTCCGCAAATTTGTTTTCATCAAGAAGTAAGCTTTGTAGGAAGTCAACATATGAACCTATCTTTGCCTTTTATTTTACACATAAATTGTAGAACCCAAATATTCTTGTGCTCATCTGCTCAATGCAGCTTTGCATCACTGTGTCCTCCATTTCTGTAGAGTAACATTCTAGAGTGCATGGATTAGCGTGGTTACAATGAGAGCGCCCGTTGCGGGATGATACAATAAGCTGTAATATTATGAGTTTGAATGACTCATTACAGTTCAAATATGAACTTTTCCCCCCAAAGTTCGAATGAAGGTTTAACTTTTGAATAAAAAGTGACAGTCCTAACTTATGTGCAGCATGTGAATCCATTGACACGCATTGACATAGCAGGCAGCCGGAAGCACAACTTCAACTGCAAACAAACTACAGGGTTCCTACACAGTTGGAATTTCCATACTTTTCCATACCCTACTTTTTAGAATTATTTTTGGAAATGCCTGCTTTTCTATTTTTAGAAAACAGTATTTTAGAACTGTGGTAATAGTCTGAAAACATAGATATTTTTCCATACTTTATTTCTCATTTCCCATACTTTTTAAGACCTGGAAATTGATCAAACTATTTCCATACTTTTCCATACTTACGCAGGAACCCTGAAACTAAATCTTGCACAGATTTGCACAGAGTTGTGAATGTGTTTCTCACAAGTACTCACAAGCTAAACTCCTGTGAAACTATCCTAAGATAACTTCTCATTTTTCTTTATTGAGGCGTTGATGACTTTACCAGAGCTCACTCTTCACTTAATCTCTGTCCGTGGAACAGAGCTGCTCACTCTGTCACTTTCATTCCCACCTGGCAGCTTCTAGTTGAAAACATGAGGTTGGATCTTTTTTAGAAATTTTTATCCACTTTAGTATTTTTTGACTCTGTTGAACGGATTTTGTACTCTCTCATGCACATGGAGTTTGAAAAGTATCAATGTATCAAAAATTCCTACATATTAAATTATAGATTAAAGCCTATACAGATGTGTTTCTATAAATTTGATCACTTCACAGCAGTTCTCTTTATTTTTTTGTCTCTATAGACGCTTCGAAGCATTTAAGTGACCTTTGAACCTGAAGTGTTCCCTCCTTCCTCACTTGGCTGTCTGACCTTTCTCTGATGTGCACCACTCCGGAAAGTTAGCAACAATTTTCACATCTAGCTACTAACCTTAGACAAACAGACAGATGAATAAATAATCACAGTTGACCTCGCACAACCAGGGACAGCGGTCTAACACCTCCAGTGACAAGGGTTCACTGAAATGCCACTCTCCTGCTATTAAAGAAAAAAAGAAAAGAAAGAAAAACAACAGGAAGAAGGGATGAGAACCCACGAGAGGTGGACAGTGACAAATGGTGTGGAAAAAACAACACAGGCAGCCATCTGAAGGGAAGACAAGAGTAATACTCACAAATAATTAACTGGGTAAATATTGGAGAGCAGACTGACTAATTACTTCACACGTCTCACTGCGCTCTCATTATTGTAGCTGTTGCAGTTAACCCCTTCCCATAAGGCGTGGCTGTGCAGCGTGCTCCACTCTTCACAGGAGAGTGGATGAATTACTGACTCCTTAGTATTTTAATTTATTAATGCATCTGGAAAAACAGAGAAAAACACACAAGAGAGACATTACTTGGGTTGTTTAAGCAAGTAGCCAGCTAAGAGAAGCATGAAATAAACATGTCTGAGCTTATCTTTAAACCTTTTATAGTGTCACAGCCAAAAAGAAAGATGTCTACCAGTATTTCCGAGGCTGTGCCAAAAGGAAATGAAACAGATGAAATATCTATCAAAAATCATCCTCTAATTCTTGAGGACTCTTGTGTAAGTCTCAGAGTCTGGCTTGGAGACGTCATGTAACTCTTCATGGGTAATTCCCCACTGTTCTATCATTATTCTAAAAAGCTTCTCCTAAAACAACGCAACCAAGCCACATACAGAACAATCACACTTAAATTATGCTAACTTATTTATGATCGAGTTTACACAACATCCTGGCGAAGGTCCTGCTGGTAAGGCTGGTGTAAGAGGTTGTTTGGATGATGCTTCTCCATCCATAACTGCATTACTGGTGTCCCTGCTACCTTTTCAAATCGAGCAGATGATACCTCAGCTTTTGCTCACACTGTTTTGTTATGTTGTATGATCATTCATTAAATTAAAGGATTCATAATGATCAGTTATGGCGTACAGTACAAACAAGATCAAACATCGAGGCTGTCATGCAGATCTGAGGGGAGGCCTCACTGTTGGTCAGTATTTGCTCCTGTCAGGTTTATATCCCAATACCTATTTTCAAGCTATTGCCCTTGTCCTTATTTTAGGCCTGGTTACCCCCCAAAAAAACAGGTTACATCACATGAAATCCTTAAATCGACAAGTTTCTTTGTTTTTTAGTTTTTATATGGGTATGTGCAATGTGCGTGGGTTGTGCGACTGTGTCTTTGTTAGGTCTAAGTACTTTGTGTCATCAGTTGGCAGCTTTATCTGTGCAGCTCTTGGAGTCCAAGACAAATTTCCCTGAGGGGACAATAAAGTGTATCGTATCGTACTGTATTGTATCGTACCGTATCGTATCGTATCGTATCGTATCGTATCGTACCGTACCGTATTGTATAGGGAATAGTTTCTGTTGTTTTAGGTGTTCTACAACTATTCAACCAGGTCTATTCAACTCAGATATGTACATAGAATATCTAATTTTGAGGGGGGAAAAAGTCAAAATCTGTCCCGAATACAAATTACTATCCACGACTGCTGTTTGACAGCACCACCACTGCCCTCTCCCTCTCTCTTGCTTTTAGCTCAGACATGTCATTTAGCTGCAACATGGACTCCTCTCTTCTGATGTACTGCACTTCTAACATATCACAGTCCACATTACAAGTGCTTGACAGAAGACATTAAAAAGAAAATGACAAGAGTAGAACAATGAGAGAGAATATCTAATCTAATAAAATATATAATCTAAATGTCATTACAACAATTAAGTAGTTTAGTGATCTTTTCAGTAAAAAAAAGATCTGTCAGGCTAGAAATATCAAGAGCTCTGTGACCCCTGACCTGAACAAGAACATACAATACAATATAAAAATGAACCGACTTTGTACCACAGCTAATTTAATTTCTAGTTATCACGTCAAACAAGGGTCCCTACAGTTATGTTTACATTTTTTTACTGCACTTCTTCTCTTGCCCGAGGTACAAGTCCACTCAGGAGTTCATTTATCAAAAGAAAAACTGTCTTAGAGCTTTGGTATTGGACATAAGTGCCAATCAAAAAAGTAAACAGAAGAGTTTGAAGAGATCAGTTCTGACTAATGATAGTTCAGCGCCCCTTAACACGGGAACCATGGGAACTGATTTGCAAGCTCTGCGGGATAAAGTGTAGGAAGGAGACTGACGCAACCCACAACTTAACAGATGAACCGCACGAGTTTATCATATTGCAGGTGTGTTTTCAGAGCGTTTTTCACCATGAAAACTCGTCCCTTCAGAAACACACAGCAAATCTGCAAACCTTTGACAGCTGCTTTTTAAGTGTTTTGATATAAGGCTGGTATTGTTCTAAGAGTGAAGTGGATGGGTGTTGCCGTATCAACGTAAGCTGTTATACTTCATCGTCTGTGTGACTCGAAACCAACAGTCCTCAGGTAAACTGGTGAATCTGCTCACACAAGGACGTTTCTCCAATAATGTTCGAGGCGGTGGTTAATGACAGCAGCTGTGAGGCAGGCATGCACCACTTCCAAGCTGATTTAAGTTTAACGAGCCACTCCAGAGTGCTATTGATTCAAATCTATATTTGACAGGATACACTGTGAGCATATATTAAATGGATAAGAACACCTCTTGGACACTCAGAGAGCTTTGCCAAATGGAAGCGAAAGCATTAGGCAAATAGTGTGTCTTTTGTTGAGTGATCAGAGCTGTGTTAGTGTGGAACAGGCTGTCTTATTCCTTGCTTTTTAAATTTTCTTCCGCAAGATGACAAAGTAAACACATTTAATACGCATTATAATTCCCCTCTCCCTCTAACCTGCCGGCAGCATGTGTTGAAAGGATTAAAAATCAGTTTTGATTTTAATTATACCTGCTATTACAGAGAGTGATGAGATTTATAATTACTACATTACAGCCTGCATGTTTCTTTCTTAACTGGCTTACAGAAGCAGGTGTCAGGGATAACAATCATCCTGCAAAACATGGAATACAGAGGAAAAAAACACATAATGTATCACCTTAATTTTTCATTTAGACGTTACTTGGTGAGAAAAGCAAAGGTAAACAGCCAAATAAATCATAAATAATTAAAACTGTTGGTTCCTGTACTAACCCAAACCTGTTCTACCTGAGCGGTAAGCGGCGGTGTTGAAAAATGAGGCCATTGCAAAAGTTGATCAAGTGAACCAAACAGCTCTGCTCTTTTTATCACATTTCTTTAATCTTAATCTGTAATAACAGCTGATCATTCCTATTTTTTAAATATAAATGTTTAGGCTCGGGTTTATTCAGGATAAGGCGGCCTGGCTGATTTGACGGCATGCTGGGAAGTTGTAGGTATTCACCAGGCAGCAAGATGACTGACTTTACTTTTCCTTTTTGCTGAGACACTGCTTTGTTACCAGTTTCTAGTTTAGCATGAGGTTAGTTGGGGTCAGCAGTCAATATCTGTGGGTTGGTGCTGTCAGTAATTGGGCTTCATAACACCTCTTCAATTCCAGTAGGTGACATCAGACTTTGAGGTTTTGGACTGCCTGCGTACATGCGCACACTTAAACCACGAGGCTATGCTTTTCAACAGCTAATGGTTTTACCACATAAATTTAAAATTGTCATCTAATATAATATTTGCCGTGTTATTCATTATTATTATTTTGTTGATTCATTACACCTCCCTGGGAAAAAATAAACATTAATCTCTCAGTGAACATAAGATGATTAGGCGACTACCTGAATGTGTAAAGTAAACAAATAAGCTAGGGAACTTCCTTTGAGTACTCAACATCCAGTTAAAGAAATAGACTTTGGTGTGATTAACAGTCACAAGGAATAGCTCTAATTTAACTTGCACACACAGAGAGAAATGACATCTACAAGTCAATAATTCAAAGACCAGAATACATCCACTGAGCTGAACCTGCAATATAACACAAGTTAAAGAAGAGAGACTCTGCTCATCTGCTGCATTGCTGTATGACAAGAGCTCCTGATCCCCATGACTGAGCAAGGCAGCAGAGGGTTTGAGAGCAGAGCAGAGGGAGGCACGGTAATTTTCTGTTTGTATACTCCCTTTAATGATGTTAAAACCCGTTTTCTTCTTCACAGTCGGCTCAGATTGAAATTATAAATGCTCGCTTGATTATATGCATTTTGCTGGCATTTCCCGAAAGTGACGATAACAAATGTTTTCCAAATTCCGCGATGAGTTGGAATCTGTTTTCTCCACCAACCCAACTGACAGCTTCCTAATGCTGCCACATTAAAGTGGTTTTCCAGCGCGTGTGATGCAGCTTTAACTAGCTCCCGGGGGCATTGTTAGTTATCATTGCCTACTGCTGGAGTGAGCCCCGGTGAAAGCAATTTTAGCTTTCCTCCCAATCAGTAGTGCAACATGAGAGATGGCCAACGAGAACAAACGGCCCGGCTCACCACTTCCTGCCGCCGATCTTATCTGAAATCTGCTCCTGTCCCGAAAGGGCCTCCTAACGCAACAGCCCACCCCCTTCCCTCAAAAGACATGAGATGGTTGGCCCCAGGCCCTCCCAATTCATGCAGATATCCGTAAATTAGACTCATAGAGACAGACCAAAACGTCCTCTGAGGGTATTAGACATGAGCACTTATGCAGCGGAACATGTGAGGGGCTTTCTGGGAGTGCAGAGGGTATGATCAAAATACATGAAAACGCCATCATGAAGTCCCTCCACAGCCAAGGGTTTACATGTTTCTATTTTGGCCTGTTGTGCCTGCTCTGCTACGGCATCAATACCTACAGGCAAGGTAAATTCAAATCAAAAATAATGATTTTTCCACCTGCCGCCTGTGATGTATTTATTTTCTTGCAATGGGAAAAATATTTTTCAAGAAGACAGCGCTGCTATTAGCATGGTCTAAGTGATTTAAAGAGCACAAGTTATATTTTGAGAGTTGCCTTTTTTTTTTATTATGTGTCCAGAGAACATGTCTCTGTAGATTGATGGCCCCAGTGGTTCTTCATAATCATTACGTTCATGGCAATTAACTCTGCTAATGCTAATGCTAATGTACCAAAACATCAGAGAAAGGAAGCAGAGTTTTTAAACACTCTCCATGGCGACACCGTCCCTGTTTAAGTGTCGTGTGCAGGGCTTTTGGATGCGAGTGAGCGAGCGAGAGCCACGTCATTGTCAAAACAAGCAATTTCTCTGCTTCTCTGAACTGAATCCACATGTGAAGGAATCAATTAATCTAAGTGCGGACAGCCCTTTATGTGTTCTATCCAGCAGCAGGCTGGCTGGCAGGCAAATGGACAGTCGCCTGTATCCTTAACACCACACCACACACTCTGCTGGTAATTGTTCAACATAGAGGAAAATGATTTTGGAAAACCACATCATGGGTGTTTTAGTGGACTGGTGACAACTTTCTGTGGGTTAGTGCAGTCAAGTACTTCTGCAGACATATCTTATTATGTACCCTTTAAAAGCCAGAAGCCGGAATAGTTTTTTACTTTACAATGTTTAGTCATTTCTCAATACTGCATAAAGGGAGTACAACACTTCCTCAACACTGTTTCTCCTTTAGGATGTATTTGGGGATTTTTTTGGCCTTTATTTTTATTGAACAGCTTAAGGAAGGCACGAAATGTGTGGTAGAGAAAAATTATATCGACCAAGTCACACTGGGACTGGGACTGGGACTGAGGCCTCTGTATATGGGATACCTGCTCTACCAACAGAGCTAAGCTTGAACCCATTCAGCAGTACTGTTGAAAAAAGAAAATGGTGTCAGTTTTGTCACCTTCTATGTTTTTTTATGCTGTAAATGGATGTAATGTTGTCTAGAAAATAGGTAGGTGAGTTATCTTTAGGGTGACCATACGTCCTCTTTTACCCCGGACATGTCCTCTCTTTTGGGGGTCTGTCCAGCCTGTCCGGCCTTGTCCGGCTTTGTCCGAGGGAGTTTATGAAATCCTTCAAATGTCTGGGGTTTTGTATAGAAGTTTTGGGTTTGTGTCATGTGGACTTACCAAGTTAGAAGCGTGTAAAAAAACACTCTACCCGACCTGAAAAACTCTTAAAATTAACAACGTGCGACTCCGTGACTCCGCCCCCACGTAGTTATGTCCTCTCTTTGGGGATTCAGAATATGGTCACCCTGTTATCTTGAAACCAAAATATCTACATCTCTGCTGAGAGTTACACATGTAAAACAGCAAGCAAGATGTAATAGGTGGAGAAGACCTAAACCCAAATCCTAAAACTTCTGAAGTTCAATAGCATTTCACTTCCAACTCTGCAGAGAAATGGAAGCATGTTGGTCGTCTGTCTTTTACACATTGACTATGACATTTGACCCAAGAGTTAAAAACTATGCTGCATTCATGTGCTCCTCAGAGGGTCCAAGCCTCTGAGTGGAAAAGGAAGCCTTCTGAGTGGTGTGTTCACTTGCTCTGAGACCAAAAAGTAGGATTAACTGATGCTTGGCATTTTAGTCAAGGCTCAATACTACATGCTACTAAATACTGACTTGTTGACAAAGGTTGAATACCATACTGATTTGAAACAACTGATAATAATAGTGCAATATGAGCGCATATCTGTTAAAGAATATTGCTAATAATCCTGTTGAAGCCAACATGGGTCAAGAACATGTGGCTTTGTTTTGATCGTCAATGAGAATCTCTTATCTTTACTATCTGATTTTTGGTTGAAGAGTCCATGTTTTATTTTTACTCTGAAATGAACCAGATGGTATCTGCCATCCTATGTTTGATGTCCTGTCCGGGTTGATCTTTCCTGTTCAGCTTCATGCATGCTGGTTGTGGGCTCCATTGAAAAATAGACTCTATCTTTGGTGGAGCGTAGGAAGAGACACTTCTGACACAGAGCTGAGACATGCCATGACGCTCCCTGTGGAAACACAAGCATTGATTAAAACAGACACAGATCTGCTCTATAGTATGATGCACTGACAGGTTGCAACATGCGCACTTCCTGTGGGTTTTTATGGATTACTGTTTACTTCATCTAACCACCAGCCTTTCATAGTTGCTAAAAGACTGTAGTTCCTCAAGTGTCCACTGGAGGCTTACTGCCAAACACTGGAAGCCAAATACATATCCATTCAAATCAGGCAATCTTTACTACAAAGTTAAACAAGTTTGCAACCTGGTACAAAAATCCATTTTTGGTCTTAATAGCCCTTTTTCTATCTGCACACTGCATGGACACTGACTTTTCCATATCTCATTATTTATCTCATATATCTAGGTTAGGAGTTTTGCATTGTTAGGGCTGTTGGCAAGGAGGCTAAAGGCCAACTATAGCTCCACCTCTTTGCCCCCCTCGTAGGTCAACCAAAAGTTTAGTCGATTCAGCATTTCCAAGATGGCTACAGCTGTCTATAGGCTTTAAAAATCTGCTTCAGAAACAAGTGGGTGATGTTACCACGTCCATGTTTTCCAGGCTGAGGATGTCACATCAAACGTATGAATTGGCATCTTCTATGTCCTGTTAAGTCTTTCAAGTTTGCAAACCATACATAAAACACAAAACTTTTGAAGATGTTGACATTTAAATGTTGAAATTTGGCCAAAAAAAGTTATATAATATTTCAGAACTAGGTCTAAATCACAAAAAAAAGAGTGTTTTAAATTAGTTATGAAGTGCAAAAAACTAAAGACTGTAATATTGGATAAAGTAAATGTAAAATCTTATAATCTTTTGTCAATGCATGTCCTCTGCTATGAAACATAAGTTCTCCAATCTTCTCCTTCAGTCCCTGTAGCTGTAACAGGGCTTGCCTGACTTCCTTTTCTCTGCTGTATTCCTCGACTTCCTCTGTCCAGAGGGCTGGTTATTTGGCTAATATCGAATGTCAGATAGGCCAGGTGAAAGAAAAGAAGTGTTCTTGGAGACAGGCTGAGTTATATGGCTGTCTGAGGTCTTATTACCAGAACTGCCTGGAGGCAGCATACCCATTAGGGGATACATCGAGCATCGCTCATACATTAACTCAACTTAAACAGATGATCAATACTGGATATTTGGTGGGTTCTCCCAAACACGAATCACTCCACCGTACTTCCTGTTCGATACATCCTCTTCCCTCTCTCATGGGTATTGTTTTTTTATTTTATTTCATTTGTTTAGATCAGCGGTATACTTTTTGTTTTTAGTTGAACACTTTTATGTATTTGAAAGAATCAGCTGGAGACCCTTTCATAGCTGTCAGTTTCATTAGGTTTGAGTATAAATTGCTGATTTTATGCAACAGAAAATAATCATTTCTTGGCACAGCGGGTCACAATTGGGTTTGTGGAGGTTGATGATTAAGATAAAACCTCATTGTGTTGCATTGAGGTAAGTGACCTGCCGCTCTGTTCAGATAAGACTCCAATTAATTTGGGCTGAATTGCAGTAATGTAAAATAAAGATAATTACTGAATCACCAGGCTACATTGCTTTGATAGATTTTTGTTACTCAATGTTATTGCTGCAAGGAATAAGAAATTAAATGGATTATATCACAGCATTTTCAGATGGATTACAACTGCTTTTAAATAACGGCAAGAGCAATTTCATCAGTGCTGCAATTCGAGAAGCCACTGACAGGCACTGCATGATTCAAATTGAACTTGCTCTCATCATTTTAATAAAGCGCTTCAGTCTTCACCCCCAGCAGGCACACACACACACAAACGCACGCACAGGAACACGTTCGTTGACTATACAAATTGTGCAGAACATACTGTAGGCTCTGTTTAATCTAGAAAAATAGACACACAGTGGTAAAAATCGGCATAGTGCTGCTTTTCATGTCAAAATTCTACTAAATATTTGTTTGCCTCCATAAAACAGTGGAAGGATTGGATACTTGAACAACACTCCAGCATTTTATTTACATTTTTTTCCCCTTTTGCTTCCAGAAAGTCTTACTTGAGAGACAACACGACATTTGGACAATTTTCCAAAATGCATCCTCCATAAACATGGCCTGTGAGGAAGGCAATGTCACAGGAATTGTGTTTTTATTTGCTGTGTTTGAAGTTCAGGGTTTAAAAAACAGTAAATAGTGGACAAGTAATCAAAGGCATGTGATGAGAGATTTCACGGCTGGTTATCTCCAGGTCCTTGCTGCCATTTTCTGTGTGTGCCGAGAGATTGTGGAGAACTCGGCGTGCCAAGCGCCCAGGGCTGCTGTGGAGTGACTGCTCTGCTTTAAAACCGCGCTGGCACAGAGCCCCCTATCGAAGCCAAGGCCTGACTCTGTAAGCATTCATTATGGCATCCATTAGAATAAACATCTCAACCTCCCCCAAGACCAGCTCCCTCGCTTTTAAGTGCTGTTTGACAAGACTGCATCCAGGCTGCAAAATGAGAACAGTGCCCACATTTTAATGTATTTATTTATTCATTTCTGTATTTAGGCTTTTTTTTCCAGACAGAGTTCTCCTACTGTTTTTACACGAAGAGCTTTTAAATCTGCGTCTCTGAGGGTTTTTGTCTCTTCGGAAGGCTGACAGTAGTGCCAACAAAGGATGGAAGAGAGCCTAATTGCTAATCTATAACAGAACAAGACGAATTTGTGTCAGCACTTAAAAAACTCCTATAAAATATGTAAATAACTACGTTAAAGCCAGGTTTGTCTGCGGTCCAGGAAATATGCGAGCGTGAAATTTAAGCCAACCGAGATTAGAGCTCTTATCTGAGGACACGTGTGCGGACGAGATTTAATAATGATGGACTTGTGGATGCCATTTACTTATTGATGTGATCAATACATGTAGACTGACGGTAAATATTCCTGAAACCCTCGTGAAAAAGAGCGCCAGTCATAAATAATGCAAAAACAAGGGATCCATCAATGTCTCGTATTTGATGCACTCAAGATCAAGATGTTTATAATGAGTTGTTCTGCGTAAGAGTCGAATCCAAATGCATCCCAAACTTCACGCTCTCAGTCGGGATTATGTAACACGGCTCTCTTGTTTACCGCATTGTTAAAAGCTAGATGAACTTTGGAGCTCCATTTTTCATCTGAAGTTTAAAAAATTTAAAAAGCGAGCGTCACAATAACAAAGGGCAGAGCTCAACGTGAGAAATTTGCTCCTTCCAGCTGCAGCAGCTCTTCTGCCAACAAAACCCTGTTTGGATAGAACAAAAAGACAACAAAAGAGAGCAGCGCAACAAAGCACCAGGCATTATCATCACCATTATTGACAATAACAACAGCAGCAATAACAGCAACAACAGAGGGCATCCTGGGATATCAAGTCACATTTGTTTTCCCATTTGCTGTATGAATGGTACTGTTGTAATAAGGCTGCCTTTCTGCTTTCATTTGGAGTGTCGCGGCTGTCAGAAGGACCACGGACAGGAGGGTTTCATCAGCTCACCAACTTCACTCTCAACCTAACTAGGCCAGCAGGCTTGACACTTCTGCGTCGGAGTACCGAGGCTCACATAAATGAAATGCAGATGATTGGTAAAATGATACGATACACAAAAGCAAGTGTCATCAGGCTGTCATGTCTGCCTTGTTCGTTCCCGGTTGGTGTGTACCGGCATGCCTAGGGCCACGTCAACTTTTCTCTTCCACCCCCCTCTTTTCCTTACACATGCGTTCCAGGGACGTTGGCCATCTTGCTGACTGACAGGCAGAGGGGGAGATGAGCCGGATTGCGCTTCATGCAGCCCTTAATGCAGACAGAGAAATAAAGAAATACCAGCAGCCAACAACTCATATGTAAATCTCTTTAAAAGTGAAACACACAGGCAGAGAAAGTGACTAAAACTTAAAAACGGGAGCATAACCGAGGTAGAGAGAGAGAGAGAAACGGCACGATTTCCCTTCAGTCCTATGTTTGAGTTTCAGATCAGGTCACTCAGATGTTTACATTTTAAAGATCTAAAGCTTCAGCATTAGAAAATCATCAGTGTGGGAGTCTTAGGGGCTGTGCCTGTCTGGATGTTGATGCATTATGTGCTTGCTCCATTTATAAATAAATGTCATTCCTCAATTTAGTAAACAACTCTGCTGTGCTGAAGGATAGTCATCATATTAGATCAAAGCTACGTCTCCTTCTTCTTCTTCTTCTTCCTTTGGGTTTTCTTTACGATGACACCGCTTCATTTGAATACAAGCGGATTTCAGTCAGACTATGGAGGCCTGACAGATGTGATGAAACTGTTGCTGCTTATTGCCCTGACTCTAAATATACGATTATTGTTTGTTTGTACAGATACATACGTAAATCCTCCCACGACTGAATATTTTCAGATAATTATCAAGTGAAAGCCACATCCAAACACACACACCTCTGACTTCTTCTCCCTATACTCCTCTTTATTCCCTTCACCTAACAATAGGGGGAGCAGTGAGAGGAAAACAGACTGCTGGTGTTTCTTGGAAATTAAGCAAATTGGATCATTTGCTGCTTGGATGCAGTAGAATGATGTTCCTCCTCTTCAAATTTACAAGTAAAGTACCTAATAATGCCAAGCAATTAGGAAGGACTGCCACTACACAACAGGGACCAGAGTGATTGCTAATGTGGATTAGGCTGCATTATCCCGCCGTGGTGGAAGGAGCGGGGTCGACACTGAAAGGTGGTGTTATACGAGCACCAAGGACAATGCCTTAAATGCCACACTTCAGCAGCGAGAAGGGATTTGTCTCTAATTAATTTTCCAAAGATTTCTGTTGTTCATGTTTCTGAAGGCCAGCCTGGTGGAAAACTTCAGCGTGGAGTGCCCTCCAGTAGTTAAAGCCCTGAACAAATGTTCAGCATCATTAAAAATATCAAGTATCTCTTGCTTCCTCCTCTCTTCCACTACATTATCTGCAGTGGCTCTACTTTTTCTGTCATCGATAGAACACTTCACTGTTAAAAGTTTTACAGCTACAGTAAAAAGACATTAACCATTTTATTGGCCACACATGAGCAGGCAAACTCTTTAGTTTGGGAACTTTTTAAAACAGGTTAATACTCCCTTTTATTCCATTTTATATCATTTCGTTTTCAGCCTTTCATAATGTGATTGTTCGTATACACTTTGCTTATTTACTCGACTCAATAACCTTCAGGAAATTTGGGAGATAATCTTAAGCATTTTCTCTGTCTCCTAAATTTTGTGACACAAACGTGCCATTCTTCCATCAGAGAAATAACTGCAGGGCTGTTTTTATCTGAGCTCTGCCATCTGACGAAAGGGTTTAGTGGCGACGAGGGATGTGGTTCTGGATGACAGATTTTAATTACAGGAACACAGGCGAGTGACACTCGAATGACCAGTTGCAGCTTACCATCAGCCAATCACTGCTGATAACCAGATGATGAGCACACAGCGACCAATTAGCTGTGAAAGGGCAGCAGTGCCACATCAGCTACAGGGCTGCTATGCTGCATGGTCTTCATTTTAGGTGCAAAACTCACATGACAAGACTTCACAACTTGTGTCACAACAGTTTAATGTGTGGACCCCAAAGTCTGTATGCAGGACAGAGGATTTGAAGGGTTTCTTAACAGGTCGTAGACACGTTTTGCTTTTATTTACTCTTTTTGCCGACATTGTTTATCATTTCCTCATGTTTCATTCATATTTTAATATCTTTATGACACTGCAGCATGATTCATGGTAAGTTATTGACTTTTTTATATTGAGAGTGATAGTATTTTGCTTTCTGTTCTCTTTTTATCAAACAATATAATTTAATTTGGCTGGAATCATTAGTGAAGTCTTTGAGGTTAGATATTTACAGTTTAGCCCCTACTGTTCGCTGCCATTTACCACTGAATGTACACGTTAACAACAGTGATAATTCAAAATATTAGCCATCAAGAATAATCTGGATTAGTTTGTGTTGTACTTTAGCGCTGCAGTTCTCTGATTTATGAACCGAATCACGGCTCCTATGGGTCCCCTTAGGTCCGAGGCCCCTTGGATCGATGCCCAATTTGCTCAACTGGTAATCCAGTCATTTTTCTTTAGAGGCAACTTGATATTTCTGTGAAAATTTGAGTTTTTCTGCACATTTTGGTAACACTTTATTTGACGCCTATCTCTATAATGCATTATAAATACATGTATAATGCGTTATAATCACATTATAGCACTGTATAACTATAGTTATAAACACTCATAAATGATCATGATGCTTTATAGCAATAATCATGACACATTATAAAGCAATTTATCATGACTTACAAGGTCAGGTATTATAATGTGTTATAACTGTTAACAACTCACTGACAATGCCCACATAGATAATGCAATGCAACTGTTGTTAACAGTTATAACACATTATAATACCTGACCTTGTAAGTCATGATAAAATACTTTATAATGTATTATGGTTATTGTGTTAAAGCATTCTGATCATTTATGGGTGTTTATAAATATAGTTATACAGTGCTATAACATGATTATAATGCATTATACATATATATGATGTGTTATAGAGATAGGCGTCCTATAATTGTTATCCAAATGTTGTTACAGATACAGTAACTGCTGTGTTCAGACTTTCAATAAACTAATGAGATATTTCCTATTTCTTACCATGTTGACTTGGATGTCTGTTGCATTTTAGGATATGCTACGATACATGCTATGAAACATGCAATGATTTTTTTCTCTTTTTTCTAATAACCAGATTTTATTTTCAGAATTTAAATGGAAGTATACATCATCAAGCAGTGGTCTGATCCAGGGAATTAATAGTAATAATTAATAAGCAAAATTCAAATAAGGTAGAAAATAACAAGAAACAGATAAAACAGGAGAAAAAAGGGAAACAAAGAAGAAAAAAACCACCAACAACAACAATAAAGAAATATGTGTCCTTGTACTTCTTAAAAAGTATTTCTCATCACCAGTCAATTCAGTCTGGGACCTTCTAAACCTCTGTTTCCCTCCAGATAGTTTCACTTAGACCTTCAGTAATCCATAAGGGACCGCCATGGAACAACATGATGATGACAACAATTTTTTGCTTTTCCATTTAACCTAAACTCACTCAGGTTAAGGTAATTACAGTTATATCATTAAAAGCTCATTTTTAAATAAGTATTATCCTTTTGCTCTAATATCGTCATAGTTTAGACGCTGTTGTGCACAGTACAAGAACCACACTTACACAATGTTTTCCTGCTTGTGATTGTTGTGATATTGTCCGTTATAAAAAAAAGAGTTGTGAGCATTAGAATAGTTTACAGCAACTTGAACAGCTGGCATCAGTGCTTGATCGCTCATGAGTGTAGCTGCCGCAGTGGGTGTAGGTAGTATTGCAATCATATTTGCTGTAGATCATTGGCTGCTGCTGCTGCAGTGCTGGAGCCGTGCAGGGTTGTGAGTGTCTGATGCTCAGGCCGACAGCAGCACACAGCAGAGGCCTTTCCTGCTGTACATGAAGCATGGAGTAGAACCTGACCGGCTGCATTCTGGTTATTCTGCAGTCGCAGCCTGCTGGTCTGCAGATATACAGGCGTTTGGGTGAGTGGCTGGGAGTTGTGCAGTGTGAATGGTAACACCTCAGACAAATTACATGGCGAGAGAAGAGGGGCCCTCTCCCCTGCTGAGCCGTAGTGGCATCACAGGGGCGGAAAATGACAATTCCTTGAAAAGGTCATACAAGACGCCTGCACTGTGATACGAGCTTACAGCCAATCTGACAATCTTAATTCAAATCATGACATTCCACCCAAAAAGTAGAACGTTTTCATCTCCGCATGTCAGATCAGCCGTCTGACCTTTTGCATGTAAGAACTTCACTGAGTTTTAACAAATGCTAATCAGAGCCCTTCATTAACAGCTCTGTCGCACATCCTACCAACACCGCCCTATTTGCAATTTATGCATTTCACACAAGATTCAAAAGAGTAATAGGATTTCTGCTATATTCTATTAATGCACCTATATTTTCTATGAATTAAGCCATCTTAAATGACATGATGAATTTCAATTGGACTTCGTAGTTGCGTTAAAAAGTGAATGTCACAATCCGAGGCATTTAATATCGTGTGTTTTAAATAAGTATTCTCACATTATTCATGCCAGAGAGTCATTTTTTGCTGTTATTTTCCCCTCATCTATTTTTCCCTCCGAAACTGTAAAAAGTATTTGACAATGAATTTCATGCTTCAACCAGCCCCCTACCCGCATGGCCAGCGTCGCACCCCACCTTAATACCACTGCAGATGAAATGTCAGGGAATATTCACCTGCAGAGTTACAGGCCTTACTCGTCTCCTCTCTCAGTTTTTTCCACACATTCTGGGGAAATTATGTTTGTAATCCACGTCAGAATATATCAAGGTTCATAATTTATAATCATATCAGGCCTAAAGTTGAAAACACAAACAAATAAAACATTCAGGACATGCCACAAAATAACCGTCGACCTTGTGCGTTTTGCCTTGACTCTTAATATTGTTCTTTTTCGAAGCACATTTGAGGGACTTACTTTTATGAGCTTTTAAGTTTGACAGACAACAAAGTTTTAACTCTGACAGCATTCACTTCCCACCTTTCATGCTTGCAGTTTCTGACCATTGTTGTTAGAAGTGACCACCTGTTAAGAGGTTCAGTCCAGCTGAAGGAGAGAAATAGCATACTGGACTATCGGCTATGAAGCACTATTTAGAGGTAGATTTACTGCGTGTGACAGCTTAAGTTGTCCGAAATGTCAGCTGGCAACTCTTGTCAGATATTTGTGTGACAGTTCAGAAATGTGCTAAATCACTGAGAGCTTGAAACATTATTTTATTCACGTCTACTGTGGTTTTAAAAAGGATTTGTACAGACATCTGCATCCTCAGCTTTGGTCAAATTGAATGTTGCATCAATTTTTTGCTTTTTTTTTTCCTACTAAAAAAATTAAATACAGCTTTGGACAGATTTTTGCTTTAAATTTATGTTGAATTGAAGAAAGTCTCACTGAGTGTATATTGCCGCACTGTTTCTCCCTTCACAACCTCAATTCCTGTCCCTCTACTTTGCTCAGATACTAGAAACTCGGACCAGCACTAGGCTAACTTGTTTCCTTTTGGCTAGTTTACTAAGAATAGCACTCAAGAGCTCCTGAGCCCTCAGTGCTAGGGTGTCTATATGTCCTCTTTTACCCGGACATGTCCTCTTTTTGGGGGGCTGTCAGGTCTTGTCCGGGGGAGTTTATAAAATCCTTCAAATGTCCGGGGTTTGTATGGAAGTTTTGAGTTTGTGTCGAATGGACTCGCTGAGTTAGAAGCACATAACAAACACTCGATCCAACCCAGAAAACTCTCAAAATTAACTATGCGTGACTCAGTGACTCAGTGACTCCGCCCCTGCATAGTCGTGCCCTCTTTTTGGGGATTCAGAATATGGTCACCCTACTCAGTGCTGTTTTGGGGTCTAACTTGCATGAGCAGTATAGCTCGCTGATCTAGTTTTGATGATTGCAACTTCACTTTAGCCATTGCCATTCAATGCGTTGCTGCACATTTTTATTGTTGGAGTGTCTCGTTGTCTGTGACACGGTTCTCAGCATTTTATGAAACTCACAAATGCTCATCTAGACTTTCAAGTACATGGACATAAAAGGACAGCATGTATTTGATCCCAGCCTGTTTTAAATAGATGTATAGTCAGTGCCTCTCATAAGAAACTTTGACATCAGCTGACCAGAATACATAAGGACACCAATGTTAAGGAGACATTAACCGTTTTTTGCACGCTTTGTTTAGATGCAAATGAAGAATTCGCCCCTGGGAACTATGCTTTTTAAAAACTCCGGCCAGAGTGGAGATTTTGGAAAACTCTGTTTGCACAAACGGAGATTTGGGTAGCCGACGGCAGATTGTTCACCGGAAACTGGGTTAAATACGACGTTGTTTCCAATCTACAGTCTATGTTTACAATCTATGGTGCTCATGGATGCATGCAGAATAGCAGTCGCATTTATGCTGGTGCAATCCCTTTGTATTTGTTTGCTTTGCATCTTTTCTAAAAGACGGAAGTGACTTTGTTGTTGGAGCTAGGTGGGCTTCTGATTTGCTAACATGGGCTTGAGCTTCTTGCTACACTGCCACCTACAGGTTTGGCATGCTCTTGATGGCATATATCCATGGGTTAGTGTAAATGGAAACTCCTCTGAAAACGTAGTGGTGTGCACGCAGTTGTTTTTGTAATCGGAGAGGGTGAAAAAATCCATTTGTGAAAATAGCTGGGCACGTGCAAATGTAGTCTTAGTATGTGTGCATGACTCCTGCAGATTATATTGTTGACTATTTCACAATGTATCATACCTCTGGGTGACATGGGATTACCTGCCAATCATGCCTGATCTTATCTATCTCTATGTTCAATCACCCTATAACTATGCAAGGAGTTAAACTGTTAGCCGACCTAAAAGTCAACATGGCCATATTCTTGATCTACAAACGTGCGGCACCAAAATATTCCCAGAAACAGCCACAGTCCATCTAACAATGTGCTCTGATCTGTGTTGCACAGAAACGATCCGGGGCTCTCAATGAAATCCAAACATGGTGGAGCCATACCAAAGGGGCTCCAGTGTGGACCAGAGGAAAGATAGGACAGCAAAGCCCTCCTCACAGCTGGATGCTCAGATTAATAGGCAAGATAGACGTAGCGTATGTGTTTACCCATCACTTTGATTGTGTCTGTCTGGGATAAAGGCTTTGTTTGAACAGGTCAGGATTGTAGATGACTATATGGAGAGCATTATAAATGAAGATATACTGAAAGGCCTTGGTAGTAGAATAATGATGTATACTCCATCACATTTGCCCTGCTTGCATTTGAATATTTAAATCTACTTATCATATGCAGCTCCCTATTCTCCTCTCAAACACCATCCCACTGCTTCAGAGGGGAAAAAAAAATCCTTTAATATATGAAATACTGCTGCTGCTGTGTCAGTCGGGGAAGGTTCAGGTTTTACAAGAAGCAGCACTTCAGGATGTGACCCGGTGCCATGCATATCTTCTGTCTCATTGTAACATTTCCCTCGCTGAGGTTAATGAGCTTGACTCCAGGGTGCCCTCGCCCTGCTCAACAGACACAGTTACCTTGCACTCCTCCCTCTTTTCTCCCTGCATGCCGTCAACCTGAAGCCTAACATCTCCATGGCTGAAAACAGCAATTTCACTTAGCACTTGCAGCCGGGGGAAAGTTATCGAGCAGCAGAGTGGTCACCTGTGCTTTTCAAGGCTGTTAAGCAAGGTCAGACGCTCAGTGATGAGCTGCATCTACTTGCTTTGTCAGTCGGAGTCTCTGAGGGTTTAATTGTCCCTGCTCTGTCTCATTCACGGTCTTTGAGTTTCTGGAAGGTGCTTGATAATCATTGGAAGCATTCTTTTACATTTTGCGTTTATGTTTCTCACCAATCCTTTTATTAAACGTCGAGCAAACACAAGCCGATCCAGAGGACCTATCTTTAAATCTGCGACCTCATGCATTTTTAATTGAACATGATTGTAGCATTAACAGCTGAATATGCAGCCGGCCTTTTCCTCACATTCGTCTCAGCCTTAAGTGCGAGTTCCTTAAATTAAAAGGCCATAGAAATCAATACAAGTGGCATCCAAGAGAGAGCACATATCTTCGACAGTCTGTCTCCTAATGCATCACTCACCACATGCTCCACTCTTGTGTCTAAAAGCACTTAATGTGCAATAAGAAGCCGCCCACCTCAGATGTTGCCAAATACCAGGGATGGCTTGTCTCAGGGAGCTTAAAAGTTTGCTCTAATGCTACATTAATGGCTTATCCGGCCCCGCCTCTTTGTGAGAGTGAAACTTACCATGCTGAGCAGCACTGTCAGGAGATGTTGAAGGGAAGCTAGCATGCAACACATTTAAATCGAAGTTGCAGCTTTTACTTGATGCCACAAATACCAATTAGAGTTTTGGTAACTGAGCTCACAGTAATGCAATTTTTGTTTATTCTGCGGGTTTTATGACCATATTTTTACCACATGTTTAAAAATCTGAGAGAGCAGAGGGAATAATGGGGGAAACAGAGAATCTAAGCTTCCTGACACGGACAGAGATGGAAGTCTGAGTTGCCCACACACAAAACAATTTGACACGGATTTCATATAAGCAGGAGGGAGTCTGTTTTCTTCATTTTTTGAAGGTGTAGGTTCTCCCTTTGAATGTATCCGTCTTTCCCCTTTATCCTGCACATAAACTTGAACACACAGATTTGTAAGAGCAAAACAGTGAATCTGCAGCGCCGGCGAGCGAGGCAGCCGAGGACTGCATGAAAAGAACTCATTAAAAACTGTGACTCACACACGGAGGAGACACTCCGGCTCGCTCTGAGTCGAGATGATTTGTGAGTAAATCCAAGACTGTTGTCCAACAACATATTTCTAATTGCCTCCGCACATGCACACACATGATCCCCGCACATACACACACACACACATGAAAACGCACACTCCATGACACATAAGATCCTCCCTCATACAGTGAGAGTCAAAACTGAAAAATAGATGAGATCTTTGTCACTCAAATGGCTGTAGGTTTCTTAAGTGCTGTCAGAGTACGGATGAGGCCAGCATGCATTATGGAGGACCGAGCCTGGCTCAGCGCCTCGCCTCTCTGCCTGCTTCCATGGCACAAAATGGTCCAATAGATTTAAAGATATGGTAATTCCTGTGGCAACCTCAGGTTCTGTAATAATATCTAAAGTTCGAAGCTAATTAATCTCAGAGGTATATCACAGGCGTAGGGCCTCTCTGCACTGTCTGAAGCTGCTAATTCCTTCCATCTGGGGTGCGAGGAGCATTTATGGGAGTTTACCAGATTAGCTGTAGACACAAGATCTTTAAAGGGAACTGCTTGTTCTCCTCAGATTGGAGATCTGTCCTCTTTGCAGAAAGCAGTGTGGGGGAGAGGCTAATAAAGCCTATTGTATGCTTATGTGACTGGTCTGACTGGAGGGTTATAAATGGAAACCGCTGCAGAAGAGAAAGCCTTTTTTT
The DNA here is from genome assembly GCA_962446985.1 of Xyrichtys novacula. Taxonomy (NCBI): domain Eukaryota; kingdom Metazoa; phylum Chordata; class Actinopteri; order Labriformes; family Labridae; genus Xyrichtys; species Xyrichtys novacula. Next base: position 33,368,134 of record OY660864.1, on the reverse strand, counting down.
GTACTTATGTGTAAAGTAGGACGTGTGGTATTCATTTAAAATCATGTAGCGTACACGCCTTTCCAATTACGCTTACAGTGGACTTTTCTGCGGTCCATCGTTGGAGATATGCATCTATGTAGGTTAGCCAAAAGCTGCTATATCACATATTTTGAAATAAGACTTATCTGAAAGCATTGTTGAAGTTGTTCAGATGGCAGAGATCCCTGACTTCTCATTACTACAACAATGCAGCGTGGTTCACGGAGGCTAAATTTGAACACAATGACAGATGAACAATGTTATTCATGCCTTTACAGCAGATGTACTTGACAGTAATATTAAGTCTTGCAGCATTTGGTGGGATCTAGACCTGTCCTGATAAGACCAAGGTCATCTGTTAGGAAGGAGTGTCTGCATAAGAAATGAGAGCGAGGTCCCAGCAGACTCAGCAGGGCCGCTGGAGAGATGAGTTAATAGTCACCGCTCTGGTTTTTTAAAGTCTGTCTGCAGTCCGAGTTGAGGATCTCATTTTCAAAAGAATGAGACCGTTTGAGAGAGACGCAGAAACAGGGGATGGGAAGAAAGACACCGAACTGAAAGAGAAAGAGACATAACAGAGACCAAAAGGGAGCATTCACGTGGAAATATTATCCATCCCTCTGTCCCAAATCATTTTCAAACTCATGTCCTCTCTGTAGAGCACAAGTCTCACTCTTTAGTCAAACCCCACACTGGATCTAGACTCCACCACATTAGTTAACTGAATTTCCCAATGTGCCATTTCAGGGTGTGCACCAGACGCTGTTTCACCTGCACTTTGTGTCACTCACAGCTGGCACTGACAAATTATTAAGGTGGATTTGACATGAAATGTTGGACGTAGTCACCCCTCTACCTTTTCTCCACCCATTAGTCTCTGAGCGAGGTACTTGACGGGGAGCGCCTTCAGCTAGCATCAGCTCAGGCGGCGGCAGCAGCAGCAGCAGAAGCAGTACAGTACCTCTCCTCCCCCGCAGATGCACCTTGGGCCTGCAGTGGTCTCCTCCTCCTCTTCTTTGTTCGCTGCATCTGTTCAGCATGAGATGACAGCAATGATTAGCCTCACTCAGAGTCTTAATAAGAAGACTGCAGTAGAGAGAGGCGAATACAGAGACACAAACACAGCAGTTGTAATCATTACATCCTCGACTATACTGCCCTTAACCTGCAGTAAACATGACTCCGTCTGTAACCCTAATGAGGGATGCAAAATGTCCCTCTCTTTCGATGATTTCCCAGTCCTAGTATCAACGTGTTTTCTTCACTAAGTCCACTCTACAGGGACTGAGAGCTACTTATTTTTATTTTAATGACTGTAAGCTTCCCTTAATATCAGCCTCTGGATTACATGCAGACTTTGAGTCACACTCTTTCCTGGGTTTCTTCATCGGCTCTTCTTTGCAACTTTCTTTAGCAAGTCTTGAGCTAAATTGCAGACAGTTTTAAAGGATGTTAAGATATGCAAACAGGGAAATGCTGTCTGTATCTTTTTTTAGGTTTTAATGGTGGAGTTTTCTGTAAATATGAGAAATAAAAAACAGTTTTCCTGTCAAAGTAAAGGGTAAGATAAGATTGCTCCAGACATCCACAGCTGTGAGCTAGTAAATCACACCCCTCAACATCTTTTATTTAAATGTTTTTTGTCATTGAAATGAAAAATTATTTACAATAAATTATAATAGCTTAGTTTCCTTAAACCTTATATTTTGGATTGCTCATTAAATTCTTTAAAAATCTGTAGTTTTACGATAGTGTAGCATGCACATTTTGGAGCAGCAGAGGAGAAAATAAACACTCGGTACTTGTTTTTGTTGTTTCAGGTCAGCTGTGTATGTAGCTATGAGTGGGTGTGCAGCCTCGGCTCTCTGTAGGGCTGCATTCCTGCAGGGTGAACTTCTCCCACTCGTCTCCACCGTCTCCCCCACTGCCTCCTGGCGGATGCTCCTCACTCTGATATGTGTGTCCCAGCCCACCTGTTCAGGCCTCATTACTGTCAGGCCTGTGTTAATAAATATCCAGGTGTAGAGCGCTCCTCGGTGCCTGTACTTCATCACCGAGGAGCTCAGTCTGCTGGGCGCCCCCTCCTCTCCTGCAGCAGGGCTGACAGGAACCATGATTACACTGTAAGCACTGTAGTTATTCACCTTCTGCCCAAACTCCGACACTGCACTCTATCTTACACAGAAGCACACACACATACACTGCTCAACACACAAACATGCAGGAACACACACGCAGTGACAAACAAATACTTACAGATATTTGCTCTTTCATTCCCATTATTTTTTCCTTCAGTGCAGCTCTGTGTGTGCGGGCAACATGGCCTGTACTTTGCCATTTGCGCTGTAGGAACATCCCTGCAGCAATGTGGGGTGACGCCCCCCCCTTCCCCTTAAATCATGATTGTAGAGTGGGTCCACCACCAATAATCAATCATACAGTGTATTAGAAACATGTTTTCCAGAAACCAAATCAAAACTTTCCATGTATTTTACAAACAGCTGTCCTCAGTAACACTGTTTGACTTGTCCGACATTGTTCATACCAAAAGGGTGATGACAAAAATGTAAGTTTTATAGTTTTAACAAAATGAAAAAAGAGTCAAGATGAGTATGAAAAATGCACATGAATAAAAAAAATGTTTCTGAAATAAGTCCTTACTTTCAAAACATTTGATTTATGCACATACTATATCCTCTACGGATATTTTCTTTCATCGTTTCACCTTTTCATCAAACTTCTTCACAAAGCTCCCTGGACTGATAAGCACATCAGCACACAAGTTAATCTCACAGCTTAAATGCAGTCATGCAAACAAACACTTGTTTCCCCTCAGAATCAACTCTTGAACCCAAATACTGCACCGCACAAAACAAAAACAAAAGTGTTTCAGGAATGCAATACAGGACCTGAAGTCCACAATGAGGCGAGAGTTATCCCCGACAAAAGATTCAGTTCCTGCGAGTCTGACACCTAAAATGAGGGAAAATCCCACTCATATTAAAATATTATGAAGAAATCATATGATGCACAGCAAGTGTTTTCATGGTTGTGTTCAAGACAGACATGCTACTATTGCCAGTTTAATCTCCTCCACACTGAGATGCAACTGTCTTTAATGGACAGTCTTTGGTCTTGTTGGATCACGACAATATAAAGGCAAATGATCAAGTCTAACAAATCATTCACACGTCACAATGTGTGTGTACAATAGTATCCTTGTTTACATGGTCAACCATTAAAAATTTGAGGGATCTGAAAATCTGAATCTACTGTTTATAGGGGAGCAAAATCAGACAATCCGATCATGACGTGCGTATATGTGCACCAAGTTTTATTCAGATTAGAAGTTTTTGGACATGTGCAGAGTTGTCTGATCTCGCTAAAACAACCACTGAAGAAGAAGAGTTGTATGTACGCCTGCGCTGTCAACAAACCAACAAATGCGGTAGAGGCTCACTACCGACTTACATTTCTTTTCTCACCTTGCTATATTTTGCTATGAGACAATAAAATAAAACAAATGAAAAGAAAATAGGAATATATTCTTAAAAATCAGTTTAACAAAGTTGACAGTGTTTACTATTTGAGAGCTCGTAGTAAATCTACAGGGAATTCTTTCTTGTTTTTAACTTTACAGAAGAGTTCCCAAAAGTGTCTCGTCTCTCGTTTCTTTTCCTGGAAAACAGTCTCACCGTCTGTCATGGAACTTTTGTATGTTTTCATACAGTCCCTTTTCCTCTTCACATGTATGAGGTCAGACTGAATGGTCTGACCAAGTTAACCAGGCCTTTATGAGGACTCTCGTCTCAGCGGCTCTGAGCAGTCGGGGTGGTGATGGTGGCGGTGGTCAGGGGGAATGACAGGGAGGACACAACCACTTGACTCTGGAGAAGCAATCAGACACTAAGGGGTTTAATGCACTGCCTTGGGTCTGAGCCACAGCAATTGGGTTTGATAGCCGTGTCATTATGAGAGGAGGGCGTCTGGAGGTCTTCAGCGGCCAGGGATTAGAGGAGAAGAGGGACGACGCAGGGAAGTAGAAGGAGAGGAGGAGGAGAGCTGGTAGTGGGAACCTCCACATCCGCTGCTTTGGACCGAGTCCTTTCTCACCTCCTTGACTCCTTCTGTCATCATCATCATCATCATCATCATCATCACAATCACATGCCTACCGCTCTCACTGATTTCCCTTTGCAAAAGTGACAAAAGAGCAAGCCTTGGGAGGACAATACCGGAGGTCATTCTCACATTGTGTTCCTGAGCATCCTACACCAGACATTTTAATTTGCTGCCATGCGGACAATTATAGTTTATTTTCTCTTCAACAGCTAATTAAGAGTAAACAATATCTGTAACAGTGTCTCAGGCCTTTTCTCTCTTTGGTGTCTTGTACCACCTCCTCTTTTTTCCACCCTGTAATCATTGTACGAAGAGACAACAACACAAATCTAATGAAAAGGATAATTGTAGAGCATTCTGCATTAAAATCTGACTCTAGACTACAGTTTTTACAGGATTAACTTTTCCCAAGATCATTTGGTGTCTCAGCTAGATGATATACTCAGCTCCTAGAAACGTGAAGTTAAAGTTCATGCTCATGGTTCAGTCTGTGTTCACGTGTCAATGAGGGAGATAGATGTGGAGAGAGAGAGTGTGAAGGAAGTCAACCTGTGATGGATGCGATGGCAGATGCTAGGGTAAGAGTTGTCATCAGCGTTCCTCGAGCCTTATGGAAGAGAGCCGGGTACGCGGCTTTGATTGGGCCTTCTGTGGCTCTGCTGTTTGCCGCAGCGCAGCTTTGATTAGCACCTCCATGAAAATGTATGCCCTATGCTCAAAGAAAACTGGGGGAGTAACTACCTGTCAGGAAATTCACAAACAAGGCTACTTAGAGCTCAGGGAACTGTATATTTTAAAGTCTAATATTCCCCGCCATTCCTTTCATTTCATTGTAGGGGTCTCGCCAAATCCCCGTTGGTACCCCACCCCGCCGCACCCTTTAGAAAAGGTCCCCAGATAAAGGAGGAGGTGCACTGGTAACCCTCATCCCAAAAAAGAAAGGTGAGGGAGACACAACAAAGGCTCCGTGCCAGATGCCGTGAATACCAAAAAATCCTCTGACACAAAATATATAAATTAATCAGAGTGCAGGTAAATAAATAAATAATGTATATGAGGAGCTAATTAAATGTGTTTATTCCTGTTATCATATGCTGCCCTCATTTCCACCACTTGAAGTCATGAATCATTAAGTGGCTGCTAAATTGGTCTCTGGGGCCGTCCTAGTGGCAGGGGGCGGCCAGATCCTGTCTAGCAGAAGGCAGGTGTGCGGCGGACGGACGGATGGCCTGTGCTCCTGTAGTACTCGGACAGCGGCGGCTGACAGAGGGGAAGCAGGCGTCACGCTGGGAGGTGAGTGGCCGGAGGAGAGCCTGTAGCAGAGCGGCTGACAGGACCGCCCGTCAGCGGGGCCAGCGCTGCTTTGATTAATGAGGGCATTTGAAAGACAATTAGTGGGAGCAGATTTGCCTTCAACTACCTTATCAATCAGAACTCTTTTAATTCAATGTGTAGCACCCTCTGCACCAGAATGAGTGCGAGCGCATTGTGCATCAGGGCAGGAACAGCCTGCCTGTCAACAAGGAATGGGGGAGAGGAGGGCTGGTCTATAAAGTACAAACGCCATTCTTCCTAAGACTTCTGAGACTTTGGATGCAGAGCGGTTGTTGTTGTTGAACTTGCAGAAGTTCACTCTTTTTGCATATAAATGTGGGACATCGAATACAAACTGCACTTTGTTAAGACAAATATTCAGTTGATTTGTTCAGCAGGCAGCAACTTTGCCCCAGTATTCATCCAAACAAGATTTATTATTTTGTATTTTTCCTTTCCAGTAGTTTCAGTTTTCGCTCTTGCCTTTGCATTAATTCCTTTGGATGTATACACAATATTAGTGGTGTTTTCTTCAATCATAGAACTCATTGATTAATGCCTCTTATTTCTGTTTGGAGTTTGCATGTACTTTCTGTGCCTGTGTGGGTGTTTGAGTCTGGTATCAGTCAAAAAAAATGCTTCTGAAGTAGGGCTGAACGATTCCAAAAAATGATCAAGGAATTTTCGAGTACTCGTTTACAAGCTCGAATCGTCACTGTTTCACACGGATTATTTTCAAGGCAACACAACGCGCTTACATCACCACAGTAGAAGGACGGGTAAGCATGGTTTTGGTCTTTGCGGAGCAGAAAAATTGAATGATGAGAGGGGCTTTTCTTCTGCAGAGCTCCAGTAGATCATTAGCAATTCGCGTCTGAGTCGTGGGCGGAGACAGCGCTGCTCCGTACACTCCTCTTCACGCTAACTTGCAGCCTAACATTGCCAGTGTAGCAGCTGAAGCAGGTAACATAGGAGCTATTCAACTCTCGGACACTGATGTCTTTAGGGGTATGATGAAAGCTCGTATCATAATTAGCTTTCTTGCGAGCATTGCATTGTCTGGCCTTCATAGCGCGGCTCCGGGGTTGGAGCTTGGATTTGTGACATAAGAAATCTCACTCTATGTGAGTTTGCCCTTTGGGTCAGATTACTCGAGTAATCGATGGAATATTCAGTAGAGTACTCCATTACTAAAATATACAATAGCTGCAGCCCTATTCTGAAGGTTTATTGTGACCACCGATAAGTTTGACTCAGATGTTGAAATATGAAGCCACCGCCAAAGTTTCTTGAGTATCCACTTGAGTCCGGCTCCTAAGGCCAAAGAGACCCAAATAGGCTGTTTATTAAAAGGCCTGTTTTCAAAGCAAGATCAAACATGTTTGGTCTGCAGCAAGAACAGTTTGGATTTATAGGTAATTTTTTTATTGGTAAAACTTATAGGGACATGGAATTTTTTATGCCATCTTTTTGATCACATTAAGACAGAGAGTCATATGCATAATCAGACATAATAAGGATTTGACTGACAGGTTGATGAATTGTTGTTTGGAGGGTCAGAAGGGCCCACCTCAATCCTCAGTCTCACCTCTTGTTTCCTGAGCAGTTGCAAAGTAGTAGGGATCACCATTTCCAATATGGCGATGACCACGTTTGGACTTCATTTTGCTCTTACAAAATCCAACAAGGGATGTCACTGAGACCGTCTCCATGTTTCATACAGTCCATGGTTTGTATTTGAGCAGTAATGGCTGTCTGTATACATGTCAGCCCTTAAATGACAGGGGACGGGGGGGACCTATCTGATTGTACCCTGGGCTGAGGTGGGATTGGCTCTGGATTCTTGCAACCCTTTACAGATAAGCAGTACTGCAAATGATTGGATGAATCCAAGCATGATATTCAACTTATGCCCAGGACAGTCATACATAATCAAATTGAAATTACTGTTTTGCTCCTGAAATCACTGTTGTCAAGTTTTGGTGTTACAACAAGATTTAGTAACTGTTCAGGGAAAATTACAATTTCTTTTTAAAGATCTCAGCTATTATGTTAAAATGAAATCCCACTTGGTGAGTTCAGGGAAATACTACGGCTAGGGCTGTGGTGGTAACCACAAAAATAAAATACCACAGTATTAGTAAGTTCACCTCAGAGCATTGTAGGCTACTGCACAACCGCAGTTTTGACATCACCTCCCCCCAACTCATTGTTATGTCCACAAACAGCCAAATGAAAATTCAGAACCAGCTGATTGAGATTAGGCAAAAAGATGCGAATACTCATTGAATTTAAAGGGACGTTACAATTTAGTCGTCAAGTTGAAGTTTGTGCCCCCTCAGCAGAGCCGAACACCTCATGCCAGAGTCAGAGGACAGCTTAGAGTCGGTAAAGCCTTCATCAAAAACATCACTGCGAGTGACAGACACAACATGAGGTTCACAGGGAACAAACTGGTGGAAGTTAAAATTAAAAATTTAACAATCGAACTCCCTCGGTGCAATAGAGATGGTTTCAGCAATCCAAGTCCTGTTAAAGGCTATATTCAAACACTATCTGCATAAAGATCCATGGATTAAATCTACGTGGGCTGTGAAAACTCGCTGAAGTCGTCTGCGATCCATGAGGGCAGGGTGTGGATTTCTCTTCTTTCTTAAGTGAGCAACCTTAGTGTAATGCTGCAAGTGATGGGAAGTCAGGCCATCTCAGTGATCCAGATCATTTTACCAACCCTGTCTGCTTCCAAACAGCTCTCAGAAGCTACATACTCCCCATACAGCGTACTGTCTGCAGTCACAGTGCTTCATTCCTGCAGTGAGATCATATTGGAGAAAATTGAAACAGAAGTAAAAGGTTTTGAAAATCATTTTTAAACAAATATCAATGTCAAGTCAAAAAAAGTAACAGCACTATCTAAATAGTTACTGATTAATAGACTAATGCAGTAATTCTGCTGATGTAATACTCAAGTAATGATTCACCCAAAGTCACAGCTGGGAAATTTCCTCACCGCATCAGCCCTAGAAAAGGAAACAGATACTGGCTGTTATAGTCGATCTATCTACTATTTACTCTGATATGTAGATGTTTAACTATTAAGGACAATACAACAAGAAATTTAACAATATTCAAAATCTCATTTAAATGAACATATATTGACTATTTAAAAATGTAAAGTCAATAAAAGGAATCAAACCTGTTTTTAAAAGTTTAGGCAGCAAAAGAGGATTGAGTGTTAAACGTTTCTGTCGCCTCCTCAATATTAGGAGGTCTCTGTTGTTAAACAAATGTCATCAGGATATTTCAATTTAAACAAATGAAACTTAATCACCACATGCCATTTATTTAACAAAAAGGACAAAGAACAATTTAGTTGAGGTGCTGCAACCAACAGACTAGATCACAAATTACGCTAAAGAAAAGATCAGGGTATAAAGGCTCACAGAAACACACACTGTGATCTTTACCACGGCCCAGTGGCCCCAACCAAGTTTCCATCTCGCTTTTTTCCTGCTGTTATGTTACAATTTTAACTTGCAGAGACTTTCTTAGACAGCCAACATATTGATTTGTAGCCATAATAGGTACAGACAATCTCAAACAAAACCTCCTCCCCAGTTATACTTAAGAAAAAAATCTTCAAAGCACATTTTACAAGTTTCCCTGTTTGCAAAGGTCAATATCTGGGAGATATTTCTCTGAGTTTGTGACAGCTCTGAAGAGTTTTCCACAAATATATATAAAGATTTCACCTCAGTGCATTCTATACAGCATCGGCTTTTTGCACAATTTCACTTGTCAATCATTTGAAGTGAAATTATTTGAACCACTGGAGAAATGATGTAGATCTGCCAGTGTGCTTAAGAGGCTGAGAGATGTGTTTTCATATAGCTGGAAACAAGCGAGTGAGGAAGTGTCTCTATTGATCCCTCTGCCTGTAAATAAAACAGGGCCAATGAGCAAAAAGAAACAAACAACTCTGGCAGAGAGAACATGGGGAGAGAAAAAAAATCAATAGGTTCCCTCACTGGTGGGTCTTCTCTGGTCAGACTATTCTCTGCGGGTTAGGCTGTGTGCAGGCTGTAAGCAAGGGAGCACACAGTCAACATGCTCTTGATTTCCAAATTTCAGTTGTAATGGGGCTCTACAGAGAAAAGCAGCTCATGTGACCCACTCATCTCCCTGAGAAAAGGAAGCACAAGCAGATAACAGAGTTCAGAAAACACAAGGGCTGGTTATAACAGCCACAAATCAGTCCTGGGTCATGTTTTAAAGTGGCTGTTAACCAATTTTCTGTGTCAGTGTCAAGCTGTGAATAGTGCAATTTAGGAAGAGTTCTGTCTTCTTTAGCTTTGGAGGAGTTTTGTCAAGTTTGAGAAGTTTTACAATTTTTTTATTAGGGTTGAAAAGATTCGGGCTCAGCTGCAAAAACACTGACCATGTACTGTATAAAGATCGACCACACAGCTCCACCTCCATCCACCGTACAAAAATGAAGCAGTCTGATGATTGAGAGTTTTCTAACTTTTGTGTTACGTTTTCTCTTGTGGTTTCACTTCTACTCTGTTAATCTAGTGCACACAGATCTGCATTTGTAAACTATAGATCTTTACTGACTGTTATCCAAGAAATCGTGTTGTAAAAATATTTATTTGACATGTATTTTTGATTCGTAGCTTGGCCTATGTCCCATCTGTTTACATGGACTGTAAAGTGTACTGCTGCCAGCCAGTAGATGGAGCTTCACATGTCTTTGCTCCACTTTTAGGGAGCTATGATGTTGTTCATCCGATCATATGTATGCCAAACATAGACTGTGTATAGAATTGATGCCTTCTGCCTCCTAGCTGGGTGAAGTCACTCAGAGAACAGCATCCTCTAGCGACGGGCGGCAGTATAGGTCATAAATCCTGCCTCCTCCAGCCATCCTTATGGAGTTGTGGACAAAATTTAGAAATTAATAATGACATGAAGTTACTGTAAGACTGGTTTGTGCTCAAGTCCTCTTTTTTTCTGTGCTGCTCCATTTTTAAAAGTTATAAGGTGGTTCTATGATTGACACTTGATACAGCCTATGGGCGTACGAAGTTTAGAACCTTTGTCTGACCTTTAAACTTTTGGTGCACCAGTTTCTTTATTTATGTGTTTTACTGCAGTGTAGAAAGTAAAATATTTGTCACACAATTTCAAGCGGCACTCAGCTACACAAAGTTTGTTTTTTAGGACTTCTTTTGCCACCCATTGTCGGTTGTTCTTCCTCTTATCATATGTTTGTATCTGTAGTACACACTTCTTTACAAGAGATCATGAATGAAGAGATAATTCTGAATATGAAAATGATACCAATTGTATAATCCTTTTAGGTTTTAGAAGTAATCCTGTAAACTCAGAAAAAATATCCCTGAATCCCTCACAGTGTGGACAGAGAGGAGCCTACATACAGGAAGTGATATCATTCTTAGCGCAGTAAATTTAACTGCCTTGTTTCTAATGGTCCTCATGATGTATTTGTCTGTGGTGTGGTTAAAAACCAGGCCAGCGGTGGACACTGGGCTCTGCCTCTGCCTGCCTCTTTTCCTTGTTCCAGTTTTGCGGGCAATAAGGACTGCTGCCCGCCGCCCCCTATTTCCCATTAGCTGTTTTATTTCACGGGAAATTTGCTTCCTGCTTACTGTAATTGGTATCCAGGCACCTCCTGATGTGGGCATTAGGATTTTTATTACAATCTTTTATGCAGGTGAGAATGCGCATATATTACCCTTTCAGTGGCACATTATTTGATTCTCATTCACAATTATTTACCCATACAGAGTGTGAAACAACGTTAAAGATAGTAGCTAATATTGTTAGCTAAATGCAAGTGAGTAAAACTTATTTCCACACCCTAACTGCACAAAGATAATAAAAATATCATCCTCAGACTTTCAAATTTGGGGCTAGTTTTTCCTATTTTGCACTTCCTAAGAGACAGTGGTGTTTTAATATCAGTGTTAAGTGTCTTATACTCAAAAGCAGCACAGTAATGACAGATGATAATCTTCTTTACAGCAGGGGCATTTACAGGGGATGGCTTGGGGTGGCACGGGCCCTTTAATATCTGATTTGCCACCTTATAACTTCGATTAGGTATCTTCTTGCTAAGAGGCAGGATTTACATTTGAGCCAACTCAAGGGCTGTGTTGACTGACACCTTTTTTGTGTGTTTGCAGCAGTCTTTTACTATTTAGACCATGTGAAGCTGAGTGTTTTCAACTATGAGCACTCCAGCTGCAGCCATTTTTTTTATAGTTATGCTCTCAAATGCAAACAGTTCACATTTTCGAGCAACGTTGCACTGTTGGTGTCACTTCCTGACTACTGACCAATCAGAATCAAGAAGGGACTAGATCCATAAAGGAGAGAGAATGATCTTACTTAGGGTGACCGTACGTCCTCTTTTACCCGGACATGTCCTCTTTTTGGAGGGCTGTCCGGTCTTGTCCGGGCAAGTTTATAAAATCCTTCAAACATCCAGGGTTTGGTATGGAAGATTTGAGTTTGTGTTGCATGGACTTACTGAGTTAGTAGTGTGCAAAAGACACTTGATCCGACCTGAAAAACTCTGCTCTTGTTCTTCCCTGAGCTGCATAACCCTGCAAAAGTCTGTAATGGGCTGGCCTGAGGTCTCGCTACAAACAAGCAGCTGCTGGAAGAGAGTAGGTGAATTGTGTTTAGTCTCTTTGTGAAATAAATTAAGCAAAGTTAAAAAGATGTTTGGTGGCTAGTGCTGGTAGTCCTGGACCCTATATGTACTGTTGATGAAGTTAGGTGCTGTTCTGAACATTATTTGTGGCTATAGAGTGGCGTTTTGGTTGAGTGCGTGGCTCTTGAGACCGCTGTGTATTGCTATTATGTGGTCATTACTAAAGTTGGTATAACTAGAGAAGCAAGCGGTCAGCAACATTAATTTCTCGGGGGGGTGTCTAACTTGGTGTGTTTGACCATAACTTAATTTAAGCCGAAATATCTCTTTAACTACGCCTGACTCAGTGACTCCACCCTTGCGTTGTCATGTCCTTTTTTGAGGGGGGTTCAGAATATGGTCACTCTATCTCACTTGTTTTTTTTAGGTGAATTTTACAGGACTAGAGCTGCTCCTTATGTCATGACACAATTTCTATCATTTGATTTTAGCTTTTTTTGTAAAAAGTCTCTAAAGGAAACAAAAATAAAGCATAAAGAGCAATGTGACAACACTCTCAACCGAGCAAGAATAAACATTTGAAACTGAGGTTATGAGCACTGCCAGTATATAAAAATGCCTTTATGGACATGGTTCTGATCTGGGTTGACAAAACAGCTTTTGAGGTGCTTAAATATAGCTTATACATATAGCGTATACATGACATCTACATGTCTTTCCATGCTACTTGTAGATCCTGGCAAGCAAGTGTCCAATCCAAAAATTGTTAATTTACAAATCTACAACAACAACAGGACCACACACAGCCTGTTCTTTACTCTTATTTGTCCATGTAGCAAGTACAAAAAGAGTTAGTCTTACGTCCCGATAATTAGCACCACCTTTGCCCTTTTAATTCAAAGCATTTCTAAGGATTTGGTTACTGCAAATTGGTCATCAATGGTGCGTTTGGAATTCAAGACACATGCGGTATTGAATGGAGAAATTTGCAGCAAGTCTGTCTCCAGCTAAGGCCAGAACTAGGCGCCATAATGATATTCATTTTCAAACAGGAGAACATTCTAATGGGCAATTAAGATGATCAAGCCTGCCAAGATCCACGTGAAGAACGGAGAGCTGGTGCCAGTGATTACGTGTCCTCCGCCCCTGCCTGCTTCCTGCGCTGGCCCGGGCTTTGTCTTATGTGTGTGCATAAGTAGCAGGGAGGGAAAGAGGGAAAAGGCTCCAAAAGCACAATGTAATTGAACTTTCCACATTATTTCTCACTAATATGTGCTGCCACTTGGTCTCATTAGTGGAATGATGTGCTCTGCCATTCTGAAATGAACTCTTTGCCCGAGTAATTAAGGCTCCTAAAGTTTCTAGTCCTTTGTTTAAAGAATTCGTCCTTGTGCTCTCCATGCCCCATCAGCTGCCTAATTAGCAGGACCTTTGTGTGATTAAAAATTCTCACAGAGATTCCGTTGGATATTTTCCTCTGTTAATGAGTGTTTGTGGACAGCTGGGAACAGGCGCGGCCTCCCTCCTCGGAAGACCTCCTGTGCATTGGGCAGACCTCTGTCAGGGCCCGAGAGTGAGAGCTGTCATTTCTGTAATGGGGATGGAAATTGGTCAAAACCCACCAAGGCCCCCACAGGAATGGAAATGCCTTGAAATATAAATGAGGATGAATATTCATATTTTTCTACTTCGATAAAAAAAAAGAAGAAAAAAAGTGCTGAGTATTAATATACATGTCTTTCTGTTCAAGCAGGAACTCTATGTGCTTTGGCTGCCCATTAACGCAGCCCTTGGCTTCATTTGCTATTATCCTCAGGTTCTTTTCCTCCCTGAAGTTGGGGTCACCCTCTCCACTGAGAATTGCACATTGGAGGCTTCCCTTTTGTTACTATTCTCCCACTTAGTTAGCGTCTCAGAGAGAGAGAAAGAGAAGGCCCTGAAACCGCTAGAAAAGACGTTTAATGAAGCCCACTCGGAAGTAAGGTAAGCAGGGGTCAAATCCAAATGAAAGGAACAAGCCTGCTACGTGGGCAGTTGGAGGACAGCAGAAATCCAGGGGGAGAGAAAAGGGGGGACTTTCGAGGGGGAAAGAAGGAGTCTACATCAGTTTAAGCTGCCGGGACAGATGCCCTTCAGCCTCGCAGATGGTTTCTAGCTTCCACTCTGTCTTCATTTGTGTAAGAAAAAATGTTAATGCACCTGTTCGCACAATACCTACATCTATATTTTAATAGTGAGTTGAGTCTTCTTCAAAAAGGGAGGGAGTTTTGAGTGTTCGCTGCTGTAACAAACCTGCTACAGGAAGAGGCTGCCACCTTACAGCCAAGTGTTGCTTCAGTGAGGATGGAGGTCACGGACGTAACTTTTTCAAAAGCCCGTTTTGGTCCCCTGCAGTTTTAACCGTCTGAAAACAATCTTACTTTATGCTTTAGCAAACTGATACACGACAGGCACTAGGACCAAACGGCCGCTCAAGCCGAAAACTTGTTTCCCTCGCCCACAAGGTCCTTGATTGGCTCTGCTCTTTTGATCTGGCTCTTTTGGTGTGTGATTGGATATCCCTGCTGTCAGTTATTCCATGCCCGCCATACAAGTGTTTTGCACGTTGCTCGTCAGTCCGTCAACATCGCTATTTGCCGATATAAGTTTACAGGAGGGCAGTGTTCATTTTCCCTCCGTAACGTCACATTCATCTGAGGTTTCATTTACATCCCTCGAATACCTCGAGTACCTGGATTACAAATAAGGATCGGAATTTTCTCTGCCTCGAATACTCGTTTATAAGCTCAAATCGTCACTGTTTGCACGGATTCTTCTGAAGGCGACACAATGCGCTTACGTCACCACGGGTTGTGAGTTTAAATGAGAAATTATGCAAATTAGGCCATGACATCATCTAGCGACTTCTAGCTACTTTTACGACAGCCACTTGCGACTTTCCTTACTGAGGAGTTGCCAACACTGTTTTCTTGTGCAGAGCTCCAGTTGCTCATTAGCACTTAGCCTCTGAGTCGTGGGCGGAGACAGCGCAGGTAACATAGGAGCTATTCAGCTCACAGACGCTAATGTCTTTGGGGGCATGATGAAAGTTAATATCATAACTAGCTTTCTTACGAGCATTGCAATCTGCTTGCCCACATGCTCGTTCTGTGATTGTCCTCTGTTTCTCCGAGTCTGGCCTTCATTACGGGGCTATAGGAAATCTAACTTTATGTGAGTCTGCGTTTGGGTCCAATTACTCAAGTTATCGATAGAATATTCGGTAGAATACTCAATAACTTAAATATTTGATAGCTGCAGCTCTACATCCCTGTATCAGGCTTGTACTCCCATCCACCCGCTGGCTGTATTGCCTCCTCAGTTACTGTGTTAGCAAGACGTGCTGTTTGCTAGGCTGTATGTCTCAACAGTTCTCAACAGTACTCAGGTCACAACAGTACACGTGTCCCCCCACCTTTGAAATCAAAATTTTGTCTATGATGGAGGGACTCAGGGAATCAAAGTAAAACAGTTAAAGTGATGGAGAAGTTGACAGATTTATTAGAAGATCATTAAGAATACACAGAAAGGCTTAATTGGCTGATTAGTATTTCTATTTTTAAGACTTGGATCTCCAGAGAAAAGACCGCTATGATGTGACGGCTTCATCTCAGAAGGATTTGCAGCTGAGGGGCATATTCGGCTTTCAAGATAAGATCTTTTAAAGTTCTTCATGAACAAAGGAACAAGGAGTGATAATTAACTTTGCAGTGTGATTTTCAGAGCTCGATGTGTGTGCTGAAGATAAAATCCTAAGTGCGAGTCAACAAGATTGGATTGATTATTAAGAGAAGAATTAGAAACCGATGATTTCGTATTTCCGGGGTTTACAGGTTGCATCATAGATGTTTTGACCTGATGCCCTTGCATCATAGTATTTATAATTAGCATATTTTCATTTAATGGACGTCTTTTCATCTTTAACTCTCCCCTCACTCAGCATTAGAAGATATTAAGGTGCCTTGTAAGAGTGTACCTTTAAACCTCCTCTATCAATCTACAGTTAAAAGCTGGGTCCTATTTGAATTGAGAGAAATTTCCTGGATGCATGGAGCTCAGGGTAATTTGTTTGTTTTTAATTAAAATCTAATGCAGCTTTCTCAGGGCCTGGCAACTCCGCAGCTCTGCCCAGTGACTGGGGGATATTTAATAAGCTGCAGTGCTGAAAGTTGTTTCATTAGGTGTGAAAAGGGCTGATAACTCAATAGCCAACAGCCAAACATCCTCTCTGTGTCGGTTTCCTGCCTCTTTAATCTGTTTTTCATTCTGCCTGGCATGCTGGAGCAGTACAGGGGACTTCACAAAAAGGAAAAGACATTCATCACCATCGGGCCTCCAACAGACCGGGGTGATGGAGCGAGCCAGTTTGGCTGAGGAAGGAGACGATCAGACTGCAGAGCACGGCTGCCACAGCACCTCGAGTGAACTCCAAACAAAATGTGTGTTTGTGTAGAACCAAAAATCATAAAGCTTTAGGAGCGCTATCAATATTGTCTCATTTATCAGCCAATGATATTGATCAACAGCCTTTGGCACCATCATATCAAATTTTGTTACAAATTTAGTTCAAAATCAGTGCAGATCTCTAGAAAGCCTACAAACAAAGCTAACTAAAGCCATGCTAGTGTCACCAGTGAATATATACCAAGTTGATTTTATTGGACAAAAAGTTGGCAGCACTTTTTTTCTCCAGCTGATGATAATATATCACTATCTATATAGCACATATCTATGTTTCTGCCTCTTTAAAGTGAGTCCTCTTTTTGCTCCTTTCAGCTGTAAGGCTTTTCATTGCGACACTTCTTCACTGGAGGTCGTGCTGGACTTGAAGGCCTGTTTTTTTCATGTGCAACAACACTAAAGCAAAAGACAAATTTCATAAGTCAGTATCAGAGATCAACAAGGCGTCTCCTTGGAAAGAGTCTCTTCTTGCACCTGCAGCTGATCAGCGTTGTCAAGCTGCACACAGCAGAAAAGTGTGGTAGGATGAAGTCACAGGAAGAGGAGAGGCAGATCAGTTTTTCAAAATAAAACACCAAAAGCAGAGTATCACTCACATCAAGCAACACTTCACTTCATATTGAAGTCGTTACTTATATTTATACAACAACAATAACAAAAACTTTTGAAGGCCGTTAAATCAACAATGTTTAATTGACGCTTCACTTCTGAGAGATTCTTGGTCGGGTTTGCAGCAGTTACAGGTGTTACATTGGCGAGACAAGACCTTGAATACCTGCAATTTAAAGATTCCTAAGAAAATGGAGGTATTTCTTAGCTTCTTCTCCACATTTGAAACACAACATAAAGAACTATTTGAGCATCTGGTGTTATTTCCTCGTCTGGTAAATTCATTCCCTGTCTGAACCTCTAGTGGAGAATGGATTAGTTAATCATGCTCACAAACCTGTTGATTAGTTGTATATCTTTGCTCCAAAAATTGGTCTATAATACAGATTGTTTTTGTTCTTTCTTGGGTTGTGTGCCCCTTTTTAAGACAGGAGGAAGAGGGAGTTGGGAAAGACACACAGCAGAGGACCACAGGTTGGAAACATCACCTGCTTTGAGGACTGTAGCCTCTTTACTAAGACACATAATTTGACCGCAAAGCCAAACTAGCACCCTAGTTTGACAGTTTTTTGATCTGTAAATCTAAACATGTTAAATCTGGGTACGTGTGATAAACTGTAATCTGTATGTTCTTACTTATTCGTTGTTTTTGACTTGTTCACGCACAAACACTCATGTTATTACCGTGATCTTTGTTTCTTGTAGTTTGCGTCTTCTGAGTGTTAGAAAATGATCGAGACATTCATAAAAAGCCAGAAAGAGCAGACCTCTAATGAACAGGTCTGTCTGTTTTAAACACACCGGTGTACATCGTCATATCACTCCCTGTCTGCAGAGTTGCTCGGCTCTGTTGAGGCAGTAATGTTGTGGGCATATCATTAAAGTAAAAAAAAAAAAAAAAACACCACAGAGTTATTTTCTTCTACCTGAGAAATGTGACAGGCCAAGTATCTCTCTGCCTCTTTTTTTCCCCCCATACTGAATAGATAGCACAGGCCCTAATTTGCTGCTAGAGATGTGTGGCATAGTCGAGTGTTCCCCCCTCCCTCTCTCTCCCTCCCTCCCTCTCTCTCCCTCCTTCAGGGAGGGTTTTTTGAAGCTCTTACAGTAATAAGGCGACAAGTGTGCCTTCATGTGTTGAACTACATCAAGCCCACTAATCCTTGTAGATTGAAGCCGCCCACTGATTTAGATTGTCATTATGTGTTTCATAAACGTTCCACTCTGAGGTTTTATATTCAAAAATTGTGGAGAGGTGGAGGTGGAATAGATGGTGTAAATGGGCCTTTCATTACCGTTCATCCCTCTGCATTCACAGTTTAAACAGAGCGATGTAGGTGTGCTGAACAGCTCTGTTCCACCTGAGATGAAAGGCTATTTACATCCAGCAATGATGATGATGATGATGATGATGGCTGTGGGAGCCGGCATCGTTTCCAAGCGACCGGGTTTCCCCCACTCGCCGTCATTTGACAGGCTTTAAAGAGCACACTGTTAGCGCTCTGCAGACATTGTGACCATCACGCCTAATTGACCGGAGGGGCTGTGCCTTAAGTGAAACACAAGTATAACAACTGCAGAAAATGAACCTCTTCCTTCACATGGACTCGACAGTGCAGACAAATCACAGGTCACCACTTAAAATGTGTGAAGCCGTATAATTGTCTAATTTGAGCTACACTGAGCCTGATCTTTAAATGTGTAAACTATATAAGAAAGTCGACCAGAAGAACGACTGTAAAGCCTGAAGGAAGCGGTTTTATTCTTATTTCATGTCGATCGCTGATAAGTGTTATTCATTTCAATGAGTGAGTCAATTAAAATGGAGTTTTATCTAATTTGATAGTTAAACACAATTAAAAAGAGTTTAGACCGAAAACTCTGCATTAGTAGTGTGGTTAAATTTAATCTTCCACTTTTTTTTTTCCCCGGGTGTTGGATTAACAGGATTGAAACTTTGTCTTTTAATTGCACAACTCTATTGGGCTATTTAATTAGCTGCTTTTACTGCAAAGACATTTGCACAAAGCAAAGTTTCCCATATCCCAGAAAATAAATGAATAATTAAAACAAATGTATGCTTAAAGGCAATTAGAGTCAGCTACTACACTGCTATCACCTGTCCCTAAAAGTGTAAGTAAATGTAAATGTGCACACAGTTACCAACTCGGGGTCCTGCGGGTGAAAAAAAAAACTGCTCCACTGCAAACTAGAAGTATGAAAATAGAGTAAGTGAAACAGGCTTCTCCATTTTTCATGAATAAGGTCACTTATCTGTGAATGTAATGTCACCAAGTTCTCTTCATCAATTCAATAACAGAGCAAAAGTGAAAAAAAAAAAAATAGTTGGGTCATTTCTCTGTAATACACCCCTGGGCTTTTTATTATGACTTCATTTCCCGTTGTAATATTGGAACGTCTCTATAATTGTAAAAGTGTAATAGACTCTAATATAATTTCATTTTGAACCCTGAATGGTCCATGCCATCTCTGCTCAATTTGAGTAGAATAATGATTTTTAATGTCCACACATGGCTTCCTGTGACCTTATTCAATCTCAGGGCTGATCAGGAAATATATTGATTCAATTACAGCGCTGATGACAAGCGAACAGAGGAGAGGAGGGAAAAAAGGTCAGCATATATTTGAAAATGTAAATCTTAACAATGTCTTTTGGGTTTGCTGAAAAAAAGCCATTATCAAATGCCATTTGGCTGCAGTGGCATGTAGCCCTCTGCCTTTTTCTCCCACACCGATGGGAATAGTCGGAATATTTTGGATATCCGTTGTGGATTTTTCCTTTGTCAGCGTGTGAGTTATATTCAGAGCATGTGCCTCTATTTGCCATGATTGTGTGGAATGTAATGGCTCACATTATTTCTTTAGCACCACATGTCCAAAAGTGGCCTTTTCTGAGACTTCCTAATAACCTTGAGGTAATGATTTCTCTCATGCTTTTTTATGTACAGACTGTTCTTTTGCTGCATAAGCTGCTCTATAAGCAAATTAGCCTGTCTGTGCTCAAACATTGAACAAAGCTCTCAAATTCATTCCCTCTCAAATTACATGCACACCACACCGGGCTCCACTAATTATTTGTTTGGTCATTAAAAACTCATTAAATTTAAATTGTTCATTTGCATACCACTGTGTGTTGCATCATAAATTATTAATTGAAGATAAATAAATGAATTCAATTAGAATTATAAGTAATGTAACATATGCAGCAACAGAGATCTGCTGCTTGTCTTTCTTTTGACATTGAGGCTCTGTGCCTGCAACAGCAGTGTGCACGAGGACCTTACGCACAGAAAGCATCCTCGTTAAACGGGTGAACAAAATGTGGATTCCAGAGAGCAGATTTGAAGTGCAGCTGATGAGTGCAGATCACAGCTGCACGGCCAAGATGAACATGCTGCTAAATTCTTTCTACAGACTCAAAAGTGGGAAATATTTTTCCTCTCTTCTGTTTTACATTTCACTGATTAACTCACTCCCCTCCCCTGCTGTCACTGTTTGGCTTTGATGAATTTGAATAAATTGACTTCTTCTCTTGCTGACAAATATTCGAGCGCTGCAGCCAAAGAAAGGCAATTTTCCTTAACCCAACTCATTACGGCACATCTGCATGTGTTTTGTGGTCAGATCATCCTGTCTCAGGGCTGGAGTAATACTCCAGCTCATTGCGAACGATTACTCTGCAACCCAACTCTGCTGCTTTTACTTTGTCTGCGGCTGTTGCTTTACATGCCCACCATTTTTCAGTCCCGGGGATTGGTAAATGTTCGCCCTTTTTCAAATCACTTCATTAATTAAATGGGATTGGGGAAGGTTTTGAGCTAATGGATTAGACTGGAGCTGGCTGGTTCAGGCCTTTTACCAGAGGTCACATTTCATTTGCTGCCTATGTCAAGCGACCAGCAGCGAGGCCTCAGAGGCAATCTAATCAATGTCTGCGTGCTGTAGCCCTTGAATGAATCCATTAAAGTTATGTGGATGCATCCTGCACAGAGAAAAAAAAAGTCTCCTGATACCTCTGATAGAAATTAGCCGTTCTCCAATTAGGAGAGAGGCTGGGCTCATTCTGGACGCCAGCCAAAGCAGAATTAATAGGCCATCAGAGCCTCTTGTGTGTTAAATCCCATTTGTTCGCCCATGCTTTATGAAAGCTCCTCCTCTGTTTCTGCAGGCCTGGCGTGAGACCCCCGAACACCCACCACAAAACTTCACTCATTAAATAAAGTTCTGGGAGGAGACGAGACAGGGAGGGCTAGAGGAGCTACAATTTAGGCCCCGGCTGTCGGAGCTGATGATTCGGACAGAGCTGTGGTTGCGATTGCATTTGGGGTTTGGATGGACTTAGTCTGCGGCCAGGAATGGAGCTAAGAGGACTTTAGCAGGACACTGGGGGGGACTGTAGTCACACGGGCCTCTTCAGCACCAACTTTATCTCAGCAGTGTCCGCTAATCCCACAAATTGATCCTCAGTGTTTCTGTGTTTAAGTGGAGGAAAAGCTTGGGCCAAATCTCTTTGGAAAAGGATGTCTGAAATGCCTAAACCTATCAGAGGGAGAGGTCTCACCCTAAAAAATTTCAAGCACTCCGCGGCTCACGATCATTATATTCTGTATGCCTGAAAACACGCGGCATCATGAGATAATTACTGGACATAAACTTTACACAAAGAGTAACCGCTTCTGGCATGCCTGACTCATGAAGTCAACTCTGAATTTGAAATTTGTTACCAAGAACAAACCGTGCTTTTCTGGAGATGTTTTTCATCACTTTCCATCATTGTGTTTACACTTGATCAGCCTGGGTTGGTAGAGCCAATTAACACTGGAACTGATGGACCTTTTTAACTCACTACTTTTAAAGACGCTTTAAGGTCGACTCCAATATTCAACGATTTTTAAACAAAGTGCTGGACCTTCGGCATTTGATTTGACAAAACCAAGAAGTTTTGGTATTTTTGTTGCAAACTTATCCACACTGAGATCGCATTGTGTTAATCGTATTTTTAACTGTTATTAAAAGCAGAATCACACATCAGCAGGGATAAGAACAACAGATAATATATTTGATTCTTTTAACATTTAGGGCCAATCCCAATCGTCACTTTTACCCCTTCACCTTCATCTTACCCCTTTGTCTACAGCGAAGGGGAAGGGGTGAAAACATGTTTCTAAGAAATAAGATGGAACTCGCTATGTCATCATGCTTTGCTTCTTGCTGGCTGTGTCGTAGGCTGATGTGACAGAACCGGTAATCAAGTCGGAAAACAACCTTCTGTTGTAATGTTTAGCAATTGTCGGCTGTTGTTTGCAATAGCAGTCTGACATCAGTGTAGCTATCAACAGCTACAGCTTCGCTAGCTAGCTTGTCATAACGCACGATTTTAAAACGTGAACAATTCCTAACATAAGCTAATTTACGTGAAGTGGCAAAGGATTAAATGTATGATAAAAAAAACAAACCTACAAGTGTCATTACTATGAAAATCATATAAAAATTTTAACCCTTACTTCAAGCTCGGATGAGTCCATCACTGGGTGCAGCGGAGTTTCGCAGCTCAAGGAAGAACATTTATGATCATTTCTTCATGGAAATGCAATCAGACTGAGATGCTAAGGCAGAACAACTACTGCTTCTGCAGTGCAAAATGATTAATATGATGATAATTACTTCAAGGAAATGATAAAGTAATGATCGTAACTCCGCTGCACTCTGTGATCAACTCGTCTGAGCTCTCCCTACAAACAAGCGGCTGCTGGATGAGAGTGGGTGAGTTGTGTTTGGTCTCTTTGTTAAAGAAATCAGGCAAAGCTAAAAAGAGGTTTGGTGCCTAGTCCTATGGCTGGGACCCTATGTGTACTGTTGATGAAGTTAGGTGCTGTTCTGAGCATTATTTGTGGGTATAGAGTGGCGTTTTGGTTGAGGTTTGCGTGTGGAGACATAGATCCTTTTGTATTGCTATCGTGCGGTTGTTGCTGAAGTTGGTAAGACTAGAGAAGCAAGCGGTCAGCAACATTCATCTCTCAAGGGGGTGTCTAACTCGGTGTAACGGTGTGTTCGACCATAACTTAAATTTACGCTGGAATATTCCTTTAACTTTGTGGAGAATTGGGACACCCCTTAACTTGATGTGAATGTGCAAAACAGAGGGCTCAGGGGTAGGCTTGGGTTTGGCCCTTAATCTGCAAACTTTGACGATAGTTAATCTATGATTATTGATCAAATTAAGTGCAAAACGCTGAAATGTCTTTAAATTTTTACATTGGAACTCCTATATGCACTACCCAAACTATGCTGTCTTCATATTGAGACTCTGCACAGGGATTTATTGGCGAGAAAAATGATTGCCTACAGAGATGCATTTTCTATTCCTTTGATCTGAACATTGAAG
The DNA here is from genome assembly GCA_962446985.1 of Xyrichtys novacula. NCBI lineage: Eukaryota > Metazoa > Chordata > Actinopteri > Labriformes > Labridae > Xyrichtys > Xyrichtys novacula. The sequence continues at coordinate 33,344,480 of OY660864.1, read as the reverse complement.
GTGATCAATACAGATCATGGATCAGCTGTGATCAAAACTTTGGAGGTTTGATGTACTCTGTATTGAACTGACGTTGAGAGAGAAACCAGCAAACAAACTTTCTTTGAGGATCTTTCTGCCGAATAGGAAGCTTCTTCATGCAACAAAAGCAATGACTCACCTTTACTTGAGCAGTGATGACCTCTAATGAATTGTTGCCCCCAAAATCAAGCAGCCAACCAAACAGAAACAGGGATGTGCATCTCAGAGGGGAGGCCTTAAACTGCTGCGGTACAGAGAAGTTTGTGTACTGAGGCCACTGGAGGGCCATTACAGCTCAACCGTTCTTTTCACTGCGCTGATAAACAACAATTCCCAGAGTATCCCCAGTCCTCCATTGTCCAAATTTACATGAGGTTTGGGGGATTTAGTCCACGTGTTATGGAGGTCATAGAAAGTGTGTATAACCCCACACACACACACCTACACAGAGCACAAGGACAATGATGAACACGACTCTTCCCTAAAAAAAACACCTTAGAAAATTTAAACACAAACTTTGAACACGCTTCAAAGCTCAAACTCACCTGAACGTATATAAACTGTATTCATCCCTCCTGAAAAATGCACATGCAGACGTGTTTTCTCTCTTCTGTTACAGACACACTATATGTAAATGAGATCTAAAATGGCTCTCATGCCTGCCCTCTTCCTCCGGTGCCAGAGTCACGCATCATTGTCAGCAGCCAGCAAAACAAGATGAAATAAAATTCTAAGCCGTCCTGGCAGTCAAGGACACCATTCCCTCACCGTAATAGCCTGTATCGCCTAGCCACTCCATGTGTAGCTTTTCTTCATTGCTCTGGGCTTTTATTCCTGGCAATAAGCTCTTTATCACTCCTCAACACAATTCATTTAAAACCACCGTCAAGAAGCAATCAAACCTTAAGTAAGAGGATTCAAAGTCAGTGTGTTATTGTTAAGCAAAGTAGCATTACTTCATTTCCATAATGCACCCGGACAGAGATGCCAAATAGGTAATAATAACAGAACAGTATGCATGAAATAAACAGTTAATATTTTCTCATTTTTGCACGCTTAGATGTAAACGCAGCACTTCATCTTTCCCTCTTTTGTTTCCTCCTCTCTTTTTTTGCACATTTACCTCTTTCCTGCTTCCCAGAATGACATTATGTTTGGGTTAGTTGTCTTTCTGCCTTGGACACCTATGATTTAGCAATTCTTGACATATCCATTACACCTCACAGATTGGCTGTTCTCTTTTTTGCTTTGCCTCGGAAACCTATAGAAATGACATGAACCCTTCCCTTTTTTTTTCTCCGCTCAGATGTCCTCGATTCACAGCTGCCGCTCGAAGAAAGAAGTAGATTGTAATTTCAAGAGTATTCTGGTACTATTAACTATAGCAACAGCTAGGGCAGACATCAATCTGGACAAGGTCTTTTTGAACTGCGTCTCAAAATGCAATGCTATTGTGTATCTTTCTCTGCCCTGCACAGCCATTCAGATTGCTGCTTCTATGATTTATTATCTGCATTATTTTTGTCTCCATAGCAGTGTTCAGAGAACGGTTCACCTGTCATCATTATCCGTCTTTTCCATGTTGATTGCAAAGGTTGAAAAACATTCTCTCTTTTTTCCTCTGTTCTATCAGTTTTATAACGGGTGAAATAATAAAACGAATCAATGTCATGATCACCACAATCATCCTCAACCTCCTCCCCATCTTTATTGTGGAAAAAGCTTTAGCTTCCCGGGGCGCCTCAGTCCTCCTACAGTTTTGCTGCAATGTAGATTATCTTAATACTCGTGTTTTTGCAGTGCGATTACATTCCTGACCTGACATGACAGTAATTGATCCGGTGACATGGTAAGTTCATTGTGCAACAACTGCATTAACCTATGACTGGATTCTGAAAAAAACACTCAGCTGGAGGGTTGTAAACATTCCCCTATCAATGAATGTGGCATCCATAATGCTCAGAGAAAGATTCCTGAGCAGATAAATCATGTTACTGTAGATATGAGCTGCAAATCTTTATTTGCTCAATCTATTTAGACGTCCCACCTCAACTTAGAGGAAGAACTTTGCTCTATGAGGAAAGTTTGTGAACAAACAGCTGGAAAATTGTGGAGAAAAGGTCCTGAAAAAAAGTCATGTTTAAACGTGCAAAATTTCTTGATCCGATTAAAGATTTGAGGGATTGGATAATCTGAATCCACTATTTATATGGGTGCAAAATCAAATAATCCGATCATGACGAGCATAGAGATTTGTCTTATTTCGCTAAAACAACCACAGAAGAAGAGCTGTGTTTACGCCTGCACTGTCAACAAACCAACAAACGCCGTAGTGGCTCACTCTATCCAATTCAGGAGTTTCCCCTCAATGTTTTCACTAGATGGCGCCCTTTCATACTTATTTTACTGTTCTGTCAAAGGTTGCACTGTGCGTGCAGATGTGACATTATTACACTGTATGTGCGCCTTGTTATGTTATCGGAGGAGCAGACACGGCACCTGCGGTTGTGTTTTGTGCCGGGGTGTTAGCAATGGACCCTTCTGTACTGGTCTCAAAATAAGACTAAGGCTAAAGAGTGAAGATCGAGTCAGATTAGAGAGTCACAATCGGAATGAGTGTTTACATTGACGTGTTTCAGAATAACGATCCACATTACAATTTCATTCCAATTGAGCTGTATTGGATCAGAATCTTCCAGTCGACATGTTTACGTGATGTATTTTTATTCCGATCGAGCCTTTATTCTGATTATTCGTGCCCATGCAAACACAGATATTGTCTCAAAAATTCAGGATTGCATGTGAGAAAAGGTCTTCTATTTGTTTTTCATACATGCTCCTATCTTTAATTATGTATGATGAGGTCTCCCTCCACGGACAAATTAACTGAGAAGTATTTAAGTTCAGATCATCATCAGTAACCCAGTACGAGGTGGTGTTTGTTAATCATGGTTAAAAGTGTGATGGTTTAATTTTGTGTCCACTCTGCGCTCCATCCAGTGCTTTCGTTTAATACACCAACTTCATCACCAGGGAGATTAAGGCTAATGCCTTAAGGAGCACAGCCCAAAATTGAAAAGAATTAACTGTAATTAGCACGCTAACAAATGGCTTATACCAAGGCAGTTGTAACATTTTCATTAAATAACCTGTAATCTTACTCTTGAGTGCCTCTTTTGAAATTATAGCAAATTTGGGGTATGTTATTTCAATATCAGTCCATTCACTTAGGTAAAAATCCCATATGTGAAATAAAAGCAGGTTGGGGAAAAAAAGCTTTTTTTTTTCTGTCACAGCTCTGATGTTCCCACTGGGGTCTTTACATTTTGTGCAACATCCTGCTGAAGACAGGTAGGCCTACATCAAGCACAGCATCATTACACCAACAGCACAGCCGCAGCAGGCAGCAGGGCACATAAAAGAGCCCGCTAACTGTTCTTTCAGCCTGTAAACCCAGCTAATTAACAGTAGCTTCATGTTTTGTGTATGTTGCCAGCTCTGTGTGCTTCCTCGAGGCCACAGGATGTAAGCCCATGCAGCAACAATCTGCAAGCCAATAGTCACAGAAAGAAAAAGGAGAGAGACAAGCAGCAGTAAGCAGGGATTTATTGGCTCTGATAGTTATTGGATGCTACATTTCTTTTTCCATCTTTTCTCACCTTCTGCGTGCCGTTGCTTCTGCCATCAGCAGTGTCTCCCCACACCAACTGTAATGAAAACAATAATAATGATAAGAATAGCATCACTTCAATCTCACTTTCAGTGATTACATTGTTCCACCCGTTTCCGTTTCTGCTTAAATTATATTTAACTTCATCTGCTGTGGTCAGCAAACAGGATTACTGGTACTTATCTGAAATGAAAGTGCATTTTTAACGCACTTTAATAACGAGAGTGGAAAATCCAGTCCATAGCAATAAAGCTGAAACTAATTCATTTCAATGGCTGTCGGCGCAGAGTGTTTCAATTCTTCCTCACATGCCTGTTACCGCGGCTAAAAAACTGTACGAGGAAGGAAGCGGAGGGCCATTTGTGTAATCTGAGGCAGCCTGACATGAACGTGGCGATCACAGAAACACTGAAAAATCTTCATCCAGCTCTTGAGAGCCTCTTCAGAGAGCCACTTAAAAGCAACCCACATCATCAAACTCGGCAACTTTTCTTAAAAGTCTCGAGCTGAGTGGAGGGTGAAGGGGTGGACGGGTAAGATGGAGGAGGGAGAAAGTTCTGCATGTCCTCGTGCATTTAAAGCGGTCAGCAGTTTGAACCTGTCCGTGCCTCCTGTTCCATTATGGAATAGTAACACAGGGGCCTGTTTGTTCGCCAAACACAATTAACAAGGTTTCTGGTGCACATCAATACTGCTATTTGCATAAGGTATTGATCTGAAGTCCTTATAATCACAAAATGTTAATTGCACCAATTAATTCTCAATCTGTTTGTGCCCTTGTCTGGCCGCCTTGAGCCCTGAAGGTCAGTGTGAAAATGAACTGCTCTTTGATTCTCCTCCAGGAAAAGATTTTTTCTCAAGACAACACAGTTTGCTACTCTGGAAATCAAAAGGCCTCCACCATCCTTTATCATTATTATCATTCCCTGTGAGTAGCAGCTAATGGGGTTGAAATCTTGTGATCTGATTTGTCCTTTTAAACAAGGTTTTTCTTGTCTCGTTCATTAACCAGGCCTGTCTCCTCTTCTCTGCAGAGGCTCGGCTATTTACACCTCAAAGACACAGTATCCCCTTTTATATTGACTAATAAGTCATTTTCTGAGACAATGCATCGCCCATTTGATTCATGGCCCTTACTCAGTGTTTCTCTCTGTCTCTGGTCCTGCTGCTACACCATGTTATTACATGCTGAAACATGACCTCCTGCTTTATTGTCTGTTTGAGATGATCAGAATAATAAGTCAGAGCTGTCGACTCTGCGGCTCCTCTGTCTGTGATGGGTATGCAGGTAGGCCTCCTTTCTTTGTTGTTTGTTATGCTCATCTTTCCCCCCTGACACCACAATCAGAGTATATAGGATTATATTTACATTTCACATGTAGCAAGATTAAAAAATATACTACTTCTTTAAGGTCTCCACATAGATTATATTTGTGCGCTGGCTGTTTTCTCCCGTATTGATTGGAGTCTCTGTTAATTGCTTTTCCCTCTTTCTTAATACAGTCAACAACAAGATTACAATTAAAGGTTTTGCGGCGTGTTTCACTCAGCAATATCTGTACATAACAGAGCAGAAGGACCTCTCTTCCAGTCCCCGTCATCCATGCCTGAACACAGCCAAATGACAAATGAGCTGCCCTGTGTGAAAGATGAATTTCAATCCACTACACCTGTGCCACCCCACCAAATGAAAGGACTGATTGCCTCCAATTGCATATTTAAAACGCTTAATTCCTCCATTAAGAAACCTATTTACATGAATTAGGGACAATTAGCATTTTCAGACCCACTTCAACTTTGTTCGCCCCCATCCATTAACATTTGAAAGTGTCGGCTGCCAGACACGAGAAAGCCCCTCTATCTGATTTGCTGACCCCCTCTGACGGCTGCCTGCACGAACTTTTTTATCTGAAGCACCTCGCTAAAGGAAGGGGCTGACCACGGGTCTGCTGGAAGTCACTTCATTATTGTTAACCAACAAAAGCCAGTGAATGAAAGACAACACAGTGAAGGGCAAAGGATGTCTGAATTGGAGAGGCTCGGGTGCAGGTCTCAGACCTAACACACCTTTTATCTGAAGGATATTATATTAATTGTATGCAGCAGCACTCACAGGTCACCCACTAATAGCACGTTAAGGGAGTCGAGAGAGAAAGAATAATTGTAACCTCTAAATTGTTGGTCATTAAGTCGAAATATGGAGGTTTCTTTTTATAAAATAAAAGACATAAGTGTCAAGATATAAAAGTTTTACTTTACTAAAGAAAATAGATCTTGTAGAGTCAACCTCAGGGGCTAAAAAGAAAGACGGGTACTGAAGTGTAAAACTGTAGTTCCCTAAATGACCACTTGAGGCGGGCTCTTAAAGACAGTAAGCCTCCATTTACCCATATAAAAACACACAAATTTAAGACAGTTATCTTATAATTCAGTGTATAACTCCAACCACAGCGCTTATCTCTGTATGAATGTACACACTATGAAAAAATTTCTCAACACTCTATTAAACAGTCAGAAAGCCTGCTGGATTTTGCACTTTTTGCAGACACAACATGTTCACGCTCTTCAACCAGCAGTTCACTTAACTGCTAATTCGGTCTAAAATGAAAGTAAAATATATATTTTGAATTTGTAAATTTTTGCATCCCAGTTTGATGTAATTTAAAGCACCTGATGTCAAAGATTTCCTGGCAGACACAGTGATGGGTATAGAGGTTGTAATTTTAGCTCAGTGACTATTGAAATTACTGTTAACAAGGAACTCATACAACAAAAAAGGAAAAACTCATGTTGGCTTTGTTCATGTTTATGGTTTGTTCTCAATCAAATCTGCACAACCCACTGAGCATTTTTTGGTCTAAAAGAGGTCTCATAGACATCAAAATGTAGCCTAGACGACCGGTCTAAAATTAAAAGTTTTTTAGACGTCTAAATTTAGACCAAGTTTAGACTAAATCTAAACTGTGCCATAGCCATACTACACTGTATGTTGCTCAACGGCTATCATAATTATTTCGGTTAAGTACTTGGAGATCAGTCATGCAACTCATAGTTGCTTTTTGAGTAGTTATTGAATAATGGGTTAAATTGCAACGTCTAAATTCCGTCTAAAAATGTACAGAATCCAGACAGTTTAAATTAGGTTTAAAAAAAAACCTAGACGCCTAATAGCTGTTTATTGCTCAGTTGGAAGCCTTAGTGATAGCCATTCACAGCATTAAGAGAAAAGTTGTTTTCTAGTAATGGAGATCTGTTTTCTCGTAATGGAGATCTCTCTCTCTCTCTCGCTTCACCTTCTCTCTCTCTCTCACTCTCTCTGTCGCCCTCTCCCTCTCTTCAGGAAAAGCTGCCTCACATCATGTGAGTCATATGTAATGCTTTTTATTGCTGCAGTCACAGGCTGGGAGAGGGGTGTGAGAGAGCTTGTTTTGATGATTATTTTCACTCTTGAAAACATATTAATATCTCTCCCAGTTGCATAAATCCTCCTGTGTCGGTTCATGTTAGTGTGTGCATGAAAGAGAGAGAGAGGAAGAGGAGACAGTGGCAGCTTGAGTCTGAGTGTGTCCATTCGTAATGGTTCACATGTCCACATAGTGTTCTTGCAGTGTGATCAAAACTGAACACAGGGTTAACTACTTACCGGTTATTTATACCCTGCGAGGGCATTTGTATTATAGTTTGAATAACATCATATGAAACAGAAGTTTGCAAATGATTGTCAGAGTCAGAGACAATGAGACTTATCTAAATAGCTACATTTCAAAATACTCCATCACGAACTTGCCCAATGCCTGGGGGCTACCTGTTTAATTCAGGCAGCAAAGCTCATTATTTAATTCAGGGACCTGTCACTGGAGAGCACAGAGTTTGGGATGGGTAAACTGAATAGATAGCAGTCCTTAAAAATGAAAGAGTGTTGTTTTCTTCTCAGATTTGGACTTGAAAGTATCATCTCTAGCTCAAGGGCTTTACCCTGGTTCCCAGTGAGTAGTTAGTTAAGGGACTCGGTTGGATCTAAATGGCTCTCTCAGTGGCTCAAACATCACTTTGTGCAATAAAAAGTAGACACTGAAATGGTGGACCCTCAGGTTTGAGGCTGTTGCTCTACAGCTCACCAGCAGAACTGTCTGTATGATACACTTAAACTGGCTAATATGGATAGAAAACCAATTTGTACTACCAGATTAACAATCATATTTTTTCCTTTTTCTCAACATTTACAATAATGGCAGCTATTTGCTGACTCCTGAGTGTTGCTGTGGTTGACTCAGTGAAAGGATAGTGGCTGTGCCCCACTACCTCCATACAATGTATTATGCTAGATAAAGATTTAGTATCCCAGTGTACTACTCTCTGTACATCAAATGCAGTATGCAAAAAAGGATATCTTTCTCTTGTCACATTTTATACATACAGGCCATTTCCAAAAATGCTCTACCCATTTCTGCACTTAAATTCATCTAAAAGCATATGTTTAACTCTTCTATCAAGTGAAAATATCATGCATTATAGACAGCAAAGCTCCCAAGGTTGACATCTGCTTTCTCTATGGTAACCGTTTATACGTGATAGAGAAATATAGCTGGTGTTTTTTCAGTAGGTAGATTCTCTCTTGGCTGCTGCAGTCCACATGTCAATGTTGGACAAGACTATGAACCCCAAATTGCTCCCAAAGGCACGATCATTAGCCTGTGAATATGTGTTTGTATGTAGGCTCAGTACTAACAGGCAGCCTGGCTCTTTGGCTCTTTTCATAGCGCCCTTGCTACTGCTACATGAGAGAGAGGGAGTGTGTATTTGTGTGTGTCTGTGTGTGTTTGTGACGGGCTGAATGCTGCCATGTAATGTAGAGCACTTCAAGGGGTCAGAACACTAGAAAAGAGCTTCCATTTACAATCTAACAATATTCTAACTTTGCGGTACAGTTTGCTCTAATTGTGCGAGTAAGAGGGTCAAAGTTCAAGACACAGCTTTGGGATGAAGTAGTATGTGCTATTTGGATGCATACTGCATGCAAAGTCAACGATGTCAGGGCAGCTAAACTATAGCAGAGAAGAGAGTAAAGTAGGCAGGACCTTAACTTTTTAAAAGTCATCATCACTTTATCCTGCTTCCAACATCTAACATAAAACAATACCTTTCAGGTGTTTATGGCCAACCTTCCATTGTATTAATGCTGCGTTCAAGTTTCCTCGGATGTCGGAGCTGGGGATGACATTAGAACCGAGTTGATGTATTCCAGTAAACAAGTCAGAAAACCAAGATGGACGCCTACTGTTAGCCATTGTCATCTGTTGTTATTTGTTGTTAGTGATATCAGTTGTAAACAACGCATAACACGGTATTTTACTCTTACAAACACCATAGCACCGTGTTCACAGTTAGACATTGGGCAGTACAACATATACCACTCATTTAATTTCACAAAAACAATATAGAACTGCTAATAAATAATACATTACAGGAGCTTTCACTGTAACCAAGGATTTCCACCGCATCCAATTGTTGCTGTACGCCAATTCCTACCAGATCCATTTGTGAGACGAATTTCGTGGTGGATTATGGACAGCAGGAATCACGTGCAATCGTACGATAACATGTTGTCTCTAGCCACATAAGCAGTAGATTGTGACCTTCCAGAGGAGGAAATCTACTTCTAGACTTATAAAATCAGCATCCTCTCATCCATGGTGTCATCGGGTTGAAATGCTGTCTATAAACCTTTCACTTATTCGTCTCCACATCTGGAAAAGAATCCAGATATTTTGTTTTGTGTCTGTGTCCGACTTCATTTACAGCATGGGTTAATCTGTGCCGAATTTATCCGGTATGCTCCAGAAAAAATAGAACTCTTGCAATCAGCTACGGAGTCTGGCAATCCGTAGCGGAACTGAAAGAAGCCGGTAGAAATTGACACACTGACTTGAATGGTTACGATCAGTTATGATCGGCGGATACAGCCTTTTCGTAGCCATTCCAAGATGCAGTAGAAATCAGGGGTTACTTTTTACTGTTGATGCACTGCGCTGCCGTCTTGGATTACGACGTTGTCGTGAAGTCGGGATGGGTGAGGATCGTCCAACTTTCCGATCGGAAATCTAACTTGAGGGGAGCGTTCCAGATGAATTTCCGACTTTCAAGTACAACTGGAATGCAGCATACTATCTAAATTCTACATCTTCATGTTTCTACTCCAAGACAAAGCCTGCTGGTGCCCATGTGTTGTATGTCAGCTTTGAAATGCAGTCATTACAGGAACACCCTCAGAAAGACATTGCTCTGCAGTACAGTGCTACTGGTGGACATAACCTCGTCAGTGTACCTTGATGTAGTACAAACATGCATGATTCCTACACTGAATGTATTCCCTAGAAGCAAAGGTGTGCAAAAAGCAACATTGGATCAACACAATTCAACAGCTAAAGAAGTTACCCAGATACTACAAATACAGTGTAAGATTTGTGTAAAAGAAGAAAAGAGGAAATGTGAAAATTATCCATCCTAATATGTCTTCACACTCCGATCCACAAGTATATGAGGGGAAAAATCATGTTTATGTGACAGTTTACATCCAGGGAGCGTAACAATGGGCAGATACCCCCACTACTACATCTATAGGAGGTCATACATATGTAGGAAAGTTATTAGGCATGTAGGCTTGTGTGTAGATACCTGTCCACCTCCCTGATATATTTTCTTGATTTGCTGCTCTACACGATGTCAGCCCACATTTTCCAGCCCCTGCCTTTCCTATTGTATACCGCATGTGTCTGCCGAACAGTAATTTCTCCATGTTTCATTTAACCACATACAAAGCAGAAAATGAAACACATATGTCTAAATAACAAAGTGTAATCCTTGTTTGTTTTTGCTTTTTTCACACTTGGGTTTTTCCTTTTATTGCGAGGTGCTCATACCTGACAGGATGTGTCCCCAACACAGCATGGAAATGTTTCTGAGCCGAGCTGCCAATGTAGGAGCACCCACCAATGTCAAAGTAACTCTGGGTACACGTTTCCCAGTCATATGTAGTTGATCCTCATCAGCGTTTTGCCATTACTTTGCCCAACACTTTAGCTTGCTCATAAGGGGATATGATTTGGGCTGGTGAAAGTATTCTGTTAGTCTGAGAAATATCATTTGCGAGCCCCTCTGTTGGCTTTGCCTGTATGCAGGAAAATTGTCTGAAAAATCAAAATAGGGGAAATGCGTCAGTCCTGATGCAAACATAAACCCCTTGGCCTTGATGGTAGTTTAGCCTTCTGTAAACATCTGAGTTCTAGAGATGTCCTACCGGGTTGTTAACAGGGAAATCTACATTTAGACTTTTTAACTAGTCTGAGTTGGAAAACTTGTAGGTAACGGACTTGAATGCAGTTAATTAGCCCAGCTGAACTAACAGGGTCTGTGGGTAAACAATAGGAAATTGGTTTGCCCAGTGTGGCTTGAGCTCCAATTTAATTGTTTATTTATTTAATTTGGACAATGCATATTGATCAACATATCTGCAAAAAACATCAAAGTAAATATGCTGAGGTTAGCGCAGTTTCTAGATTTCATCATAAAGACAATACACCATGATAATTTCGATGAAATAAGTAGAAATCTTACACAAAAAGTCAATCCAGATTTACTTAAAGGTTAAAGTCCACACAGAAAACAGAGAAGATGAAGAGGTTACATATAAGAGCAGCTAAAAACATTGAGAAGTTGTGCTGCATTGAGAGATGCTATCACTCCAGTGTGCTTGTTTACATCTGTTTGTGGAGCATTATAGCATTCTGCTGGTTGCGTTAAAGACCCACTCCGATTAAAATTTTGTTTTTCTTTTTTTTTACATGTTCATATGGCATTTTTCTCATGCTACAGGACATATCATGGGAAAAATAAGTGCAAAATTGCATTTCTGAGTATTTCCGCATTCAAATCGCTTTGAATCTCTGGCAGACCCAAACACCAGGTTCAGACTGAGATTTCTTCAGTGAGATTTCCTACGTCACAACTACAAGCTTCACCCCCGGAGTCCCGCTATGCAGGCCAGACTCAGAGAAGTAGAGAGGACGATCGTGGAACAAGCGTGTGCGTTAGCGGATTGCAATGCTCGTAGGAAAGCTAATTATGAAACTGCCTTTCATCGTGTCTCCAAAGACATTAGTGTCTGAGAGCTGAATAGCTCCTATGTTACCTGCCACTCCTATACAACGGCAATGTTACACTGCAAGCTAGCTTGAAGAGGAGTGTGCAGAGCAGTGCTGTCTCTGCCCACGACTCAGGGGTGAATTGCTAATGATCTGCTGGATCTCTGCAGAAGAAAAGCCCTTGAAAATGTCACGGAAAACATGATTTTGGCTGAAAACTTCATAATCACAATTTAAAGATCAGCTGTCTAGACAAATGTTGTGCTGAAGATGCAGCAGGAGACACTTTGCTTAAAATTGCCAAAGAACAAATACTGACTAATGACTGGAGCCTTGGCCTGGAAATCCTCAATTGCTCCTTTTAAATAAATAGCAGCTTCACCTGGGACCCTAAAAAGTGCAATAACAGTTCGAGGTGATCTTTGATGGGATAAAATAAAAGAGCCATGAAACACTATTTAGGATGTTTCAAAAGTTAACATAGCAAATAAATAAAAACAATGAAACCAAATAATAAATCAAAGCTTCAGAATAATATAAGCCCTGTATTTGGATAGTTTGGTTACTTTTTTGGAGTCTGTTAGACCACTAACATCCACTGAAACTGCCCGGTGTTGCTCCTCCAAAGCACTTGCAATCCCTCCAATATTTCAGGGCATAGCAAAGGACAATCAAATGCCATGGTCTCACTGGATTTAGCAGCCTTTATGTGCTCCTGACAATCTCCGTCTACCATATTTCAAAATAAAACCAGTTACTCCTGCAGCTTCCAACGGTTTATGCCAGTGTTTTCTCTTTTCTGACTGAAACAGTGTGTAATGAGGACTATTCAGTGCTTGGATTACTGTGCAGTTATATCATTTCACAAACTGCCTCCCTGAGATAATGTGCCGTCATAAATAACTAAAGTGGTACCAGTGTTAATGCACAGACTTCTACATCTTTCTGTAATAAACAATGCAGCCTGTTTGAATGCACTTATTGTCTGTATTACAAGGACACGTCCTGCGCACTGTAATTATTGTGCTATTGATTATACATAACTCACTTTGTCTGATTATGATTACAATTTAATATTGACTCCGAGCATGAGATGAATTCACTCTCCTGGTGCCAGTCTTGTTGACTCGTATGATCTATCATTCATCAATACCATTGATCCCCCCCAAAGTTCATCCATCCATATGTGACTGGCACATCAGTATTTTACATAAAAAAGATGGAGGGGAGGCAATCTGCATGTCAGCAAAATGTCACCATAATTGAGCTCGGCTGATGTTATTGTCCCCTAACGAAGTTCTGACTGTTTTATAAACAGGGCTGGGACAAGAGGCATCAGTCACAGGGGAGACTGTTAACATTACCAAGGACAAGAAGAGCATCCTGCATTAAACAGGAGCGGCAGATGTGCCACACTCTCCCTCATATGGAATTTGAATTTGGTCTGATCCTCAGATCCATCCATCCATCCATCTACGTGCTCATGCGTTGACACACACACATACACGCGTGCACACACACGCACAGTGATGGCAGGCACATAGTAGGAGCTGTGTTTACAGTATACAGAACAAAAGGGGAGCATGTAGCACTACAATAGCACACAAGAGTGACAGTGCGATGGGGCTAATTGGAAAAGGCCTGTCACTGATTACAGACACACTGTTTTTGTGTGCAGAAATGTGTCTGTGTGTGTGTGTGTTTGTGTATACGTATACACATGCCCCATGTGTGCTCTGCGTGGGTGCGAGCCTATTCAGTCCACACACACTGGTGTATCTCTGGCAATTGCTGTGCTGGTGGACACCGCTGTGACAGTGGGCTGCCCTCGGAGGTCTCTGGATATCCAGTGTAAATCCAGCCCAGTGGAGCTGTGAAAAAAAGCTAATAATATGTTATTGCAGTCTGGGTCCCCCTGTCGCCTCTCCATCAGAGCACCACTGTCACCTTACACACGGACCACGGTGTGATAATGGACAATAATGCGGAGTAGCTGAGAGTGAGAAGTCCAATCTGCCTCCTGAGTGGTAAAAGGGTTGGAGGGAAGAACAGGCTGTATGCTGTGTGAGAACTCCTGACTCTGAGGCCATGTGTCATCCCACCATGAACCTCTCAGCCTCCCCTCCAATAGATAATCAAACTTCTTATTGATTATTATCTTATTTCATTGTGAGCTTGCTCCATGTAAAACTTGCTAATTACTTCCTTTTCCAATGAGACGAGGAGCTAATTTGTGCGTACCACTCTGCAGCTTTGTTTTCGTTATCACTGTTTCTTAAGCATCCAAACACACGAACCTGCTCCTCAGAAGACCATTGCCTAATTGTTTCATCATGATGTGTTTATTCATATTTAATGTAGAAACATTTTCTCCTGCAAAAACAGTCATTAGCGCGAGCTTCACAAAGAAATAAATACGCAGATTTGTTGTGAGAGTTTAAATCTCTCAAAGAGAATCTAAAATCACATTATCAGCAGTGTCTCCAGGCGTGTTTGTGGTTAGCAAAGCAGCAACGGCGCATCAGCACACGAGCTATTGTTGTGCTCTCTTTGTTCAGAACAAAGTTTTACAAAATAACCTTTTGAGGAGAAGTAAGAACTCTGTTTTCAAACCTAAACATATTAAATATGCTTCCTTTGATCTGAAAAGGGTTTCTAGTTTAGCTTACAGTAAAATGTTTCCCTATAGAGAACTGTTTTAGCACAACAAAACAGGAGAAGCAGCAAAACAGTACAATTTAAAACAAAGTGGTTTGACTTTCAGCCAGACTGAGGCCTCTAGTGGCAGCTGAGGGCAACATCCTCCTCAGTACACATCAACATGATGTGAAGAGTGTGGAGAGGAGGTTTGAACGTGATGATCAACTTCAGACTTTTTAATGAGCGGGAATAACAAGAACACTGTGTACTTATAGACAGGAGACGGTTACATATGCTTGTTTCTCTATATTTATTAATGCACAGTATCTATCTATCAAGTCAACTTTATTATTACTGTAGCACATCTCATTATAGTCGAGCTAAAGTGCTTTACAGCATACACAGAGGGAAACAAAAAACAAAAGCAAACAGATGAAGAAGAAAGTGTCAAAGCGGAGTAAAAGCAATAAGATAAAACTGACAATGAGCAAAGTAATCGCACTATTTTCACAGTTTAGAAATAATAATGGGAACAAAAACCATCATCACTTATCACTAACACTATCATTATTACTAACATTATCAGCTTTTCTATTACCGTCACTATCATTATACAAGACCTCTCAAGAAACATCTGAGTTTAGCTCAGGGTGTTTAAAAGCTAATGAGTAAAAAATTGTTTTAAGGGAATATTCCGGCGTAAAATTAATTTAGAGTCAAACACACCGTAACACTAAGTTAGACTCCCCCTCGAGAGATGAATGTTGCCAACCGCTTGCTTCTCTAGTTATACTAACTTTAGTAATGACCGCAGGATAGCAATACACAGCAGTCTGAGGAGCCATAAACAAACCTCAACCAAAACGCCACTCTATAGCCACAAATAATGCTCAGAACAGCACCTAACTTCATCAACAGTACATATAGGGTCCCAGTCATAGTACTAGCCACCAAACATTTTTTTTTAGCTTTGCCTGATTTCTTTAGCAAAAAGACTAAACACAACTCACCCACTCTCCTCCAGCAGCCGCTTGTTTGTAGCGAGACCTCGGGCCAGTCCATTACGGACCACAGCGGGGTGACACAGCTCAAGGAAGAACATTTATGATCATTTCTTCATGGAAATGCAATCAGAACGCGATGCTAAGGCAGAAGAACTACTGTGCCTACAGTGCAAAATGATTAATATGGTGATTATTACTTAAAGGAAATGATAAAGAAATGATCATTTTTAAAATCTTAACTGAATAGTCGGGGTAAGAGAGTTCCACAGTTTGGGGGCACAGATAAGGCCTTGTCCCCATAAAACCTAGTCCTACATCTCTATACAGACAAAGAGTTTATGTCACATGATCCTTGGTTTCTGATAGTGTGCTATAGGGACAGGATTTATGTGATATAGGAAGGGGCAAAACCATCTGCTGCCCTCTCAAAAACAGAACTTTAAAATTAATCCTGTCGCTAACAGGAAGCTAGAATAGGGAGGCAATGATTGAAGGGATGTGGGCCCTCCTTTTCGACCTTGATAACATTCTTGCTGCTGCATTTTGAGCTATTTAAGATGATATAAGCAAGACTGAGTAATACCAAAGTATAAAGAGTTGGAATAATTGAGGCAAGATGATATGAATGCATGGATGACTTTTCTCGAGTCAGAAGTACTTATTGGTCTGAGTTTGGAGATGGTGAAGGGCTGCATAAAACTTACTTTCAGTACTTCAGCTTGTCAAATTCAGCCCTTTATCATATGTGACTCCAAGGCTTTTTGCATGAGGGTTTTTTGGAGTTAAGATGAGACTATTAGTCAAATACTGTAGTAGTATTAAAATCACTTCTACTTTAGTCTTGCTGTGCTGAAAAAAAATTGTAGCCCTCCATGATTTAAAATCCCAATTTTTTTCTTTGACAACTTGATTTTTGATAATGATTTTTTATTCAGTGACTTCACCAAAGTTCACTTAAATAAGTTTTTCTATCATCTCTCAAAACGAAACCACTGAAAATGTTGAAGTGCATATGCCAAGCCAGTAAATGGCGCTGTAATGCTGCTGAGGAAATGCACAAAAGACAGAAGAAGAGTACAGAGCATGCATATGAAGGTTGTCTGACACACAAAGGCGCCATATAAGAGTTACGTGTGTGTGACATAATCGTTTCAAGAGGGATGCAGATGGACATCCACACGGAGATGAAATGGTAGTCGTTTACTTATTCACGTGCTATCGTACCTGTTTTTAAAAAAATACAGTTTACAGTCACCCGAAACAATGATACGACAAAAAACTTTTGCGTTTACTCCTGAATTCATTTCATGTGGAAGGGTTGATACCGCCTTCAGACAGACTTTGAAGTGGGGAGTGGTTTGCTCTTCGTCCAAAACTGCGAAGCCGTACCAATTCCACAAGACTGACTTGCCACGAAATTATTGCCTGCTTTTGCAAACGCCATGTTTGTTTACACTGGTGTGTGTGGAAACTGGGAGGGTTCTCACAGGAAGGGGGGGACCTACGGTGGCCTGGAGGCACGAGACATGATAGAGAAGAAAATCCATTTGAGGATTTTAATTTTCTTTAACATCGTCATAATCAAATAATCCAATTACGATTTAAAATCAGTTGATCATGCAGCCCTACTGTGTAGTTATCAAGGTTCAAGGGGTCCAAATCCATGTGAAACACACCGTACATACATACATGCAGTACTCTTTATTGCTGCCAAAGCATCTCTTTCAGTGCAACATGCGCTGTGTTTCTGTAGTTTCTGTGAGTTAAATAAAATAACATAGTTTCCAGTTGTCACACAGGCATCATTCATCAGGCCGGAGTAAATAGGGGACTGTGCAGGAAGTCTTCTATTTGTAATTATTGTGATGTTGAAGGGGCACAGGGGGCATTTTATTTTCTGTCTGATGATTGAATTCCTGCCTCCCTTCTGTGCTGAGTTGTATTTCGGTGCGTGACCACAAGCTTTGTAGTTTTCCAACCCTCATGGGACCAATTCCCATTATTTACTTGACTGTGACCCCGTATCATGACCCCTCAAGTCTTTCATTCTCCAGGAGCCTACTTTTAAATTGCCCAACTAATGGCAACCTGCATTTTTACTCAGCTGTAATGAATGCTCCAATTATGCTGAAGGTGATGGAGGTGATTTTCCTATGATAGAAGGGGGTGATTGGATCTCCCACACTCCATTTCACTATCTCCCTGCTCTCCTGGCGTTCCCACAGACCTGTGGTCAGCACTAGCTGTTGGGAGGGAACTAAGCCTCCTCCACTTGTGTTAATGCACCCTCTCAGTGCACCAATGAGGTGACTCCAAAATTAAGTGCTTGAAATAAATGAATTCATTCTGGCAGAAATGTGTCAAATGACCTTTCCGCTGCTCATTACACATGGTGCACATTACACAAGAGAAATGCTTCTGTTGTCTGGGCTCCCTTTGTTTCCCCCCTTCCTCTCTCTCTCTCTCTCTCTCTCTCGTCAAAGGAGGAATAGTAATTAATTGAAATCATTTCCGTGAGTAAGGTTTGGCAGATCTCTCCTTAAGGTGTGTAAATAATGGGTCAATAGATATTTGGAGAGTATAGCGGAGTCAGGTGATAAGAACTCCAGTCATAGTGAGCAAAATGAGTGCCAAAGCTTCATAAAACCAATTCAAGGGCAGCGGAGGAGTTTGAGTTAAAGAAAGAGGGGAGACAGAGGGGGGCATTGTCCCCAGTGGACGATATTCTGACAGCAGCGACGGTGGTCACTTTCCACTGAAATTGAAATGTTTTGGATCACTCAAGGCTGGGCACATTTTTCATTTTCTTCCCTTTTTCTCCCCTCTGATTAAAAGGCTGTTTGTGAGAACTGAACAGTCTCCTTCCTTTGAGGTGGTATCCTCCTGCTTGGCTGAATGCAGGGCATTTTACCCAGCTCTGTGCACAACAGAGGAGAGCTTATCCTAATGCAGAGGCTGCCTGCCTGCCTGCCTTTCTGCCTGCCAAGGAGAGATGTGGCTTTAAGAGGCCCATACATGGTGTTGATTAGTTTTACTGAGCGTGTATGCAGAAACCAATAAATTAAATATGAATAAATTAAAAATGTACTCTAGCAGAAAATTGCTTGGAAAACAACCACCTCCCCATTAAAATATGTATAGTAATGCCTTTTATGTGGAGTAACTTGGGATTAGATATCACTGTAAATTAACACGCCATCCAACCGTAGTCAAGAACTTTTCACTTTTAACAAGGAGTTATAAAAGGGGTATTTACTCCAGTGTGTTCGGTAATTAATTTGATATTCAAATGAGCTTACAGTATGTATTATAATTGCAAATATCCCGAATAAGACTAGTTTTAAAAAGAAGGGGGGGAGTCAACAAAGATTGATGAGGCTTGCTTTAAAACTGCCATCTGTTTCAAATCTTAACCTCCTCTCTCTCTCTCTCTCTCTCTCTCTTTTGGTCACAGAGGCATCATGGTTACCCCACCATATGCATCTGTTATTTAATTATTTTTTAAAGGAAGGGCTGTACCTGCCTACCTAACACACGAACAGCCACATATGTGCTTCTCCACACACACATTGAAGGGGATCAGGAACATCAGCATGTGTGATGAGCTCCAACAGATAACGTCTCCACAATATTTCCATGACATTGTTGCTGTGTTCCCTCATTACCACAATGTCACAGCATCAGTGTGAGGGTGCTGTGTTTGGGGGTGAGAGGATGGAGAGGGGGGAGTTGCAGTGGGTGTGGATGGGTGGTGGGGGTCCAGCTTCAGGTATCGAGCTTCTGCAGATGAGCTGATTAATTAAAGAGAGCTCTATTTGGGTTATAGAGATGCACCCTCTTCCCTCCCTCGCTGGTATTTGTTGGATAAAGGTGATTGGAGCAGAGGGGGAGCTAAGGTAGGGGGAAGCATCCTTGCCTCTTTGACATTACCCTGCGTGCACCCACTTCACACGCCGCCTGACTATCGCCACAAGTGCCTCTTTGCACCCCACCTTAGCTTTGCAGGGGTGACACTCTCCTCAGGCTCCAAAATGAGGCTGTGGAGTTTTAATCCCCTCCAGCCCGTCAACCCACCCACCCTTACTTCCATCTGTCAGGAGCACTGCTGGAGGAAAAAAGGGGGGGAGGATTTTTGGGAGGCAGGGGGCGCATCCCTTGTTCCATCCCGACGAATTTTCTAATTTCCTTTGCCTCCATGCTTTGTCCCAAATTCACGCCCCTAACCTACCCACCATACAGCCTCTCTCGCTCTGTCTCCCCTCCCATCCCACCTCTTCTTTTTCTTGTTTCGGAAAAAAAAAAAAAAGGGAAAAGTAGAACTGGAGGCTTTTGGGCTCTCACAAATACAGGCTGACAGTTTTTTAAACAGCAGATGAACCTATTGTCAGCATACATGAAGACACCAATTCTTCCAGATGTGTCTCTCTAGATGTGTTTCAGTCTCTTTAAATTTGTTCCACCCCAGGGGATTAGGAACAAGCGCTCCTGTGATTTGCTGCAGGTCATATTCTGCTTGCACAAGTCAATTTGGAGATTTTTTTTTCCCTCCTTTTTTTTTTCTTTCTCTGTAATTAATCAAGACAATGTGGACCATATGCTGAAATCTCATCTCCTCTTCTGACATGAATTACACACAGGAGGTTGTATAAAGACTTTGGTCATCTAAACAGAAAATTAACACGAATACGTGAATCATTATTATTTACATCATCTCCCAATAAAGACCAATTTTAGTGAATAAGACACCCACAGTTCAACAATTTACTTTGTTTTAATGGACCGTCAAGACATACAACATATTAATTAGTGACACATCACATGGACATCACAGTTTTAATAGGCAGTGACTCAAGCAATCAATTCTAATTACACATCATCATGCACCAAACTAGGTAGTGAGCTTTAGTGATAGCACTCTCCTGTCAGATTAAGTCCAGGAGAGAAATTCAGCAACCTACTACAGCTCCATCTGCTGTTTAGAGCTGTCCAGGGAAAGCAAAGGTATACAGTGCATCAATAGTGTTGCAGTCTTTTTGGCCTACAGCTTGAATCAAAAATATTTCAACTTTTTTTTTCTTTTTTTAAAAATATATCAAAAAGTAGCTTAAAAAAAAGGTTTTTACATTCCTACTGTGTGTGTTACGAGTGTTCACTCAACATCAAGCAGAGATTAACACATTGCGTACATAATTTAAGACACTTACCCCCTCCCTGAAATGTAGAAATACCATCTGAAAACCGTTTAACAAATGCACACTGCATTTACACATACACACTAAAACACAGAGCCCGTGCAGGAACACGGAGCCCAATTGTTGGCACTCATTCACTTCAAGATGCAAATGGGTGGATTTGAAATTCAGCCTCTGTGTGTTATGCTTGGCTACTTTAATGTTGTATCTATGCCGGGGATTATTCTCTCTACAGCGGAAAAACCTGTGCTTGAATGGCAGTGCCCTCAAAGTAGCTCCTGCTGCTTTCAATGGCCTCCAAACGAGATTAGACCCGTGGCTGCCCTCAGTCCCAATCCTCTGCATTCAGACAGAGCGTAACCAGTCTGTGTGACAGTTTCTCTGTTTTGACACTGAGTGGGAGCAGTCAGTGCATATAGGGCATTTTAGAATTGAGAGGTCAGAGCGGGAGAGAGAAAACCCCTCATTTTTTGTGGAGGAGTGAAACGGTATCCAGTAGATTCTGCTGTACTTTTTATAAAGGAGATGTTTTTATTTAACATACAATTAAAAAAAACGTGTCATGAATGTCATGAAAAAGAATACCTAAAGGTGGTGTTGAGGTTTTCTATTTGGCACAATGCAAGTCTAACATAGCTTATTTCTTTAGATTAATACACAGTAGAAATATACAGAGCTTATTTTTTAAAAGATCCATCAGGTTCACATTGTAATTCCATGTTTAAGAAAGTAATTATCATATTTTAGGGACAATTCATAATCTAAAACATTCTTGTTCACTATATTCACTAAACCGTGAAACTATTCTCTTAATAATCTTTGTTTGCTTTACTCCACAAAGTGTGAACCTGTATCTTGGCCTCTTGACGCTCTCAGTTTGGCTGTGTCACAGTAAGTGTTTGTCCTGCAGTTTTACCCCGTCCCGTAGACTACACCTCCAACAGAGGGGCCTCCTCTTTGGCACAACAGACAGCTGAGAGGTCTCAGTCTGCTTTTCTTCACACCTGCAGATTATTCCCAGTTTTTTTGACACTAGTCTCTGATCATCACAGTGAAGGTTACGCCATTCACAGTCGGTTCATTTTAAGGCTAAGATTCGAGCCCGCTTCTAGTTTGGCTTTTCTTTGTTGCATTCTCTCTCCGGCTTACAAGGGACGGTCCTACTTTTACTGGAGGAAGCTCTTTTCTCTTCATGAGCTGATTTCTGTCCTGCTCTCATGTCCTTTTTGTCCCGAGTCCGTGGCTGCTGTGTGGAGGGTTTCACACCAGCATGAGACTGCAGGGACAAGATTCATGTTCATCTTACATAACTGAATTAATCATACTCGTATAAAAACAGCTGCATGGGTACACATGCATCACCATCTTCTGTAATAGGTGAATCTGGCACCATCTAGTGGTGACTGGTAACATGAATAGAAGATAAAGTAATGCTTGGCAGAATAAATGCAGTTAGACTTCTTAGAGACAAATCTGTAGCCTAAAATATGGTTTTGTCAAGTGCTTTCAAGACAATGATTGAGAAATATAAGAGTAATTTACATCTACAAACCTGTGAGGGGGTCGGCTGAAGTGGTCCTGGGGTTTCAGAGCCGTTTGTGTGCTTGTCATGCCAGCTGCTGCCAAAACCATATTTAGTCTGTATTTCAAAACACAAAAATAAACAAAAGGGAAAGAAGGAAGATTGATAAATATCCATGAATTGATCATTTCTGTCAGTAAGAGACAGTTAGCTGTTAATCTCAACACTAATTAAATTATTACACAAAGATATGTTTATTTTGGTTTGGATTACAAATAACTTTTGTTAATACCCATGTGAGCTCCATGGGATGATGACTAGATGGACAACCTAGATTAGAAAACCCTAATTTGTAATTTGATCTAATTTCTAACAGCTTAAAAAAACACATGTGTGTGCGGTGTCACTCTGCTGACCTGCTTTTTTGATGTGGAAGGTGTACAGGGCCTCCTCTCTCTGACTGTCTTTGGCTTTGGCTTAGCTGGGCTTCTGCAGTTGGTCTGCATTTTGGTTGAAGAGGCCGGGGACGGCTCTGATGTGTCATCGGAAGATGCGGGGGACACGTCCATATGAGTCTCTGTTCCTGTTGTGTATGATTTTAGATAACATACAATCAGAATTACTATTAGTGATTCTTATTTTAGTTTTCAATTTCCTACCAACTATGTGGTGTTTGTGAACACCTTTGATTAAGTTATTTTTATTGAGGAAAATATTCATTATCGTCTCACTTTCTTGCTGCTCTCTGTGGTGTCGCATCATCTCCAGGACATTAGTCGGTAACGCAGACACATTTGTGTCACCCTGTTGGACAAAGCGCCACATTAAAGCTTCCCCATGTGACTCATTTGGAAAAGTTTATGAAAGCTCTTGAGCAACAGGTGCCTTACAGTTATCCAGGGGTTTTCTAGGAGCTGGCTAGCAGACATACGATAGGCAGGGTTCACCTTCAGGAGGCAAGTCAATAGATTTTTTGCTGTTTAGACAGAGACAAGGTGAGTTATCAGTAAGAACCTGAAACATCCTGTACTGCCTATCAGTCATGGTTATATCCCTTCACTTATAGGCACAACATAACCTCTCTTTTCTGCAGGATTAGATGTATGTCAGAGTCACCTGCATCACTGACTGTGGCCCAGATAGTTTGTGTAAATTCAACTTCTTTGTTCATGATTTTCCTAAATAGTTCTGTCTTGGTCTTGGACACGAAAGGAGGCTCTCCGGACAGCCTACATGGAAACAAAACACAGACATACAGTATGAAGTCACATTATCTACATCAGTGTGTATTTGTATGTGTACGTTCAGTGTGTGTGTCTGCGTGTGCTTGTGCCTACTTACAACATATACATAACGACTCCTATGCTCCATACGTCACACCAGTGGGTGTAACCCCGACCTCTCATAATTTCAGGGGCTGAAAGTCACACAAGGACACACAGAAGCACACAGAAGTGAAGGAGCCACATGATGAACATAGGTCATGTCATGCAGTAGCAGCACACTAGTAAATGTAACAAGTGTGTAACAGCATATTAGTGATTAAAAAAAGCAAAACAGCTCTAATTTTAACATCAATATGAAACCTGGGTAACACTTTACTTGACGCCCTATCTGTATAACGCATTATAAATACATGTATAATGCGTTATAATCACGTTATAGCATTGTATGACTATAGTTATAAACACTCATAAATGATCATAATGCTTTATAGCAATAATCATGACACATTAATAAGCATTTTATCTAGGGATCGCTGTTGCTTTTCTTTTTGTTGTTATCCTTCTTTTTTTTTTATGGAGTTGTTGTTTACAACCAAAGAGGGATTGTGACAGATAGCATAGCGTAGTCATGCTGCTCCAGCACTCATTCAAACTTATAGCTCCCTCTCGGTGGTCATGTGTGTGGCCTGCTAACATGCTGTAGGAGATACCAGTGTCTCACCCATAAAGATAAGAGTCCCACAGGCCTCTGTCATTATGTTCTCAATGCCGACACCACCTGTCTGCACTGATAATCCAAAGTCTGTCACCTAGGTAGGGAAGAGCATTTAAGAAAAAATGTGGTGTAAATTATCAGGATGTAGGTGTGCTACAAAACCCTTATTAAATTCTTTATTCGGGGTGTTTTGTTAGGAAAACAAGGCCAGGCTTTAGTATTATAATTGTTCCTGGTGATTAACAAGAACATAAACTAAAGCTGTATCTACATTATTTCAAAAGCTAAAAACCCCTCAAAGAAGGCTAAGTTCCAGGGAATAAAAGTCATCCGTGGTTTGCTGTGACAAGTCCTCTCTAACAACATACACTATACATGAGTGCTTTTGTATACGAGTGGAAGACAAAGAGAAAAAAATTACATAGAGATAGGGACGTTTACAGGGTGGTCTGACAAACAAGTCTAGACTTGTTACAGCTTGCGCACCAGGTATCTGCTTTGGCTGGCTCTTGACAACGTACACCACATACTGTGCTCAGCTGGTTATTTCTTTAAAGATACAGTCCAGTCTCTCTTTGCAAAAAGATCAGGAGGAGTCGGTCATAATGAGGTGTTTTTTTTAAAGCCTTTACTAAACGCAGAGGAGAGAGTGGAAGAGGAAAAAGCACCCATGAGACAATTATTCATATGTCCGAAAGAGAACTGATCAGAATCTCACCTTGATATTAATCCTGCCATTTTCATCTTCATCAGGGGCATTTTTCACAAGAATGTTTCCAAGTTTCAAGTCCCGGTGTACGATGTCTGTCAGACACAAGAAAGAAAATGTGTCTGTAAAAGTGATGAAATCACTGAGGATTGTTACTTTTGAGTTTTTAACTCTGGCTTTGTTTTTTTAAAATCTTAATAACCGCTCTCTTCTGCTGTGTGTGCAGCTCTATCATACAGCCGTTTGAGTGGAAATATCTAATGAATCTATGGCACAAAAGCACTCATCTCCTGTTGAACAGAGTTTTTAACTAACTGGTGGTCATAATAAAGAACCAGATATTTGGCGGTTGCAGTTAGTGGACACTGGCATTGTTTTTTGTCTGTTTTAACTATAAATTAACTTTTTTTTGTCTTTTAAACTTCATGTTAAATTACAGCCATGTGTTTTTCCCAGGATATGAGCAAACTATATATGTACACCCTGTAACTATCAGATTTTCTCTGACATTGTGTACGTTATAGTAATAATAATGCATCAGATTTTTTTATAGCACTTCATCAGAGACCCTCAAAGCGCTTTACATTGGATACATGATTCATTCGCTCACACCGTCACAACCAGGTGGTGGTTAACTACCTTAGTCGTTAACTTAGTTAGAAACGTGGTTGACAGTTTGTGCCTCTCCAACCACTACTACACAACACTCACAATCATACACCAGTGGAGGACACACACTGAGAGCAAGGGGGATAAAGTGTCTTCCCCAAGGACACAACGGACAGACTAGGGATAAGGGGGATTGAACCGCCAACCTTCCAGTTATTGGACGACTGTTCGACCTCCTGAGCGACTGCCGCCCTGTTATAATTTTAAACCACATTGAATTGGAGCGCTTATTTTGTATTATTTCAGAACTGCAGCAGTCGGCTTTATTTTCTTGTTATTGAAACAAGCTTTGGCCTCATTAATCGTTTTTAAAAGGCTGCAACGTGGCAGCTCGCGCCTGTTAAGTAGTCAAAATCTATAAAGAGTAGGAAGAGTCTTCCGCTGGGATTATTAGACCAGCTTTTCTTTGACAGTTTAGAGAAATGTCCGGTAAAATATGTCCATGTTTAAGAATACTTTTAACACAAAATCATGCATAAAGTGGCATCTTTATCTGACGAAATATTTTTTTTTCTATTTTTAGCATTTTTTTTGCGCCTGTGATCTGAGGAGAGTGCAAAATGATATGTTAATGTCAGACGGCAGAATGAATAATAATAAATGCTTTTCATGCACCGACACAGCGATCTGTTTACCTTGTTTACAGCAGACCAGGCTGAAGGGCCTCGTTAACAAAACTTGGTGGAGTGAGAGAAGGCAGGAGGAAAAATACAATTTGCCCTGGGCAGTCCCTTTCCCCGCACTGTTTGAAGCAGCCAATTATAAAACGCAACAGTGCTGATGGTGTGTGTGAAAGGAAAGTTAGACCAACTGGTGTGCACGAAACAAACACATGAAAATGCCCTATTTTCCTTTGTCATTCAAAGATATTTCATGCCCTAAAAGAATAATAGGAACAATGATAAATACTAAATAGATTTTTCAACTGCTTATGAGGAGCTTGACTCATGATTCCACGGACATAGCTGTCTTTATCTGTGATTAAACATTTGATTTGGAATAAAACTACTTGTTTTAAATTAAAATTAGAAGATAACTCTTTTGGACACAATAGTAGGTCATAAAACAGATGGCTCTTCAGTTTATTAGCAGCATGGTATTTGAATGCAAAATGAACCATGTTTTTGTATGAAAGCCCAAGACTTCTGCTTCATGTCTCAAACAGAAACTAAATCTGACAGAGGACAGGAGACGCTCATAAACTGAGAACAGCATAATAAATTTAAACTGAGGGATTATCTGAATCATCGCTCTCTAACAGGCTTCAGATGCCAAGCTAGGATCACAGAAAACCAGCACTCAGGGACTTTCCATGTGAAAATGCACCTGTAAATCAGTATTGCTCCCTAGCTGGTTGTAAATTACTCATTAACTACTAGTAATGGTGCTTCGTTGCCATGCTATGACCTAAATTACCTGCAAAATTCACAATTAAAAGGGGAGGGGGTAGTTTTAAAATTAAACACATAGATTTTATCTCAAAAATTTAATTTAAGTCCCCACACACACACACACACACTTACACACACTCTTCTGTAATGACCGGATTGTCTTAATTGACCTCACATCACTGCAGTTTGCACATGTGAATATAGATGTGGCCAAAAAGTGTAAAAATGGGCTGATGTGAACTTTATATGAAAATATGATATAAAAACCAAATTTAATCACATTGTTTCACCTCTCATGTCTGTTAATCAACAGACTTTGAGCTCGTTTTGATGATTTCCATACTTTTAATGTCGGTCTGTAACAGACATTACCTCTTTTGTGCAGGTAGACAACAGCGTCGGCTAAGCTGAGGATGATATGCCTCGTCTCATCCTCTGTAAAGAACTTTTTCCGCTTCAACAGCTGTTTCAGATCTCCTCCAACACACAGCTCAGTGACCAAATAAGTCATCTGGAAGCAAACAGAGCTTTATTGTTGTACAAACTAAAGATTATGACGAATCCTTTGTATTATCATATGATATACACTAATGAAGCCCGCTCTCTTAGACATGCTCACCTTAGGTGTGATGAAGACTTCTTTGAGATGTATAATGTGATCGTGATTCACTTGTTTGAGAATGTTTATTTCATTCTCCAGCATCTCGACTTTGGAACTCCCTGGCTGAAGTGACAGAAAGTCAAATCACAGCATGATTCTTTTCCACAAAACATTAAACTCTATAACAAGTGAAACTTTCTATCACATTAAAAACAGGCTCCCTAGAGAGAAGCCAAATGTACTCACCGCAGGCCTGCAAACCTCTTTAATAGCCCATTTTGTCTGCGTCTCAATGTGGATAGCTTCATAAACAACTCCAAAGCTACCCTGACCCAATTTCCTCCCAAACTTATATATTTCCTGTGAGGATAAGAAAGACAATTCTTGATACACTTGAATTATACATCTGCTCACTGTCAGTCAGACAATTTCCCTTGAGCTTGTTATTTTTTGTTTTACCATTTTGGATGTGAAAAACGATATGTCTTAGTTCAAGAACTTAATCCAGAAGCACATCCTGATTGCAAGCTTGTTGAAAAAACAACACGTTTTCAGGGTCTCAGGAGCAGCGGAATATAGTATTTTGAATCAAGTTACAAATGATTAAGTTGCTGCTGCAGTTCGTTCAATCTCAGGTCTAATTAAGTTGATCATTATCTGTGTGCATGCAAGGGTGAGCACTGGCTGCTGCGGATTTGGCAAAGGGAGCAGTCCAATTCCCCATTGAATGGGGGCTATAGAGAAGCAAAGTGAAATTTGATCCCCTTCTGCTGCGGGTGATTTACATCAGAGTGTTTGTGTTATTTCTTCTATAGCACAAAACAGGACTGTAGTAGAATCGTGTATAGAAGCTCTTCATACCCTGAGATCTGCATCATCCTCCAGACGTACTACAGGTACCGTCCTCTCCGGTGTGCTACCATTGGTCTTCAGGGACACCATGTTCATTCTTTATTCACTGTCATCTCCCTGTGTCACCTAAAGATGAAGTATTATGAATAAGTATTAAAATAGAGCAAAATACTTAACATATCATGAATAAACTTCCAACTTGTCAAAATTGTATTATAAAGAATAATTTTTTGACATTTGTCAACTTGAAAAAAACAACATTATGCCGCTGCACAAGCTTCAAATACTCCAAGATTAAAGGCTTTAAGAAATTAACCGAGTTTTATCACTCAAGCTTTTCTTAATTTAACTTGGCACATAAATAAGTATATAGAATGACTGGATCATTTATTCCACTAGCTTAACTATTCTTTTTAATCACTTGTTTATGACCAAACTGCTGTCTCTATGTGAGCCCATATAAGCACTAAGCACAATTTACCCCTCTTGGAAAACAGTCTCTGAAGCCAAATTAAATGTAAAGCAGTTATCAAGTGATGACTGGGAGCGCTGAAGTGGATCCACCACATGCACAGCAATTAATTATTAACAAGGAAGCAGTGTCTTTAACCTCTTCACTCTGACGCATTATTTTAGCTCTGACAGGGCTCTCATAACAGGCCTGTCTCTCCCATTATCTCCTGTCTATTTTCCAATCAAAGCGATTGTGACAGTGTCTGGAAATTCCAATCACCTCAATCACAGCTCGTTTGTGAGAGACAGAGGCGTATGATGAGTGTATCACTGGGGACTTCAGGTAACTAGAGGAGAGGGGGTCCTGTGCACCTCAGGTGTCTGGTCCTTAACCCTGGATGTCGAATGCAAAGGTAACAGGATACGCTGGGGTCAGGTATGGGTGAGAAGTCTGACCTTAAAAAGTCACTAACAGACAGGTCTGGCTTAACTTTAAGCCTGGGGTCATTATTTTCAGTCTCGAGAGCTAGAGGTCTAAAATTTCAGAACATGTTGTGAGTCACAGTTTGAAATTGTTGAACAGTATGGGCTGAAACCTCATACCCAGGACTCTTTTTTTTCCAGATTAATATAGTTGATTTTAAAAGCTGTAAATTACTAATCCCAAACAAATTTGATTGTCGTATTGGCTGTCTCAGAATCCTAACCTCAAAACAAGTGGAGCACCAAGAACCAAAGGAGTTTGACTTGCACCGCTTCCTATGATTTAGTGTTTTTACCTGTTTGAAAAATCTTAACTTTAAACTTCATAATTATTTAGCACTGCAAATTATAAGAAAGCACGGATACATGACACTTGCTAACCACTGGCTAGTCTTCATTACTCCTCATTACATGCTGTTGTTGTTTACTGTGTACATGATACTTAACCTGAAATCAGCTCTTCTTTTCTAACAGTGGCTGTGCTCACAGCTATAATAGATTTTATTGCAGTGTATGCTACTTTTTAGAAGAAGAAGAGGAAGAAGAAGGAGAAAGATGTCACTGGGGGAGGGGCTACTAAATTACTGTATTGAATCGGTGCATTTACCGGCATCCTGGGTAATACCCAATACTGCAATCTAGGCATTATTGGTTCTAGTATTGTGAAAACACTGTAGTTAAAAAGTTAACTCAACAACTTACTTCTATATTTCAAACAGAAACATTCACACTCTAGCTTGCACTCAATCACTAACCCTAGTGTGAGCACTTGAAAGGCTTGGGTGAAAAAAATTAATCTAGATATGATAAGACTCAGACCCAAAATGCACCTTAACTTTAAACTCTTGTAAAATATCAGTAAGCGACCCGTTTTCTGCCCCCTCAGAGGTTCTGAGCCTCTCAGCAGGACGAGGATGGAGTGTTCAAAACAGAATGCCTCAGATTCTGAAACCTGAACATCAGAGGCACTAACATTCGAAACATTTAAAACATGTGAAAGATGGTGATTTAAAAAAATGCTTTTAATAAGTAATGCCGTAATACTAGCAGACGGCACTAATTAACAATGTCAAAATATAATAGTCTTTGTTCTCACACAGACACATTAGTACACACCCCTGCCTCAAGGAGACACAGTCCACCTTTTCCATGGAGTTCACCTCATCTCCAGTTTCAGCAGGAAGTAATTAGAGCTGACAGTTCATCACAAGTCAAGCCCATACATGCCTCATCTCTCCATCATTCTGTCAGACAGCAGTTCCTATTTATTTACACTGCTGAGTGAATGTACCAACCTATAGTCTAATGACCGGGACGGGGGTGTGGGGGAACTGACTCAAGACTAAGCACACAAAATCAATGGGAACAACAGCAAGAGTATGGACCTTCACTTAATGACTAATCCTGGGTAAATTTGCCCTCTTAAATATAGATATTTATTAACTTAAGTGTATGCCTGTTAACTATTTCTACTCTAATTATAACAAGGCACCCACTCGCCCTTATAGACCTCTCATCCCAAACTATAACACTTTGATTTCTGTTATTCTTATAGTGCACACGAATGCTTATTGGAACATTGCATGCCTCCTGAAATACTAATTATAGACTCCATCTGAAAGTAGGAAAAACAAGATATCAACCTTCCACTCCTAAAGCAGTTTGTCTTACAAATGAGTTATTTTATATAAAACCAACTGGCATCCATTTTGCCATCCTTAATATCCCAGTCGAGAGCTGAATCTCTAGTAGGTCCTCTGTCCCCCAACTCAAAAGTACCCCTCTTCATCACTGCAACTTAATCCATTTACTTTCGACCGCATAGTTATACTTTAATTGGCATACTGTGTTATACTGATGTCCGTCAGTGTCAGATTTTTGTTTATATGCGGTGTTACTTACACTGTTGTCATGAGAAATAACTTGCACAGAAGAAAATCTGAATTAATTGTTGTTATCCTATCTTTGAAAATGCAGCAAAGTTTCTTTTTCTTGAATTTGGCTAAGTAAGATGTGAATATCATCTTGTCCTGCAAGATATCACAGACAACTTTACTTTTTCTTTTTGAGATAGGTAACACTATATGTTCATTTCAGTGAGACAACCATACAGCAAATGATGAAAATGGTTCTTATTTGTGGCACTCGCATCCTTTTTAAGTGACATACTCTACTGCAGCATACCAAAAGATACCATACGCTGTTGGAACTGCTGTGAAAAAAAAACAGTTACCAGTTTTGAATCTCAACCAGACCATCAAGATATCACACATTTCAATCACTGTTGGGGGGCCTTTTGAAGTTTGCTTTCTTTAATGGCATAACGAGTGGAATAAATTAGAGTTAAGCAGCTCTGTAATGACGTTGCCTCTAGCTGTAACAAGCAGCCGCTTATATACAGCCTAAGAATCAAACAAAACAGACTCTTACTTACTGCAATTAAAATATAAACTGCTATCAGTTTTTCCGGGGCCTAAATATCACATTTTCCTCATGTGAAACTTAATCATTTATTGACAGCTTGGCTTTGATGACAAATGATAAACTTCACAGTCCTAATGAAGCGTGGAATTACATTACCTGATGAGGCAAGAAATTGCATGTTTAGAATGCAAATATAGAGCCCATCGAGTTCACTACATTATGAGGTGAATCCTGATATTATGCAGAGAGATTATCAAAGCTGGTGGTCTAAATGTAATATGCCAGGAGCACATCAACATTAAGCTATTAAAGCATACTAATAAAGAGCTGTGCAAATATACCACACCTGACAGCTGATGTGCTACGGTGCTGACAACAAGACAAGGCTTTATATTTCTGTTCCTACTCTCAGAAAACATGTAACGTATGTCATGTCCCTGTAAACAAATCATGTAAAGCTCCTTCTGAGAATTCCTTCTGTCTCCAATGGTCATGTTTGATAAGTGTCTATTGGCAGGAAAACATGCTTTGCCAAAAGGAAGCAAAAGATCAAATTCTGCCATTTGCTCAGAGCACTCCACATGTTGCTGGGAGATAAGGGCCAACAAATTCAAATTTTCTCATTGGTTTAATCCTGGTTAAGGCTAATCTCTGCCCTTGCTGGGCTCAGCCTTGGGAAGCTGGGAGGACAGACATCTAAAAAAAAATGTAGGCTATAGCAGAAACAAGAGCAAATCAAATTCATTTCAATGACGACCGGGAGAGAACTCAGCAGAGTCAGTACAAAGATGTCAACACTTGCAGTAATTTGCTGTCCACTTACAGTGCTACTAAACTGAAGAATCACAACTTAAAATGTGTTGAATTAAAGATACAGGTCAACCTCATTCATCAGTAAGATTTTACAATAGGACAACCTAGGGCTGGGCGAGATGGACCAAAAGTCATGTCTCGATATATTTAGGCTGAATATATTCTGATATTTTTTTTTAGCAAAGTGAGAGCAAATGTTTAGTCACAGTCAAAGGCAAATATGACATGTCACAAGTAGTTCTATTTAAACTGGCCAGATGACATTATGCTCAGCTGTTCAAAGAACAATAAAAGGTAAACATAAATACTAGTACCTTTTTTTGATTGATGCTCCATAAGGTGCACATTTAAATAAAAAATATATCTTAAATAAAAATAGCCCATATGGTAAAATACGCAATTTTTTTCTGAAACAAATGTATTTATATAAGAAAAGCATCAACATTTTGACAACTATAAATGGCCTATTAAAATCAAATTGCAGATTTTCTTCTTTTCTCTAACAAATCCACAGATGCAAACAACGAACACTGCAAAAGAATGAGCACAGTTTTATCTAGTTGTTAACTTGGCCTATGAATGAGTGAAGGTAGGCTTCTTTTATACTCTGCATTCAAAGATGTACAGCATCATGTGTTAAGTAGCCTCTAGTTATTAAACGCTTATGCACAAGACTATGAACTCAGTAAACACTGAGAAACACCAGCCTGTCAACAACAGCATCTGATATGCGACATGCGATATATCGACATGCGATATGGTCCAATTCCATATCTCATATATCAATATATTTCTTATATAGATATATAGCCCAGTCCTAGGATAACCTTCGCTGAATTCTGTATTATATCCAGACATTGGCTGATGAAATAATTATAATACACTATCTTAACATAACAGCAGGTGTAAGTGTAAGAACTTTAAAGGTGCTTATACACGTTTAGATACTGTCGCTTATTCAAGATGAGCACAGTTTTATCTAGTTATTAACTTGGCCTACTGAAGGTAGGCTTCTTTTATACTCTATCATATACAGCATAATATGTTAAGTAGCCTATAGTTATCAAAGACTAACCTCTATATTTGAAGTGCCTTGCCTTTCATTTTCTTGGATGACTTAAACTAATTTCTTAAGCCACATAGTCAAGCTTATCCCAGCTGTGGTAATTAATACACGAGAGATATTCCTGATTAGCTTATTAAATAGAGAGCGTTAATTAATTTGACTATCGATCATTTTGTGATAACAAATCTTACCTACCTTAACGCTGATACTGTCAAAACATCAAACCGCCCGGAAAGCATCAAGAGTGTCAACAACTTTAAACCACCAGCATTGAACGTTTCACACGTTGTCATGGCAACGGAACACTGAGCCGTACACCGTTTCTTCTAACATGACTTTAACTGGTTATAGAAAGAAAGCGTTTGTAAACTTTCATCGCAGAAGGTTTCAGCTGTAGTTTGAGAGTTAACATCAGTTTTTTACCTCTCAGTTGGGATCATTTTCAGAGTGTTCTGGTCGGAGCTTTGGCAAAAGTTTCTCAGCGTGTGACTACGGCAGACGAAGACGGACAAGATTCTTATGAACGAGCACGGCAACTCTGTTTTTTCCTGGGTCTTCTAGCACCCCTAGTGGCGATTTTGAACAACATGAAGCAGACCTCCTCACACACATAAAGAGAGAAGATAAACTCTGCATTTCCAGTTTGTTATAATCACACACTCTGCCTCCAAAAGCAAAACCATTACAGTCCCCCCGTGGTACCCTGAGTTCCTCAGTCCTTGGTCCCCATCTAGTGGAGAAAATTAATATAATGTATCTGACTGATAAATGGGGATTCTTTCATTTACAGTCCAAAGTTGTGAAAATTATCTTTCAAAAATTGTTGAGCGCATACTCTGTTATTTACATTTTCCTCCTTTTAACGGCATATCAACCAAATACATTTTTTTTATCTTTATTCTATTTTTATCTCTAGTGTTTCCCAAAGGTAGCTCTTTCCTCATGTAATGTCTCAGTGTCAGGCCATGTCTCTCTAACAGTATATCTTAAATTCTCACACTGTGTGCGCTTCTGAAAAAGTCATCATTGCCTTGTGGTGTGTTCAAACTTTTCCCCTTTTATTATGGCTGCTATAGTGGCAAATTTCGCCAAATAATGTGTGGGCAGCATATTTTGGAACATGAGGTTTTTATTCTTCATTTACATACCAAGTTCAGATATATTTGAAGCAGATTCAGAGGATGCACAGAAATCAAGCCTAAAGAGGGCCAGTAAAGTTTTTAGTCAGCAGAAGACCACATTACAAAAAATCCTTGAGTTTTGCAGCCAAAGAAAAAAATAGCAATTGTTTAATGCTAATACCTTAGGAGACAAAACGGTAACCCTTTCTTTTACGGTACGCTTATTACCAGGTAATTAACAGGTAATTAACTAGTAACAACATGAAATTATCTGGTAATTACATGATAACTACTAAGTCAATACTGTCTAGTTTTTCTTTTTTTTCTTTTTTCTGTGCAGCTCCATTTTCAAAAGCTACTTGGGGTTCTTATTTTCTATGATTGACACTTGATACAGCCTATGGGTGTGCAAAGATTACGTAACGATACGCTGTTTGAGCCGAGCATTATCACAGCGACTCACCCGCCAAATGCGTACAATGCTACTGCGCAAGTGGTGGTTCCAGGAAGTGGAGAAAATCCTGGAAATACCAGAGCAACTCTGCTTCAAATTTGTATGATGATAGGTTACCTACCTGGTAGCTAGACAGTATTGACTAAGTAGTTATCATGTAATTACCAGATAATTTCATGTTGTTACTAGGTAATTATCTGTTAATTACCTGGTAATAAGTGTACTGTAAAAGAAAGGGTTACCGACAAAACATACAAATGAAAGAGAGGAAGAAGATTTGCTTTATAAAGTGTACTATGAATCAAAAGTTAGCAGAGTAGCATTAGTACAAGAGAAGAGCTCAACACAGTAAATGAAAATGCAGGGAGCTGTCTGAGAGACAGTGAACTCAGCATGGTGCCAGTTAAGTCAATCTATGGAACAATGATTACTGTAATTACTGCACTGCATAATTGCTCAGAGGAGCCAAAAAGCTAATTAATTTAGGCCAGAAGTTAAAAGGTTTGAAATTTTATACCGCTCTTCAAACTGTAATTCTATTACAGTCATCCAGCCTGTCAGATAAACATTGTTTAAGTGCGATGTTAAAATGTGCACGCCACTGATTTCAAACCCATGAAGCAGACTGAAGAGGTGGTTTTGTTAAATCACCTTAAACAGGAATAATATCATTAGTCTGGTGCCAGGGACAACTTAGTAAAAACCCCAGAGTAATATATGAGATCTTTATGACAACAATACCTATTTAATTTACTTACTTAATTACTGCCACTGAATGCACTCCTCCTGTTAAAACCATTTGTCTGAGGCTCTTCCTCAACAGTTGTGTATATTTCTACAGGGGAAAAGGGGGAGTCAGTTCAGAAGGTACGTGCAGATCGGTCACACAATCACTGAATAATAAATACGACTAAATCAATGTGGCAAAGTTCAGAGCTTTTATTAAGATGTGTATGTTTCCATGCTGCACAACTCGACACAGTCAAACATTAGTGGTAATAGTTACTAACTAAACTTATGATAACTGAAGAGCTGGATTTAAGGGACCTCGGCATCAGAGAGGAGGGGTGGGATACTTCATAAACGCAGCTGCAGAGTGTAACCTATAGATTATTAAAAGTCAGGATGGGTTAAAATGTAACATGTCAGTTAACTTCAGTTCCCCTCGTCTCCTCCCACATGCACAAAGACACTCCAGACTCCACAGACTGCTGGTCAGTCCTCTGTTTTCTCTCAGAACTGCCCTGTCTGCTCTTTTATTGTTCACCAAAGGTCACAGAAGCGTCTCATCATTATCTTACATTTTACTTCAAGTCTCCTGACTGAAAGGTCACAAACCTTATTATGAGTAAAGCAACAGCAAAGTTACCCCTGTCCAAAAAACCTTTGACTCATTGCTCTTTGTTTTTGTTTCAATGAAACAACAGTTTTATGTTTGTTCATAAAGATTTCATTTTTGTTCATTTTTACTGAACTTGATTCAGACTGCTGCATGTACTACATTTCTACTGAAGGGACCCTGATATTTTCTTTATCGTATTTCAGCTGAGAAAAAAAAAAAAAACATTCCGAATGGTGTCTTCTTCTGTTACCTCTCAAAGTAGAGCTCTCTTTCTTTCTTTCTTTCTGAAACAGCTTTTCAAATACTAAAATCCAACAAAATGGAGTTCTGTGCTTCATTGACAATCAAAATCATCCCTACATTTGAGTAAAAAAGACACAATATAAGTTTACTTGGATGAATCATCGCATACTTTAAAAAACTCCCCTGCTGCTCACAGCCAGACAGCCAAGACAGACTTTGCCAAACTGCATTTTTACTTCTCATCCTCTCCGGATACTGATATAGACAGCATTTTGGCAGCATCTTAGCTTTCTTTGATGGATGTTTGCAACATCTGAAGTGGAAGTGGTGAGGAGATATTTTTGACGTTTCCAAGTTTATTGCATACCAAAAATGAGAAGAAAAGCAAAAGGTATCCAGTGTAGAGATTTAAAACAGAGGATGTGGCGTTAAAGGTCTGCTGATGACTAAAGGAACTTTTCATTTTATTGCAAACTTTTTTTTTTTTTTTGCCCACGAGGAAAGTCTTTCAGGAGCTGGTTAGTTGTAGAAGTTTGTCTGGTAGATGGTTTAGAGATACAGTCCTTGTTTTATCCAAACCTTTGAGGAAAAGAGTACGCCTCTCTCTCTCTCACTCTCAACTCTGTTCATAATAGGATCATTTGTCGAAAATGACATAGTCTATCTAAATATCTAAATATTTGAACTATTGACAATACCATGGTACAAAAAAAGTGAGATATATACTGCAACTTTTTATTTAAAGTAGAAACTGGGAGTTAAACTTTCAAAAGCCCCAAGTAAGTAATGGATGGCAGCAATTTCTATTCAACTTTTTTCGCTGAAAAAGTAAATAAAAACATTTTTAAAAACTGTGGCGTTATAAACAATGACAAATGAGGATATTACAATTGTATTTTTCCTACCTTCTTCCTGTAAAATACAAGGAAAAACAGAGTAATACAAAACTTATTCCTCAACGTATTTTATTCATATGAATACATGTGAAGTTTGACGGTTACAGTAAAAAACAAGATAAAGGAACAAGGCTGCTTGCCTAAAACCGTAACAGTAACAATAACAGTAACTGTCAGTGCTCTCTCATAGAAGAGGAAATACTGTTACATCTACTGATTTAAAAGGAAGTATCTTTACATATACTGTAGATCCACCACTCTTGACCGTGGTCAGAGAGTGCTCAGACAATCATCATATTGTGCAGTACTTTAAATGTTGATTAAAATCTACCTTAGGCTGCAGGAAGCAAGTCAAGAACATTAAAAAAGAAGTAAAATGCTCTACAACAGCAGATATTATAAAATGACATACTTCAGTGTGACCCTACAGCTTATAATCATCATCATCATTATTTAATGTTATCAGTAGCTTACACTCTTATCAAGCCTGAGATATTGAGAAAACAGAAGAGTACAAAATTTGGCTAAAACTAAAGTGATACTGAAAGCATATAGCAAGTAATCAAACCTAATCGATAATTAAATGTAATATTTTCCTGTATTGTTTGATCTGGTTATTAAATCCTTTACAAATATCTAAAAGCATATGTCCTTTTTAAATCTCACAATGGTTATATTTCCCTCTTAGACTCACATTCTAAGTCATCCCGTCAGCAAGACAAAGACTATAAATTCATTAGTTCTTCACTAAAAAAAAGCTACTTGGACACATATTATATCAATAATCAAACCTATGATAAATGCCTGCAAACATCTAGAAGGTAAAATGGCAAATATAGTAAAATAAATGTATAATATAATTACAAACATGGTAAATATAGAATTTACCAATCTGAAAGTTACAAAGTGCTGTGTATATCAGAGCAACATTAATCACGTAAAGTATTCGTCCTAGTAAAGTGAGACTAATGAACATACAACTACAGCATTCTTTAACAGCAGGTGTCTAATGCAACAAGTCCTGAATTAAAAAAGAGAGGGTAATTTCCAGTGCACAAAGAGTAAATAACCTGTGTTTAAAACATGATTTGATGCAGATACAGATGCAGCATCATCTTTAAGGCTGCAGAAGTCCCCCAGTATTTTTCAGAGAGATTTGTGTCCGCATAAAAAACATTAAGGAGATTAAAAATCTGTTCATTGTTCCTTTACACTCTGCTCATCCTATCAGTTAAAGTCTGCAGGGACAGTCGTTGCTACAGCATATCAAATATCTGAACTGTTCTGTCAATATGTCAAGCTGCCATCAGATGGCAGCCTTGTAATATTATTGCAAACCACAAATTAGGCCTATTGTCAGATTACAGCATGGAAACACAGTCCTGCAGGCTGCTAAACAATAAACAGCATAGCTACACACAAGTACAACATAAGTGAGGCTCCTGGCTGAACTCTGTTCACCTCTGATTAGAAGTTATGTCTCCTTGTTTTAAGAGAGTGTCTCCTCTTCCTCTTCCTGTGGCACTGCTCCCTCCTCTCTGGCCAGGGGAAACCACCATCGGCGGTCCTGTAGGCCTCATCGTACTCGTCGCTGTCAGACTCCGCCTCTGCCCCAGGAAAAACGCCGTCTGTGAAAACTTCTTTCAGCTTGGAGGTGAAGAATGACTCGAGACTGCGGCCTGCTTGAGCCACCTCAGAGTCAGGCTGGGGTCAGAGAGAGAGAAAGAGCCTTTTTATCAGATCAGTCATTGTTGGCTTCATATCGAAAATGTACACAGTTTATACACTTCCAACTTACGTAATTGAACTTCGCACAGTTGCGGAACATGAGATAGACATCGGCAACAAACTCGTCCACTGAGTGATAATGTCGAGTATTCCTCTTGTTGAGTTTGGCCCTGATCACAGATAGGTCCATGGGCCTTTTAATGATCTGGTAGTAATGACGAGCCTGCATGAAACAGATGTAATCAACCATCTTATAAATACAGATCTGAAGATATAATCTCTCTGTATTTGAAATTTAGCGCATCAATGATCCACAGATTTTATAACTATATAATCACTGTGACAATCAGGGCACACAGTTATGTTCATCTAAATCAGACAATCCTCAATTCTCCAAAGATTAAACTATACTCAGAAACTGTAACAAGACAGCTAAAAATGGACGACACTCACAAGTGGACTGACAGGCTCATGGAAGGGAGCACTGAGGATGTTACTGAGGATCAGGAGAGTCAGACGCTCACATTTCTACATTTGGGTAAAAAAAAAATATATGACAGACTTTGTAAAGTCATAGAAACAGGCAGAAGACGCTCATCATCATTTATGCGTATTATCTAAAACGACTTACTCTCTGGTCATACTCGGAGAGTCCGAGTGCTG
This sequence comes from Xyrichtys novacula, assembly GCA_962446985.1. Taxonomy (NCBI): domain Eukaryota; kingdom Metazoa; phylum Chordata; class Actinopteri; order Labriformes; family Labridae; genus Xyrichtys; species Xyrichtys novacula. The sequence goes on along the minus strand of OY660864.1, from coordinate 33,304,441 downwards.
ATGTGTGCTCCCCGGATGTTCTTGAGTTTTCACAGTCGTACTCCACCTCTGGCTGTATAACATCTCTGCACAGGCTGCACACCCAGTCACCGCTGAGCCAGGCGAGAAGGATCATCAGGTTATGAACAATGACAGGCTAAAATGTTGAATGGACTGTATAAAGTATAAGAGGCTTACGAGGGGAAGCTGAGAAGAGATGGGATGTGGCAGGACAGATGGAAGACTTTAGGACAGCGGTCGCAGCAGAGCAGTTCTCCCCCAATCAGACACACGGCGCAGAAGTCCTCACTCTCCATCGCAGCACTGTCCTGGTCAGGCTCGTCGTCCTCTGGGCCTCTTAGAGCAGAGGGGTTTGCGATCAGAAGCGGCCTCTGACTAGGACCGACGTGCGAGTCCTCTTCCAGGTCCGAGCGGAGCGGTTGAGGGTCATCTGTTGTCAGTTCAGGGTCGGAGTCTAAATCGAGCTCAGACTCCACAGAGCCCTGCGAATCTTGAGGATGGTCAGATGTTACTTCAGAGTCAGTCTCTGCCTGGAACACAGGTTCATATTCAGGCTGGATGTCAGACTCTGTCCCACCATCCCCTGATTCTGCATCAGCATCCAGCTGTTGTCCATCCTCTGATCCTGGATCCACTTCATATTCCAAACTTGGCTCTGAATCCCCGACGATATCTGCTTCACCGCAGAGCCCGATCCCCCCTTCAGCTGCAGACTTCTCACCCTCAGAGGAAGATTCTGCATTTTGGTCAGACTCCAGTGATGGTTCTGAGTCTTGCTGCTGTTCTGGGTCTTCCCAAGAAAACACTGCTTCCTCTGAAACGGATCTGGGGTCGGAGTCAGAGTCCAGGTCCAGGAGGGAGTAACTCTGCGCCACATATTTGGAGTCAGTGGATGGCAGGGTGGTTGTCTTCTGAGAGCTGAGGAGCCCTCTGTCGAAGTCATCGGTGGTCTGATGAGCACTGATCTGGTTAGGATGAGAGAAAAGAGAATAAATTATTATATTTAATACATCTGCTGAAATAACAACTGTGTATAACTATAATTAATAAGGCTTTCTGTCCATTATTACCAAAACAAACAAACAACATACTGCAGTCACGAATAAAGTTCTTAATAACTTGCAATACAGGCACTTTAGTTGGTTTTAAACAAGTATTGAGGCTCAAAACTTGACCTTTACCCCAAAAAGTTGACAAATCAGTCATTCCTGTTACAAATATAATAACTACTTCACTGCGTACCTCTGGAGCTCTATCGTGCCAGGTTCTGTCCTGTGACACAGTGTCACTCTTCTCCGTCCCACTGGCAGGTAAAGGGTCACTTTGTCGTCGTCCATGTGGGGGAAGTTGAGACACGAGAATTTTGAGACGCTCCAGGCAAACGACTGGGACCTTCGACCTCCCCGAGTCCTTCGAAAGGTCTCTGTTACTGTAAATGAAAGAGCAGGAAAATAATGATAATCTTGTTTCATCATTTCAATATGGACACATTCCTAAAACTGACAGCTCTCCTACACACCTGCTGTGGCTATTTCTCGACGCCCTGCACTTCTCCTTGGCCTCGAAAGCGCTCTCCTCATTTACATATGTGAAAAATTGCTCTGAGAAAATGGAAAAATATGATGCATTTAGATAATAGTATGCATGTTATGGTTCCTATAATAGTCAACAGTGTGGTTTCGGACTATAATCCAGCACCTGGCTCAGTCTTGTAGGACAGCAGAGGAGACCGGTGGCGTCTGTAGGGAGGCATCTCGGATGAAGATTCCTTGACGACACAGAGCACCCCATCTGAAGCTCTCCTCTGTTTGGGGTCCACACTGGCATACTGAAAATACACAAACATATGAAACTCTTTTTACAACAGATGGAAAGCAGCCTGATTGGTAAAGTTAACTCCATCCAGGACCAGTTTTATTTGGCAGTATGGCTCTGTTATAAGAGCTCCTTGTTTTTTCCTGCATGTCACTTTCTGCTCTCTTCCCTGTCCTCAGTCAATAAAAGCACAAAGATAATCTTTAGAAAAGAGTCTTAATCTCAAATGGAGGTTTTTGAGGTACATAACAGTCTTATCAAACTTTGCTCAGGTCTCTCTGGACACACTAAAGGCAGCACTTTTCAAGATGCAGTCGTAATCGCACTGACCATTTAATGGGTTTCAAAACATAGAAATACCACTGTTCCCCCTAGGTATGGACATAAAATCCTTAAATGTCTCCGCTCTATGATTAACCAAATGACTGTAGATTTTAAATATACATATAATTATTAGTATCTGATTTAGATTTTGAATGGTGGGGATTTAATGCTTTAATTTTTGCTTGTTTCAGTCTTTTTTTCTCAAAATGAGCAATCCAAAGATTCGAAAATAACATTAGAAAAGACATTTTCTTTTACTAGTGTATGGCGTATGCAAGCAACTACACATTCAGTCAGTAGATGAATTAAAACGTGAATAAATGTCTGTTAGAGCCCTAAATAATAATGATTTTTCAAGGAAACGGTATTAGACAGGAGAAAAGCCAAATACAACAGGATTCACCTCCATTCAGTCAGTCAGCTTAGCTCCACTTCCTTCATGTGTGATTACATTCACATGCAGGGTTACCTTATTTGCAGCTCCTGCCTCTGGGCTGTGAGTGCTTCCTGTGGGCCTCTCAGAGTAAGGGCTGCCGGATGGAGCTGCCAGTTCTGCCGGGATGCTCTGGGAGCGTCTCTTTCTCCTCGTGCACACCAAACTAGGGCTGAGTCTGCTGCTCTGTATCTGTACGTCAGATACACACTCGTGAGCTGTCACCGGCACCTCCAGGGACGTGGATCTCTGTTAGGGAACACACACATACAAAAGTAAGCATGGTTTCAAGCCTCTGTTCATGTCATTAGCGGGCTGTGTTCATGAGTGTGGCGACAACCTTGAAGTACAGGTGCACACACTAAATGAACATCAATCAGAGCACTCAGTATTTATTCCAAATGAGTCAGTCCTTACAAGCAGAGAGTGGTACACACAGCTGCATGAATTACTGTTATTGATAAAAGGGTCTGTTACAACACCTATTACCATATGTAAATTCACTGTTGTACATGCAATGAAACCCCTTTGATTAATCCCAAAGTGAGGGTGCTGATGTTTCTGCAGGTGGGCCATGAGGGGTCATTTACAACTCAAACGTAATTAAGACTGTTTCCTGGATTACAGTGTTCAGCCTCAGCATATGGCTGTTCACTTACAAGACTAGTTTTGTTCAAGGTGTCCACATGTTGTCAGGAGCGTTGGTTCATGGATGATAACAGAAAACAGTCAAGACCGGTTTCTTTTGTGAAGTGCCCCGAGAAAAATACATAACACATAAAAAGTTTGACAGATTGATTTAATAATAGTTTGCTGCTGATATTTATTTCATAGCTAAACAGTGACATAAATCAGGGGTGAGAGGAAGACAGATTTTTTTGACTTGGTTGGCCAACTGAGGCATCGACTCAGAGTTGTCTGAAAACCTTTAGTTTCCTTTCAAAACCAACATTTTCTATGTCAGACTTTACAACAAAATATTCCCTAAATGTCGGCAATTGATTGCAAAAAAAAAGATTTTTAAGTTGCATACAAAAAAGGTTTTTTTTTTTTTTCAATTTAAAGTCAGGATGCAAAAATGAGAACACCCCAATCAAAGTTCAGGGAGCAAAGCTAAATTTTAGCTACCATATCACTCTTATTTTCATCTTATGGTAAAATGTTATGTTAAACTCAGCTTTGTCAAAACTTTGGAAATTGTATTTTTGCTTATCTAGATATTAATAGGGGGTGTACTGACTTATGCTGGGAACTGTTCAAACACTATTATTCAACATAGTTTCAACTCTTGACTTCCAACATTTCAGTATCTAAAAGTTTTTAGATATACCTACATGATTTTATCCTCTTCAAGTAGCAAAACAGAGCATCATTATTGAAATCTATTTAGCTTAATTTTCAAAGGACTCATGAAAGTAGGTATGAAGTCCAAAAAGGATCAAAATTCAAAAAAAGCAAAAAAGCAATAAACAGGAAGTGGTTTTAAGATAAGTCTCTGACCAATCGCAATCTGTAGTTTCGAGCTTTGGTGGCCAATCAGATGACATCTGGTGGTTGGGGGCATGGGGGTTGCGACCCCTTTATCCTGACCACTCCTTAAATCTATGTGTATAAAAGCTGGTTAATCATTTGTGCTGTAGACCCACCCTCACATTTTTTTTCTGATGACAATAAAAGTATGAGGAAATTTCCCATTATAGTTTCAAGTTTCGATAAACCTGTGTGAACAAACATTTGGCTGGGCCATGGTATATTTTAAAAGTCAAATTAGGCAACAGCATCCTTGAACCTGGGAGTGTCTGGATTAAACTGGACCAGCAAATTAGTTTAGAACAACTCTCTCCTCTCTTGAATTACAGTTAAACTAATACAAGTGTCTCAAAAAAGCTCCTTTACAAAACTTAACCGTCTCCTCAGGAAATGAAAGAAGAAGAAATAACTTTGAACCAGTTTCTTTTTAACACCTCTCCCTCTCCCTTTTCTCTTTCGTTTTTTAAGTGCAATCACCGCCCATATTCAGACCACAGAGCACTTCCTCTAATGTATCATGCGATTAAAACACATACCTGATCCATGCCCCTTGGGAGAGCTACATAGGATCAGACTGTGGAGGGAAAATAGACTATAATCCCTCTCTCTGGAACGACGGAGAGGGGGTGTAGGAATTTATCTCAAAGTGTGAACCAGAACTGAAGTCAAACTGGCAGCTCCCTCTATTCCCTCAGTGACTCATTAATGACAGGTTAAGTACATAAATGAACGCACCCAAGTGGTTTTATGTCATTTTCAGATGCCGTGACTTGAAAGTGTAAATACAATACATCTTCGTGCTTGTGAGAGTGCACGTTGAGACATTTTGCAGCGGTGATAATGTGGCTGCTCAAACCTCCAGCATTAGGCGTGATTATGAGGAACAGTGCTCTCCTGGTTTTGGGAAGCAGCTCAGAGCTTTAATTGTCAAAGCATCTCTTTGTTTTATCATCTTTTCTTCATAAGAGCTCGAGCAGATTTGTGTTGCACCATCTGTTTTTCAGGCGAGCTGTCAAATGTGGGAAGAGATCATTCTGGCATTACAATAAAGTCCTCCTTTATTTTTAGTTTTTTTGAAAATAATGAACAAATTAAACACTACCTGCAGTCTGATATAGGACATTTTGGACATATACAGTAAAATCTAATTGTACAACTATATTTTTGATATAACATGACTTCAATTAAAGAGTTAAGCATTTGTTCTTTTCTTTGTTTTTCAGCCACTGTTCTGAACACCTGTGTTGCAGAGGAAATAGGCCTAACACTGACCAATAAGTTGTGGTCTCAGAGAGGTGCAAAAAAAAACAGTGCGGGGTGGTTAACCATGTCGTGACATGTGCATTGGGTTCAAATTGTTCGATGATCTAGAAACTCAGCAGAACCACGTGTGAAATGAAAAAACCGACAGACCAGGGCTGCACAGCTCTCACACCACATAACCTGCTTTGATCTCATGGTTGCAAATACAACAAGCTCTGAAATTCCCAGCCTCGACGTCTTCTGCTCGGAAACTACTGTATGTTGTTTCGCTTCTACTGCCAGAATATGTCACTAAATTCAGTCACGATTTATTAATACAAATCCCCATTAAGGGACTTAAAATTATAACCAATACATAAAGTGGGTCATTCCTTAATAGGAGGGTGTAATGCGAAATTTACATTTTAAAGGTCTGTCACTATAAAACTGATGCTTCTTCATAACCTGCAAAATAAAATGAGATTTTCAGCCACAAGATCAGTTATTTCTTTATGTTGGATTTTAGTGTTTGTGTTCTGATCAGATTTTCTGAGAAAAAAGCTGAGTCGACATTCAGCATTGACTCAAAAATTTGGCAGTGAAAAAAGTACGTCAGCAAGCAAGACGATTTTTTTAGTCCTCTGTATAATCACCTTTTACATCATGTTTTGTTCTCACAGCTGATATTGGAGCAGGTCTTGAAAAAAGAGATTTTTTTTCTGTTGTTTTGACTGAGAAACTTCGACTTTGCTAAATGGAAGAGCAAAATGTCTATACAGGATTTACTGGTTGATGCTTATGCTCCTCTGAGCTTTCAGGATTTAATTGAAGCGAGTATATATTTACATTATCGACATTCATTGTGACTCTGGAGCACAAATCATGATACTGGAGTGGAGGAGGGTCAAATTTTGTGAGCAAACTGAAAACTTCAATGCGGCACATTGCAACTCTGCATCCTGGTTCAAAGCCAAGCAAGTTTGACTTTAGTTTCTGTATGAATATGAATCAACTTATTTCAAAGCTTTCGAACACGTAATCAGAGGGATTCTTGACTTCTCTCACCCTGCCGTCTCTGTGGTCTCTCAGCGTCAGTGCTGGCCGGTTCCTCTGCTGCTCTTTTCTTTGCTCTGCTGCAGGATAAACATGAAGCTGCTGCTGCTGCTGGATGGGACTTTGCTCCCTCTTGTCCCCCTGCAGCTCTTCATCCAGCAGCTCTCTGCTTTCAACACCAGCTGTTCCTCCATCGTCCTCCTCCACCCTACATCTATCCTCCCAGTTCTCCTCACTCGTCACATCTCTGTCTGCAGCTGTGTGACTGGGATCCGGCTGCAGAGTGGTGCTCGTTGACAGCCTCCTCTGACACTGGCCTGGTCTGCTGTGGTCTGCACTTTGCGGATTTTGGCTGTCCTGGAGAATTTCTCTCTGGTGTTGGTGATAGAGATAGGACTTTGTTTGAGAGTGGGAGGCAGCAGATTGTGGCTGGGACGCAGATCGACTGCAGTTGAGCTGGATGTTTCCCATGATTGGGACAGGTGATGAAGGTGGAGGACATTGCGTTGAGCTGTCTGGGTCCCAGCATCTCTGGAGCTGCTGGCTCTGGTGCAGGGAGGAGATAAGAGCAGGTTGAACACAGCTGGGGTTATACAGAGTGGCTTCCAACTGGCTTTTGTCCAGACTGGACAGATCTGGCTGAGAGGGGATGCCGTGAAGGCAACACATCTGAGGCTCACAGCAGGCCTGGTACCCGCAGCCAGACTCTCGTCCTCTGTGACACACAGACGGCAGAGTCATACAGGTGAGGGGCTGAGGCCTGAGGATACTGGAGCAGGACAGACCCTGAGGATAAGTGCAGCTTCCCCCTTCAACATTCAGCTGGCCTGCAGAGCAACAGAGAGGGGTTTTTCTTTTATGAGATAAGAATAAATAAAATCACTGACAAAATCCAAACTTTTATTATGTCTTGTAAAAACCAGGCAAAAGTATTGCTCTCACTTTAAACTGAGAACTTTAGAGATTGTTTATTAACTCTCTTGGTTTGTTAACAGAAGTTTTACCTAGAGTAGAAATCTGCTTAGTCCAGTAACTTGCATCCCAGTTGAATTTAATCTTGACAGGACTCCAGGAGTCTGAGTGGAGTGACGGCTCAACCAGATGCTGCATCTGAAGGGAAAGCTGAAAAAAAGAGGGCGTCAAAACGCATGTCACAAAAATACATTTCGACGCCAATTCCCAGATTTAAATGAAGAAAAAAATTAGCCCACAATAAAATATCCTGACATTTAAATCTGAAAGAACTTATTTGACAAGACAACAACCTTCCTGTGGGAAACTGACTGTGACAACTCTTTAGGTCTTTGATGGAGCAGACTGATTCGTGGGCGTAGTAAGTTTGAAATATCTCTTTAAAGGGATTGTGGAGCGAGTGAGTTTAAGTTTAATTTCCCATGAATATACAGTTAAAGGGATAAATTTAAGTTATGGTCAAACACACCATTACACCGAGTTAGACGATCCCTAGAGAGATGAATGTTGCTGACTGCTTGCTTCTCTAGTTGTACCAACTTTAGTAACAACCGCATGATAGCGATACACAGCGGTCTATGTCTTCACATGAAAACCTCAACCAAAAAGCCACCAATAATACTCAGAACAGCACCTAACTTCATCAACAGTACATGTAGGGTCCCAGCCATAGTAATAGCCACCACACATATTTTTAGACTGTTATGTATTGCTATGGTGCAGTCTTTGCTGAAGTTGGTATTACTAGAGAAGCAAGCAGTCAGCAACATTCATCTCTCAAGGGGGTGTCTAACTCCGTGTTAGGGTGTGTTTGACCCTAACTTAAATTTACGCCGGAATACCCCTTTAATCGAGGAGATTTCAAGAATAGTGGGACGGAGTTTGACCTGGCAGTTTCATCACTTATTTTACTTCCTCCTTAACCGACTGTGTGTGTGTGTGTGTGTGTGTGTGTGTGTGTGTGTGTGTGTGTGTGTGTGTGTGTGTGTGTGTGTGTGTGTGTGTGTGTGTGTGTGTGTGTGTGTGTATCTCTGTGTGTTCCACTGAGACATACCAGAGCCCTGCTGAAGAGCACCGGGCCTCTGCAGTGGTGGGTCTTCGCCCAGGTGATGAACTTCTGAACATGGTCCAGCTGGCCACACGTCTCTATTGCCCCCTGCAGCTGGTCCTCCAGACGCTGCTGAAAGTCCTCTGAGATTTTCTTGAAAGAAACAATTACAGCTAAGTAAGAGTTCAAAGAGAGGCATGTCTGGGCAGAGGGCTAAATCGATGGCTCCTTTTTTTTTTGACAGATCGAGCTCCATAGTTGTTAGCTTAAGCAGCTCTGACAGATTATTATGGGTTCTCGTTTGCCTGCTTTCAAAACTGATTATATCATTGGGGTTACTGACTCTATGCATGTAGATTCACAGCTGGCTGAATGATAAGAAGAGGAGAAAAAGAGAGTAATTACCTCCAGTTGCTCTATTAATAGGCTAGCTCGTTTGTTAAGCTCGTTCATCATAATCATCTTTGCCATTTTAATCTGGTTCTCTGCCTTCCTGTGTGCAATCTTTACGCCATGAAGTCTGCGGAGACAGAGTGGAGAAAATAAATGCATTTTTTCCCAGCAGAAAATCCCAAATGTAGGAGAAGAAAGCAGACATTAATTTATGCTGCCTTTCATGCAGTTGAATTATTGACTGAAGAAGTTGGGGCAGTGATTTTGCATCTCTGAGAGTCTAAACCAACCTGTCCTCTATCTGTTTGGCATTGTTCTCCACTGCAGATCGCCTCTCCTCCACCTGCACCATCAGTCTCTCGAGAAGCCACTGCTGATCCTGTAGGGCCTTCCCGATTTGCACCACCCTGAACAATACAAGAGATCAGAACAGCCACCAAACAGAAAGTTGACTAATTTATTCTCTGGGCAGAAAGAGCACCAGAATTAAATTTGTTTTCCCCTGGGATGAGGCATTATGCAGGTGACCTTAAAGGGGCAGCTACTGTGCTGAAACATCACACAAAAACAAAAGCGTATGAATACTTAATAGGTATTAGGCGGGCCAAGGATAGCGTATGCAAATACACGTGATAAAAGTGACAAGGCAGTTAAAGGGAGTCGTAGCTCAGAGGAAGTTTTTAACCTGCGGTTAGCCCTTCTCTGCAGTGTCCTTGTGCTGCCTCTGAGGACTGACCTGTGGGTTTTGTGGGAGGACAGATGACAGCTGCTACAGCACAGAAGGTCACATGACTCACAAAACAGCTCCAAGGGCTCCTGTCTGTGAGAGTGGCACATGAGGAGGGGACAAGGATACGACCCTGGGCCTAAAAGACAGACGGAGGGGAGGTGAGAGGAGAGGGGTGAGAGGAGAAGAGAGGGGTGAATTATCAACAAAATTCACTGATGCAGTTAACTTCCTGACAGTAGGAGGGCCATCAGGATGTTTGTTTAGTTTGTAAATGAGAACAAACACACTAATTATTAGTGACTCTTACTTACCCAGTTATCAAATGAGCAGCTGAGCCAACAACTCAATGACAAGAACTCATTAAGTTTTGATTTCAGTGGATTAAACTGTCCCTAGTAGATGTCTGAGAGCCATGCAACATTAGCATAACAGGAAAAAGTTGTGTCTTGTTTGTGTGATTAGGATGATACAAATGAAGGTTATTAAAGCAGTCAAACTGTTACGTGTCTCCAGAGTAGTTGTCCAGTCAAGGTTGATTTAAACTGAGTCACAAAACTACAAAAGTAGAGGTCACTTTAGTACACTACAAGTGCTGGTGCTAAAGAGGACACCATGTCTAAATATAGAAAAAGTCAGTTTCCTGTTTGTTTGACTGTAAAAAAGACAGTTTGCTCTTTTACAAAGGTCTAAGTTGAAAAGGGTAGGTGTAATAAGTGATGCTTCAGCCTATACCTTTTCGGTCTGGTTTCATTTAGTGTCTTTGATTGTATTCATATTTTGAAATAAGTGACCGAAATAAATAAAATAAACAATGTCATCTGTTTATGGATTAGCCAAGATACAATAGTCTAGCAGATAACCTGCTAAACTGCAATTTATTTTTTAACTCTGTCTAAAAGAAAAATGAATTTAATTTATAACCTCTCTTTGTTATAACCTCTATAACCTCTCTTTGTTGTTTACATTTTGCGAGAACTTGTAACACATGGGTGGTGCAGATGAAGGTTTAGACTCTGCAACACTCTGTTTCCTCTTGTTTTCACACTTCGTGTCAGATTAAGCTAACTAGGCTCTTAGCTTGCTTCATGTTGATTTTCTGGACATGAGAGAGTTTCTTTACCACTTCCTAAGCTGAGAGAAATAACCGCATTTCACCTGAAGAAAAAACGTTGAAGCTAACGCCCATCACATTGGTAGTCATGTGCCTAAGCCAGAAAGGCGGGACAATTTGCTAATGATGACACCAATGCAACGAATTTCCGGCACAGTTGCAGACTTCGGTCTGTTGTTACACTGCTAAGAATGCAAGAACAATGATTTCATTAGTTGTCTGCTTTATATTCTGCTGCAGATTGCACTGAGATAACATTGTCGAATCTTTTTTATGGCCCTGAAACTTTCAAATGATGCTTCAATGAAGCAGCTTAGAGCTAAAAGTAAACTGTGATGAGCAAAATTGGTGTGCAATATCAATACTGGCCTGTCTGCACAAAATGATAACATAAATGGGAGAAATTGGTTCCTATTTGAGGTTGCATTGAGACTGAGTTGCGGTGTGTTGAGTGACAAAAGATATAAGCAAACAGTTTTTCAGTCCTGTCCAAATAGTCTTTGATGCACACTCAGAAATATCCTTCACACACTTCTAAATAGGTCACAGTAGAAACAGTTGGCCCACAATACATCTATCTAACAATAGCAGGATAAGGCAAATGAACGCAGCCCTGCTGCTCTCTGCTGGCCGGCTTACCTCAGCCAACCCTCCTCCTGCCTGCAGATCATCACTGATCTCTGTGGTAGAGCGCTGAGCATCACCCTGTGCACATTCACTGACCACATCCTGTCTGTCAGCGCAGTCACACATTTTCTCACAAGTATACAAACCAAACAGAAACACTCCCTCATCACAAAGAGGGTGTTTAGGACATGCTTGTTATGATTTGACAACTTGTGCAATGCACACCTGCAAAGACAGCTGGCAACAAAGCTGCTGGCAGGCTTACTTGAGGGTCTTTAAATAGCAACACGCTAATATTAGCAAAAATGAAATTATGGGAGCACTTATGAATCTGGGACATGTGTTAACGAGAGGTATAATAAAACACTGGGATCTCCAGGAAGTATCATCAACCATTGCCTCTGTTATGAATCATTCATTGCAATGGTTCCTACTGAGACATGATTAACAAGCAAACAGTGCACTGCAGCAGAGGGTAAAAAAGAAGTCAAAACAAACTTTGAGGTGATAGAGACATTAAACTTTGTAGCTCCAGTCATCATTGATTGCACTGGTTTAGAGCTGGATGCAACAAAGTCTTCGAATATGTTAAGTGTCTTGCCTTGTCCAGTGGGAGGCAGGGAGCTGGAGCCTCTCTGGTGCATGTCAGGACATTGTGGGGCACTGGATCTCTGTTGTTGGTGCAGGTCTGTGTACTGGGAGGTGGAGGAGGATCTCTGATGCTGATGCACATCTGTGCACTGGTAACACAACCACTTGTTGCAGAGTGTACACAGGCTTTGTGCGAGTGTTGGCTCAGCGCACTCTGAGCAGCTCTAGAAAAGAGACAGACCGAGAAAAATCCTCCATATGTCATCTAAAACTCATTTTTTACATGCACACTGGCACATGTAAGAATTAGAGCATATGTCTGTTATGTTAGTGTTGCTCCTTCTCTTCATCACACATCCAAAAGTTGTTAATTGCGCTCATGACACCTAACCTTTTAAAGATAGAATATCAAAATACCGATTTAATTATATCTGTGTTTTAACATTTTGGTGAGAAATGTTAGATAAGAAAGACATGATCAAAGTAAATTTAATAAAATTTGGGGAATGTATCATCTAAGTGTTTAAAGCCTCTTGTGTTTGCGTTTGTCTGCGTTTCAAGGATGAACAGTCGTTGAAAACAAGCAGCATGAAAGCTTCCACAGCTTTTTTTATTTATCAAACTAATACTTGATTAATCCCTGGGAGGAAATTTGTCCTCTGCGTTTCACCCTTCCTGCCAATTGAGGAGCAGTGATAAGCACCTCGGGACCAAATCCAGTTTTCAAACCCTCTTACTAGCCGAAAGGCAATGCCAGGACTACTCCTAATATCCAACATGTATTTTTCTGTGTAGAGGAGAGCAACACAAACATAAGGAGCATGCCAACTCGGCACGAAAAGGCCCCATGTGCCCTGGAGGGATTCAAGTATAGAATCAACAACGCAAACTCAGAAACTGCTGCATAAAATAAGCAACCTCTTATAGCTAAGTGTGAAAAAAACGGTAAAATAAACAAGAAAGCAATAATGAAACAAAAAGCTTACCTTCTCCATTTTGAGGTTTTGTGAGTAGACTCGTTGCCTCCTCAGCGGGAGGGAGAGTAGAGGAGAGGAGAGCAGCCTGACGCCTCAGCAGCAGAAACACTGAGGCTTCTACCTGAGGCAGGAAGCAGCGCACACCGAGAGGTGGCCCCAGAGGAGACGGCTTACATGACAGCCTCACTGTTCTCTCTCCTCCCCCAGTTCATCCATGTGTAGGACCCTAGCCTCACTGCAGTGGAGGAGAGGAGTGTCACATTCAAATTTCATCCCCAGCTCACTGGTGCAGCCGCCAAAAAAGAGAGAGAATCTAATCCTTTTTCTTAAATAAGCCTGTGCATAATAATTGGGAATTAGGGAGATAAGACAATTATTTCTTTGTAGGGCAAAATATCCCCGGAAGCTCTTTCCAAAATGGAGGGAGGAAGACCAAGTGACCTACAATGAGTAAGGAGGGAGAAACTGTTCTGTAAGCAACTTTTGGGTCCTTGGTGCAGGCACAGTTTGAGACAGAAGTAGGTGATATCAGACTCAGGTAACGCCGGGCTATGTCAGGCTGGGATAGGTGGGCCGGCTGTGGCCTTCTTCCCTTTGTCAGCACAAGGAGGGGACAGGTCCCCAAGGAGCTACATGCTAGCGTAGCTCACCAAAAACCAGGTCAGGCTCTGATAAGCTCCAGATGGGACCAGGATACACTCATGCAATTCCCTCTAACTCTGTGAAATCAATTAAGATTTTAGCTCAACATGTCAAAGATAATGAACACAGAAAGAGGGGAGTAAAGGAACAAACGGGGATGAAGATGAAGACAATTCAAACATAAAGAAGCCCAATATCCAGTGCAGCTGCAAACAGTTGAGAAAGTTGGTGAAAGCACGATTAGGGAACATTTATGAAGACCAGAAAGCAAAACTTAAAGCCAAACACGCAATCTTAAAGAGCTCAACGTCAAACTACGGTCACATCTGGAGCTGTGAGCAAGTCTGCCTAACAACAACCCCATGCAGCCTGACCTACAAATCTGACAACTTTCTTATCCTTGGGTGCTTCAGCGGGGAGCTCAGAGCAATCCCATTCCCCATTGTGCGCTAAAAGACCCAATTTGAAACACAATTAGTCAGTCGGAGAACACCCTGCCTCTCAGTTCACTCAGCTCTGTAGCATCGTCTCAAACCGTTCACATGCCTTCTCTGCACCCTCGCAGCGTTATTCTCTCAAACTGCAACCTCCCACCAGCTTCCCTGCCCTGCTAAGTGAAGCTGGCTTTACATATGCATGCCATCTCAAGAGATGTCACCATAATAGAAACCTGTGCGGTAATCTCTCCCTTGAAAGCACCCCCTATGTAACATCTATTAACTCTAAAGAGATGAGATCACACACGAACGCAGGATTATATTCCAGCAGTTCTTAATTATAGAGCCATCTAACCGTTTCTCTCCTCTGCTTGGTGAGTAACACTGTTAAGATACATTTGCCACATTCTGTGAAGCTGTTTGTCCTGAGGTGGTTGAACCGCTGCATCTGATGAGACTGATCACACATTTGCCTCCTGTCAAACGGTTTCAGGCGAGCAGCAGTTTCACTTTCTGTTCACAGTGATGGCTTACTTTTGTCTCGAGTTGTAAAATGGCTCTAACGTGCAGTATAATTGCTTGTTGTAAACCAGTATTTCAAATGGCTTTCTCACATGAGCCCGAGATATATGGGTAAACAGCACACAGTGGCTTTATTAAAGCTTGCCCACTGCTAGAATAAGGTGATTTTCAACAGAGAGGTTTATTAATCCAGAACATGCCTGATAAAAGAGGTCAAAATCATCTCATTATAAGGTTCAGGTAGTACATAATTCTCTGTGGATGCCCTTTTTAAATTACTTGTAGTCGTTTTAGTCAGTACCTTAAAGCTTTTTCTGCATTTAATTGACATGAACACTAGGGATGCACCAATCCGATATTTGGATCGGGTATTGGCTCCGATATTGACAAATTAACTGGATCAGATATCTGATGAATGATGCTGATCCAGAGTTCCGATCCACTCTTTTTTTTTTTCTTTTAACTAATTTTTCTTTAATACATAGAAGTCTTACTTCTTTTTGCTGTGTGCTAATGTGCTATTTGTAAATAATATCAAGTAAATTTATATCTGTGTTAATTTGTTACTTTTTTTAAACAAGGCTAATGTCAAGCCTGATGCCTTCACTCACAGGGTAAGGTATACAGTTCATCCATTCAACAGAAGTATTGGATCGGTATCGGATATCAGCCGATACACTCAGCCCTGGTATTAGTATTGGATTGGATCGGGAATAAAATGAAGAGGTGCATCTCTAATGAATACATGAATAGGATGCTTTGGCTGTATATTGATTTAAACTGTGCACACTAAAGTTTAATCCAATTTCAAATGCATTATGAAAAAGTAAAGCAATAGATAATACAATAGGGGTGGGAATCACTAGTGGCCCCACAATATGATATTATCATGATACCTGGGCCATGATACAATATTATTGCGATTTTTAGCATTTTGCGATACAGTGAGTATTGCGATACAGTATATTGCGATTAATACAATTTTTTCAACTGTTTAGCTAATTTAGCATTTGTCTTTCCTTTTATGTTTGTCTTATTTATGCTGTATTTTATTTTCATGTAGCACATCTTGTAAACCTTATATTTACATATATTTGTTGTACTAACTTTTTCCTGCTCTAAGATCTCACCTCTGCCAACCTCACTGGACAAACAGTTGATTTTATTTTTCCATTATCATAGATTTGACTTCATTTTAGCAATTAATTTGAAAAATCAATACTTGGTAAATGAGACAATATGATGTATCACCAGACAAAGTATTGTGATACTATGCAGTATCTATGTTTTTCTCCTACCCCTATAAAACAACTGTAATGCTGTGCAATGAAGACTACAGGGTTATCTTAATGTTTCTCCTAACAAGCTGCATTTCCTAACTTTAGTGGAATTTAAAGACACATTCTTGATCATTTCTGGTTGAATCCGTTCAAATCCATTTTAGTTTTTGCACGACAACGATCACTGACAAGCTTGTAATTAAGTTCCACAAGACTCACTGTTCAGGTCTGTTCACCTCATTATATCCAATCTTCCTCTTTATAATAGCATAAGCAAAGGCTACATGGATTTTCATTGTGATGCAGATTATACCCAATGATACTCTTCAGTGCCAGAGGAAACCAGTCCGGTAGTTAAACTTTTTAGCCAGTAATTGCTAAAATGGCCAACAACATTCTGCAACTAAACTCAAGGCAAAGCTAAAGTTGTTGAGCTTGGCTCTTGATACCTACTTATGTTCTCTCATGAAATAGCTGCCTTCGATGAATTGCCACAGCCTCAAGTGTCCTGGAGTTATCATTATCAAGATGACTCCCATATGAACTTTACTTCAGGCTCCACTTCCCTTTCACCCACGTGACATTACATTGGAGGTACAGCCACAGCCAAGTCAAAGTGATCACTTCCCCCAAATAAAGATTTTCTGTATTATCTCTCTTTCCACTCACACCAACACTGGTCAGGCACAACCCTATCTAAAGAACCCACAGTGTCCCATTACCTCACACTTGCAGAGTGCAGACCTGCTTGGACTCAAAGTTTTTAAGAGTAGAACAGGAGATGAAGTCCTCAAATATCAGGCGTCTTTTCTTTGGGATCCTACGCCAGCTCTGGTCAAGAAAGCGGACACAGATACAGTTCATGTTTACTTCTGTCTTTCTTCATCTGTGTGTCTATGTCTATGATCTAGACCTGCTGTTAAGTGTATGGGGGAGAGTGGGGTAAATTGAGCCAAAGGGTAAGTTAAGCCACCCGCTGTTACTTGGAAATGGTAACAGAAATTGACCATGTGACCAAATCTGTAGAAGATGGGCATCAATTCATGGAGTCTGTGAAGGTTAGAAGGCCATGGGTGAAGGGGTTAGACATTTATTTACAAAAAGAAAAGAAAAAAAAATCAGTTTTCACTCTTGAAAGTTTGTTCAGACGCAAAAAGATCATTTTAAATTTGTTTTATACATCAATTGTGGTATCAATGTGCTACAAAATGAGGTCAAAAACCTACCATAAAAGTCCACCATTTTAGTTTAGATGACTATTAAAGTCATAAATAGTAGTTCGGAGGTAAGATGAGCCAGTGACTGAACTGAGAAAGTAAAGGAGTCTGATGAGAGGATCAGAGTTTCAGTTCAGATTGTTGAAATGTTTTACTTTTTCTTTTCTAAAATACAGCTGTGAATGTTCTGAATCACTTAAAGACATTCTCGTGTTAAAATGACTTTTTACAAAACAGCTTTTTAACAGTTATATGCAATAATAATAAAGAGAATTATTGCACCAGTTGAATAGTGTATAATAGATAAAAATACATATGAATGTGAAGAAGTGACTGTTATTTAGGGAGAGAGAAGGTGAGGGAGGGCTGGGGTGGAGAGTGGAGGGGTAGCAGGGATATGGCTCAACTTACCCCGCTCCTATGGTCAACTTACCCCATACATGGAGTAAGTTATGGGGTAAGTTGACCATAGGAGACCACTTTTTTTGGCATGCTATATTATCAAGACAGTTACGTTTACACTCATTCTGTTGGTTTGTAGGGATGCACAACATCTTGAATTATATGCAGATACACAAGTTAGAGACAAAACTGTGATTGTCTTTGATGTAGTGATCTGAAATATGAAAAATGGCTCATCTTACCCCACTCCTTTACTTAATGACTGACTGCAATCTGGGGTAACAAGTGACATATTAAACAAGAAAATATGACTGAGTAAGGTTAGTTTGTTGTAATTCTAGCTACAGTTTTAGTTAAAGCATGGTTTGTCTTAAACAGTTTATAATTTTTGGTTTGGCATTTCATAAGTAACAGGATAAGAGAGAGATCCCCTTCAGAATAGCAGACTGAAGTCACAGGAAACTACCATTAAGTATGACTAAACCTCTACAGCAGTTAAGTGTTTTTGTTCCTCACTGTGCAAAGCTGTGGGACTTTGGGGTTTCCAGTGACTCTCCTTATGGCATCTTACACGTTTGGCTACCTGTTCCATCTGTTCATAAATGTGTCAGTCTGACAGCACTTTATTAACGTGCCTCCTCTTAATAACAGCGAGCACGTCAGTCAAACTGTAGAGCGCAGGCTGCCCCCGCATCCATCCATCCATCCATCCATCCTCTGCCTGCCTCTGCATTAGCAGCAGCCTCACCTCCAGCGCATCACCGAGCGTGGTATTATTTTTTACAAAGTGCGCATGAGATTACGCCCCTATCATGGCATCATGGTGCAATCCACAACACAACGTGAGGACAGTCCGTACAGTTAGTCAGCACATGGACAGTTTCTTAAGCATTGCGTCTCAAAAACACGTTCATGCGTACAGATTAATTCGGCTCGTTAAGTGCGCAGCTCATGCAAAGCATCCTGTCAGGTAAACACGAGCGTGTGTGTGTGTGAGGATGTCAGAGTGTTGTTCTCAGTCCAGTGGAAACGAGACTGTCAGCCGAGCAAATAAACTTCTGTCGACCTGTCAATCATGTCATGTTCAGTGTGTATGTGTGCGTATCTGTGCGTGTGTCCAAAAGCGAGTGTGTGTGTCTATCTTTACCTTGACCCGTGCATCTCAGAGAGTCGATCCCCCCATCGGATGTCGCTCTTCTTCAGACCGGCCAAAATTTAGGAGGCACCAAGTCTCGCAGTTAATCGTGAGATTTTATATTCGTCCTCATTCAGTTCTTCTGACGTTTCTCAAAGCTTTAATGTGACACTTAGAGGAAGACTGATGAGACTTTAATGGGAAGTTCATTAAAATGGCGTTATGGTTACTTTATTGTCGCTCAAAGGAGGAAGTGTTTCATCCTCTGTATTCACCGAGTAGTAGTAGTTGTTGTAGTAGTCGTTTATTCAGTCATGACAACACCAAATATTGTACACAATATTGACATTTCACAGTAAATCACCAAATCAAGAATCATGTGTTGTATATTGACTGAAAAGACAAAGGCAGAAGCAGACTGCTTATAGAAGCCTATCCTGTACTGTAAACTTTTTAACCTCCAGAAAAGCAAAGAAACCACAATAACAGATAATTAATCGAACTTATAAGCTTCAAAAATAGCTAAAATGTTATTAGATTTATGTTGGCATCATTCCAGAGTTAAAGAGACACATCTCCTTTTCATACCTTTTTTTAGCTTTTTGTACAGTAAATTTACAAGCACCTCTGAGATTATACGGACTGTTCTAGACGTGTTTCATTTTCATTTCATTTTCATTTTTGTACTTTACGTTAAGATTTAAAACGTTCAATATAAACAAGGAAAAATCTCAAACATGTGAACGAAAAGGAGCAGAAAGAAGAAAAATCTTTTAGAGTCTGCCCCTCTTTCATAAGATATAAATCAACTAAACACAATAAAAATAAACAAACATGCCTTTTTACAATTCATTATTTTCAGGTCGTAGCCTATAAATACAACACCGTTTGTGTTTTTTCCTCAAGTTTCTTGTCTTTCTTTTGTTAATATAATGTTTTGTTATGTAATCCTTGTACATACCATCAAAAACAAACTATAATTGTGTCTGGTGACATAATTTTTACAATCATCTTTTTGTCTGTTGGCTTGTGTATTACATGTGTATTATTATTATCATGAAAAATAATTTCTTCATTTTCATTTTCATTTATTTTTTTCTTACATGTGCGTGCAACACAAAAAGCGAACTGAAAACAAACAAACATAAGAATAAGAAGATTAAGAAGAACTTTATTGATCCCCCCAATTGTCTGTTGTCTCACTTGATATGTCTCTAAAAGTTATCTACTATTTACACAAAAGTCTGGCGGCTGTTGGTACAAAAGATCTTCTGAATCTTTCTGTCCTGCAGCGAAAAGAGAGAAGCCGTCCACCACCACTGGTCCTTTGGTCCATCAAGGTGTTGATGAAGCGGTTGATCCATGTTCTTGAGAATAGGCTCCACCTTCCTTTCAAACATAGAGTCATTCTATAATTAGGGGTACATGTCATGTCTGTGGACTGTATTTATCAGTTTTACCAAATATTAACTTTAACCACTGATCAATTTTATGTCAGGGCATATTTCTCCTTTATTCAACACAAAAAGTTTACAGATATCTCTTTTTTTTTTCATATTTTTGGACTTTCTAATGCTGTATTGACATACGAGCATGTTCAAGTTGAGTTAGTTTAACGTTTTAACTATTAAATGTATTAAATATTATTAAATAGTAGTAAATGTACACCAACTACAGCTCAGTCTTCTTGAGTTCAAACTCCAATATTGTTGTAAAACAGACTATGAAAAGTATTTGACACACAGTGAGGTCAAATATTTTTAATAGCAGACTTTCAATTGTCCTTGGTGAAGTTTTCATTTATCACCATGTTACAAACCAGAGTAGAGTAAAGCGGCAACATTGTTCCTCCATATTTTCTCTTAATCATAACCCAGCCTTAAAAAGAAGAAAGTAGTTAAGTGTCACTGCACTTGTGTGGACCACAGTTTATGTTCTTAGTGTTTTTTCTTGATTAGAGCAACAACTTTCAGGAGTTATGAAGGAGCGGTAAATTAAATACTATATACATAAAACATTCAAGTTGTACTAGCCTCAAAATTTGCTGTCCTGAAAAAATAAACTATAAAAGATTGTGCAGCTCAATCCAGAGCGGAGACCTCCTGTTATATCTGACATCAAATGTCACTCTTAATTGCTATAAAGGATCTAAGCAGAGTGAAAGTAATATGGCGGCTGGACTCCACAGTGAGCCTCTCAGTTAGGAAAGCTAATAACAGCATGGCAGTGACAGCCACCAGAGTGATGTGTACAGACGTAATAAGGTTACCAGCAGCATGTGGTAGCTGGTGCTAGACTAACAGTGCCTTCTGGGATCCTGCCAGCTTCTACTTATGTACAGCTTTGAGGGAAGCTGTCACGAATATGACACACGTTTGAGTAAAATTACTTATTATTTCAGCTGTAGAAAAATATTTAATATAAATTAGATCATATTGGTGCCAGTTCTGTTAAAAGTACAGCTTCACCTTTGACCCAAATCCAAAAGAAAAATATTCAACATGTGTTTTAACATCCGTTTTTTTATTAAAAGGTTGCAAAAGACTCAACGAAGAGTTACAGTTTTTCTCTTCACTGTCTTGATGCATGTAATACACTCCTTAAACAGAGGACGACACTGTGATGAAATAATGAAAAAGAAAACTAACAGACATAATAACATATGAACTGTACATCTACACCCACGTCACACCACACACACCTGCATAACTCTTCACAGTCACACTTGGACATCAGTGGTTACTCTGAGACTCGCTCGCTGTGTACCGTCCTGCTATCGCTATCTCATAAGGCACTATAAACATACACTGAAGAGTATCACAGCCAGCTTACAGTGGAATAATATGTACATGTTTACATTAAAAACAAAAAAAAAAATAAATCAAAAAAGGGGGGAAAAAACAAGAGACATCTGGTCTTCACTTTGTTGTAGGACTGCAGGACTTCACCTTAGCTCTTTTTGTGGAGGAACTTCATTTTACTTCCTGGAAATAAATCAAAAACACAAAATATCAGAGAGCAACATTTAGTCAGTTTTGTATTTGTATAAACTCAAGGTTTAGTCCTTTTTTGCCTTGATTTATTAGTCTAGAGCAGAGGTGGGCAATTAATTTTTACATGGGGCCACATGAGAAACCTTAACTGTGTTGGAGGGCCGAACCAACAATAACTTTAACTTCAAATCAGGGGGGTTCACACATACAGAAAAGCAAGTCCAAATAAGAAACTACTTGTTAAAAACAAGCCCAAAAAAGACGCATCCCAACTCATGAGTTTTACAAGCCACTTCTGAGAGAAACAAGCTTAAAGTCTTTTATAATATGCAGACTTGGCAACTCTAAGGCATCTACGGATATTTTGCCGATGTTTAAACTTGTCTCTGTTCACGAATGCAGATCTAGGATGTATGGAAATAAAACAATGGCTAGGTTTTCAAAATAAAAGCGACACACTTTTATAGCATGTTGATGATTTGATTGACGGACATCCAAAGGGCCGGACGTGGCCCTCGGGCCGTAAAATGCCCAGGTCTGGTCTAGAGTGTATACAAAAATCTGAATATCTGTCACAGTTAACTATTTAACCCTGTTTCTTAATCACTGATACACTTATCAGGGGTATGGTGATAATTTGGAGTAGGGATCTGGACACAGTGACTGAACAGCAATGACTTGAGGTTGTAAATGTTGGTGTCTAGCTCCCTCTGGCAAGTAGAACCAGTAACAACACAGCTGAGTTTTAGATCGAGTCTTGTAGTGAGAAGTTTCAACAAAGACTGTACACTTTTTTCTAACATAGAGCCTGATTTTATATTTTTGTGTACTCTACTTTTTCTTTAAGATAAAAAAAGGGAAAATCATCTCCTGACTAGTTCATGATGTTTTTCTTCCCATGAATAATTTGCACAAACTAAACTAAATCAAACCAACCCTTTTTAAACGCCTGGAATCTGACTCTGTGTCTGCCGAAGGACTCACCAAGGCCTCTCAGAAACTTGTTGACTCCACTCTGCTCTGTGTCTGGCAGTTCCTCCAAATATTGGTCCACCCTCTGCTCAAACAAACCTGTCAACACAGAAAAACACAAGAGAGCAAATTCGATCAAAAATAAAATCATTTCAGCTTCCCCAGAAGTTAAAGCTACTTCTGTCTGTCTGCCCAACACCAGAGTAGATGTAAACATTCAGCCACTAGAGATCAGTATTACTGCAGTACCTTCATTACAGATTTGGAAATACACAGACGAAGAGTCCAAACTTTCCAACACTTTTGAGAGTAAAAAAAAAAAAATGACACGAGAGAACAAAAGTAAGACAAAGAGGAGGACCATCTACCTTTAGCCCTGGTCTTTCTAAGCTCTCGATCCTGAATGAAACCTGCAAACATTTGAGACTCCATGAAGACACCCAGGAAACGTCGAATACTTTTCGATGCCACAGACTTGCGGAAGGCCTCTCTCTGGAAGACGCGCTCTCCTCTCTCGTTCTGAGTGATAAACAGGGAGTAATGACCGATGGTCTCCAGAAAGAAGCGGATGAAGGCCTCTGACACCAGACTGTTCAAGGAGTTATACTCTGTGGACACACACGACAAAACTAACATCAATATTAAACAGATAGAGAAGAGGGAAAAGAACACACAAGAACAACAAAAGAACATAATGTTCTGTTAAATAGAAGATTCCTCAACATTTTAGAGTAAAACAGACCCAGTGATGCAGTCCTTCCAGTCGCCCTCCCTCAAGTTTTTACAACAGTTTTTTAAAAGTTGTTTCACAGACATGGCTCGGTGTTGGAGAATACTGTGCAGGGGTATGTAAATAAAGTTTAAACATCCATCAACCCAGCACAGTTATGCACAAGAGTCTGGATTTGTTTTGCACATTAGTAAGACCCTGATATGACTGACATGCAGCAGATGTAATTTAACCACAGACAGTGTTAGCTGCAAGTTTTATTTCTGAGAAAAATGTGGAAAACAGATGCTGCAATCACTTACAGCCCTGTTTCTCAAGTCAGGAACTCATTCTTTTGGAATTAGTTTAATCATAACCTTTCTGTTAACAACATGAAAGTTACAACAGGTTTAGTAAAACCAAATTTCCTGTAACAAACCTTTTTGTGTTTGTCTGTTACTTTTAAAAATGACATTTACCTAAATTTGAACAGACTTCAAGGAGTAATTGTTTGACTCCTGGGGATTGTTTACAGGAATTTACCAAAGTCTTCAAACTCTAAACTCTACAACAATAAAATGCCTTTTGATTATCTTTATGGCTACTGCAACATAACAGAGTCCAGTATCATGATAGCAGTATATTATTGAAGTCACATCTATGTTTATGTGAAATTCTTCCAGTTTCTTATTGAATAAAGTCAGGAATTTTCAAACTAACACTGGGTATGAAAATTAGGAAGATCTGTTCATGTTAGTAATTTGTCTTGAAGTCTTAAGAAAACTGCAGCTTCTTGCAGACAGACTGACTAAGTGAGTGTTGGTATTTGACTACCTCAGCACTCACACAGTTCCAGTGAATTAGACCAGAACTAGAAGGAAGTCTGGATATTTGGACTGCACCACAACACCTGTTTTGTGTCCAATAGGATCTTTTCTATGCTCCTCAGAAAGTCTATGCATGAAGTGACCATTATTACTCTTCACATTTGTGCCACGGGAGCCAGAGTTTTGAGAGATACTTGACAAATTTATTACCTATTATGCAGTGAAGACAAACCACCTTAAAAACCCAGATTCCCACACCGGGAGTTGAACCCGGGCCGCCTGGGTGAAAACCAGGAATCCTAACCGCTAGACCATATGGGACATGAATATGAAAGCATTTATTGCATATGTGATTGTCTTATAGTCGTCAATCTTTCTCTTTTGTAATTTGCTTTTTTGTCACCCACATATAATCGAATTTTAATGACAGTATAAGGGAACACAAGGAACATGTGTTTCCAACAATGTGTCCCTCTATTTTAAACATTGCCTCTTTTATTCTTGGTTTAAGTTCTGCTTAAACATCCGTTTAATCTGACAGACTGCTGGTTGCTGTTGAGTCTTGTTTTGGATTGTCGATTAGCAAGAACAGGTTGTGAGTGACATGCAGCAGATGTAGCAAAACCACAAACTGTCAGCTGTTTTATTTCGGAGAGGAATGTGGAAAGCTGAGACGGAGGGTCTTTAAAATATATTTACGTTGATTCCCTCATTTCGGGAACTGGAGCACATTTTTGTGCATCTTAGAGAAAATGAATTTTTGAACCCGGGGCGCCTGGGTGAAAACCAGGAATTTTAACTGCTTGACCATATGGGACATACATGCAAACACAGAGGAGACTATGGTCCAAAATAACTTTGTCAAGACATCATGTCTACCACAATGTCAGGAAAACATAAAACAAAAAAGGAGAAACAAAGTATGATGGACTGCTGCTTTTTGGAAAAGTTTAAAATTTTCTGAACATATTCTTAATTCTTCTAATTAACCTTTTGCTGAAAAAAGCACCTGTAGCTTGACATGTGACCTCTATTATCACTGACGGAATATTATCTCACCTGACCTAGGCTCCCCTCATGACTCGCAGCCATGAGAGTCTGTGCTGAGGGGGACGTCATCGTGAACCAGTTTCACAGAGACTCAGACTGAACATGTTTCTCTACAGAAACTGTTGCTCTAATTATTTAGGAAAACATCTGTCTCTGAGGTGGGGAGAGATGATTTGTCACTTATTCACCTTCGTCTGACTCGCTGTCAGAGTCCTGATTGATGATGTCATTCCTCTGCTCCAGAGCTTGCTCAAGAGCGGCCTGAAGTTTCCGCGGTAAC
Source organism: Xyrichtys novacula (assembly GCA_962446985.1). Lineage (NCBI taxonomy): Eukaryota > Metazoa > Chordata > Actinopteri > Labriformes > Labridae > Xyrichtys > Xyrichtys novacula. The sequence goes on along the minus strand of OY660864.1, from coordinate 33,279,129 downwards.
AGTGAGGCCTCGTCGTCCATCTGTAAACCATGGGAAACGTTGCCATCACAAGTGATAAACAGAAATGTTTGGACAACAAAGTTAAAAGGCACAAAACTACAACAGAAAACTGCATGTTTTAGAGTCCTGTTTAAGGACGGTCTGGTAACTTTGAGAAAGAGAAACTCTTCCTCCTACAAATGAAAATTGTTTTCACAAGCAGCAAAAGAAAACACACTTACTCAGCCTTACTGAATTTCTTCTTCAATATTACTTTATCTAAAATAACAGAAGCTTTGGCGAATGTCAGCCTTTTAAATTAACTTTAAACGCCTATTTTCTCAGTGAAGCTAACAAAATTGTGACATTTTTCTGGCTGTTTGCCTTTGATACTGGTGCGTGTATTTCAACATTTCAGTAGTTTTACCGATAATGCCAAATAAAATATGCTGAAAGTCAATGGGTTTTTCCATGTGTCTAGATCTAACCAATGTCTGTTGTTGCTGCAGGAACGACAGCTCAGCAAACTTTATATAATCATAATGTTCAATTTTTTTCCATGCTTTATTGATGACTTAAAGCACTCACCTGCCGGATGAATCTGTCAGTTCCCAGATCAACCATTAGAGCCTGAAAAGAGGAAAATAAGCCAATCACTCCTCAGATATCATTCATTTCTCTTCTGTATTTCCTACAAGTACAGGGTGACCATATGTCCTCTTTTACCTGGACATGTCCTCTTTTTGGTGGGCTGTCCGGCCTTGTCCGAGGGAGTTTATAAAATCCCACAAATGTTTGGGGTTATGTATGGCAGTTTTGAGTTTGTGTTGTGTGGACTTTCTGAATTAGAAGCACCTTAAGCCCGACCCAAAAACTCTCAAAATTGACTAGGCCAACTCCGGATTCAGAATATGGTCACCCTATACAAGTATATTTTTGTAGTCAACATGAAGTGAAAAAAGCATTTATTCTAAGCACAACGAAATCTGAACAAAAATGTACTATGTGCGTCTTTTCAAGTAAATTAACTCTCGACATAAGCTGAGACAAAATTACCCTTTGCCAGTTCCTGTAAGAAATCAAGATGCAAACCTGATACCTGCAACGTCTCAGATTAGTATTCACCCAAAGCCAATGTCTGAATTCATCTTGCCTGTCCCTCAGTATAAGAAGACTTGATGCAGAAGAGTTAATAATAGAATGACTATCTTAAAGCAGTTTCCTTCAGTTTTCAGAACATGAGGCATGTAGAGACAGAGGTCCTAAATGTAAAATAAAAGTGAATCTAAAGGTCTCGAGAATCTAGAAAAACAAATCCAGTGTCCTCACCTCCTCTACAGGTAACTCCTTTAGCTTTGGCAGAGAGCTGGACAGCAGCCCCACCAGGAAGGGAGTGGGACAGCACACGATATCCAACATGGATGCGGGTAGCACAGGGATGAAGGTGTGTTGCCAGGAGAAAGGGTAGAGCAGGGCCACCACTGCAAGCATGCAGCTGGACAAGGTGCTGGTAATAGAGCACAAGAGAAGACAGTCATCAACATTGTTTTCAATGAAACAGCAAAGCCCTGCAGAGGCCTCGACAGGAAAAACTAAACACAGTCCGAACTGGACAAATATTTTACTGGGTAGATAAGTTTAATTCAGACAGAAGGAGCGGACATGATTAAAAAGCATCAGTCCGAAGCTACTGTTCAAAAAAAAAAATATTACCTCTTACAATTTAGAGGATGGTAACATGTTGATACGTTCTAGTACGGCTGGGCGATATGGCCTCAAATCAATATCACGATATACAGCAGTTCACCTCGATAACGATAAATGGACAGTAACTACTCCACAAGCTGCTCACACCCTCCCACATTAACTTCGTCTACTTCAGCCGCTACAACTTTTGAACCGTCCTCCATCTCCTCACCTGTCTTTCCCTCTTTGTTACAGACTGAATTGGGTAGAGTCCCGTCTCTGACATAGGACAGCGTCCTAAAGGGACATGAGACCATAGCCTGCCTACACACATCCAAAATCAACTTTTGTTCATTGATTTTTTTGACACAGAATAAACTGACATGGGCAAAATGACATTGGTTATTGTCGTAAATTTCGGTATCGGTAAATTTTCGGTGCATTGCCCAGCCCTACGATCCAGGTTATGAGTTGTAAAGCAGCTTAACAAATAAATGTTATACTAATGTTCCAGTATCAATGTACGCTTAAAACAATAAACAGTACGAGTCTGGGAGAGAACTGGCTCATATTACACGTTAAAAAAAACCCAAACAAAGACATAAGCTAGTGTTAGCATTTACCTGCATCTTAGCAAATACTTTAGATAGAAAAAGACGATATTACAGCTCTGCTTTTTTAAAATATCATAATACAAGAGAAAATTAACCTCAGTAGACCTCATTAAAACAACATGTGGTCATCCATAAGCTAATATTCAACAACAGCATAATTTAATCTTGTTGTTAAAACTATGAGGGCTTTATGTTTTCCTCCTTACAAAGAAAATCTCTGCAGACAGCCACTTATCTAATGGTGACAAAGTCAACAGCTGAACGCTACCATTAGCTGTTGTTACAGTGTGAAATATGGTGAACTATAAACCGCAGGGCCATGAGGGATATATTCATCCTTAAGCTCTTTCCCCAGGATAAGTGAGCACTCCTTTCCTTCATCTCATACTTCCTGTGAGAAATATAATAGCACAGTTAAGCACACTTCATGTGGAATTTTTTTCCAACTGCACTTCCTCTTTCGCATCTTGCAGGTTTTACACATCTACTACAAGCCACAAAGAGGACGTTTGAGCCCAATAAAGAGCGTCACACAGACATTAATCTTGCCTTGATGGGTTGCGTGACTCTGACATGTTGATATAGTTAAGCTGGAGGGTTGTTGACACACTACCAAAAAAGCACCAATTTGGTTTAACTTCAACAGCTGTGGTATAAAACAGAGATCACAAATAGCAGCCTGCTTTCTCACGATCCATCGCTTGTTGACAGTGGCTGACCCCTCCTTCCCTCTGTCCTCTACATACTGTCCAGTCCATGTACACAAAGAGAGTGAAAATAAACCATGGCTGCACACACACAGACACAACTCTAGATCAGTATGGATCAAGAACAAGACCAGGGATCAAATATGGTATGCAAACGCACATAACTTGAGGTATTTGCACTCTTACAGAGGAACTTTTTATGTAATGTCAAAAGACCTTCATAGTAATTAAGAGTCGCTCTGTCTTTGGCCTCTTTCAGTGTCAGTGGGAGATGCTTTGACCACTCCAAGAGTAACAAACCAAAAACAGACATCCAAATCGTTGTGCCGAGACGAATCATAAACTTTTCCAACCAAGTTTGCCTTTTTTTTTTCGATCTTAACTTCCCATGAGTCAAATCGCCAAGTCTAAAAAGTGCATCATTAAAAAGATGAACACAAGTAAAACCCAAAGGTTGCAATAGTCAGTCTTATAAAGCCTTTTCCAGTTTTCTCATAACATAAAGCATTTGTAGCTTTGCCTCAGCCAGTCTGATTTCCATCTGCCTGAGGAGGTCTTCATAATTCATAACAGATCCCGTCTCCAGGGTTTTTGACAAGTTCCAACAGGGAGCGATGGGGCACAGATCTCAAAAAACCTTTGCCACGGGCTACACGCAGTCCAGCACACCACTAATACCAAAAGGATCAATTACACTCAATCCCCAACCGCACACTCCTGGGAGGAGATGAACTTGCAATGAAAACATGGCGCACTACCAGAGGTTGCCACTCAACTCTGGAGAAAGAGCGGGGCGTTCCTGTTAGATCAGGACTAAAATTCAAGACCTGCAGACAACACATGGTTTAAAATCAAAGAACAAATAAGTGTTTGGCCGGCATGTCAGGTGATAAATAAGAAACGAAACTTACAGGGAAGGCCAACTGAAAGCTCAGAGCTTAGCTTAACAGCATCTGGGAAACTAAAGTTAAGAAAAAGATATGTACATGAGTCAATAACAGAGTGCAGCGGAGTTCCGCAGCTCAAGGAAGAACATTTCTGATCATTACTTCATGGAAATGCAATCAGACCGAGACGCTACGGCAGAAGGACTACTGCGTCTGCAGTGCAAAATGATTACTATGATGATATTGCTTCATGGACATGATCCACTGCACTCAGTGATCGACTCATCAGGGCTCCCCCACAAACAAGTGTCTGCTGGAGGAGAGCAGGTGAGTTGTGTTTAGTCTCTTTGCCAAAGACATCAGGCGAAGCTAAAAAGATGTTTGATGGCTAGTACTATGGCTGGGACCCTACATGTACTGTTGATGAAGTTAGGTGCTGTTCTGAGCATTATTTGTGGCTATAGAGTGGCGTTTTGGTTGAGGTTTGCTCGTGGAGACGTAGACCGCTGTGTATTGCTATCGTGCGGTCAAGCAAGCAGTCGGCAACATTCATCTCTGGAGGGGTTGTCTAACTCGATGTTACAGTGTGTTTGACCATATATGAAATTTACACCGGAATATCCCTTTAAGTAACCCTTGAATGACCTGCCACAAAAGTACCTGCAAAACTTCGAAAAATCTTCCAAGCCTCAGATTTTTAGTGCAAATTCATGAATGATCATGTCCAGCCAACATTTGTACATTTTTGTCTTTACGACACAGCTGCCCAACAACAGATCTGTTATCACTGCCATGTCTGAGGGCTGCTGTTCACTGACTCTCTCTGTTTGTGTTTGTTGTTTTATGGGCAGGCTGCAAAACTGAATTGCCCCTCTGGGATAAATAAAGCTGTTTATATCTTGAATCTTTTAAAGACATATCTAAGATTTTTAAAAAAATCATAAACAAGCATGCTAGCTCTGTCAAAGTCCACATGTTAGCATTCTTATGACAACATTTATCTCTTATGCAATAGACTAGATTTGTTACCCTCATGGAGATATCATAAAAGGTTACAAGCAACAACCTGTGCAATTTTATTATACCAGACCATCTGCATGTTTAACCACATAAATTCAGTGCATATTAAACCATATAACCATAAAATAAGTACTAGTGATTAATTGAATTTTTGTCAATATGATTACTAACCCAAAAGTCATATTAGTTTATGATCCTACCCAAAGGAAAAGAGAAAGGAGTTTGTGATGTCTACGCAGAGCTGTTATGTGTTGAGGTTTGGGAGCTAATCCTGACATATTAGCTCTCGTGGGTCTGCCAGGACCGGTTCAGCGTGTGTGAGGCTGAACTGGCAGATACTCCCGGAAACACAAGATCCAGAGGCTTAGCCCGAGAAGCCCGGGGGAAGGAGGGAAATTTTAGTGTCCGAGAAAGAGAGCAAGAGACAAAAGCCTGTTCTGCTGCATGCCTCACAGCCCTACTAAAGCACTGCACTGTGTCTTCCAGTGCTGGCATGGCAAAGACTCATTTCACAGACAGAGGACAAAGAGGAGACGAGTAAGAGGAACTGAACACAGCTGTCAGACACCAGCTGTGCTGCAAAGCTCGACAAGAGCAATCTTGAAGCTCTTCCCAAGCTCAGAATAAAACCTAACATTACATATAGCGAGTATGAATGTGAGTGTGAGTGCGTATGGACCTATAGGATTCCTTACGAAAAGCTGCGCATGGTTTATTTTCGTCCTCTAGCAGAACGTTCTGTGCTTCCTAAGTCCCCAAATGGTTTTCCCTCACTTCCTGTCTTTGAGGATCTCTCAGCTCTCCTGCTTCACTGAAGACAACAGCAGGAGCCATTTTACACTGAGGAACGGCTTCTTTAAGGGAAACTCGACACGAGTTCCCTTTAAAACCACAATAAGGTCTGAGTCTGATCAGAGCTCTCTGGAGGGCAGACATGTGTGTGCAGGTGTTTGTGAATGTGAGCGTACATGTGGGCTGAAACATTCACAAGAATGACACTGATGGGAAAATCAGCTGGTCAGGCTCCGCTAATGACCTACTCGTTCTCGTCTCTTTGTCAAAAACAGAAATATTTCCCATGTTTGAAATCTAGTCCAGAGTTAAACATGAAATGAGAAGCTGGTTAACTTGTTAAAAGCGGTCTTGGCAGCGCGCCAAGTCTGCGGTGTGTGTTACAGAAAGTGTTTGAGAATAACGGAGAAGTTAATGAAATGAGTGTGCTACCATACTGATTAGAAAAATGCCACGGGCTCTGGCAATAACTCTACCTGTCCACAGTTTACAGCCACCATTGATCATATTACTGCAGCTGCAAACTGTCTCGGTAATCTAAATACCTGAAACTGGTTTTCAGACAGCTGGATTGTTCTTACCCTGAAACGTGACCCCAAAAACTAAACATGCGTGGGACACTTAATATTTTACTATTTATTAAAAAAAGTGAACACACCAGTTTTGCTATTAAAAGCAAAGCAGACAAAGGAGGAACTTCCAGAAACCCAAACAACTTCTACATGATCTGGATTAATCTAACACGGCCATGATCAATTTTAGGAATCCATTTTTAATACTCCTTTTCCCCTCGAACCGTCAAACATACACATCCCTCACTTTTACTCTTCTATGCTACTCCGATCAGCACATGAAACATCAGACCATCTTTGCAATAAAATATTATTTTATACTTTCAATATGAGAGTGGCAGTTCTGTTTCAAATAAAGCAGGAAAGATAGTGAGATTCAATCATCTCGATGGAGTCATATCAGGGAAAGTCATTCAGATCCAATATGCAGAGACACTTTGACTGTAGGAGAATTTCACCGCCGTGCCAAGAGATCAATCCTGACTCACAACCACAAATTGGTAACCGTCCGCATCTATAGCCTGAGGACTGACAAAGACTGTTTACACAAGTCTGCAGATCTAACGAAACTCAGCGAGCATCTGCGGGTCAATTGAGTTAAGCAATTACTGAGTGACACAGTTCATGATGAATTTATCTGATCAGGCATCAAACTTGTTATTACAGGCTTAGTTAAGGGGATCACTGCCGAGGAGGAAACTGTCTGTGCGACTTAAAGGAGAAGGAAAATAAGCGTTATGAAAGTGTACCATACAAAAGAAATAAACCACAAAAGACCCCACGGAGAACAAATGCCGATCATGGCTCTTCCTGCTTGTGTTTGATATACATTTCGAGTGAAAAATATACATCATGTTCTGCTAGGGAGGTATTTTGGGAATGGATTCTGTACCAGAGCCCCAGAGGGAGCAGCCCTCTTATCAGTGAAGTCATTAATGCTGCAGTGAGGCCCTGTCACTGTTTCAGACCAAACCACAGAGCAAACGCTTTGTATGTATGCAACATGCTGAACTACTGATTCTAATCAATACACACAATTAGTGCTAATCATAAAGTAGGTATAATTAAATTTAAGATTAATATATGTTGCATTTCTTTTAATATACCATACTTATTTTATATTGTTTTATCAGTAATGTAGGCTGTCAGTTTATTGTCTGTGTGATCGCAGATGACAACTCGCTACTACTAATTGGTGGGTACTTCGCTCTAGTCACAGAGTTAAGTTTGGAGAGGCAGAATAATGTTTTTTTATACTATAATACAGGAGATTTCCAGGAGAGTACTAAAACCGAAAAAAGGCGGAAAAGAGGGGTAAAATACGGTAGTTTCCTGGCCAAAACTGGATACTTAACAGCTATGTTTCTTGACTCTGTAACATTGAAACCTTTGGAGAACTTAACCTGTCTGTTGGTTAGTCTGTGCATATTTGCTGTTGGTTAGCAGGTCAAGATTAGCATGTTGATTTGAGTAGATATTAGTGTGGTAGCATGTGCTTATTCATAGAAAACATACAGAAAAACTGAGGCTGTATATCTACAAAAGAGGATTAGGGCCACATGAGGAGAACAAAATTTATTACAGGAAGGAGATAAATGTCAAAATTTTGAGATTAAAGTCGGAATTCCAAGATTTAAGTTGACATGAATAAAGTTGACATTTTGACTATTTTAAATTTCAACTTTAATCTTGAAATGGAAATTTAAAAAATCTCCCTCCTGGAATCATTTTTGTCTCTCCTTGTGGCCCTAATCCCGTTTTGTAGTTTATCACTGTCTACGCAGGAATTTCGGTCATTTATTAAAATTTGTTCCATAAGAAACCCACAGATACAAACTTAGTAAGACTACAAAGTTAGCAGGATTTTTGCTCCTAAAAACATGTGAATGCACTTTTTTGTACAAACGTCATCCAGAAGAATGAACCTCTTGGCTGAACCTTGCTTTTTCATTATTTCACTCCTCTGGAAGTATGGTTATCTATCCAGGATCACAGATAATACATGCTTGGAATCAACCATCAATATATCATGGTGATATAATATGTTGAGCTGCCTCATAATTCCCACCCTATGACTCCTTCACGTTGTCACCTCTGGTGGTAATGAGCAGCTTAGGCTCATTTTCTCCAGGGACGGGGAGAGTGCCATGGTTCATACTTAGGGAGTGAACGTGGCATCATAAGTCAAACGGTGACAGTTGAGCCACAGATCACAGAGGGCAGAGTCGCGCACACAGGAAGTACATTCCTTCTCCTCACAGTCACTGCCCCCACTGATGTTTGTTTAAACTTGGCTTTGATACATGGAGAGATTACTGCTCCGCTCAAATCCCCTCCCACTCCACCCTCGCCTCTCTAAAGCTCTAAAAGTACCTTTCTCTTTGCTGTAGGAACCAAGCAGACTGGGAGACCGAGTCCCTGGAGACCCTTATCAGCCCCACCCAATCCTCCTCTGGCTGTGACTCTCACTGTGTGACCCACTTTTTATTCTGCTATCAGACTGACTGGTGAAATGACTAACTGACTGATATTATACTTGATACTAATCAGTACATAACAGTCCTAACAGTTCAATCAGATAACCTCAAATCAAAAGCACAACAATACCATTTTTAAAACATATATGAACTATGTCATCGTCAGCCAGGATTTTCCCAAATGCTTAAATTTGAAGACACAGAAATCTTTGAAGAGCCTTTTGCATTAAAATATATCTTAATTTTCTAGGCTTGGAAAACAAAACGCTGTGTTAAAATGAAAGGTCTTCAGACTGTGTATGATGACAACTCAACCAGCCTCACCTGAGTTTATCGGCCACAAAGATGACCCTGCGCTCCAACAGCAGAGAGGCAAAGACTCGTATCACCTGCCGCACACTCAAGCAGCTGAACAGACTGTCAAAGTCGACGTGCTCCAGCCTGGAGTCTGTGGGCCGCCTCAACTCGATGACCTGAGAGACAAGAAAATACAGTCATCGTATTCTTCCCCGAAGTTTACATTCACCTGGAAAATTCCCATTTGAACGACTGAAAACTGTTTTTGGAAAAGATAATCTCGAGATGTCAATTGTAATTCATGTTTTCTTCTGTTTGAGGAGTTCTGACCTCGTTTCCTGCTCCAGGCAGGAAGGTCTTAACTTTGATTATCTTCCCTGGTGCAGGGAAGGGCGACTCCATCAGACTCCTCATGAAGGGATAAACCAGGGCGGCTGAAACGCCTCGTCGCCGCTCCACCTCGTCCAGGATCTGAACATGGCAGGAAAAAGATAAGAATAACATATTTTATCCTGTTCGGACATTAAAAACAGACATAAACTGCAAATGTGTTTGTATGAGAAAAACCTTAGTGTAGAAGGATTTAATCCACGGTTAAAAGAATAACCACAATGGATGAAAAAGACGTGCACTGTCATCATGGCGACAATTTATGGAAACATATTGTTATGTGTTGGACTAGTAGCAATTGTCTGGAACTCAGTATTCATTTTCTGTTTTGAAAAATAGCAAATGAATTTCTTTCCATGCCTGCATGATTGGAAAATTCCACCCAGTGTGCTTTTCTGTCTGTTTGGGTTCAGGCTGCCTCTGTTCTGGAAAGCTGATTGGACGATGGGATGTTTTGAGGGCCATATCATTTCACCTCTCTGCCTTTGTCTGGCTCTGTATGTTTCTGTATGTCTCTCTCTGTCTGTATATCTGTTTCACACAACTACAGCTGAAATAAACTCAAGACTTAAAGCACTGGTTTATCTCAAGTTTGCTGATTTGTCCTCAAAATTGAGGCTTTTGATGAATAATTTTCTACTCCTGCATCTTTTAAATAGTCAAATAATTTGATCAAAACATGAAAAGTCTTTTCAATAAAATATTTGTGGCAGAAAAGGCCCCCTCACCAGCTTGTTTGGCTTCAATTCAATATAAACAACATAAAAGTCCTGGCCAATAACTACAGCTGGGTTGTCGTGTGCAGTGCTTACTTTTACAAAGTCTTTGATATTAAACATGATTTATATCTTCATGTCAGAAAGCAGCCACTTAAACAGTCTGGACTTCCTCATGATGAACGAATAGATAATCAGATAAGGCTGAAAAAGTCAGACAGAGTGATTGCTCTGCTCTGTGTTAACATTGCTGAGTCAAAAAGTGGAGGAAACAATCACTCTGGAAAATCAAAAAGTAAAAAAAAATAATAATGAAAGGTTTGAAATGTTACCAATGAGCAGGCGCTCTGCAGAAGGTCTGCTGAGAGTCATTTACTCCAGCTGTGAGACGGGTTAACCGCAGCTACAACACCACAGATAGCTATCAAACTGTAGCTGGCTGAGTCCAGTACGTGTGTGAGTATACGTGCACATGCACATGCACATGCACATGCGTGGAGATGGCTGAGCTCACCGTGGAGAATAAGCCAAAACAGCCCAGTCTGCTGATGACACAATACACCTCAGGAAGACGAGGTCCTTTCCCAGTCGGCTGTAAGTGGAAAGCAAGATTTAATGTAGAGAAACACTCACAGACGCTCTGACACACCGGATTTATCAAAACTTTCAGTTTCAGGTTTAGTGCAGGGTGAGCTTTGAAATAAATGGACTGTATTCACCATAATGTAACTTTTGGCAGAGCCTCCATCCACTGTTCACCTTTACAATTACCACATCTTCAATCTATCACACGTTCAGGCTTTCTTCCAAAAATGTGAGGCCCACTAGGCAAAGCTGAGAACACCCTCACTGTATTATTAAAGATACTTTCTTACATGTTTTCACAGGCTTATAATAACTTCCAGTGACGAATGAACTGAACCTAATATGTGAAAACATATATCTTTGGATAAAAATACATATTTTTTCTCCATGAAAAGTCCCATCATGTCATTAATGGTCTAAATCTATGTAGATGCAGATCTATATCCACATAGTCTCTGAATCCAAATCTCTGCGCTGTGAAGAGCTCAAATCTCACAAATCTCTGTGTGCATTTTTCACCTAACCAGTCAATATGTAACATGACACTCAAACCACATTGGCCCTACAAGTCTTGATTAAAAAAAATAAAAGACCTTAACTGATGATAGTGAGTAAAATTTCTTGATAGTTTCCAGAAAACAGATAGAATACTTCTATTCAGGAAACTTTTTTAACTCGTTCTTTATTTAATTTTAAGTAAAAATAACAAAAAAATAGCAGTGTCATAAGGATACATGTATTTTGTTGTAGTATTACAATGGCGTCTCTGCAGTGAGACTTTGTCCATTTGTCCCATTCAGTGTTGAATTTTATTTGTTGGAGTCTCAGTATATATGTGAGTCTTTCCATGTTGTATATCTCCTCGACTGTGTCCAACCAGTTCCTCAGAGTGGGAGATTTTGGAGCTTTTTAGGGTGTTTGTTTAGAGGACGGGGCTGTGGATTGAAGGAAAACTGGGGGCAGAGTGGGAGAATGACATATAGCCATTTTTACCCATTACAATCAATTACATCTTTTTTTTTTTTGGCTTCTTATATGAAAAAAAATAAAATTTACATCTGGACTTGTTGGTGAGATCTGGGTTTCTGAAGCTTAGATCAAGTCAAGATATCAAAATGGTTGTGTATTTTGAAGTCAGTGACGTAATTCATGAACCTTGATCTTACCTCTGTTAACACCCAAGATATGCTTTCTCTTACTGACATTAGTGCACTGGAAATTCCAGCAGAAACGTCTGAAATGACTGTTTTTGTTTTTTAATGAGTCCAAGAGTAAAAAACTGTTAATTGTAATTGGCCTCTTATCAGAGCAAAACAGAAAGACGTAGTTTTTTTGATCAAATGTTTGACTGTATGATGACGATACTGTAGTATCTAGATCTGCTGTTTTGACAGTCTGTTAATCTCAGCAGTGATTCAGAGTGAAAGTCTTTCATGTGGATACCAGCTTCCTAAACACAGGTGGTTTATCTGCTCCCGCTGATTGTATCTTTCTTCCTCTGTACACTCTCAGACCATTATGTGCTTGAGATGCAGACGCTCAAACACGGAGACACAAATGAACACAAGCACTCAAGAAACACCAATCCACTTGTCCATATTAGGTATACAATTTTCCCCCTCTTGTTTCTCCTCCGCTTTTTCTAATGGATGATTAAATCAACTATGTGGAGCTTGATTCAAGGCCTCAGGAATGCACGGTTACTGCCAACGGCTGGTTGGACAGCAGGAAGGAGAGAAAAAGAAGAGGAGAGAGGAGGAAACAAAGTCACTGGAGGGGAGCAGCTCACCTCCTCTTGTACCTTCATTAAAATCTGATTCTATCAAGATGAATCTCAGATCAACAGAGCACATCAGAGCTCTTTAAAAAACATTTTTGTCTGGTCAGAGATTTCCCCAAATTCCCTGCTGCTCCTTGGCTCAAACACACTTACGCAGTAAAAGTTAAGACACTCCCATCAAACCTCTGAGAACATACACACTGTAGTACTGTAAACACGCTCAAAAAAACCATAGTGCAAACAAAAACTACCACCGCAGTCACACAATCCCACACAGCTGTGATCTCTACCCACAAGCTAAATGTGAAGCTCGGCAGAAAACTTCAAAGCTCTCTGCAGACTCATTATGAAGAAAAATGCTCCACAATGACAAAGTTAGGATTTTTCATGGTTTCTCTTTGTCCTGAGAAACTCTCGTAAATTCAAACGTGCCAATCCTGACTTGGGATTTAACCTGTAATTATAATATTTTAATCATACTTTCAAGCGCTTTTTGACTTTAATTGAAATTATTTACACGGCTTAAATATTACTCAGCGACTCTCTTCCTCTGTTTTAGTTTTAAAGGCTATTCATATATCAAAAGTAAGTGGTTGTTTTTAAGACTGATGTGGCTTGAATGTTTGTGAATCCAGATGATGCTTTTACCACTGCTTGTAACAGCAAGCATAAACAATGAAACGAGGGAAGTCCCAGTTCATGATCCTAATGCTGATTAGTCTCGACAATGAGCTGGCGAATGCTGATTACGTGCTCGTTCAGCTCTGGAGTCATGAGCACATTTTCTCATGTGTCTGTTTTGCAGTACACGTCCTCTTTCCTGCTTCCACAGATGATGGTCATGAAACAGATCAATGCCCACACAGGAAAAACCTGTCACATGTTCTCATAAAAATGGTCTGTCACAACAAACAGGGCTCAGCGGGGTGTGAACAGAGAGCCATAACTTACCAGCAGGCGTCTGCAGTACCCAAACCTCCTACTGCCGTCCTCTCCGGTCAGCATGAAGGAGAAGGTCTCACTGTGGTGAAACAAATATGTAAGCCCATAAAAAGCAACGCAGAGACACAAGAGCTCATACTGCAGACATTTACATTTACTAAATGGTGTAGCAGCTGAAAAAACATTCATTGATAGTATCTGTAGAGAGAATCGTTGTTTTGAAATATGCAGCACATCCTTTTTATGTTATACGCTACAACCATAGACTGTATCGACAACTTGGTTTCGCCTTCCGTCATTATACGAACTTGAAGCTGAATTTCTCTCAGTATTTCCAGGATTTTGTCCACTTCCTGGAAACACCACTTGCGCAGTAGCATTGTATGCATTTGGCGGGAGAATCGACCAGAGTTGCTGAGATGACTCTCGACACAAACAACCTTTCTCCTTGTTTGAGCTACGCAATCTTTGTACGATACATAGGCTGTATGAAGTGTCAATCATAGAAAACATGAACCCCCTAATAACTTTTAAAAAACGGAGCTGTACAGAAAAAAGAGGACTTGAGCACAAACCAGTCTGACAGTAACTACATTTCTACATCGCAACCAGGGAGGAGAAAAATGTATATTCTGTTTAATAAATTTCTAAAGTTTATCCACAGCTCCATAGGGATTACTGGAGGAGGCGGGATTTATGACCTATACTGCAGCCCGTCACCAGAGGATGCTGTTCTCACCCAGCGAGGGGGCGGACGGCGTCCATTCTGTATACAGTCTTTGGTTACAACAATTTAAATACATCCTAAATTCGTATGTGTACATTAAGCAACAGCTGATACTGGGAAACCCATTTCAAGAGGTGCAATTGACAGTGTGTTCATGTTTTTGTAAATGTGCTCTCAGTGACTAGAGATGCTTCAGAAAAGTCAGAAAAAAAGATCTGGATAATCATTTATTCTGACAACAATAATTCTCTAAAGCAAGATACCTGTGTGTGAAGTTTAGAGTTTGTTGCTCATAAGGCAGGAGATCTTTGGTGTTTTTTTCCTGGCAAACCCAAAACTCATTTAGCTATGATTAATCTTTAACAATAAAAAGCCACTGAGTAAAACATTGAGTTAAGTTCACTCAAATTAAAAATATTCAGGTAAAGGTTTAAATATTAATCCTGTCTAATTGAGCTGCAGTCCTTTGAACAGTGGGGTAAGTAATGATTAACTCCACAGAAATAAGAGGTTGTTGTTGTTCAGCCATACCTGGAGTACTCTAACACAGGACTCCAGTCTTTTGCGTCAGGGAAACAGAACTGAGGAATGGCTTTGAGTCTCTGCTCTGCCTCCCTCATCTGCTTGGTGGGTCTCTCTAGCTGTGAGAGGAAAGGAGAGGAAGTAGAGTTACCATCAGTTCATTCTCCCCTTGGATAAAAAGTGACCTCCTTTCCCCATAGATGTCAGTGTAACCAATAAATGACCAGACTGACATTTCTCCCATACCAGGGTAAAACCTTTGCCCCCTCCAGTCTTCATTAACTCAACAACAGAGAGTGTCTCCCCTGGCTGGAAGAAATGTACCTCCCTCAGGGGACACATCTGCTGAACCAAATCTTGAATAACCTTAAAATATATTCCTGGAAGACCAAAACACTTCCTCGCCGCAGAAATGGATCCTGTTTATTTTTTAAGTGTTAATGTACAATTTAAAACCTTTAAACTCTGAATAACCTACGTATATTACTTATTTGGTTTCTTAGCTGTGTTGCTACCCACATGCATGAGGTATTTCATTGGATTATTGCTTTAATTACTATAATAAGGGTTGATATTAAAGAGACCGTGCCAAGGATTTTAAAACTATTAAACACGTTTTTCTTCTTCTGCAGATTTCCAAACAGTCGACTTCACCACAGTGAGTGACTTCAAAATAAATCCCTGCTGTCAACAGCATCTAACTGTACTATAATATGCAGTGTTGTATAGTAAGTAAGTAGCAATACTTACGTACAGTACTTGAGTATAATTGACGTATCTGTACTTTACTGGACTTTTTTGGGCCTGCAACTTCTAATTTTACTTGGCTTCATTTATAAAAATAAAAGTGTACTTTTACTCCACCACTTTTCACAGAAGCATATTAGCTACTACTATTTTTACTTTGTTACTTTGACAGTTGGTAGGGTGTCTGTTATTCCACCAGAGTCTCCGGTATTTACTTTGTTTTCTAGCTTGTGTTGGCAGTCGTGGCTAAAGGAGGTTTCAGACAATTTTCCGTACTTTCTGGTCTGTTTCTACTGTCCGATATTGTAGCACGCTAACTTTGTTTGGGCTCCTGAACGACATGGGGAAGCAGCGTCTGCCTCACAGCCAATCAGCACCAGGGAGCAATGTCCGCCTCAGGTTGGGGGAGGTGGAGAACGGCTTTGTTTACAGTAAGAAAGAGCGGGCCGCTCAAAAAATTGTAAATGTTGACTACACAGACATAACAGAACACAGTGATATTGTTATATTCCCAAATGTTATCAATGACTAATAGCTATTGACTGATTTTAAAAGCTTTTTTGTATATACACCACAAAAAAGATGCTTCTTTAACAGATTCATTCCTACCTCAAGACTTCAACTCGAGTAGAATTCTCATGGGAGACTCTCACTTTGACTTGAGTCATTTTCTGGTAAGGTAACTTTACTTCAACTCAAGTATATTTGTTTAGTTCTTTATACAACACTGATAATATGGCTTGGACTCAGCATAAGCTTTGGAAAATAGTCTCCACTGATGTGTGACTGGAGTATTCAGTCATAACTTTTACCTTGGGGAACTGGTAGGTGACCTCTGGAGAGTAGGAGTTTTTGCTGGGTTTCTTTTTCAAAGAGACGACCACGAAATACTCAAAGAGTTCCCTCTCCTGCCACTCGATCAGCTGTAGCTCCAGTGTGCGATAGCTGGGAGCCCGACGGAGGATAGATTGCAGTTTCAACAACCTCTGAGTGTGAGCTGTGGAGAAAAGCAAACACTAGCACGTATTCCTCTAAAAATCGACCTTTTGGCTACTTCACATCACATGTCATCCATACCTCCTGTCATTTCATCTTGACACACAACTCTCATATTCAAACAGCAGCTATATTCTCATATTTGCAAATGAACGCAGAGGTTACTCACCTTTGAACCTGTCGTCAGAGTCGCTCTCGCTCTCACTGTTGTCATCTGGCAGCAGACATGAGACAGAAAACATTTTTCTTTATAAAGGTTGGTGCTCTGTTTCACAAACATGTGTTTATGTCATGAGAGGAACACAGAGAGAACTCTATGTGGGTGGTTGAGACACAAATATTTACCCCTCTTATCTTGCCTGTGGATAAAGGGAATAAAGGGGGCTCTTACCCCTCAGAGAAGCAGTCTCAACATTGGACATGGACAGCTTTTTCAGCCTCTTCTTCCCACGTTTAGTGCAGTAAATGGAGTTGATCCTCTGGACCAGCTGTAAACAGAAGAAAGAGGAAATTCTCTGTTGGGGAATCTTAGCTTTGTTTCTTTTGATCCTAAGTATAGAAGAGAGGAGAGGGTGTACCTGGCCAAGAGTAATACTGTACTATACTTAAGAGTTGCTCAAATACACAGCTAAAATGGTTCAAGACAAGTTCTTCTCTATGTCTGGCTTGTTCTCTACAGAAAGCTGAGCTTATCTGACAGGAAAGAGAACATAGTCTGAGCTCTGCAAGAGCTTAATCCAGGTGTTTGTGTAGGATCTGCTAGTGTGTACCTTGGGGATCCTCCAGTGCCTGTGCGAGGCCAGGGTATCGCTGGTGCTACGGAGGCTATCATCCATAAGGCCACAAGGTGAAGTTGATACACCCATCTGGGGGAGAAGCAGCATCTCGTCATGGCTGTAACGTTTGGACAACTGTGACATCCGGTGGCTCTTCCTGTCACTCGAACCAGTGAGGCGAAGTGATTGGCTGCTTGGTTTGGACGGCAACTAGAAAGAGAAGAGAAGAAAGTAGGAACGGTTTTGTTGAATGTAGTCAGTTTCATCCACGTGGGTTACACCTATGTCAGATTAGAGGCAGATGTAGGTGTGATTTTTGAGCCTCAATGAGAATTCTAATTGATCTATCTATGGATCAGCCCTCGCAAGGATATCTCTTTTCAAATTAACAACTCATTTTGCATCCACATTTTGTATCTTCTATCTGTGATCCAGTGGCTTAATCAATTTGTTAACTTGACTGGAAAACAATCAAAGACTGTCGAGTGTTACTTCCTTGACTATAAATCTATAAGATTCCAACTGTAGGGATTTTAACAGTAATTATCTCAGTGTTAAAGTCACTTCCAGTGCAGATTAGGGCTGTCAAAATTGCTCCAAAATGATGTTTGAATATTTGTTCTTAAATTAACACATAGGTTCGAACATATTCGAATATCTAGCTTACACAGCTTGCATATAACTTTATCTCGCTCAGCATTTTTTCTGTCTACCGTGTCTGCCCAAAATCCGATTGATTTCCAAACGGAGCTTCTAAAGTTCATCGGAGTCCAGACATGTCTGTTAGCTTGGCTCCGAACCTCCGGCCATCTCTCTCTCCGTGTGCCATGGACGGTTTTTGTCAAGTCTCACTGCGGGCGGAGCTCCTGTGACCCGTCCCTGACCCATCGTTACAGTGCGCTCACTCGCCAAAGCAGCCACAGTTTTTTTTTCCCACTCAGTTTTTTCCCGCTGTTTATTTAATATTCCAATATTTATTTTCACATTCGAGACTCCTTTTTTTTTTTCAAATATTCGAATATATATTAGAGTTTAGAATATTCGTTGAGAACCCTTGTGCAGACTGAACTTTTGAACTTCTACAAGCATTTACCTGAAGGAAATAAGGAGGCTTTTAAAGAGTATATCAGAGGAAATAATGTCATGACAGAAAGAAATCATCAAAACTCTATCAGAAAAACAAGACAGGATCATGGTGTGCCTTTAATTGACAGTGATAAGTAGGAATTACGCATATGTACCACCAGTAGTCAGTGGTCTTCCCTCTGTTATAGATGGGGGGGAGTGTCTGTGTAGAAGCCAGACCTGCTAAGAAGCCCATCTTTGGAGAATCACCAGATCCAAACATATCAAACTGTTTCCTCTGGTGCCAAAAATGAGTTATGGGATTCTTACAGAGATCTTTTCCAGATTCAGCACTGACACAGCACTGTTTACAACAGGAAAACACATCAGTGCTGCTGTTGATCCCACCAGGCTTATGGCTTACCTGAGGTGGAGAGTTCAGCTTCCTGTCAATGTTCGTCCAGGATCTGTTGCTCTCAGACAGACAAGATTTCCGACCCAAACTCCTCCGTTTCAGGTCAACATCCTCATATGGGTTCTCCTTCTCTGCAAGAATGAAGTTATTTTCAGTAAAGTTTGAACATAGTGTCAGCGGGACAAACTAGACAGAGAGTGTATTTTGTTCTTCTTCTGACAGGAGACAGATGAGGTCAGGGGGTCAAAAAGAGTAAATAGGGGGCAGTAAAGGGTGTCAAGGGGCAGTAAAGGGTCTCCTTACGGTTAGTCTGAAAAGTCTGAGATGACTCGTGAAAGGTAGGTCTAAGGTCACCACCAGCTGGCTCAAGTGAACTCTCTCTTTTATAAACAGTTGCTGTTGGCTCTGGGCCCCACAGGCCCCACTGGGCCCAGCCGAAACCTCTGGACACAACAGTGTAGATGAGTCACTGTCCAGGCATGCCAGTGTCTGCTGTGAGGGCTGAGGAGGAGGAGGAGGCTCATCCTCGTAGACTGAAACTCTGACTGAGACTAACTTGTGCAAATAATAACCCCACTGTTACGGGGTAGGTGTCAGTCCAGACCGACAAAAGCAGACTGTTTAAGGAAAGTAAGACAGGATTCCTCATCAAAAAACACTCAATTCGCATGTGCAAAGTCAGTGAAGAGATGAGGTGTGCAGGTTTGTGCCAGAATTACAGAGACACCAAGTTTTTCACAGAAGCATAAAACATATTTTGGAACTGCAAATGAGATAAAGTCAGTAAGGTTACAGTTTTTAGAAAAAAGTAAGTGCTCAGCAAAGTTTACAAAATAGGGGTGCTGCAGGCCTGCACATACTGAATTAACGCCTGAAGTGGGCAGCTGAGATTTGATTCCAACATGCAGGTCAGTAACACTTTACAATAGCCATAATTTACAAATGGTAAATAGATGGTTTATTAATGTTTTAACATCATTTAAAAACAGCATAAAGACCAATTATAAATGGTAAATAGATAGTTTATTTATGTAAGTTAATACTTACTGTACCATTAACAAGCAATGAAATTATAATCAATAATGTTTATTAATCATCAATGGACTATTTATTAAAGGTTTATATAGGGGTAAAATATTGGTTGTAAAACATCAAAATTAAAATGTGTGTCAGTAGCACTTTGGTAATGATTAATAAGTAGTTTATAAACCATCTATAAACATTACTTAGATGGTTATTGTAAAGTTAGTGTTGGAGTTAGAGTTAGGTTTTAAAATTGTAAATATGTCAATAGTTCAATTGTCTATTTGCTATTTATAGATGATGATTAAACATTAATAAACGATCTGCTAACCATACATAAATGGTCTATTTACCATTTTTAAGTTATGGTTATTGTAAAGTGTTACCTGCAGGTCCTCTCCAACGTCACTCTAAACTTTCCCTTATTTCTGCTCAAATAAAAAAAAAGCTAACTGTCTATGATCAGTGTATTTGCTCCAATAACGTAGGTATCTTTCTATATTAAAAGAGTATCACAGTGGTATTCTGTACCAGCCAGAATCTAGATGTAGGATAAGTATAAGGATGTAGTCTGTCTCCAAGTGTTTCAGTAAGTACAAACTTCACTACTTCTCTATAATAGATGATTCCAGTTCACTCATGATAGCAAAAAAGTAAAAAAAAGGAACATTTTCGAGCCGTACACAGCTCCCACTGATGTCACCTGGCAGAAGGCCAACTTCAATAAAGAGAAAACTTGTGTAACGCCACAGTCCATGTCTATTCAGACATGCGCTCTGAGAATAGCTTTTTGGCAGGGTCTGAAAAAGGTTGTGAGAAAGTGAAGAAACCACAGCGAAGAATAAAAACAGAGCCAGATGGCGTCTAAAATGCATGAGGGGAACTTTGAAAGGAAAGAAAAGCAGTGTTATCTGTCAGTAGAAAGGGAAGAGAATCAGAAGTCTGCTTGGTAGCCGTGTTTGTTCTTCCTGAGTTTGTTACAGGAAAGGATGATGAACTCAGCCTCTCAAACAATGAGTGAGTGTTTCAAAAACATGGAAGATTAACCTGTGTTTGCACAGCTTTATTCACTTATCTTTTTTTAGGTTAATTTTTGAACCTCTATGAGGCGCATACACATAGTGAACACTGTCTGGGATCTTTACAGCACAGGGTTGTGTCTCACAGTGAATTAGTCTACTGGAGTAGATTTTCTGTGCATCATTAAAGCTGAGGATCTGAATAACAGGGCTGCGTCTGACCCCACGTTGTGCTGCAACTTCATTAAGCTGAGGCAATACTGTAATGAGAGCCTGCTGGGAAAATAATATGTCTGTACAGTCACTTATGGACTGGAGGGTACTAATCTACTCCTTTGATTACAAACATCCAGATCTGTTGCTAACACACCCCCAGACACAGAGTATTATGCAGGGAGTGGACACACCTCGACTGCACACTGTGATTGTACATTTCTGTGAACACAATGGACTCTGCGGGCAGGGCGAGGCACAGAACAAACTAGACCCACGATGTCAGTTTCAGCTTAATCCATGTAGTTGACACGCTACAATATAGCAGCCCTGCTGACCGACTCAGTCGTCAAAGGAAATATACAAAGGATCCAAAATAGCAGAGAACTCTGTAAGAACATACAGTCTGACCTACAAACACTGCTTTTCTTTCTTGATACCTAGACTTGAATATGATACCCCTCTGATACTACTGTAGTTAAAAACTGACATTTAACCAAGTTCGTCCATTCCTGCTGTCATCCTAGTGTTGGTATTCCCACTGTCCAATGCGACGTCGAAATGACATCTATTTAACGTATTTTTTCGACGATGAGGTACAAATGTGGATGTCATTTCAATGTCTAAAAGAGGTCCAATAATGTCTTCAGATGACATCCAAATTCTAAACGTCAGAGCGACGTCTAAAAAAGGTCCAATTTGGACATCGAAATTTCTAACCTATTTTGCATGTCGCACTGACGTCTAGATGTGGTCTTTGACGGACCAACCCAATACTGACTTGATCTGCACGTCTCTTCGACGTCCGATGTTTGGTGGGTTTGTTTTTAATGCACATTATAATTTACCTGGAACTAGGGAGAAAACGAGTGAAAGGGGAAAACACTTTCAACATTCGTTTAAAACTCTTACTGCACAGAGTGAGCAGATCTACTGTCCGACGTCAGGCATACCTGATTGCACTCGTCCAAGCCCCAATCATGACGGGAATCCCTCATGTGGAGTCTTGTTCAGTAACAAGCTGCTCAGAGAAGTCTTCTTCACCACCTCCGGCCATGTTTGTTTGCTATTCTGCTCTGTGTGGGTGACGGCTGCGAGTCCATTGCTGGCGCTTACGTTATCAACTTGTGTTTACCGCATTTATCGTGAGATGGCAAATATTTGTAGTTTATCGTGCATCCCTACCCAGAACCAGTTGATTCTACTTGGGAAGAAGTTGACTGGCATATATTCATGGACAGCCCATGTAACATGTGTCTAGTACTGTGATCGATACAGATGACGGTAACTATTCTAGTCGGCTTTTAGAGGAGTCATGGTGGTATAAAGTTGGCAGGTTTTGGACCCAGGAATCACATAATCACATGTGTAACTGTTTAAGATTAAATGCTTTGTAATGCGTATTTATCATTAAGACTTCCGTGTGTATCCACAAAGGTTTCTTTAAGAGGAAAACGGCTCAGTAATCTAGGTCAGTAATTGAGTTTGAACAAGACCAGGCCTCTATAGTGCAGACAGCTGAATCATGGTGTCACAGGGCATGAGTCATCTTCTAGCAAACAGATCACTCATCTGCACTTCCAACGGTTGCCTAACAAAACAATCCATCATGCTATTGTATTAATACAATACCATAGGTGGAAAATGACTTGCACTCTTTAGGAAAACATTTGGCATCGAGCATAAACACCGATAAATTCAGAAAGTGATCAACCAAGGAGTGCCAGTTTGGCTCAGTCAGTAGAGAAGCAAGTACAGGTTTGACTCTGACCTGCAAACCTTTGATACACGTCTACCCCACCCTCCTCCCATTATATTTCCTCATTTCACTTTTCCTATCAAAAACAAAAAATATATAAATTTGTCTCAACAAAGACTTCTTCGGAAGACAAGACCTTCCGTAAAGTTTAGGAAACATGCACAGACTTATGGTTCTCTGCATGAACAGCTTGTCAAAATAAGGGCTCAGAGGAACCAAAACATGGCTCATTTACTGCTTTGGCCGCTCCCATATGGATCATCTGACCTGTAAATCATTGCTCTCCACTGTTTGGTAGATTTGTTCGAAATAGTTGGAGCAATCTCCAACACAGTCAGAGGCATCATCTTTTTTCAGGAGCAAACATAGGTTGGCAGAAAAGCATGACTCTGAACTGCAAACTGAACACTCAGTGCAGGATGAACAATGGGGGCTTTGTCAGGATTCACATGAAAATCAGGCCTGCCCCAAAGCTCTCTCCGTGGCTATTGCACATCCACAGCTTACAAAATGAAACGCTGATAAGCCCGTCACTGATCACTGATTGAGAATAACAGGGCTACTTGTAAAAAAATATATCATACAAGTCATAGAAGCTTTTGTTTGGTCATTTTGAAGTTTTTACTGTAGCTGAAATTCAAGTTTCATCATGAGACTTCACTCACACTGACACACATTTCCACTGCATTAACTGTACACTGGGAGAACCAGGAACTGCACTGGGCAGCGAGCCTGGGGGTCGTTTGTTAGTGGAAAGGAATTTAGCTTTTCAACATGTTCAGCTTCGACAGTTTAAAGTAGGATAAACAACACATCATAAAGAGGGTTAGTAATGTTAACATATGCGATTTTTAACAGCAAACTCGTCTCAGAGTCCCATTAAAAAGCCATGTTTCCATTTTCGGGCAGATTTTTGATTGATCGGTTCCTTCCATTGCTAAAGCTTACTCTACTCTCTTGTGACCTTTTCGAATTAGACCGTAATGCATTGTGCTATGGCTCTCACAAAAACATCTTACCAATGTCTGTTTTAAGCTATTGATGCATTCACAATATGCATATTTTAGGGCTACAACGATTATTCATCGTCGACAAAAATCGATAATGAAAAAAGTCGACAATGAATTCCATTGTCAACTATTGTCGCCAGACAGGTTTTTTTTTCAGTGGAGTGAGGAATCTTACTCTATTACTATCTCTGCCTAGAGTCAAACATGCGCAACAGTATCTTACGAAGAGCGTGAGGGTATTCAAACACGGTGGCGCTGGTGTCCCATACAGCAGCTACGGGTATGTGCTTAAAAACCTCCAACGTTTGCGAGCACTTTAGCCTAGAAAAGGCGAAAAAAACCTGCAAGGTTTGCAAAGCAGACCTTGCGTATCATGGCAGCACGTCGGTGATGCACAAACATTTGAGGAGAAGGCACGTTAGACTGGCCTCGGTAAAATTTTATCCGATTAGTCGACTAATCGCTTCAATAGTCGGTGATTAGTCGACTATTAAAATAGTTGTTAGTTGCAGCCCTAGCATATTTACTCTTCGTGGAAGGACCTGAAGACAAATAATAACTATATTAAGTTATATTTAAAATATTTAATACTGTAGAGGACTTATATTTGGTGTGGATCAGGTTTCAGTGCTTTTTAGGGCAAATATGTTGCTACATGTAAAAAAAGATGTCAGGACATAATCAAAACAAACATCATCTGTTCATGAGGAGCTTAATCTTTAAAGACAACTGTTGTCACTTACAGCACAAAACATTTAACAGAAGTTTTGTGACAGTCAGTGATTTAAATCATCATTATTATCAATGATCTCTAAGCCCATTACTGTCTAGATGTTTCATTTAATGATTTGGTCCACAAAATTTTAAAAAGGCCAAAAATGACTATATTGATAACTAAAAGTCCAGGTCAACTTATCTCCATGTTTAACTTTTCCATGAAATAAAAAAACACATTAAATCAACTGTGATAGAGGATCAGGAAAACAAGCAAATATTCCATATTGTAGAACCTGAAACAAGATGATTTTTTTAGCCTAAAATGGGACGTTTCCCTTAAAAGCATAATTATAATTGATCAGCTGTTCATATGAATGGTTATAATCATCTCATCAGCTTAAGACTATATCCAAGATCAAAATGAGACGGCAAACAGTGAAATCAAAGTGTGGCTATGCTTACCAACTATGTCCTCATAGGCATTCTCCTCTAAAGTGCTTTTAGAATTGGGTCGACTCCGCGTGTCTGCGGTTACAGTGCCATTTTCTGTAGGGGAAGACGGATATGAAGATGGCAGGCTGGTAGCGTCCTCCGACTCACATGACTCCCTGGGCAGAAACAAAGAAAGTCAAACAGAGCAGAACGGGAAAAGATGCTGCATGCCGGCAAACTAAAAGGATACAAAGTCAGTTACAGTGAGTTTCTACCTTTAAAGAAGTAAACAGACAAGAGTGAACAGACAAAGTCCAGATGGTGTTAAAAAAAAAAAAAAAAAAAGAGTCCAGATGGCCGGCTTTACTTCTCCTCCATGTGCCAACTATAACAGACAAACAGGTGGCTACAAACACGAGTCAAAGGCATCAACTTATTCCCTACAGATCTGAAATCAGGAGCCACTAAAAACAAAACGCAGAATAGAAAACAGGAATCAGGATCAGCATGTGCTAGAGTCACAAGAAAAGTCACAAGTAGACAGATATCTTACTGTTTCTCAGTGTTCCTCTGCACGTCACATGAGAGAGCGCTGCAGAGGAACTTTTCTACACCAGTGCAGAAATCTACAGTACGGTCATGTCGCACCATCAACAGCTTGTGGCTTTAAACTTGGTCTGAAATTGCTCGGGCCGCAGGAATGTTAAACATAGAGTCCAAGGGATGAACGTTTTAGGATTTCATTACCATTAAACATAGGGACCATCTGTAGAGGCCCCACCCTCACAAAAAGAAAGACAGAAAGAAAGTGGGGATGCCTGATATACAGAGAGCTATATGTAGAGAATGAAAACAAGATTCAGCTCGTAATTTCCCAACAGGGGCGCACAAAAATCAAGTAAGAATGACAAATATTGACCATTTCAAGGAAACAACCAGACACATTAATCAGTCATGTAGAAACCAACACGCCACCAAAGCAAAATATGCCACAGGAACAAAGGATCTGATACTTAATCAACTTTTCACACCCTTACATCAAAACTCTCGGAGGCAGCTAGTGTCCAAAGGGGTGCAACAATCCATGTTTACAAACCTTAACCTTTCACTGAACCATTAATATCCATTCTCAGTCATTAAAACCTCACTGAGTCCAATTCATTTGAAAATAATCGACCAAGAAGCTGGTCTGTATCAGATCCTGATCTCATGAATAAAGCCAGTATTGATGCCATGATGGAATGGTGCGATCCAAAACCCAGGCTCAACAAGAAGTTTCCTGCGACTCACCTGTCCTGAGTCCTCACTGGTGTGCTCCCCTCACTCTTTGTTAGCGTCACGCTGGGTGCAGGGGTGGAGGGCAGAGGCGGGGGAGACTCAGAAGCTCTGTCTGGAGGTAGTCCATTGGCTGACACCAGGCCTTTCTGGTCCCGTTTGGCGTCGTACTCAAAAGTGCGTTTGGGTTTCGGTAAGGGGTTGACCGGTGTGCCCGCAGTGGTCTGCTGGCTGGGAGGTTCTGGGCTCTCGGACCTGGTCGAGCTCACGCTAAACCTTTGCCGGAGTTTGGAAAGCTTATCAGGCACCAGGACAGTATCTGGTTCAGTGGCAACTGAGCAAATGCTGCTGCGCTTACTGGCACAAGTGCTGTCCAAATCATCACCTATTACAAAAGATCTCTGCCTCGTCTTGTCTGGAGCATAGCAGTTGCTCAGGTAACGAGGAGGTGAAGGGCTTGGGTTCTCCTTTAAGGCTTGTTCTATCTTTTGTATCCTGTTCAGGACCGCTGAAGTCTCCTTCCGAGTTGACAGGGAACGAACAAATGCCCCCGAGGACTCTGACTTGCCTATCCTTTTCTGGAAGCGGCCTTTGTCTGAAACTCCTTCCTCCTCTTCCGTCTCTGTGTAGGAACATTCAGAGAAGGCCGTGCTCATCCTGCGAACCCCTTTAAAGTCAAACGTTTTCTCGCTGCAGGGGGAAGAGAGCAGGCTGGGGCAGCCCTCACTGCCTCCAACGCGCTCTCCTCCTCTTTTATCCAAACACAAGCTCATCCTAGGCAGAGCCACCCTCCTGCACTCCCATTCTGAGATCTTCTTGCGGATTGTGGTGGGGGGAACACCTGGTACTGTGCGGGTGAGGGAGAGAGTGCGTTTGTGGCTTTGACTAGAAGAAGGTCCTAATGAGAGAGTGCTCCAACTGAGTGGTCTACCATTCAGTCCATCTCCTGAAGAGAGATCCCCTTGTTTCTCCTTCTGACCCTCCTGACAGGACTTAGTTTGAGAAGGGGGCTTATAGATGGAGAGCCTGTTGTCCAAACAGCTGATGCTTTTGGACTTGGTGAGGCGGCCTTGGAAGTCGGTGTCACCTGTGAGAGATGCGCCGCTGCACAGACTGGAGGTCTTGTTGTTCCAGCCAGCACGTACCAGGAACCGCCCGTCAGTCCTGACGTACCTACTCTGCTTCCCGGAGGTCTCAGTGTCACTGAGTATAGGCTGCTGGCTCTGCCCCTGACTGGTAGAGGGAACAGGACCCGCGGATGTAGCCTGGCACCTGAAACAGATGGAAAAAGTAAATATCAGAAGTTTGAATACATGGACTCCCAACCAAAAAAAAAAGCAGCTACCACAGCGGTGCTAAAAACTGCAGTCCCCTATTTGAGGTTGGCTGCAAAAAACCAGCCAATCCCTGTTAAACCCTACGTTAAAACACCCAACTTTACAGCGAATTAAGAGATGGATATAACCTTATACAGAAAAATGTCGTGGTCTGCATGTAGCTGCAACAGAACAAGCAAATATATTCAAATGATATCAAAGTTCAAAGTTGTGCAGGATCAGAGTGATGGGAACACAAACAACAGCCACAACCGCACTTATTTGTGGGTCATATTTACACAAACCACACCTTGCATGAGCGTATCAGCTTGTTTAACGCCTTTGTGCCTTTATTTGCTTTAAAAAATCGTTTCATCTGTTATTACTTCTAATGTAGTTGGATTTCCCTGCAGAGAGGACGATAGGCTGTAGTGTTGAGGATAATTTTTATTCACCCAGTCTTTTAGTGATTTTTCTGCTCACTCTACAGCTTGACATGTCCTAAACATCTTAATAACTACATTCAGGTACTGTCCCTGATTCATCTTCTCTCCGTGGGAAATGAGGTTAGCTCTTAAAGGATTCAGCCTATGAGTAAGTCTTAGGTTGAGATTTTACAGCTATGACAATGCAGTGTTTGTCAAGACTCTGGTACTTCCCAGTTCATCTCCTGGTCACCTCTGATAGAAAATACAATCCAGGGCATGTCTTTCAGTCAAACCTGAGGCAGCCCCTCATAAATAGTTGATGTTATTCTGTGTACACATTT
This sequence comes from Xyrichtys novacula, assembly GCA_962446985.1. Lineage (NCBI taxonomy): Eukaryota > Metazoa > Chordata > Actinopteri > Labriformes > Labridae > Xyrichtys > Xyrichtys novacula. The sequence continues at coordinate 33,250,904 of OY660864.1, read as the reverse complement.
TCCATATGTTTTACGATCCCCACTTGCAACAATAAATCCACTGAAGCTTTTATGGATCAATACCGACATACAGACATGTTGGAGACAGATTGACGACTGCATGTTTAAAATGTCTATGACTAATAGATGAGCTAAACTGCAACATGATTGCATCCTGGCAGTCATCAATGAGGACACATAGACTGTATATAGAATGGACGCCGTCTGCCTCCTCACTGGGTGAAGCTACAGCTAGAACAGCACCCTCTGGTGACTGGCTGCAGTATAGGTCATAAATCCCGCCTCCTCCAGCAATCCCTATGGAGCTGTGGATAAACTTTGGAAATTTATCACACAGAATATAAATTTTTCTCCCCCCTGCTTGCGATGTTGACATGTAGTTACTGTAAGACTAGTCAAGTCCTCTCTTTCCTGTGCAGCTCCATTTTTAAAAGTTATTAGGGGGTTCATGTTTTCTATGATTGACACTTGATAAAGCCTATGGGCATAAGAAGAATGCGTAGCTCATGCTGTTTGAGTAGATTGTCATCACAGCGACTCTCGGCGACTCTCCTGCCGAAAGCGTACAATGCTACTGCGCAATGTTGGTTTCAGGAAGTGGAGAAAAAACGCAGAAATACCGAGAACTTTTTGGCTTCTGGATACTGGCCAAGTTGTTGTCCAAAGTATATACAGTCTATGTGAGGACATCAGTAAATCGACCTCATCAGCACCAAAAACAGTTATACTAAAGTTAAACTGCAATTTAAGTCTCATTTTAAATTAATGTACATGTTAATGGTTTGTGTGAATGTTGAATGGTAGGCAGTGTTTCTGTTGTTCATTATAGTAGAACGATTATCCCAATGATATTAACCAAAAGAGCTGACTCTGGAAAAGCTGCCAACACAACCAGTCAACCTTGCAGCATGAAGAGTGAGCTGATGTGGAACAGATGTGAGGAAAAGTGTAAAGAATCAGCTGAAGATTCTGAATTCATTCCCAACATCAAAGACGGGCTGAAAACCTGATCTGCCTATTCAGAATAACCACAGGAAAATATTCTGTCTTTGGCAGCATGGGATTAGAAGAAAAGCCAAGGGAAACAAAGACTACATTAAAATGCCACTGTGGATTTTTCCACATGATCATAATAACTCAAGGAAATTCGTTGTGGACCTCACACAGAAGGAAATATGCCAGAGAAGATTTATTCCAGTGGTCTTACCTGTTAAAGCCTCACACCGAAGATAAGTAATATAGGTGCTATAGTGGTCCCACACCGGCTGCTGACTTTGCAATCCCGCCAAACTATCTCACGGTTCTCGCATCCTACAAGATTTCCAGATTGTTCCCTGACAATCTACGACTCATAGTCCTTGAGAAACCGTGTCATGACTTGGACTCTGGTAATGTCTTGCGAAAGTGAGGCATTTGGGAGATCTGATGTCACCGCCATGGATAGAATAACAAGCGTTATGGGAGGAGGAAGCTGAGGGCTGAGGACTATGATCCAACAGTGCAGGTTAGGACATATCTCCCTTCACACCTTTCTGCCCTTCCCTGGTTTCACTCCTCCTGCTCCAGGGTGGGGATATTTTTACAACAGCTAAGGACCTGCAAGCTGCAGTGGATGACGGATGCTTCTTATCTTCCTTCCACTAAAGAAATATGAGCATTTGAACAGACTGCTCATGTCTGCAGATTTTTGCTGTTGGTTTTAAGTATCCTGAAGGATTCCCACAAGGCTTTTCAATGATAAATAGACTTTATAGAGACTTTTAGACAAATCACCAGGTATGATGCTAAAGCTCTTATGGAGCATAATGGTGGCATATATTCATTTCCATCAGTTCCTGCATTTAGGAAATGTTTGTGCATGTAGTTCATAAATTAAAAAGCTTGTGGCACACTGACTGAAGACACTAGAGGTCTGCCTCTTTGCTTCTTGCTGGACTGTCTCAAAGTCAGATTAAGTCAGCATTTGGTGAACAATAGGGATGCACAATGTTGGATTTTTGTCAGCGTTGGATATTTTAGTGTATTTAAACTCATTTTGGTCAACACTGATATCAATACACAAAGCTTCTCCTGTTATAGAATTTACCTGTAACAGTAAACGTGAGTCTTTTGGTTATATAACAAGACAAACAGCATATGAATCTACCATAGATAATAACAGTATATTTTATTATTTTACATATAGAACGCTAACCCTAAATTGAAATTAATTCTGGGCTACAAAATCATCCATTGCACTATTAAAGGTCTTGAAAGTTCATGTAGTGAGTGACTTGTGATGCCTCGGTGCTCCACTGAACGACTGAGAAAGTCTTTTGTTCCAGCAGCAGTGAGATTTTTTTCATAGTTTATGTTTTGGTCTGACTTATTTTCATATTTCTTCATTTTTATCAGGCTTTTGTTGTATTTAATCATGTCCTTATCTTTAATCGACCACTTTTAAATCATGTTTCACTGGCCTTTACTCTGTTTGTTGTGTATCTGATATTGAGTTTGTCTTTCTCTGATGTCTCCATGCTGTTTGTTGTCTGTATGAGTCTTCTTGTCCTGATGGTGAAATAGTCAACCTCACTTTACCTTACCATATAGATATTCAGTAATCGGTCTGCTGTTTTCAACACTCCAAAATACTCCACATCAGGTTCAGCGCTGCAGCTCTCACTGACTGCACCATCTTCCCTATATTGTAGATAATAAAGCTCTAACCTCACACATATTGACGATGTAAATTTATGCGAACTTTAACTTGATTATTCAACATCTGCTTCACATGATATGTTTATAATCAGTGCAATGGAAAAAAAAATACTCTGTAGGCATATTCTGATATTCATCAGCAGCAGACCACATGACATGTTGCAGTGGTTCAGCGGGGGGAACAATTAGAACCCGTCTGGCAGAGTAAAACTTTCTGGGTCCTGAGTCCTAACTAAACTCCTGCCAATGAGCTTGGTTAATGCAGGAAGCCAGAAATGGAGCAGTGTCTCTGAGGGCTAATATCAGTGAGAATGTTTCTGTAGCAACAAGACCAAAACACACAGTAGAGCCACGGTGATGCCAATTTCCCGGCAGTTTATTAAATTAATTACAACAGCTTCAAGTTTTTGGCTTGTGTTTGGACCTGAGGGATTTTAAATCAAATTTCAAGCTTTTGTTTTCTCCACATTTTTGTTTGTTTGCCGTTTTTAGTCCATACACAGTTTGTATTGAGAGGTTTTGTAACAGCAGCACATTAGAGACCGTCTCATTTCAACAATTTCTTGAAAATGCTGCTAAAAAGGATGCTCAGGTGCATCTGAGGACATATCTGTGGACGCCAAATCAGACAAGATGACAGACTTGTTGCCGAGCAATAAAATTTAAGAGCAATAGTTAAATATTAGTATGTGGTTTCAAGTCAAGAAAAAACAAGCAGTAGATTTGTGAAATAAAAGCAAGGAGACCTGAAAGTTGTCACCGAAGTGATGGTGATGATAAAGTTTCATGACACTATCTTTGTTAACTAGTTGGTCAGTTAGCTGTCAGTTGCTAGGCAACAGCAAGAATTTTGCTGTGTTCGAGTTACCTCAGAAGTCAGAAGTCGGAGCTGAAAATGACGTCACACCTGAGTTACCAGCATTTTAGTTACCAAGTCAGAAAAAAGCAAATTAGAGGCCTGAAACAAGATACGAAAGTTATTTTAGCGCTTACCTTGTCCAAATATAAGGCAAGTGCTAAAATAACTTTCGTAGATGTAACCATCTTGTTTCAGGCCTCAGATTTTGCTTTTTCCCGACTTGGTAACTGAAACGCTGGTAACTTGGGTGTGACGTCATTTTCAGCTCCGACACCTGACTTCCGAAGTTTCTGGAACGCACCTTTAAATTAGCCCCCGAATTAAACTGATCATGAAATATTATGTCCTAATTTATCGAGGATCATTTCTCATGCTCTCAAATAAAACATTAGCTGCTAAATGAGGGTCTTTGGAAGAGGAAAAGAAAAACAAAGTGGATTTTTGTCTATTTAGGAGGATGAGGGCTATTTAGGGGGTCCCAGTGGTCTCTGTGATTGTTATAAAAATGCACCCAGTTTAGACAGCTTCAACTGGTCCAGCCACACATACACTACTGTACAAGGAGCTGCATGCCAGTCACAACCAACCTCAGGCTCTCACTCAGGCGTTCGGGGGAGTGCTCGCCACAGACCACTTCCTGTTTCTGACCATAAGGGAGGGAGCTCACTGCTAACACTAAAAGCACTTCTTCTTTTATAGTTCAACATATGTGAACTTTCTCACCAGTCAGCAGCAGCACTTTCTAATTATGTATTCATGTATTCATATAAAACTCTAATGCGGTACATGCTTCATTTATTTGTTTACATATCAGATAACACGTTTATTTTTGCTGGATTTGCTTTTTAGGATGTTTGAAACTCTCTTTTTATGCCCTGTCAGCATGTTTGCGTTGCTACAACACCTCCCTGGATGTTTTGTAGTTGTTTGTGTGCACCACCTTACTGTAGTGTTGTGTGTAATCTTTAAAGGTGCAGCACGACTCTTAGAAGTGTAACAATTACCTTGGAAAATCTTCAAAGCGTTTTAAGCCTGTGGGGTTAATTGTACACATAATCTGAAAACTATTCAGTTGGTTATTTCATGGCTTTTGGAGCGCAGTGTGTCGCACTGTTCCGCTTATTTTTTTCAAACTGTGAAAACACGGATCAGCCTCACAAGCTTAATAATGATCTCAAAGAATCATGGGTAATGTGAGCCCATGTAGACAGCGGTGAACTAGGAAATTAAGTTATCTACATCATAATATTAGAATTAGGATTGACAGTTGTGTGGTTTCCACTTCACGAATGCCTAATACACGCCACAAGTAATTACAGAGGGCGGCTGCCAAACGTTACTTTATGTTTTGTGGTGTAAGAAACATGGTCCTGTGTGTCTTTAGCACCACTTCCTTCAAAGCACAGACATGAGGTCGCACAGCTGTAGCGGCACAATGATTTATCAGCATTCACCTTTTTAGAAATTGGCCTTAAGATCATCACAAGGTGTGAACACAGACTGAACGTCACAGCTTTGACATCTAAAAGATCACGTGTAACCCTGTCTCACCAGTCGCCCTGTCCTTGGGAAGAGTTAAGAGCTTAATAAAAATGTGCAGGACAATGAACAGTAAGAACGATATCACATATCACTCCCAAAGTTTGTTATTCTCTCTCAGCAGGACACTGTCAGCTCTCAACACGCTAAGACAAACTTCAGCTCACTACTCACAACTCAGAGCCGGAGAGGGACCATCGTCTTCAAAATCCCTCCACACGTCTTATCCTGACTGACAATCAATGATCATTCCTCCCATGAGCAAAAGAGGTAAAAGAAGAAAAAAAAAGAAACGACTAAACTGATGAGACGATTTGCTTTCAAGTCTGAACAACAAAGCGTTCAGTCGGATAGATGCTCGTACACCGTGTTATGGGACTGAATGTGCTCATTATCCAGCTCACTCTTCTTGTCCCAGAAGTCACTGACCTGTCAGGGATGTCCCGCGGAGCTTTACTCCCTCCTGCGCGAGGCACAGCCTTTGCACTCTTGTTGGCTGTCATGTTGGTTTGCAAACCACCCACTCACCTGATGGAAGAACACAAATACATGAATACATGACACATTTAAGAAACTGTTGTTACAAATCACAACGAGCCAAAGTACATCAACATAAAAGAGCTCTTTATAAAGATGTTGGAGTTTGTCAGTCAGTGATCTGTTTAGAAATTTACATCAAAAAATAAAGTAAAATAACATAACGTCTTGTCATAAAGATGTACTGTAACAGAGCTTCACATTAAAAACCTTAATGCTTGACTTGATAACAGCAGTATTTCAGAGAATCAGAGGATACCAGATATGATCACATGTGGCTGTCGTCTACATCACTCACCAGTCAGAGTCCCACCTGCTGTACTGAGCGCTGATGGTTTTTAAAGGTTTTCTTCAACACTCACAAGTTCAGTCAGAAAAGCCAAATGGAAATGTGTCTTCAACGCTGCGTGTTAAGATCTTTTTCACTGTGCCTTTTGCATAAAGGCACAGCCCATGAGTCACATATGTTCACCTTAAAAGAACTTACTGTGTTAGCTGTTTACGAGGAGGACCGAGCTGAAATACAAACTCTACCGCTATTACTGCCTGCTGGGTAATCTCAGGCCTTTGGTGCTTAATATCATGTCAAACTTAGATTGAAAAAAATTCAATTTCAAAATACATCAGCGGATCGTAAATCACAAAATCGATTAGCTGAACAGTGGGCTGCAGGCAAAGGAGTGCATTTGAGTCGAGCGAACAAATAGGGCTTTCTGACAGCAAAGTAGGGCTGGGCAATAAACCAAATTTACGACAATAACCAACGTCATTTTGCCCATATCCATATAATCAGTGTTGAAAAAATAGATAAATTAAAGTTGCGTTTGGATGTGTGTAGGTAGGCTATGGTCTCATGTCTCTTTAAGACGCTGTCCTATGTCTGAGACGTGACTCCACTCCATCCAGTGGAGTAATTATCGTCCATTTAACGTTATCGAGGTGAACTGCTCAATGTATCGTGATATTGATTTGAGGCCATATCACCCAGCCCTACAGCAAAGTAACGCGCTGGAGTTTTTTTTAGCCTACTCTACATTCCAATTCTCCGGACCATTTCCCAACAAAGAGGCTAACCCACCTCACCTGTGGCTAAAACAACAATGACAAGTATCTCATACAACCCCACTTCAAAGAAAAAACAAACTACCTGTTTGAGCCCTGTTGTAGTCTCCAGCTTTTGAAGCAAGCCTTGCATGGCTGCTCAAAGAACTGCCTCCTTTCTGTCTGTCAATCATGATTACGAGAGCTGAAAAGTATATTTGATATTGAACTTCACAATTTAACACAAGATACGATCCTGTCAAGTGTCCCAGTTCACTTCAGGTGCCATGTTGAGCTTTCAGTGTAAACACGACAGCAGAATGTGGAAAATCCCAGTGCAGTTGGAATAACGAACACAGCATGTAGACAAAGTTATTCCAGAGAAACTGTCACAGATATTTCGTCATTTCAAAATTTCTGCTTTCACATCAAACAACACCGAACAACATCACTGCCAAAAAAGAAAGCTGACAAAACATAAATGAGGTCATGACAGTGATTTGGACCGAAGCCACGGGATAAATCAGAAAATGAAACCAATCCAGGTTCGTTGATGGTCTGATGGTGCATAAAGTGAGAGAGTTTAGAGTTTATAACCGGCTGTTTGTCAGATTTTGATGTGTCAGGGACTTTCAGGTTTTGCAGGTACTGTGAAGTTACCTTGTTTTGTTTTCAATGACCTAATGTAGGTCACCAAAACGATCATTGTGTTTCCAGCACAGGAAATAAGCGCAATTTGTTCAATTGAAAGAGTGATTTTAGTTGGGCAAGACCCCTAACAGATCATTTACTCCAAGAGAAACAAAACAGCAGCGATAAACAGAAATCAATAATATTCTCATTAGTGAGCTTGACAACAATTGAGAACTCTTTTGAGACTTGTACCAATATTTCATCATTTTTCTCCTTGTCTAATATTTTACAATTAATTGTCCTGGTATAAATGTAATTTTTAAAATGAGGATTATCCTTTTATTGTGACCCCAATATGCACTGTGGAAATTTGTGGTTAAAAAGTAAACATGTCAGTGCTCTCTGGTGGACAAAATATGTGATGAAGAATTTCTTAAATCATATTAAAAGTATGTTTGGCATTTCTGTTCCTCTCACCATCAAATCTAACCAGTGTTTTGACATTAGAGACATTACCTTTTGCCAAATTCATATGTCTGAATAGATTATACTTTCTGATATATCTGACTTGTTGAAAAAAGAATCTAGCCACATCTAGCTAGAGGAAGTAAGTTTATTGTCCCCAGGAGAAATTTGAAATTACATTTTTAATTGACAGACACTCTTTCCGATCAACAATGGTAAGAAAATGTGTAAAAAGAAATCTTAAAAAGACGTCTTTCCACCTTCTTTTTGGGCTTCCTTGAAAAAACACAGTAACCTTGAGATATCCTTTAGAAAGGGACTTGTTTTCTCTCTAGATATGAAAGACTTTCTCTACAACAACTCTTCTTTTCGGTGGTGTACAATATTATAAAAACACGCCTGTCAAAAACTGCTATGACGGAAAAATTCCTGACCTTAATCTGCAATCAGATCAGCATTAGTTACACTTTCCATCCACTTAAAACTGATGGTCATTGGCCTCTTAAATCACTTCTAAACTGCAGCAATGACCCTTTAAAGAGGGCTCTAAGTGATTGTTCTGGTGCATGAGGGGGTCAGATGCAGATCTCTGGAGATCAGAGGTGGAGGATGGGAGGGTGCTTGGCAGCTTGGCTTGTTTACAGGAAGTTGTTGTATGAAGAAGCCAGCCAACCAGTAGTGGAGTTCAGTCTTATTGAGACAGATGAGGAGAGCATTCCTGCTGTCAGCTATTTCCTGTGACGGTGGACTGTGCTAGGAGGACCCACCTGCATCATTTTTGCATCAGGCTCAGAGAATGATGAAGTCCTGTCCTAATATCATTTTATCTCTTATCTGTCTGCTCTATTTTCTGTGATCCAGACAGTCTGATGAAGGCAAAAGTGTGTCAAGACATTCATCAACCAGTGTCTAGACTCTGTGAGTTATCTACGAGTTCAACAAATCAACATTTCTTCATATATTGGGACAGAACATAGTTTATGTAAATCTCCTGTGAGTTGTCCTGTAAAAACAGACTTTCCAGATAACCAGAAACAAAATCTTTTATCCATAATAACATGATTGAATAAAACAAATCATTCTTGAAAGCTGCAACAAGAAATTAATTGAGACCAAAATAAGCAGAGCTTGAGAAACACTATCTTTCATATTAATCTAAATTAAACCACGAGAAAACATCACATGCTTACATGAAACACAGAAAACCTACAGCTGTGTGAAATATTATTTTAGAATAATACATGCAGAAATAATACTGTTTGTTTTTGGAGCTGGAATCTCATATTATATCTAGTTCCCATTTAAAAAACATGTTATTTTTTTGTGTTATCTGAATTTGTTATATTTTCAATCAAAGATACAAGCCAGAGCAGAAACACTGTCCGCTGCTCAGAGTAAAGACAACAGGACTGTTTTTATTTACAATGATGTAAGCTCCAAACACTTAAGTTACATAAAACTAAGAGCAATCTGTGTGTATAAACTTTTCTCTTTCTATTTCAGGGAAAGTTTCATCAAAGAAATGGGTCACACATGCCCTAGATGGACTTCCCAGTGTAAACACTGAGGCGTTAGCCAACTGACTTCCTGAGGTCTGATAAAATCTCCCTTCACAAAATAATCGACTGTAAACAAACGCTGCTGAGAAAACTCTTAAGTACCTTTAAAGTGCATTCAGCCAGATTTCAGACAAGTTTTCTCTGGAGATTACAGAACCAAAGGGAAGCTAACGCCATCGACTAAACACCGGTGGGGGATATTTTTGAAGTCTTGATGACGCACATGGACTTGATTGGTATTAAAGGTATTTGGTGTTGCACTGGATGGGATGAGACATGTTGAAGGACGTTGAAGGCATGGATGTATGTAGTAAAACTTTGACAATAAGGACCTTTTTTTAAGTTTGTAGTGGTTCATTGCTGTTTGCATCAGATACAAAATTGTATTCCATAAAATTAAGAAAAAATGTACTCTGACAAAAATAAGAATACTGAGATTACAGTCAAAATTATTGGTATGCATCACCAACAAGTCTAGTGGGAACCACCAACTGCTCAGCAAACTGTGCTTCAGACGGAGCTGAGAGTGTTACAAACCATGGAGAAAGTCAGTGAGTGCAGAAACATGGCTTCTCTCATGATAGTTACCCTGAATCCTCAAAAATCAGCCCAGGCCTTTATATGAAGCAGGCTTGTATCAGAGGCAGACTTGAATACAATTCTCCCTGTCTGATGAGTATAATTGTTTGTGTTTTTGTTCTCAGTAAGAGTCTGAATATCTTTTGCATCCATGTAACTATTGCAAAGACATCTTAAACTGCAGAGCAAACAGCATCTCTGTGCATCAGGGTTTAAAAACACTGAAGGAAGGCGTTATGTATTTATTTGGAATGAAAATACACCCAGATCTCTAACTAGAACCGGCAGCTAAAGACAGGAAAGTAAAACTTTTACACTTTGCGGAGAGTTTTTGTAATTGCACCGGAGTATTCATAAGCAAAACTTTTCATTGACTATGGGAACAAATCCACCTGAAGATGACCTACTTTGATAAAGTCTGTTGATTAGAATTGACCAGATTTGACTGATATTTTGATTTTTATCAGGGGCTGTTGCTCTCTTCGTCTTCTGAATAAGCAACTTTTCGCTTGCTCACTCTGGAAGGAAGCTGGTTATAAATGGTGAAATCTGTGTCACATCTGTCATGATTGAACTCCACAATAAAATGAAGAGGAATTTCCCTCTTTATCCAGCTCATCATTTGAACAGATTGAACTCTGTGAGGATGAAAGCACACGGCCCTCACCAATAATCGGTCTTTATTCTCTGATCCCAGTTATTCTGGGAGACCAAGCCCAAATGCAGTACTGGTTATGCTGGTTTACATATTTAGTTATGTGACGCGGTAAAAAAGGGGGCAGCTTAACGCCATGATTGACAGCTCTCTGGCAGACTCTTGCAGTCCGTTGTAAAAGGGTTATCAGAGAAGAGACAGAGGAACGCAACAAACATGTACTAAAAACCATCATCTTTATAGCCCAGGTTCAGAGTTTGTACCTGCCTACGTCTTGTTCGTTTAAAGTGGCCTACTAATAGATTACAAAAGGCGCATATCAATGATGCATATTTTCCTCAGCAACAAGAGTGGATTCATGAAATGGGATTTCAACAGTGTCTCCGTTAGACTATTTAGGCTTGAACAAAGAGCTCTTTGTGTTCTCTGCGTCCTTGAGAGGGAGATGTAGTTAAAAAGTAAGTCTTTTATCAGCTGTCCGCCTGTGTGTGCATGTGTATGTGACAGAGAGGAGGTCTATTAAGTAAATATCTTTCAAAATCCACACATCCTTGGCCCTGTCACATTTGACAGATTGTCTGATACACAGCTCACTCTGCTAGATGGAGGAATGTACTAATATTTGCCCTATCCGTCAGTCTGCGGCTGCATTCACAATATGTAAGACTGTTTTCAGAAGGTGAAAGAAAGCACACACAGAGACACCTGCATCCATAGGCTTCCTTTTCATTCAGTAAAGACCACAAATATGCTCTCAAAGCACATGGTACTTGATATTCCAGCTACAAGAGCTTTCACTATTTATTCTAGGATTAATTGACGTCATGACGGGCAAACTAAGATCTTTGTTCATCCCGAAGCAGCCTCCATGTTGAGAGTTCTTCTGCTTTTTCAGGTTGCTGATCTGTTCTTTATTATTTTCTGCAGATCAGCAACCTGACTTCAAGGTTTTTAAAACTGCAGAGAGCATCGCAGGCAGCCAAGAAGCTATGGTGGAAAGGCAGGGTGTAAAATCTCTGCAAAGTCTCAACCTTTTCCACACGTCACAGCGCACTGGCAGGCGTGAGCCCACACACTGACTGATCCACACCATAGTTTGAATATCTGCAGTGAGAACAGTTTTGTCCTGTAAAGACAAAGAGGCTTGAGATGAGACGGATCTTAGTGAACTGAACATTGTAGTAGGAAGTAGAAAGTCTGTAGCAGCCACATGTGAACTGAACAAACATAACAGGAAGGAAAAAATCAATTTCCGTTCAAAAACTGCAGAATTATGCGAAATCTGAAAATAACCTACTGTCTGTTGAAAGCAAACAAAGCCTGACAGCCTTAATGTGTCTCCATATAAAAGAAAACCACCAAGGTTGATGCTACTGGCAGTTGCACAGAGCCATACCTATATAATTACCCCAACACTCCACCGCATGCTGCCACTGTATAGCTCTGTAGGCCAGGTGGAACCAATTCTCTGAATCTTTTTTTTATCTCCTTTTCGAGCTGGTTCAGCTCTTTTTTTCCAGACTGATCATGGCATATTTTCTCTTTGTGGAAAAGAGAAAAAAAAAAACGTCTGTGTAACCTAGATATGAGCATGCACAGCTGCAGAGGCAGGCATGTGGAAAACGGGATTATATCCATCTGAGCTGCAGCAGGGGGGCGAGTGAGTGTGTGTGTCACAGAGCTGACCTTTGACACACACAGTTTGACATCTCCAAGGACATGAATACGGTTAGATGGATGCTTGTTTGGCTAGGTCTCAGAGTCAGAAATCAGACAGGCAAACAAAAACACTTCCACGAATATATCACCTGTGTTGACGCTTGTTTTGTGTATGAGCTTAAAGCAGGTAAGAATGCTCTGCTAAGACTGGATGTTTTTTAAAAGAAAGAGTTTAATCACAAACGAAAAAAGGTTAGAAAATTTTGAAAACTGGAGTTGATTTTACAAAAGAAACCACTGCATGTATTGCAATCAAATTAGAGGAAGGTTGGTTAGAAAGTAGCGTCACATCTTTGGCCTGAATGATCTGGAATTCGTTGGCATACCTTAGTACACTGATTTATGGCACTATAAGAATTACGCTCCGAGATAAACCCACCAGCCATTCATCATGGGTTATCAACCGTCTGCTTTATGACAAGGATTAGCAAATTGCACGTTTTAAGAAAAAAAAAACACACACCAACAGGTTCAGACGAGTGTTTTTAGGGCTGAAAGCTCCACAAACACTGCTGATAGTTTGTGTTCTGACTTCAAAGCTGACAGCTAAGTGCTTGCGTATTTGAGATTAACATCCTGAAGAAATAAAGGCAGAACATTTCCCGACATATTCGCTCTGACATAATGATGTCATGGTAAGGAAGCACGGTATGCACGCAGTTATAAACTTCAAACATCAGTAAATTTATTCTGCATAAAGAGCGGGTTTTAATATGACATAGGCAAGTAAAAATGTGGCTGTTGGTTTTGTTTCTAACGGTGCACAGTAAATCTATGACAGAGCTGAACCTAACCAGTTTAAAAGCAAAGCAGAAGCTGTAGGGCTGGGATCATAAATCTGTGTCTTCAAACAAGAGTTTGATTTAGTACTGGCAGACAGCAGGACAGCCTCTGACGTTCAAAAATAACTTTAATGGGTCTCAACTATTCTGCAATTTAACAGTACACTTCACTACAACAAAGCATGTCTAGCTATGGTTACTTAGAGCCATAACATGACTGAACATCAGCAGAGAAGCACCATGAGATTAGGAGAAACTGGAAGTGAGTCCTCTTATCTGAAGAAGCGTTCTCCCTCAGAGGTTGGTATCTTCAGCTGATGATGGGATGAAGTTAGGGAGGACAGTCTTAGGACCTGAACAACTCTGGAGAAGATATCTAATTGAGAAATCGGCTAAAAAGAAATAATTCTGAGTGTACTCCCTCTACTTTGACTGGCTGTCTTAAGTTCTTTCCAGCAAGACGTTGAGCTAAACCATTTCTTCAGAGCTTTTCAGCGCCAGAAAACAAACATATTCCTGCAACTAACTGCAGGAGACTGTTATCACCAAAGCTGTGGACATTTCTTGAATCTTCAACTTGCTGTAATAACGGCACTAAAGCTAAATAGATCGCTCCATCCAAACATCTGCAGGACAAGTTCAACTTAACAAAGGTGTAACAAGATAACAAAAGACTCTTCAATTAACGTCAACTCTATAATGACACGAGCTCAAATGATCTCAAATGATCACGTAGTATCATCTGGGGTTACAACTACCCGAAATATCACTGTGAGATATTTTTGAATCAACTATCCATGACTTTTCAGCTCTATTAAATATTTGCCATCTACTGACTCAAAAGCTCAATGATTTGTCAATATCTCTATTGGTCCATTCCATAGAGTGTACACACTATGGACAACTTGGTTCTGCCTTCTGCCAGTATACGGATTTAAAGCCGAAAAGCTCTCAGTATTTCTACGTTTTTTCTCCATTCCCTGAAATCAGCATTGCGCAGTAGCATTGTACGCATTCGGCGGGAGAGTCGCCAAGAATCACTGTGATGACGCTCGGCTCAAACAGCGTATCCCCTCGGTGAGCTACACAATCTTTGTACACCCATAGGCTGTATCAAGTGTCAATTATAGAAAACATGAACCCCCTAATAACTTTTAAAAACAGAGCTTCACAGAAAAAAGAGGACTTGAGTACAAACCAGTCTTACAGTAACTACATGTCAACATCACAAGCAGGGGGGAGAAAATGTATATTCTGTGTAATAAATTTCTAAAGTTTGTCTACAACTCCATAGGGATTGCTGGAGTAGGTGGGGTTTATGACCTATACTGCAGCCCGTCACCAGAGGGTGCTGTTCACCCAGCGAGGAGGCAGACGCTCCACTCATATTTCAATGCATTACATGACTATTACTGACTGAATGTGACTGAAACCATCTTAACTATATAAGGTCTCATGTCACATACATTTAGTGAAGCTCAACAAAAATATCTATAAATGTGGCAGTTTGGTCTCTCATTCAGTCCAGACTATTTCCTCAAGGGCTTAATTTGTCAAAGATGTGGATTTCCACCAGTTCAATGGTTCATTGTGTAAAAGAAGTATTAAATAAAAAGCTTTTAAGATCCTTGCTAAATTACATCCTTGCTATCAGGGTAGATTGATGGTCGGAGGTAGACTGTCAGAGTAATGTTGAGCGAGCGGCGGTCCCTTTAAAAGCCTGTGATTAGAGGCCAGGCGCACTGCTGTTAAACAGAAAAGAGACCAGAGAAGAATTTCCTCAATAGCTTTGTGTTGACAGTCCTGTCCAGTGAGAGGGGAAGGTCATTGTTTGATTACACAATAGAAAGAGTTTCAAGGGGGAAGAGGAGAGCTAGAGAAAACCAGACACATCTCTGGAGTTTGGACTAAACGCTGAAAAATAAATCATATGGACACCAGTTTAAATCTGTTAAGAAAACTTGTTTATATTTTCCAGAGGAACCAAATCTTATCAAGTTGGTTGACAAAGCACTTAGTGATAGTGTCTATTGTTGCTTTTAAAATACTTTATGCATTTTCTAACACTAGATCACCAATTCACACAGAGAATCATGTCTTGCATGAACCAAATGTTGTCATCCAAATGAGTGGAAGATGTAACACGTGGATAAAATTTTCAATAATGGACTGTAATTCAATTTTAAATATTATCATTACAGAATTACTGGATTAAATTTTGCTTCACCCATGCATGACCACCTAAATTAAATAAAACTGGAACTGAAGATGAGCATACATTAAAAAATACACTGGCTAATAACCTCCCATAACTAAAATTACATATAGGGTATGGGTTGCTACAATACTGATAGACACCAACTCCAGATTAGCACAGAAAACTGCTCACTGCATGTACAGTAAGTCACATTCAGATGATGGTTGTTCTGTATGTCTGTACCCTGCCTTTGAATGCAAAACCATCTATAATGCAAATTTAACGCAGTAAGCCCATATGAAGGCTCCTCTGCAAGAAATCATAACTAGTCTTAAATTGAACCCCAACCCCCCTGGAAAAGTCTATCCAACAAACTGCTGAATCCTGTTGTCCTGTCCTGCTTCTGTTGTGACTTGTTGGATGTCCGAGCGACAACTTGGAGTAATTGCAGCCCACACAGTCGCTGCTTGAATCCGCTGGGACATTTTTCTTCATTCAAAGGGTCAGCAGAAAGAAAAACAGTCCGGTGTTTTAGCCGGAGCTTCATCGTTTAACATGCCGATGACCAAATATGGTCACGTGTAGATAAGGACTACATTTTTACGCACGCTGCGACTTTTTCACACAACTCCAAAGTTTTCTTTTCTTTATATGTTTTACTCTCAGCGCCAGTTTAAAGTTTGATCCCCTTGTTTTAGCTCGACAATAACGGTTCAAGGATCAGACGGTTTTTTTTTACCTTCGAGTTACTCCACACGTCCATGTCTGCTGCTGACATTTTCGGATTATAATCCCTTTTAGCGACGCGTTAATCCACTCCGTCTCCGCGATGGAAAACTTTGGCTGGTTACCTACTCTCCACGGTGAACTCCGACTAATGTCTTTCCAACAAAAACCGACAAAAAAAGAGAAAAAAAAGATAAAACCCTCCTGCCTTCCCACTCTCAGTCTGCTGCAGAGTGGAGGGCAGGACTTGTTGCCATGGAACCGGGTTGTTTGCCCCCCACTTTCCTCAGGATTTGCCCCTCTTGCCCTCCTCCTCCTCTTCCTCCTCCTCAGCCAGGCATTCATGCTCTCTGTCCCTTGTTTATTGTCAGCGTCAGGGTGAGGAGTTTAGATGAATATTCAAGGGATGAAGGCTGCTGATGGGGTGAGAGCATGTTGCCAGCCCCGCATACAGACATTGTCAGGCTGCTGGAAGCTCCACTCAATGAGAATACATTTCAGTCTGCACAATGATGTCTTTCACATGTGGATCCCAGCTTCCTATAGAGCATGTGGAATCTCAGTTATCCACATGAACACGTACATTTTAGAGACATCACTCTGAATGAAAATATCAAGATCTTATTCTGTTTTATACAAATAACTTTAGTAAACAAAGTAAGTAGTAGATCAGAGTTTTGCGACACAGGCTAAATACTCCTACAAGAATCTTTTTTGTTCTTTTCAGTAATTAAGAAAATTAAGCTAATTTTGGCTCCTTTGTTAATTCGGTGTAAAATTAAGTTAGGGTCAAACACACCATAACACTGAGTTAGACTCCCCCTCAAGAGATAAATGTTGCTGACCGCTTGCTTCTCTAGTTATACCAACTTTAGTAACAACAGCAGACAGCAATACAGAGAGCCACACACTCAACCAAAAAGCCACTCTATAGCCACAAATAATGCTCAGAACAGCACCTAACTTCATCAACAGTTCATATAGGGTCTCAGCCATATTACTTGCCACCAAACATCTTTTTAGCTTTGCCTAATTTCTTTAGCAAAGAGACTAAACACAACTCACCCACTCACTTCCAGCAGCCGCTTGTTTGTACGGAGACCTCCAGGCGAGTCCATTTCGGACTACAGCGGGGTGACGCAGCTCAAGGAAGAACATTTATGATCAGTACTTCATGGAAATGCAATCAGACCGAGACGCTAAGGCAGAAGAACTACCATGTCTGCAGTGCAAAATGATTAATTTGGAGATTATGTCTTCAAGGAAATGATAAAGTAATGATCATAAATGTTCGTCCTTGAGCTGCGTCACCTCACTGCAGTCCATGGACTCGCCCGGAGGTCTCCGTAGAAACTAGGTGAGTTTTGTTTAGTCTCTTTGCTAAAGAAGTGAAGCAGCAGCAGCCTTCAAAGTCAAAAAGTTCTTGTGATGCATAACCAGCCTCCATTTCTTAAAGTATCTCACAATCAAAAACATCTATCAGTACAAAACCTTTGTGCACAACAACCACGCTCCTCTTAAACTCCCCACCAGTGCATTTTAGTCACTTGAAAAATACAAAAACACATGTATGCTTTACTTTGTCAGTTCTGTGCTACAATAAAAACATGGCCGTGCAAGATGGTGGAGGGTAACCTGCTCCTGTGTATACAGTATAAAAGTCCCATTTTAAATTGACGAAATTAAATACTGATTATTAACCAGATCAAACACACTTACAAATATCATATTCTGTGAAATCTGTTTGGCTAATTGTTGCTAACTACTTTGACAACAATATTAGAAACATCAAATAATGGACGGCTTTACCCCCTGATGATCTTTTTCTCTTTAGTTGAATGTACTTGGTTACATTACATTACTGATCGTGCATTAAAAACCATCAAGTGCACTTGCAGTATCAGCTTTAATAATTAAAAGTACAGGTTATGGATGCATTTAAAAACAACATGTCTGTGTTGATGTTGAACCTTGTTAAGAGGGTAGGTAAGTCTTTTATAAAGGTTAGTTAAAAAATGATCAAATGTTTTGTCAAGTTGTTACTATGAGAAAAGTGGGCATAAACATGCTGTCAAGTTCAGGTTACATATTAATATTAAATGGTTAAACCAAAAATTAAAATGTGGCTGAACATCTCCTGAAAGTCTCGTTACTGTTAACCTCTTGTGGTTAAATATCTCACTTTTCTGTGAGTCGTATTGAGGCTACAGGTGCAGCAAGTGCAAACAATTAGAGGAAAGGTAAGAGATCTTTTCCGTCTTGTCTGGAGTTACTCTTAAAACAGTATTAAAGTCAATATGAGTAGTTACGACCCAAAGTTTTATACTCCTCAAGAAATCATACATGGCTGAACCACATGCACCAACTTAAGCTGACCGCAAAAATGAAAATATTCTCCCAAAATGTAAAATCCCCCCAAAAGCTTGAGTTAACTCCAACCAAATTACAACACTTATCTCATTCCCTGCAGCAGCTCTGCACGATTCACAGAATAATACAGAGTGTCTTTGTAATGTGAGCTCATAAAACATTTCAGACTGGGCATGTTCTTTGGTCACATTTCTACAAATACCAGACAACAACAGGATGAGAAAGCCACATGAATTTCAAACTCGTGTGGTATGTTTCTCAGTGGTAAAGTGGGCAGCAGCCATACAAATGTACTCATCTGCTTAAAATATAAGGAAGCAAACAAAGTTTATTTTATGTAGCACCTCTTTTGACCACGCTGCAAAGTGTTTCGCAATAAAATAAACAGAGACACTTTGCTCTTCTATAACAGAACCGATGAGGAGCCTCCATGTGGCTTCCTCAGGTCTGCTTTCTACCTAGTTCCTGTGATATGTAGTTTGCAAGAATGGAAAAGATGTAATGGTCAAAAAACAGCAGAGCGAAGAGGCAAGAATAACAACCTTTGACCTACGGTGGAATTTAAGTAAAGATCATATTAAACCCCAAATAAAACCAAGCTTGATTTGGCCAGAGCATGGACATCCTTGTAGTAACAACAAACAAATACTATCTATGAAAGCAAGAGTTTGGTTTGGCTTGTCTCCATGACAACAATCAAGTTTATAAAGACAAAATTCAGTCTTAAGATAGTGTTTTAAGATATCATGGGGAGGAAGAGATAAGTGGCAAAATATTTCATGATAAAAAGGACAAACACCATGAAATTCTGAGTCATGTTTTCAACTGGATGAAACAAACAGCGATGATTAGTCACTATATCTTAGGGTTTCAGCCTTCTTTAAAACTTAATCATGACTTTTTTTTGTTTTGTTTTGTCAGTGATTAAAAACTGATCAAAACTGCGGCCAACTGCTTTACCCGGAAAGACACGCAACAGTAAGTCTGAGCCTGCTATAATTGTAATCATGACCACTGAACGAAGATATTGGCTGTTGTAGACCAGAGCAGAGGCGCCCGTTGGCCTGATGGTTTAAATGTGAACTCTATGTACAGAAGCTATAGTCGTCATTGCAGTAGTCGCTGGTTTGACTCTCGGCCACAAACTTTTACTGCACGTCTTCCCCCTTGTCTCTACTCCCAGCATTTCCTGTCTCTGCTCAGCTGTCCCACCAACAAAGAGAGCTCCAGACCGAGCGTGTTCATAGACCCTAACCAGAGACTTAACCCTCCTCCTGGGTTAGGGTCTGCATCGACCCGTTTTATGTTTTAAATGTTTAAAAGAACCACATAGATTGACTTTTTGACTTGGTTAGGAACCTCTATTTCAACAAAATGAAATAAAAAAATTTAAATAGACTAAATTATAAAATGCTCTTATTAAAATTATGGCACTTATCATGTTAGGGTCGCTGTTGACACGGTTAGATCAATATCTAATAATTGGAGCAAAAACTGAAATCATAAGTCCACTGTCAGGCACCACACTGACAGTCAGATCCTCTTCCAATCATGTGAGATTTAGGAAATTCTCATTTTTCCATGTTTTTCCTGCACAAAATACAACATCAGGCATGTCTAGATATGTGAGATCAGTTCAGTATAGATGTCTGTGTGAGGGGTATACTGACAAAGAAAGACCCAGAGACCCACAACAAAAAATATTATAAGCAATATTTTCATGGATAATGAAGCCTAACAAGGTAACATAGAGATGAGAACCAAACTGGATCAAAGAGAATTATTTTTAGAGTAATTTACAGCTGAATTAAGACACGGGTCAAAACCGACCCTTAACATGATGGGTGCGTAGTAAAAGCTAAAACAGGAGGAAGGATAATCAAATTTATAAAACAAATTTCAGAAACAGGTTGGTTTTATCTAGTGATAAAAAGAATGACTCAAAAATAGCTCCTGTCTATTGATCATCTTGTCTTCTCCACTGTAACATCTTTATTCAGAACCTGAAAGCACTTCCCTTCACTAAAAGCTGCAGTTCATTCAGTCTCTTGTGGTGTCTTATCATCCCACAGACCTGGGAACAGAGGAAGTCGCAAAAAGCCAGACATCCGTCATCACAGTGTGTAACATCAAGTCAGCAGGAGGCCTATAGAGCCGTGCCACCGTGCAGCTTTTCTCAGAGAGTCACCGCAAACCTTTCAAGGCCTCATAAAATGAGTGTCTTTCCTGAAACCGCTGCAGTTCCTCGCTGTCCGAGCAACAAAAGAGTCCAGTCTGTGGGACGTTTTATACCAGACTGAACTAAAGCTTCTCTCTCACTGAAGTTTTTTTTTTATTGATCGCAGTGCTGTCTGGATTTCTCATTAAAAGCCACATCCTGTTCTTGCACAACATGGAAGCGCTGAAGAAAGCTCAAATCAAAACATCACATGTGGCTGCTCCACGTGTACAATCACATTTTTATTTGATTAAACCCCATCCATCTCACTGAGCTGAGAAACTTTCTGTTCCTTCTTTAAACTGCAGCTAGTTTGATTTTTTTTTTGTCTTTTCTCTCATGGTTACACACCTGCCAAAAACAGACAGTGTAAGTGATTATTTTCTCAAATAATCCCTTAATCTTACGTGTGTGTGTTTTTAAGGATCCACTCTGAATCCCAAATCCCAAAACATTCATGGGGATTATTCTGTAGCTCGGTGGGGATTTTTCCACCTACACACCAAAATTTCACCTCAGATTCTTTCTTTCTAGCTTCTGGATGTTCCCAGGAGCTTAAAAGAAGAAAATATGGATTTATTTAACCCTTTCAAGAGCAGATAGCTGCCCCGTTTATCTGCTATATTGAGAAATACATTTTCTACAAGAAACACTGTATCAGGTTTCTGAAACAGACCTGAGGCAGCTCCAGGATTAAGTTGACAAGTCATGATTGGCCTGAGTTCCAGCCTGACAGCTCTGACAGACGCAAAGACAAGTAAAGACACCCCCTCCTCTTAAAACGTGCAGGAAAATAGCTATAAATGTCTCCAGCAGATAGACTGGAATGATATATTGTAACTGCTGCTATTTCAGGGTGATATATGTTTGCAAAACATCTTGATTTGCAAATACTGAAGAGGATAACCAGAGGTGAATGTTCTGGATTAGTGAGATGATAATGAGTTTTGCAGCCCAGACCTTAAAAAAATAACTCTTGTGTGAAAGTGAACACTGGTGAGGGATCCACCGGTGCAACATTTAGTCAAGTCAACAAATCTGAGATGCTTGAGTTTATTTTCTGTTTTGTGCGATTCAGTTCTTCTGCTTAAATACACATTTATCACGATGTTAGCTGAAGCTTAGAGTTACAATGATTAATTGATGAAAGGTCAGAGATCTAGTTGTAGACAAAACAAGTCATTTTGAAGAATCAGGGAGACACTTACTCACATTAATCATGTTTTTCTATGACGATTGACAGAGTGGACTACCTCTAATAAATCATAAATCAAGAGAATAATTTTTCAGTAAAGAATCAGACTTTCTTAAGACGGTATAGTTTGAAGTTTCACGCAAAAATCAGCTCCATTATGAGCTTTTAACAGGTTATGAAACAGACTGAAATTACAAATAAAAGGGGGAGCATTAGCATGGACATGTATTCCACAAGCAATTTCACTGTTCAATAACTCACATCTGTCAGACAGGGACTCACACCTGTCTGCTGTACAGTACATTTAAAAAAAACTCCTACCACATTGTATTACTTTAGCACCTTAAATTGTCTGTTTATTTATCATCCCAACTGTATATTTCACATTTCATATTTATTACTCATTTCAATAGCCCACGTTTTTCATATCTCACTTTTTTCTTTTAGGATGTTTAGTATATTTAATCTGTATTTATTGTATATATTTCAATAAAGTTTATCTATCTATCTATCTATCTATCTATCTATCTATCTATCTATCTATCTATCTATCTATCTATCTATCTATCTATCTATCTATCTATCTATCTATCTATCTATCTATCTATCTATCTATCTATCTATCTATCTATCTATCTATCTATCTAGTGAAACTACTACTGGGGGGTGGGGGTCAATGACATTAACTGTATGCAGTCAAATGAGTCTTTGCTTTTATTGTCCATAGCAGAATTTGTTTTAAAGTAATATTTTCACTGTGATTATAAAGCAGGATGAGATTTTTGCACAAACTTAACAGTCATGAAGGTACTGCTTTGCCCACAGGGGGCACCAAACTAACACTAACAGAGTCCCCCACAGAGGAACCTTAAGGAGTTTGATGTAAGATGTGAGTAAAAGCAAGACTGTTTATTTAAATTATTTAACGAGCCCCTGACAGTCTTCTGTTTATGTTAAAGTAAGCAACAAATCATTCCCAGAGACACTCAGCAGAAAAATACACAATAGAAAAATCACGGATTACATATTTTAACAATTAATAATCTACCCATATGTATGAAACTGTTGTGTCTGAACCCCAAATATAAGTAACTCCATTTTAGTCTGATTTAGAGCAGCTGCAGTTTCACAACATCTCCTGCCAACAGCGAGGAGAACGTTTAGGCACAAGGACATTTCCTTATCTCAGGCATGACAGCAGAGAGAGTGAGAAACCTTGGAGGCAAAAGTAGAGGACCGGAGTTATGTGTCAGTGTCACTCACTGGAGCTGGTACTGTGAGTGTGTGTTTGTGTGTCTGTGTGTGTGTTGAGTGGGTGTGGCAGAAGTCTCAGAAAGACATCAGGAATAACTGATGTGAAACTTGTGGAGGCATGAAAGTGGAAAGTAAACACAGGTGAGAGCATCAACAATGTCAAGAGTGCATAGACGCTGATTATATGGATGAGTGCAAATTCAAGGGCTGAGGCGCCCCCTGTAGGTTAACTCATGCAATTGCAGCACCAAAGATGAGAAGAACTACTTTTTCTTTTGTACATCAAACAGAGGATTTTCACGATTTACCAACATGGACTAAAGTCAGCGTGTATGAAAAACTCACAGTTTAAGCCCACTCTCCAAAGCGAGATCACCTCAAACACATAGTTTTAAAACTTCTCATCATCTGTAGAGATGCTTCAAATCCCACAAGTTTCCCAAAAAGGTAACATCTCGTTGTAGTTTGTCATCTTTAACATGTAAAAAGATAAAACAAAGATCCTACCTGTGTGTCTTCGTTGTTGCAGATCTCAGTTCAGTGATCCATTCTTTTGCTCTCAGACTCTGTGTCGTTTTCTGTCTCTGCAGCCTGAAAACTGCCTGATTTTTTTTTTTCTGCGGAAAAACAGTCTCCGTGTAACTGCATGAAATGAGAGGAGAGAGAGAGGAAAAAAAGGAAAAGTCCGCAGGAAATGATGACGCTGCTGTATGGAAATCATTTAACTTGGTATAAAAAATGTGATACTGATGTTAGAAAACAAACTAATGTGGTCAAAAGTCAGTTTAGTGGATTTAATGGAAAGTTTGACTGGTTTTAACCCGGACTTCAGTGAGTTAACAGATTAAATAAAGAATGTGAATGTAGTAAATGGGAGCTGGGGACAAACTGAACTTGCCTGTGGAGTTATTTTAATGACACTGCAAACTATCAAGTCAGTACAGAGCTCAGAGCCGGAGGAGAATTAGAAGATATACTGACAACAAAACGACAAGAATGCATCAGAAGATATGATACCATTGTTACATGTTCAGCCTTTTTGTGTTTCCAATACAAGGCTGAGCAGTTGTTTTTACTGATGTCCTGAATCCACTAGAGCATTGGTTCTCAGCTGGTCTCACTCTAGGACCCACATTTTCCCATGGTCCTTGAGTCACGGCCCACTTTTATAGAATTCAAACCAAGCAAATTTATTTTTTATTAAAAGAAAAACCTTTAAAGCCTCTAATCTTTAACATAAATCCACTTGTTTTATTGATTTAAGTGCGTTTCAGAACACATGAAAGGGACAACATAAGGACAACAACTACTGAAGTTGCTTTTCCAGAAAATATCAAATAAAAATTGCATTAAATATTTACTTTTTTGGCCAGCTGTTCGTGACCCATCCAGAACGTGTCCGCAACCCACTTTTGGGTCGAGAATCACTGCACTAGAGACCTCCTGATAGCTAGATCTCTTAAGAGCAGTGCAGAGTCCATATTCATAAAATTGTACAATTTTTAACTAGTGCATCTCTAAAAATATTGTCCATATTAATGATTTAAAGCAAAAACAAATGTGATATGAGGCTGTGTGTCAGAATGAGGTGGGGGAGTGTGTCTGGATTCAATTTAGGTGTTCAGTGCGACCAGATCATCCATATTTATAACCCCTATTCATTTCAAAGGGACATACAGCTTCACAAACTGTTACGCTTTTGTGCTTCACACTGAAAGAAAGTGTTGCTGATGTGAAACGTGAACAAATATAAACATGTAAGAAGAAGAATCACAAATATTACATCAGTTTATTTCAAAGTTAAAGGTATCACATACACAATAGTTAAGAACACTTCCGAAGGTCTGCTGATCGTGATTTATCTCCTTCCACTCTGCATTCACAGCTCCATCATACACAAAAAATGACTCTGAATAACACCACACTGTTTTCTAATGAAGCCTGATGGACAACAAGGAGCGTCCTAATGGAACTGATGTTAGAAAATCAATAACTGTTCATTAGATTTGTTTTAACAGTTTAAGAGAGGTCACTAATTCCAGAAAAAAAGGTGAGGATCAATATCACAGCTATGTTCACTAGGACATCACCAAGAAACTGCATCGATTTGTCCGAGACAACGCTCAATGATACAATGTTCAGATATCAAATTGAATGTATTAAATGATGATTATTAACACCAGACAGTAAACATCATGGAAGAGATGGAGGATTGAAAACACAATTATAAAAGGTTTGTTATAAAACATGCACTCTCAAAGAAAGCTGAAAGATCTACTTTTTAAACGTTTGTCTGTGATTAGAGCAGTCGTCCAAAGTTGTTTTAGAGTTTGGGTGGAAAATACCAGCCAGCCATGTGTTCAAGGGATCCAGATAATCTGGCAGATATCTGGACACCATTTTGTTTGATAATAATGAAAGACTGTCAGCTTTGAGTGGATTTTCTTTATTTGAAACTGAGGTCAGGAGTCAAAAGATGCTTGAAAATATTCACTTGAAATTACTCGTTTCATCTCACGTTTAATCACCAAGCCTTCGTGTGCTAGTTTGTGTCTGAAATTCTCTGGTGACTTGGCACTTCAGCAAACCAGACATCAGGCAGAGATGAGGCAAATCAGCTCCTAGGAATGCTTTTTAAGACTGCTTATTCAATATTGTGCAAAAACGACTCACTGTCATCTCTTGTGCTGCCGGGGTGGACTATGTGTGGGTCCCCAGCTGGGATTTTACACCTGCGTTGGATCTAAATCCTTCATATTGATCACCTCAGATCATCATAGATAGGAGATACAAAGTACAAATAAGAAAAATGAAGCAATATATAAATCGAGGGCTCTGTCACAGTGTTTCTTTTTTTGTTTCTTTTTTTTTTTTTCATCAGTAACTCTTGATCTCAGGGCAGATGGTAGTTTAACTAAGAACAACATGGCGATCGAACACGGACTTCCTCTGTTCCTGGACCTGCCTCCTCCAGCGCTGCTGAGCGTGCTCCACTTTGTTCAACATGTTGGGTCGAGAGTGGGAGCGGGAGAGGACGTTGTGAGCATTGGCGAAGGGTTGTTGGTCCTGAAACACATGGTAGAGAAAAGCACGATTATCTTTAAACTCATGGAACAGGCTGGTGTGACACTCCCTTCAAGCTTTAATGGAGGCAATATCCTGTTCCTTTCAGTGAGCCACTTCAGCTCTTCATTTCAGAGCCTTTCCCAAAGCTTATTTCCAAATAAGAAGCAAGCGCTGTGACTTTCATGCAGTTAAAGGAACATTAAGGTTTTCTACATAAACATTATTTCTGTAGTTATCTGGTGATGATAATGCTGTCAGTCTCCTGTCCTTTTTGACAAGAGTTGGATGGTTTCACACTCTTCAGATGAAACATCTGGTGTGGGCTGCTGCTGCTGCTGCTGCTCAGGAAAATTTCAAAAGCAAAACTGTTTTTTTTTTTAGAAAACCCTCTCATATAGCAATTCCTCCATCCTGGACTCTGCCAGTGAAAACACACGAGTGCTCAGTGTTGGCTGGAGTTCCCTTCAGGCAAGGGCAGTCTCTGTTTTCTTTCATTGATACCAAAACCTTTTTTTATATCACGCTGATTAACTGTTCTTTGTTTACGCCTAGAGTAACTTAACTGTCCTTCCATTTCCTGAGATAGGACTTCATCAGAGACTTGTTTACTGGTAGAGATTGGCAGAGATCCATGTTTTGGTCTCCTCTGCACTCTGGAGATGACTCACAGTTTCACATTAACTGGTCAGTAATCAGTTTTTTTTTTCACCAACTTCAACAGCTTTTTGGGGAACTTATTTAGCTTAGTTCAGCTAATACTAAAATACAATACTGATAACACAATGATGAAGTTATAGAAGATCCGAGAGCAAGACGTCTCTTCTGCTTGATCAGATCTCAAAACTTATTATTTCTTATTTGATACTTTAGTCCACCTGATCAAAAAATCAGTTACACACTTTAAATAACTCTGTCCTAGATAACATGAATCTAAGTCTGCTTTACCATTACACCTGCCTCACTTTCTCTGTCATATCCATATTTACATAATACATAACAGGTTCAGCCAATAGAAATCTAGCAGGATTTACTTGTTTTTCCATTTACAGCTCTATCCAGGAACAGGATCTTAAGAATTCCCATACTAGGGGCATGCAGTAGGATGTCAGTTTAAAGTGTCTAAAGCTGTTTGCATACTGGACTGGCTTTATCATGTCCCTGCTGCAGCTCTTTGCTCATGATTGAGGTTAATAATGGATCGAACTCAGAGTGAGACAGCACTTTTAGAAACCATACACTCATCTCTGTGTTTGGAGAGCTATTAAAGCACCGCCATTTTGGACATTTCCATATTTATTTCAGATAAATGTAATGTGATTAATCTTTTATTTTGAAATTTCAGGCCTTTGTGGTACCCAAATGCGTCTGGAATGATACTTGTCAAACAATCATTTTCATAACGTTTCTTTTCTTTAAGTTGATAATCGTAACACATACCCCGGCATCATCATCACTTTGGATAAGCTGTGAGTGTCCGAACAGACGCCTCTTCAGCATGGGCTCCAGTAGAGTCAGGTAGACCATGTAGAGCAACAGCAGGCCCAGAATAGAGAGGTACATTATAATTGTGACCTAAAAAATGTAAAGAACAATTAGATGGTTTTCTTTCGCATGTCTACAACACAGGCAGAGAAAATATACCAGGAGTCCACAAATCAGTTCCATTATGAACAACAGTGGAAATTCCTGTCTATATATTGTACTCATAGATTTAAAAGGCTCAGCTCTACGGTTTCAGATAGCAAAACAAATGTAATGTAATCACCCATCCCTTACTCTATGACATCTAAGCTTTACCCTCAATTTACCTTGATGGTCCCTGAGCTCCTCTCTTCATACTTGCACTCACAGCGTAAACAATATGCCTCCACATCTTTTCCATCGACTGGCATGGGTTCGACTACATGGAGACAGTTGCTGAAAAATAAAGAAGTTCACTTCAGTGAAAAAGCAGATGCATAGGTGAAATAGATGGCTCATATCATTTAGGAAGGTGTGGTTATAGTTCCCATAACGTACCAGTCTTTCAGGGACACATTTTGTTTGTAGATTTGTCCTTCGATGTCCCTGTATGGTGGACAGATGCATTTGCACCGGATGTCCTCAGAATTCTGTAATAGAGGAATCATGAGTATTAAACCATTTTTCAAAATTTTCTCACATATTGGTGCATTGAGATGATATTTTTATTTTTACTCTTTTTATTATTTTAAATTTTTATTTTTTCTTTGTAAGGCTTCTTTGAGCACCTGTAAAAGCGCGTTATAAATTAAAATTATTATTATCATTACAACTTTGCCCATATGAACAGTAAAAAGTGGCCATATAGTATTGCTCTGACATTTTATTTCCCTTCAAACAGTAAAAGTGGTTTTAAAGCTAAATGTTAATAGACTTTTTATCCATTACTTTCTTTACAGTTGCAATTATATAAGACTTTTATCACAGCCCTGATTTTCTATGATTTTGTTTTGTATGATGTCATTTTTTTGTTGTGAGGCACTGGGTTATAAACTACACATGGTGGGTGTTGTTGCAATTTGTTGTGTGAAGCATAGCCTACGGCATGATCCATTAAACCATATTTAACGTGTAAAATACAGTCTTGGTGTCTCCTATATGTCATCTACTCCCATTATGATCATTTCCAGCCTTAAATCGATGTATATCATCGTCCAAGCTAATTTTGCCTGATGAGCAGCTAATGCTAAAGTGAAGCTCCCTCGATCAGACAGTAAACAGTCAGCTGACAGCTCTTTAGGTAACTGAGCTGTTCGCCTTACATAAACTCTTATTTTCAGTGCTAGGTGGATATGTAGCAGGAGATTATGTGATTAAATACAGTTAAATAAATCTACATTTTGTCATATCGACATATAAGAAAGCCCCAAAGCCTTAGGATATCAGGGTTTAACGTTATCTTTGTGTGTGCTGTACCAACGGTCACAACGATCCACAGGTTTTTTTTTTATTATTGGAGAGTTTATAAAAAAGGGCATTTAACTGAGATGACCATTTGTGTGTAGCCCCAGCTAACCTAGATTACACACAGCCTTACCTTCGCTGACACCTGGCTCAGCAGGACAAAACAAACCAGAGAGAGAGCCTCGACAACAAACACACACTTCATCTCTACGGTCCGACACCAAGTCTCTGTTTGAGATTAAAACGAGCCAGTCCTTTTTTTAAGAATGGATGAAAGCGATAATAAAGAAGAAAACACACTAACAAGCGACGTTCGCCATCAAGCTAGTTTCAGGGATAAACACCATCAGCCGTCGGGCAGCTGACTTATCGTTTCCGGAGATTGCAGTCAGCTTCCGCACACAGAGCAGCGGGGAGCGCTCGATTTACACACCAGACACTCCCGGAAGAGGAGTGATGGGGTAGAGGAGCCGCCTACTAAGATATTACTGTGAATTAACTACGGCTCTGACGCAGCGTGTGTGCGTGTGTTATTTTATTTTATTGTACCTTCATAACAGGTTTACGAAAACAATACAAATATAAAAATATGTATATTTTTTAAACTTTACAGGGATGTTCTTCCTTGAGCTGCGTCACCCCGCTGCAGTGCGTAATGGACTCGCCTGGAGGTCTCCGTACAAGCAAACGGCTGCAGGAAGAGAGAAGGTGAGTTGTGTTTAGTCTCTTTACTAAAGAAATTAGGCAAAGCTAAAAAGATGTTTGGAGGCTAGTGCTATGGTTGGGACCCTAAATGTACTGTTGATGAAGTTAGGTACTGTTCTGAGTATTATTTGTGGCCATAGAGTGGCGTTTTGGTTGAGCGTGTGGCTCTCTGTATTGCTCTCTGCGGTCATCACTAAAGTTGGTATAACTAGAGAAGCAAACGGTCGGCAACATTCATCTCTCGACGGGGTGTCTAACTCGGTGTTACGGTGTGTTTGACCATAATTTAAATTTACGCCGGAATATCCCTTTAAGACCTTTCCTGACAATTATGTATTTTATGTTGTTGTTGGGATTCCTTTTCAATTAGCATAAGTCATTTAATTAGCATATGTATAAACAGTGCATACAGGACAAGTACATGAAATAAAATGTCCGGGGTTGTGTAGTTACACCGGACAAAAATACTGTATTACGCCAAATATGTTCAAGGTTTTACAGCCTTTTGGTGTTCGGTTTATGTGATATTTCATCAAATAGAATTTAATACAAATTGGCATATTTTTAAAAGACATTTTTATCATTGCAGTTAAAGTATTTATTTATCAAAAAGTTCATCTTTGTTGCTTTGTTTTCCTGATGATAAAATAGCGCATACCTCTAACCTATCTTCTAGCTGAGATTATGAACAAGATGATTCCAATAGGACTTCACAAGGAATAGAAACAATAGCATTTCAAAACAGGGCACATGCGTTTCTGTTATTCTTTTAATGAAGCATATTAACACTTTCAGAAAGATTTCATGTAGTGACCTTATCACTGAGCATCCAACAGAAACTTCTGTCATGAAGCTGAGAGATAAACTGGCAGGTAACAAAAATAAAATAAAAAAAACACCTGTGACATTGGTAAAATCATGTCATTCGCTCATTGATGTAGCTTTTCTTTTCAAACATTAAGTAGCTAATGGAGATATGTTTTTATCTCTAAATGCTGCTGTGCAAACGGGTGTGTTGTGACTTTTATTGGTCTATTAAAGCAGCTGAGAAAGTAAAGCCAAAGATGCATCTGATTATGTGAATGAAATGCAGCTCAGAAAGTGCAGAAATGTTGTCTTACCACAGAGAAAATGAAGAAATAAAAGTTGTGAAAGGGAATAAAAACAAAATAAGTGTCCTATCTTTATTTACAGCATATAAGATGTACAAAACCATAAAAAAATATACATATGTCATCTAAGACAGGCATATAGCTCAGTTCTATTTTACAGGACATTGTTCAGTTGTCTGACATTTTTAATCTCTTCTGTCACACGTCTCCCTATTCTCTGCACCGCTTGCAGGGCCAACAGTTGTCTTTGGTTGCTAGTTCAAAATGCACAATGTGTTGTTACGTACTGGTGCCTCGGTAAATTATCTGAAAAATGAAAAAGTTCCCTCAGGGCAGTACCAGTTACTCACACACCCTAAACATTGAATACATGGCCACCAGCTGTAACAGCAATGCTATACTGTCAAAAAATGTTCATAGATCCTACAATCCATGAACATTCCCCTAAGCTTTTTACATCATATACAAAACAATAATCTGAATAATTGCTTTTGTGGTGTCACTACTTCTTTAGTAGTGCTAATGTTCACAAGAAAACATTTGTGCTATATTTGTTCCTGACATTTAGCAGTATTTCTGTTGATTAACCTCTACCTGTAAAAGTAGTCTATGTTAGGATTAGATACACTCTTTGTACAGTTTCTCCAACATTCTGCAGTATATGTCTGTTTAGCTCACGTATGGTGACCTTAAAATCTAAAGGAGGGTATGAAGACGTTATTATTCTTCTGTTTCATGTTTCCAAACAAAGAGAAGAGATCCAGGTCCCTGTCTGCACCCTGTACCATTTTATCACCAACCTTCTCTCCCTCTTAAAGCTCCAGTTTCAAGTCCACTTGCTTGACTTGTCCAAATTCTCCTCTGGGTCAGTTTTGGTCCCCTCTAGTATCACTCCATGCAAAAACAGACAACTACAGCATATTTCAAAGGGGAATAAACAGATACTCTGGCCAGTATCTGATCTAGCTTTTCATGAAATATCCAGGCCAGGGACATCCTATGGGCGGAGGAATCTCAGGACTTTAGAGCGCAGAAAGCGGATGAAGGATTTCGGGAACATTTCTCTTGATTCTTGTGCGGTGTAGTTGAAGAAGTTCTGTGGGTGAGCCAGCACGTCGAATAACGCCTTCATGAGCTTCTTGTCCTGATGAGAAAATGAACTGCATTAATGGAAAGCAGTTGACAGATATAGAGGCCAGCATGATGCACTGATGTATTTCCAAAAGTTTCCAAAAGAGGGCGCTACATTCTACAAATGGACAAGCCAAGGCAGGCTTTAGTCTGCATGAATGAGAGTGAAAATGTGATTCAGGTGGCAGATACATAACATAAAAAATGTGCTGCAGTGATTCCCACGCTAAGGGGCATGATGACATGTGGCACCAAGAGTTGGCATCTGGCCTCCCTCCACTGGCTGCCTGTGCTTTTTAGAGTTCATTTTAAGATTCTTTAATTTGTTTTTAAAACCTTAAATGGTCTGGCCCCATCATACCTCTCTGAGCTGCTTCACCCCTACACTCTTGCCCGATGCCTCAGGTCAGCTCACCAGCTGCTCCTGCAGGTACCAAGGTCTAAGCGGAGGCTCAAAGGAGACAGAGCTTTTTCTGTTGCTGCTCCTACGTTGCGGAATGACCTTCCTCTCCACATTAGACAAGCTCCCTCACTGTCCCTTTTCAAAACCCGTCTGAAAACCCAATTTTATTCCTTGGCTGTTGACCCAGCATGAGATGGCATTTGTTTTATTATTGTTGTTTTTTTTTTTTTTTTACTATTTATTGTTGTTTTATGTTTTTATGTTATTATATACAGCACTTGGTGTCAGCTTTGGTTGTATTTAAAGTGCTCTATCAATAAAGTTGAGTTGAGTTTAGTTGATGGAGGGCAGCTTATAAATATGACATCAACAGTCCTGGACTGTGAGCAAAGCATGGCCAATTTTATTAAAGTACTAATAAGTAAAAGTAATGCAGACAACAAATGTCTCAAATGACAATTCATACCCCGTCCCTGATTGACTTTCACCAGTTTTTCATATGCCAAAGGGGGAGCCCTGCAGAAAAAAGTCTGGGAACCTCAGCAGTACTGATGTTTCATCAACCAAAAAGTCCATGGCTTATAGATACAACTGAGAAAGAAAAGTGCGACATGTAAGTCATTTTTTTAAACATACCTTGAGAATTTCTTGGTGATTTTCTGAGGCATATAATCTTCCATCTCTGACAATGTCTTCTATCAGTTCTTGGTAGTCCTCTAAAAACAAACAAACAAACAAAAAGTTGTTACTTACATAGTTCAAAACAAATCTGCATAGATAGATAGATAGATAGATAGATAGATAGATAGATAGATAGATAGTTTAGGCATGTTTCTCTTTTTTTTCCTCCTACCATCATATGTCACGTATGGGACCTGGAAGCCTTTCCCACTGTTTCCCTCATTGGACCTGAACTGTATCCAGAGCCTCTTAGAGCGGGAGGTGAAAGCGATGGGACGTTCGTAAGTCTGACAGGTCTCGTAGGTTGTCACAGAGTTGGATAGAGCTGTGGACACACAAGACAACATGAATGATTATTGTCAGCTACAATCCAAGCTGGACAGATACGGTCCCCTGAACCGTAGGGGGAATTCACAACAAAGCACATAATATTCAAACTTACAGCTTTTTCTCATCACCAGATAATCTCCACACTCGTCCTCAATAGGCAGGTAAATCTCCGGGACGACGATAAGGATCCTGCGTTTGGGCGGTGGGTTAATGGTCCAAGTACACTCAACATTGGCCGGGTAGTTCCCTGGATAGTTTGGTGACTCGATGTAGCCGGTGAAATCTCCCAGCTCTCCTCCACAGTGTCGGTCTGTAACAAACCACAGGTCAGAGAGTCGAACAGGTTGTTTTGTTCATATTGTTAAATCATGCAATAGTATCTCACCCCCTCTCTGTTTATGCTTCAGATAAACTCACTTTTGCACTGCATGATGTTAGTGGACCCGTCAAAGTCAGTTGTGGTGTTTCCAGGGCATGCGACGCAGTAGTTTTGTCCAAACTCTCCCTGATATGTGCCCGTGGGGCAGCGGATGCAGCGGTGTGTGCTGGTGTTGTAGTAATGTCCTGGAGAACACTGGACTGCAGGAGCAAAACAAGAGGATACAAGAGTGTGAAAAAGAGAATTATGCTGCTGGTATTTTCCCTGAGCTAAATTTAAGCATTAAAGAGGACTCCTGGAGGTAATCAGGAGCTTACAAGACAATCATTTGCTTTCTATCTGCAAGTAACAGAAAATTAACTGAGAAAGCATCACAATTTTTGCTTCAGAGTAACTTCATCAGAGCATAACCAAAAGATGAAGAATATCAAAACACAGAATCTGAACATACCCACTTGTCCCATCTTTAAAAACAAATCATTTTATCCTACTCCCTCTAAAATTCTACTAATTTGAAGCAAAACATATAAACAGCTGGCTCCCTGCTAATCAGGTCAGGACCAAAACAGCCCTAAATCTAGACCTCTGAAGGTGTGCTGTGGTATCCGGCACCAAGATGTTAGCAGCACATCCTCGAAGTCCCGTGAGTTGTGGCCTCTTTAGATCAGAATTTGTTGTCCAACACATCCCCCTCTAGAGATTACAGTTTGGTTCTTGTTCAAGTCTCTCAGATCCTTAACCTTGTCCATACAATATCAACGTGAGAGCAAGATGCCCATGTTTCATATTTATCCCACCAACTGACAGAATTCATCAGTGTTATTCACTTCAGTTTTCAGTGGTCATAATGTGATGACTGATCAGGATACATCCTTCTGCTCATGAGGGTAAATAAACCTCCTGCCCCAGATACTGGTGGACCGATGCCAAGGAGGTGCATAGATTCAAAACAAGCCAAGAAGTTGGGCGCACAGACAGTAAAGTGTCTCCAGAGGGCAGCAGAGTGCCACTCCATAGACTCAACAATCACGTACCTATGTATGTTTGTTGTGCGAGAAGTGTGAGGAGAATAAAAACCACCACAGGGATTCACTTTATAGAAGATATTAGACGTGTTTTTATAAACTTTCTCCCCTCGGTGTAAAATGAGAAATAAAATGACTGATTGAAAATACTTGTTGACTGTTTTTCAACTCTGTAACAACACAGTAAACATGGAGTTCGAACCTTTGGTCTCACACTCCTGAAAGGCAACCGCACCACTGCGCTTAGTCACCAGGTTCCCTCCACAAGGGAAACAGGAGGTGCGTCCCACTTCTGGCTGGTACGTTCCCAAAGGACAGAGCAGGCAGGGGATGAAGCCGTCATGGGAGTACTGACCTGGGAAACACTGACCTGCACACACACACAAGCGTTAGTCTGTTAGCCTCGGCAACGGTTTATTTGTCCCACAATCCTCGGAGCACTTCACAGCTTGAGTTAGAAAAGTTTTTTACATTTCAGCTGAAGTAGAATAAAATACTCTCCCCACCATCCCGGAATAGGGTTCAAGTCAATGGAATGACTGTTTTTATCTCTTCGCGCACCACCCCTCACACCCACGGCTAATACAAACTGCGCAAGTGGGAGTTTTCAGATAGCTTCTGTTGTTTAGTCTGACAGAGGAGATGGGATTTGGGATTCAGCCACAAAGTGACTGTGATAACAGCTCAGGAGGAGACCAAAACATGCTGGCTCCTTCAGCCTTTTATTCCAGCCTGAAAGAGGCTTGTTCACCTTTTGAATTCAAATATATCTTCAACATCTAAACTCAAGCTTCTTTGGCTTTACACAAAGCAGAACATCTGCTGGAGAGAGATCTCTATCGAGGCACCATCGCTTCCTTTGTGGCTCATATCCACTGATCGTTTCTGTGTGCTCATTTCTTTTTCTTTGTGTTTTGTTTATTTTTCCAGATTTCACATTGTTTTACTCTTCGGATAGTTCATCCTTGTCTTTTTTATTTGGCTGTTTCTATAAATGCTTTTTAGACTGCTGCGTAGTTTGGTCGTACTATTACTTCATCCAACATGGAAAAATTGACAATACGCATATTTTAACTGAATATTAAACCGTAATAGAAGACCTTTACTACTTTTAGAGAAATAGTGTGAAAGTTGCAAACAAAGCAAATAATTCTTTTATTTTCCCTTCACAAGTTTTTCTTCTGGATATGTTACTGTCCTTCGAGAGGCGTTTTTGTGTTCATTATCTCATTTTTTATGCAAATTTTGCTCATTAGATCCTTAAATTT
This sequence comes from Xyrichtys novacula, assembly GCA_962446985.1. Classification (NCBI taxonomy): domain Eukaryota; kingdom Metazoa; phylum Chordata; class Actinopteri; order Labriformes; family Labridae; genus Xyrichtys; species Xyrichtys novacula. The sequence goes on along the minus strand of OY660864.1, from coordinate 33,214,854 downwards.
CAGACTCCCCCATAGGAATAATCTAATAAAAATGTGTATGAAGAAAATCCCACAAGCAAAGGGATAGTTCAAAAAGTCTAAATATGCAAACAGACGATAGAAATGATTGCTCTACCTCCACACTCAGACATGTTTCGAGCTCCAACCACCTTGGGGACATCTCTTCCCTCAGGTCCGGGACAAACCTCACAGGACATCTGTCCCTCCTCATCCTGATAGGTTCCAGCAGGACACAAAACACACCTGCCCTGATCCCTGTCGAAGTAGGTCCCGACACTGCAGCTCACTGACAGACAACAAGGAAAGAGACACAAGATGGATGGAGGGTTAATATTTGAACCTGAAGAAGGACTTGGAGAAACGCACAAATGCACTCCTGCAGACTCAAACTTGGGCCTGCGATGTTTGACGGGGAGCTGTGAAGCTTGTGGTTGTTTGTCACATTAGTGAGAATGAATAGTTTTTCTTAGTTTTGTGAAAAGTCTAAAAAATTATGTTCTCTTAATATCGAACAAAACACCATCATTTCCTAATAAACTCATTTGAAAACAAGAAGAAATAAAAGTTTCCCTCACAACTGAACATGAAAACTTCGTGAAATTGCCAAAAACAAACTAGTGTATCTGAACTTTACAATGTATAATTATATTTGGCAGCTAGATCTGATTTATATGTCCATGTCTACCAGAATCGAGACACACAAAATAAAATTCAAACACAGTGAACAAATGCAGCAGGGTGGGCTGTGGCTGCACATAATCAAACAGTCCTAACCACACTGTAAATTTACACCCACCGACAGTGGTTCAGCTGCACGACAAGACAATTAAAGCAAAGTAACCCAGACTTCATCAGCCGCCTCTTTGAGTGTAATCAAACAACATGTACGCACTTGAGACGGATAAACACAGTTAAGAGCATCTCCAAAGACGCATTAAAGGCAGTTTAACCAAGTCAATTTATCAATCTGATGACAGATTTTAAAGCTTTACTTGTAGTTGAAACTTTTACATATCTCAAACACATGAACTCAGTCATGAACTTAAAGAGGAGCGTAGAAGTAACTAGGGCTGAAACATCACAAGGATTAACTACTTTTCTTATTGTTTTAGTATTTTGATGTACAGTGCTCAGTATAAATGAGTACACCCCTTCAGAGTTGTCAGAAAACCTTTAGTTTCCTTTCAAAATCAACATTTTCTATGTCAGACTGTACAATAAAATACTCCCCCAAATGAAGGCCACTGATTGCAATAAGATCTTTTAAGTTGCAGACAAAAAGAGTATTTTTTCAATTTAAAATCAGGATGCAAAAATAAGTACACCCCAATCAAAGTTCTGGAAGCAAAGTTAAATTTTAGTTACCATATCACCCTTATTTTCATCTGATAATAAATAAAATGTTATGTTAAACTCAGCTTTGTCAAAACTTTGGAAATTCTACTTTTGCTCACCTAGATATTGAGTAATACATAACTTTTAATGGGGGGTGTACTGACTTATGCTGGGCACTGTAACCATAAACCAAAATCAAGAAAACCTTCATCGTCAAGGTTACGGCAAATTAAATCAAGAACAAACTATATGAAGTCAAATTAATCACAAATCTTTTTTTCTAGGACTGGGTATTTAAAATAAGAGTTGAATCATTCCTAAAACCTGTTACAGGCCATTTTAAGCCCAGAAATGCTGGAATAACTAATAGATTTAACTGTTCTCTTTATATGCCTAAATTAAGACAAAGGTCAGAAAGCGGGAAATGACACGGGGTAAAGAGCTGCAGGTTGGAAATGAACCTTACCTACTCGATTTGAGGACTCCAGCTTCAGTACATGGAGTGTGTGATTCACTTCACATACATGTATACATGTTGTGGAGACTGGGCCAAACTACCCCCCACAGATAAACCTTTTCATTCATAACGACAAGAAATCACTTAATCTTAATCATAATCTTAATGACTTTCTTGATCACATTTTCTACATTAAAAAAATGCTGCAAGGCCAGTCACAACAAAGTAAAACCCACGTGAGTTTCTTCAAACCAAATCCCTCTAACAAACTCTCTCCAAAGTTTCCTTTTCGCAGCTTTATCTGACACGTCCCTAATGCTTTCCACATCATGACTGTGCATTTGGGGGTAACATTTAAAGCACCCTCACCTCTCTTAAAAGCAAACACAGACGGAAATCAAAGAGAGTATTTCCCTCTTATCTCACAAAAGTGCAAAGGCTTGATTAAAGGGAGTAAAGCGCCGTTTTGCTCCGGTTCCTCCCACACAGAGTGATGCCTGTAATTAATTTGGGAATTACTGCGTCTGTCTGATGGTCTTTAGAAGTTCCCTTGAAAACTGGAGCTGATCTCGCACAAGAATAAATCAATTAAATGTTGGGCCTTTAGCACAAAATGCGCCTCGGTTGTATCCCTTAAGCCGTCTGTAAGCAGAGACACCGCGGTTTCTAAAAGCTCGACACACAAAAGCTCTGATGTCAATCCTTTATACGTGGCTCAGCAAATTGTTCGATTTTCCTCCGCAGAAAGAAAATGTAATTCTCTCAAGAGCAGTTCATTTTTTGGAGCCCATTGTTTACTCTGAAAGACCATGAGGAGCCATCACTGCATTGTCCTCTAACAGCTTTTATTTGACAGAGGGAAGCAGTGCGAGAAGAGAGAGTGAGAGTGAAAGAGAGAAAAAACCTTGAAGCCTTTCAAATGCAAAGAACGCTTCTATAGAGTCCTCGAATTGATGGCCCCAAAGAGGTTTAAAAGACCTTTCACCTCTATTCAAGTCCTCAGTCTGTGCCTACTTGATGACATAGGAAAACACCACGGTATCACAGTGGTAAGGAGCTGAACCCAATAAAAGGGGTCAGGTTTCTGAATCCCCCCACTCTGCTTGGCCCAATCGCTGCTCGCGCCCATCAAGCCGAGGCCCAAACAACTGATGCTAATTGATTCCCATGGTGTGGCTGAAGTCAATTCTCTTTAGCAGTTTAGTGGCTGGGGGTCATGCAAAGTGGCCCCAGCTGGGGGGCAGGGGGGACACAGCACTCAAACTGCCAGCTTGAATCAACAGCACTTCCTAAACATCTTCAATGTTAAAACAAACACGCAAACAAGTCGGCTACAGCGGTCAAACAGACGTAGACGCGCACTGAGCGGCGGTTTGGATCGTTGATGTTTGCGTGTTTGGACTGTTTCTACTTTCTATGCAATTATGGGGTTTGAAGCGGACAGATAAAGACGGTATCAAGAAAAAAACATTGACGTTATAACTAATTACATTACTTATGTACTTAACAATCCACACACTTTGATTAAATTAAATTAACATCCTAGACTTTCAACCTTTCGAAGCAAGATTCAAGAACAGATGAGAGTTGGAGGAGAAACGCTTGTACTAGTGCTCTGAGCAGAAAGCATATTTTCTCCAAATGCACAAGAGCCTGTGTTGTCATCCATCTGAGGCAGCGAGAACAAGCCCCAAATGGGCTTTTCAATGGAGTGGGCAGAGTGAATAGGACTAAACTGCACTCCGAGCTAAGCCAGAGCGGGAGGTGGGGGAGGAGGAGGGGAAAAATATAGCTCCTTTAAAGAGCTGGAGGTTAAGAAGAATGCCTTTCAGCTCCCCCCTCCACTCCACTCCTCTCCCAAATTACATGTCTACACCCCTGCCATGGCCAATAGACTGCTTAATGTTGACCTGAAAGCATAGCGGGGGAGTTAAGAAATCAACACACTTAGAAACGGAGTTACTGAAACAGAGGAGAAACCAAGAGTATGAGCCAGGGTTTAAATCATGTCAGCGCAGCTCAGCGGCACGACTCTGTTTGATGCTAAAGCAGAGGCCAAGAAAAAGGAGATACGTGCAACGGAAAGCTGCATTATCTCAACGAGCCGCAGATAAGTCGTACTTCAGGCCAGATTTCAACCACTGACCTACGCTTTTTCTAGGAGGCAAACAAAAACCTTCAGTGCATTTGAAGATCTGCATCTGCGCCTTAATTAAACATCTCAAACATTTACAGGAAACATGTTCAGATGTTGAATCACATAGATTTATTCTGGATAAATATTTAGACATCTCAATCGAGAAAAAGCAGCCTGTAGCTCTCGCTTAGACTAAGACGGCGTACAGCAGGCACAAAACTTACTGTGAGGCCTGAAATTAGGGGGCGCGTGGTCCCAAAAGCCAGAGAAAACACATGCCAGCCTTTCAGCCCTCCAACAACTCTGACAGTGTGCGGTCTTATTTAATGAACATTTTCTCCATCGCAGGTTGTATATAAAAATCGAAGCGAGAGGCAACAGCTACCAGGAGAGCTGCCATCAGCCCTCATGTTACACTCTGATCCAGAGATGCTGGAAGATCTCAACAACAGAGTCTCTGTTCTTCGACGCGAGCTCGCTTTCCCCTCCGACTAGCTCATTACGGCATGTCTGAAAACCAAATATGGCATTCATCTGGCCAACACCTGTTCCAAATCCAATCATTAAACCGGCTTGTCTAAATATATCTAACTGGCACGGACCATTTCAGTTGCTTAAAGAAATGACTAAGAGTCTAATGTTTGTGTAGAGCCTTGTCAGAGCGTTGGTGTGGCTGCGAAAGAGCGGGTTAGATCTACTGTACATCTGTGAGCTAAGTCCCCAATATCCCCATTTTGAATCCCCTCACCTTTAAGATGGTTTCTGTATTGATTAACACACAAACATGAAAACCAAACTCACCACACTTCCTGCCCACCAGCACCTGTCCTCCCACACAATGTCCAGGCAGCTCGGCCGGCTGGCCCAGAGTCTTGCTGAGCTCGTAGTCGGACCCGGCAAAGTGGAGGTGGAACTGCTCCCGATTGATGGACTTCCTCAGGGTCCTGATGGTCTTCCTGAGCCTTTTCTCCGAGCGTCTGCGCACGCAGTTCAGGTCACAGCTCTCTGCTGAGAGAGGCACTTGATACCACAACAGTTTCCACAACAAATGTTTCACACCTACTTTAAATTGTACTTGAACACCTGGATGCTCACATGCTTGGCTAAACATTCAAACAAATACAGGTGAAGAGCAATGTAAGCCACCACTTCTGAAGAGCACAAACAAAAAGACCCTCAGTCCCATCCTAAAGCCCACCACCAAGGCCGAGTCAAAACAGGAGATACTTTATCAGTGTTGTTTGTTTAGTGATGAACAGACAGCAGCAGAGGACAGAGAGAAGGATGGAGAACGATAAGCAAACGTCCCGAGCAGGCAGAGAGAAAGCGCAGAGACCAACCTGTTACCTCCTCTAGGTTCACATCCAGCTCAAACTCAGCTGTTATCGACGAGCCGTCCTCCTCGGCGGCTTTCCTGCCGTGGCGGCTGCGAGTACGCTGTCCGGACGTGGTGCAGTGCAGGCTCACGTAGCTGAACTGGACATTTTCAGTGAAGAGGAACCTGCTATCTAACAAACAAAATTGCACAAGTGTCAGAGAAAATCTTGGACAGTTTTACAGATTATAACGACAAAAAAGATGAAACTTTCTATTTAGTGAGTGTGAGAAACGTGAAATAGCACATCAAACCCCTTGGAGAAGCGAAATAATCCTACAATCGGAAACCCGTTTGATTGATGGCTAAGTCAGACCCAACTGAAAGGCACGCCATGGCTAATTACATCCTCCCCTGTCACTGCGAGACAAAGTGCTGCTCTGAGATATTCAAGACGCTCTAACCACATCACTTTCCCCACAAAATCTCTTCACATTTGCCTTTGGTTTTTGGTTTACTTTGACTCTGAGGTCTGCTTCATCTTCTAAAGATTGTGGCTTCAAATGCTGGCAGTTCTGGGTAAACCCAAAGTGTTTTTAAACCAGCAACATAAAGGAGCTGTAAATGTAATCCTTGCCTATGTGTGATCTAAATCTTGTGTTTTGGAGGCTTTGTTGTTCGGCTTGTTGTTGTTTGGCAACCTCTGTACCTGAGTGTGCCGAGTTCAAGCTCTCCTTGAGTTTCTCCTGACTTCGTTTTAAGTTGCATTTTGCAGCGCCAGACTTAAAAGTGGCGGTGGTTTTAATGCGTGGAACATTTGCCATCGGACCTGTGGGAAGAGGAACAAAAAAAAAACCTTGTCATTTTTCTCTACTCCCGGTATTTATCGACTGAAAACAAGTAAAGCCTGAGCCGTCTCTGATTTACTGTTTTCTGTGGCAGAGCGGAAAGATTGATGTTAATCTGTGATGTTTTGTACTTGCCTAAGCAATGCAAGCCGCTGTTGTTCTTTTGTGCTTCAGCCAGGCAGGGCAGGGGCATTCCACAGGTCACCGTGTAGGAATCCTCCGTCCCTGCGAACACAAGGGGCCGTGACACACGGACCAACACAGACAAAAGTTGAGGCCACAAAAGCCAAGTTGGGGAGAGCAAACAGGCAGCATGTAGGAACACGAAGAGTCGCTCTGCAGACTGATGTTGACACACCACCAGATCCAGAACAGCTGGACTCAGTGACTGATTATGTTTCTATTGATATAATTCATGACGTGATACCTGTCCTTTTCTTCATCATGGGTCTTATTAGGGCTGGGCGATATGGGTAAAAGTTTATCATGATATATTTTTTCATATCAGTCGATATCGATATATATCACAATATAAAAAATGAAATCTAACAGTGCTTATTGGAAGCATGTCTTTTGCAATACAATAAGCTACTACATCTGTGAGGTCTTTGTGTCTCTTCGACTTTTTGTCGTAAAGCGTTGCCCTAGAGAAAGCGGACTGAATGGTCGGCTGTTTTAGCTGCACAGGCGCCATGGGCTCCTTCCTCCGCTCGGGGTTTGTAAACTTTTGCGTTGCGCTTGTTCTGCCACGTGGCACTGCTTCAGTTGGTGAAAAAGATTTGAGGTATTCCCCGACTTTAAGGAACATGTACTCAACATAATTTGCAGTGCACATTACTCTGCTTCGTGTCTAAACCTCAAAAAAACAAAATACCTCCACACCACCAACGTTTTTGTGCCAGTGTTGTTGACGATGTCGTCATTGGTTCAGCGCAAAGCAGACCTGGAGCAACTCCCCTTTTCATTGGCGATTTGTATAGTCTACCAAAACATGGGAGAATGCCGACTTTCGAAAAGCATATTGACCATGTTTTATATTGATATTGAGGGAAATTAATATTCGATACACATCGTTATCGTTTATCGCCCAGGTTTTAATCTTCCAAAAAGTGGAGTGAAAAGTGCGCTAATTTTAGTTCTCACATGCATCATTCATCACACAACAAATCCTCACAATTTGGCGCTCTATGCGAACCGCAAGATTTCTGGTCTCTGCCTCAGCTGTGCTTTTGCCACTATATTAGGTGCTGCCCTTAAATTTTTCCATCCACCACCTCTCTAGCATCCACCTGCTTGCACCACCTGAGGGGGTTAAGATATTGTGACACTACCCCTGGGTTTAGGCATGTGAAGGCAAACCATAAGGACCAAACAAAAACATTGTTTTACTGCTTTTAGGGTTAAAATGAGTTGTATGACTAAATTATGAATGTGAGTTTGACTGATGTGTGTCAAAATGTGAAATATGATTGGATAGTAGATGTGGATGTCAAAGATGTAACTGCTGGAGTTAAACTGGTGTTGTTAAGGAAGCCACAATGATAAGCCAGGGTTAACCTTTTAGACAAAGTTGGTTTTAAAGTAAATAGTGCAGCAGGCAGGAGCAGAAGAGGGCAGCAAACAGTTTACTTTTGAGTGTGTGATGAAAAGTAAAAGATGGACTAACTTCTAAAATATCTACAAAAGTGTTGAGAGGAGCTATTTTAAAGTAACACTGATACGAGTGTATGCAGTCGTTTTACAGATCAGTCTTGATTCGTGTGAAGGATGTGCATGTGATATGATTCAACGATGCAAAAGCCTTTAAGGTGAGGTGAAAAACAGTCACTTTGTCAGTATTTGTTAAAGGAAAATACAGAAATATTAGCGCCCACTGTGGCACATCAACCAAACTCACCACTGCTGATATGAACTTGGGACTGGCAGGTCAGGAAGCAGCGATCTCCTCCCTCCTGTTTACTACAGTTCAGGGTAGGTTTAGAGGTGGGTTTTGCAGTCGGTAAACCCTCAGCCTCTAGATGAAAATCACAACAAAACTCAAAGGTGAAAAGGAACACTTTGGATTGCAACAAAGCGGAAGTGGACGTGTGGAATATAGGCACAAATCCAACATCTGGGAGCGCCAGCAGTATCATAGCTTTTTGGACTGGTTTACTCAAGCACAAGAAAACCAAGTGATAGAGAATCAAAGAGAAAAAAAGAGAAGAATTCAAAGTATCTCCTGTTTTTGTTCCCCCAAATTTTGATCCTAAATGTGGGAAATGAGCAAACACCCAAGAGATTCACCTCTTACATAGGAAGAGGCACTGGCTTACCAATGCAGTCCTTTTTGTTCCAGTGTAGGATGTAACCAGGATGGCAAAAACACTCAAATCCACCCAGGGTGTTCTCACAACCTTGCTCACAACCGCCATTGTTCACACTGCATTCATTTATATCTGACAGAAGAGCGAAAACCAATGTTATTTTCATCAAAATTGTTAAAAAGAAGAATCCAGAAACAAGTCCTTCTACTCAGTTCACTCCAACTTAAGATGTTGTATATTATGATAGAGATTCTGAAGTCTTCTAAACGTAGACTCACCTCCACAGTGGGCCAGTCCATACATGGTGTAGCCTTTGTTGCACAGACACTGAAAACCACCAGGGGAGTTCACACATGTGTGATCACATGTGCGCTCAAAAAAACACTCATCTATATCTGTAATCAGAGTGAGCAGATGACATAATAGCAGGGCAGTCAGTCGCAAACTTCATCAGGAGGGATTTCCCACCCAGACAGATGTTTGTGTTTCATCTTGAATTCCCCAACTAGGTAAAATTTGACACACACACACACACATATATGCTGTTTCAGTATTCCTCATCTGATGAATTACAGGTGACCGTTTTTAAACATAGTAAACAGAAGCAAATATAAGCTATGGACTGTGTTAGTGTTCAGACATTTTTGTTTTTACCTTGACAGGAGCGTTCATCAGTCAGCAGCTTGAAGCCTTTTCTGCAGTTGCACTCAAAGCTGCCGATAGTGTTCCTGCAAAAGTGTTCGCAACCACCGTTGTGGTGCTCACACTCATCAATATCTGTAACAAATGGGAATCAGGACTTCTTTTACCATTTCCAGAAAATTAAATCAATCTCACGTATCTGTGGATATAATGTTTGTCCACTTGATATCTGACCTTTGCATGTTTTTCCATCTGGCTGCAGTGTGAAGCCGATGGGGCAGCTGCAGCGCACGCCCGTGGATGTGTCTTTACAAGTGCAGTCACACCCCCCGTTGTTTACCGCACAAGTTTCTGGAATTAAAATACACATCGTAAATCCATCTAAAGGGGACATTATTCCTCAATGACAAGTACAAGACCCTCAGTGATCAGAGCTTTGATATATTTGAACTTGCAGCTCTGATCGTTAATGTACCGACTTGGTAAAGTGCCAGAGAGGTAATGTTTAAACATATCAAATGGCCCAGAATAACACACCTGATGAGTAATGGCTGCAGAAGAAGAAAAAAACTCATACTCTCCCCTTCTCAAATGGAAGGACAATGTGAAATGTACCACACTGTCACAAATGCATATTTTTCAGGGGGGAAGCTGGGGGCAAGACAGCAAGCATGTAGTCTTTTCACAGTTTGCTCAAAAGTCTGAGGAATGCATCGGTTTACTGGACATCACTTCTCCCTCCTGTTGAATATCCGTGAGCGGTTCAGAAATGCAACATGCATACAAAACACAAGCCGAGAGCATGACTATTACCCATTAAGAGCCTCCGTTTGACTCTTTTGTCCACCTCGGTGAAGGATGTAGCGTTGTGGTCCACAGACTCAGTCGTGGCTTCGTCTCGCTCTGTGACAATCAAAACAAATCACAGTCGGAGAAAGAAGTGAAACACTAATTCACAACATTTTACAAAACAGCACATGCACAAGCACGACTTTCCCGCTGAGATTAGCTCTGGGTGTTTGTGTAGATCACTTTTCAGTGACAAGATGCATGTTTACACTCGAGATATTCAGCTTGTAGCAGCTTGGCGTGCGTCAGATAACACACCAGATTATAAAATGAATCTGGAGACATCATAGTGATAGGCCTGGACCTCACACACACTGCTGCTGGAGGGGGAGATATTACACAATGTCAGATCTTTATCCTACATAACCATTGTGAGGAAAAATGTACACCACCTGACAGAGAAAGAGGTTTCCAGTCTCAGTGTTTTCATTTATTCATCAAGATAGCCCCCACAAAACTAAAGACACAAGGTTCAACTGACTGTCGGATGACAGTGGAATTTATGCTTTCTAAGCTGAGATTGAGTTTTAGTTAAATTTCCAACAAAATTCAACAACAAACAACCAAAACTAATGAGTAGTCCTTTTTTCATGAGGAAGAAAGACACTTTAGAAAAACTACATTAATAACAAGGTTCAATGTTAAATTTTACTGATTGTGTTTCTTTCTTCTTTAGTAGCTGGAAGGTTGTTGCTGTTGTTGTTGTTGTTGTTGTTGTTGTTGTTGTTATGGCTTCATAGGCCTCGAAGTACTACTAAGGACTATCTAAAGCTCCTGTGATGATTTTTTTTTACATGAACTTTACTCAAATTCATATTGAAGCCTTTTTAAGATTTAAAAAAAGCAGACAAGACTATTTGCAGCAGGATTGACAATTTTGATTGCCATACTTTTTTTTATAATTTCTAATTAAATCATTTACAATACATAACTTGTTTAACCACAAAAAGTCAGAATGAAGTCTCCTGCCAGAAGACATCACTTCAGTATGTAGAAGGCAAGATAAGCAAGGACTGCTTTCACAAATGGAAACATGAATTTATAACAATGAGTAACGTGCTTTTTTCTGATTTATTTTCTTTCTTCTGTGCTGTTATTCCTACACATCCTCTGACTGATTAAATTACAGTAACACAACAATAAAGGTGTAGGACTAGATTGAAGTTTTATCAACTTCATCCTACACCGTTTCGAACAAAGTGTGATTATCTATGTTGCTACAGAGTTGTCTCTTTAATTGTTTTTCTGCCAAAGCACATTGTATATTGTATTTATTTATCTATTTTCTTTTAACCTGTTCGAATAAACAAATAAACTAAACTAACCACCATAAGGGGCACCGATTTTCTCACACAAAATGAAGATCATCACAGGAGCTTTAATGAGGGACTGTTCAGTCAGGATGATTTGTGCCTAATTTTATATATATATATTTAAACCAAAGAGGCAATCTAACATGCTTGTCATCTTGTCATTCCATGCACAGAACCACACCTGTGTCCACTAACTCTTCTCTTACCTACACATGACCTCTTGTCAGGCTGTAGTGTGTACCTGACATGACACCTGCATATGGGGCCGTTCTCTGTGTCCTCACAGGTGTGCTGGCAGCCTCCATTGCCATGGTTACAGGTTACTGCAGGGTCAAAAAAAGCATTGCAACAATCAGACATTTGATCGGAGAGGAATTAGTGTCAGTGTGTGTGTGTGTGACCTGGTTGGCGTGTTGTGTTGTGTGAAGTCATGTTGTCGAGCACGTACAGATGCAGCCTCTCTGGTTCCTGGCCAGTTCAAAACCTGGACGGCATTCACAAGCCACACCCCCTTTGGGTGTCTCTTTGCAGATGTGGGCGCAGCCGTGCTCCTTATTCATACAGTTGAGGCCCTCTGAGATTGAGAGAGGGAGAGAGGTACACAATGAAACTCTCCTACAGTGACTGACCAGCTGAACACAAAGGCACACACACTGAGAGATTAGTCTGACATCCTCAAAGACACTGATTGTTCTCTTGCATTACTCAATCAAAAGACATCGACCTGTGTTATTTTTGAGAGAGGGAGGAAAAACTCAGTGAACAGGGCCAACTTTCCTACAAAGTTCCCTGAAAACCAGCCCTCAAAAATACTCCGTAAAGTAAAGCGGAATTTATAAAGATGGGTCACAGCTGAGTGGACAGGTCCGGGGGATTTAAAAGGGTTGTCAAGACCCGATGGAGTGGAAAGAGCTCGCATTTAGTTGACTTCAGTCAGTCGAGAAGACAATACAAAGGCACTTCAGACTAATCTGTGACACAGACCACAGAGATGTGAGTGTTGCAGTTATTAACTCATTTTGTTCCCTGGGACACAGTGATCCTTTTTCCCACAGCATGAGGCTGCTGCAGAGAAAAGCTCAGTGACGGGAGCCAGTTTGAACCTGTCACGCCTCATTGTCCCTTCAATCTTAGATTTGTGTATGAATATTGGGCGAATTTGCTTGATAATTATTCACCTTTTTCCACAGATTCATACACTTAACAAACCTCTGCAAACACAGGCGCACATGAATAATGTAATCCTTTTATAAATGAACCAGCAACTGTTTGAAGTTTCGCTTTTACATCTAATTTAACTCTATAGGAATACAATAAAAAACAGAACAGTCAAATTTAGATGCAGTTAATCTATGTCTTTAAGCTAAAGCTGCAGGTTTATAAAACAAGTGTGCATGTTATTCACTCACCAACAGATCGATGGATGCATGTGTGCTGGTTGTCACTGAGGAAGAAACCCTCTTTGCAGCGACATTCATAGCTGCCCATGGTGTTGACACAAGTGTGTTGGCACCCTCCATTGTTGAACTTGCATTCATCCACATCTACAGCACAGAGGAATGATTTAATGATTAACTGTATTCAAAAATTGTAAAAAAAAATGTGGGTTATGTCCTCTATTGAGCTTTAATCCTATGAAAATAAAAAAAAGTTGTTGTCTTTCTTGAACACTTTAGACATTATTATGTAGACCAAAACTGTTTATACAGGGACTACATTTGATCTATTTTCTTTCCAAAAGCTGATCTTACCAAGACAGTTGTGTCCGTCGTGTGCCAAATTGAATCCATCATAACAAGTGCAGCGATAATTCCCAGGAATATTGTTGCATTCATGTACACAGCCACCGTTGTACTCCAAATCACATTCATCAGTGTCTGAGAAGTAAACAACACACGAGTAAAAAAACCATCTGGTGATGAGAAAACTTAACTTTACAACTTTACAAAGAGGGTGTAATAGGAAAATTGGTAGGCTGTGATTCGTATATAATAAACATCATAATGTTAGTTTTTTGAAACCACAAATAAACGAGCAGTAAACAGGATGATGAAATGGAGACACTTACCTTCGCAGTGTTTGCCATCTCCTTTAAAGCCTGCTTTACACGTGCATTTGTATGAGCCTTGAGTAGTCTGACAAATAGCATCAATGTGACAGCCGTCACTTCCCTCTGCACACGGATCTGCTGAAATAATAATAATAATAATACATTTTATTTGTGGGCGCCTTTCAGGGAACTCATGGACACCTTACAGGGCAATTAAAAGACACATCAGTAGAATAGTAAAATCAATAAAAAGCACATCAACACAACAAAGTATTAAATAAAAAGTTATAAGTCTGGACCCTGCAGCAGAACATCAAATGTTAGTCTGAGTAGGCCTGTCTGAAATAATGAGCCATATGAGAAATCCATACGGTCTATATCACCGAAACCAATCCAAACAGTGTAATACATGAGATAACATGACATTAACCATAGATGCACTCTCAACTTTGGTGTATATTGTAAGAAAACACTAAAGAGGATGAGCATGAATACTTAAACCAACCAACCAACGCCAAAAAAAGAGTTCTCTAATAAAAAGGAAACTACAACCTGTTATTCTAACAATTTAGTGCAAAGTGAGCTGAAACTCAGTAAGTACTGATGCAGTCTAATTACAAACCTTGATTTAGCCCAGAAACTTTACCAAGAGAAACTTCATTAATCTTTTCAACAAACCCACACACTTTTAAAGACATAAATGAAGAAAGTGATCAAATTTAAAAGGTCACAAGTGGAGTAACAACAAGAGCGGCTGAAACTGTGCTCGGAGTAGCTCTCTCCATGACTTGAAGAAAACACACACAGACACACACATGAATACACACACTTACTACAGTCCCACCTCGAATCTCTGGAAGAGCAGCGCTTTGGCGACTATTTAACAAGAGCAAAAACAAACAAAAGTCCCTTGCAGCCCAAATAGCTCCCATGGTGATATGATCCAAGTTTAGAGGTCTTCTCAAAAGGACGCGTACGCACTGAAGTCGTGACCGAGCGTCCGCCTCATTTTCATTCTAGCCTGTCAATCTGTTTCACAAGGGCCTTTTGAAAAGAGAAAGGACTAAGTGAGTGAGTGTGTGTGCTCTCGTCTGTGTGTGTGTGTGTGTGTGTATTTGAGAGTGGCAATGAGTGTGCGCGCGCGTACACGTGAGAATGGAAGAAAAAAAAAACCTTTTGAAGCAGCGCTGAGTCAAGTTAGTTAAACAAAGAGAGAGAAACCGGAAACTCGCGTATTCTTAGTGTCAAATACAATCTAACGGAGCACAGTGAGCTTTTATTTTGAAATCAATAAACCGGAAATACTATAGAAAACATTTGGTATTGTCACAGAAGACCTCAAATGATACTTTAAAACTCTTAAAATAAAAATAAAAACTAATATCCACATGTATTTCAACGAACTGATAGCCTAAGTTACTCACGAATGTTAGACAGGTTAACTTAGTCAGCCACTCACTGGCTAGCCCCAGAGTAGACTAACGTATTCTAAACAACCCGGTTGCTAAGCAACGCTCTAATTGGTTTTAAAAGCCACTCACAAATCAGAAGAAGTGTGCTGTGTTATATAATTTTAAGTTCATTATTGTTAGCTATTACCTCAACATAAAGTCTTAAAAATGGTCTTTCTGTTGAAAAGGCCCCAACTAGCAGCTCACGTCATGTGACCAATCTTCAGCAGAGCTCATTTGTTTCCTATCTTCTTTTTAGTGTTTTTTCTAATTAATAACAGGGTTTACTGGTGCTTCTCTAAGACCTGCAGGTCATAGCAGGGGTTAAAGACGTCTAAATACCCCTAATATTTATCTATGCTGTAAATATTATCTGATACTTGCGCTATTGCACTTCTGGTTAGACGCTAAACTGCATTTCATTGCTTTGTTCTGAATGTGTAATGACAATAAAGTTGAATCTAATATAATTTTTAGCTGTTCGTATTCAAGTTAATTCTTATGCCTCATGTTGACCTACACATAAGAAAATTCCATAATAACGATAATTACAATTATAATAATAATGATAAAAACAGTTATATTTATATAGAAGAAGATAATGAGTGACAGGCTGGCTTGGGACTATTTTGTTAAAGAGATTGTGATGAGACTTATATGAGTGTATATGAACTTTTATACTGAAAGGGTAGACACAACCTGTTACCACCAAATAATCAGATTGGTTCTGTTATATGTCTGGTTTCCTGGTTTTGAAATATTCACATATATCTGACTTTCTTTTCAAAGTTAATTTAGAATAGCTCTCTCTACCTATGGTGAGAAAGCATTAAAACTGGTTATTCATTTTTTTACCCACATCCAAATTATTCACTATTTTAGATAAAAAGAATCTTCAGGAAATTACCCAGATACAGATACAGAGAGTATCTTTGAAATCACTGTAAAACTGAACTTCATACAGAGCCACAGGATAAATGAGATGAGGTAACACTGCCTCCCTGTGACGAAAATGGTCATTATTCACCCCTGTTTGGGATACTTGGCCAAAGTATAGTCAGTATACTAAAACCGTTTCACACTAATTTTCTTTAAGCTTCTTTAGGTTAAAAAAAGTTATAAATTAAAATAATAAATACATCCAAATACTCACCTGAGGTAGCTTCAAAGTTTTCCTTCTTACAAATCCTATTTAAGTTATTTTTGGTGATTGTTAGATGCAGTTAGATGGATCTTGAAGTATTAAAATGAACAGATGAAGTTTCCATTAAGAGGTCTTTTTTTCAAAATAGCTTCTATAAGTCATTTTACAAAGGTGCTTTATAAATATAATTACAATAAAGTCCATTTCTATACACCATATTTTTTTGCTTTTTTTTTTCACTCTTCCTGAAGGCGTATCTTCTCGTCACTGGATTCAAAATGTGAGTATTTTCACTCTTATTAAGCAAAAAGATGTAGAGTCACATACCAGTAATTTATAAATGTATCACAATGTATGCGAGAGCTGTCCTTTTACACACCTTTAAAATTTATCAGTGCATTTTTACTGAAAGCATTTTAAGTGAAATGTTTTACAAATATGTGAAGCATTTGCAAAGTGTCTGGCTAGGATTTAATTATCTTTTTCTAATGCAATACTACAACACTAATAATTACCAAACTTCTACAGCCCAACCTATAGATATTTCATGAAGCTCAATCTTGCACCACCTACTGGTGGGGAAATGAATGTTACACTTTCCTTTTTTCTCTTATTTTATTACAATACAGTTCTACTTTGTGGTACAGTATACAAAAAAGCATTTGAAAAAAAAACATCTACATGACATGTTCAAAGGAAGTGCACAAGATGAATAACAGTCTTTCTGAAAGGCTCTAAACCAAGTATCAAAAATTCTGTTAAAAATTTGCAATAAATAAGTATAAATTACATGATAATCATAATGAAAAGGTCAGGTAATTCATTAAGGCACATCTCGCATCCCAAAATGTACCTCGCAAAAACAATATGGCAACTCCCTAAGGACAAAAAACAAGCTTATTTCCCTGCTCAAAAAAGGGAGCAGCATTCCTCCTTTAAGTAAAAATCATAAAACATGTTCAGCATTTAGTTACCCTGCCGCAGAAAAGGTTTATACATGAAGCAACTTTACAGAGTGGGTCAATTTATGAAGTCTAAAAAATATTACAGTAACAAAAATCAGAAAGTAAACAAAACCGTTGTGCTGCAGTGTTGATTTAAGACACCATGCAGCATGGCTTAAACTGTGCAATCCAAGTATTATTTCAACATGACACATGTAAGAAATATCTGAACACAAAGATGGATTTTGATGAGGAGAATGGAAGATTATTGCTGAAATAGTGGAAGCTTTTCAATAGTCAATTTGGTTGAAAATGGATCAATCACTTAGCATTTACTGGCGTAAATGATTGCTCAAGAGCACTTCTCACATTCAAAATGTCTGCATAGTTTGAGCTTTGAAAGTTTGTAAAGATAAATCACAGCACTGGCAGTCACAAACATTTCTTTCAACATACATAATAACTGTAGAACACATCATAAGTTTTCTGAATGCTCAGCTCCAGACCATTGCATGCAAATATAAGGATGCTGCAATGTAGCATTCGGCTTTCCCTGCAGTTTACACATATCTCTGAACAAGCTAGATCTTCACCTGCCTGTTGAGATTAATTCTAACGTGACATGACGTGAAAACGCTTAACTACTTTCCATGAAAGGTAAACAATTTTAGCATCTTACAGACTCACAAAAACATTTGTTAAACCAAAGTGGTGGTTTACCATTGTGTTATTTCAGAAGGTTTGGATGTACCACAAGCCATAACATTGTGTATTTACAAAAGAACATTTTAAAAACATTTGCTTTATAACATGCATTGTTATTTCATTGGAGTCTGTACAAAAGAAATAAATAAATCACTTTTGTCATTCCAAACAGTAGTGGAATGTACTGCATGCATGCAATGTTTCAATCTTGAGGCGTGCGTAAGCTATGAAAATGTCAGACAGATTATGTGTTCTTATCCAGACACACAATAAAAGCTCATTAATTCATAGAAAACAGTTGTACTAATTATCCCTGGTGTGATCAAAATCTATTTGTGTTAAAAACAAAATCCTACAGGCCGAAAATGTGCACATATGGAGCAAACAGATAAGACAGCGATGCAGTGACATGTTGAAGGATCACTCCCAACACAACATACACACAAAAAGCTGGTATTAGAAATAGCTGGTGTCTTTCATATGCACACTGACAATTAAACAGATAATAACAAAAATAGTTTAAAAGTCCTGATATGTATAAAAAAGTGGCAAAATATTTACAAAACATCAATCACTTATTACAAAATTAAAAAAAAAAAATCTTTGAATCAAAAACGGAGTGTCAAAAAAATTCCTTATCCTATAAATAACGCTAATGCCCATCTTTTTTTTTTTTTTTCATTTTTGTTTTTGTAAAAAAAAAAGAAAGTGAACTCTATACAAAAGTTTGAAAAATACCCATATGAAAAAGAATTTCACAAAGAAAACTACGAACTGGTTCAGTGGGGGATTTATATTAGGGAGGTCTACCACTGGAGACAAATCCAGGTGGTTGCCATGGATAACCCAGCAAAAGGATTTACAAAAGCAATCACCAGGTTTCTTTCATGTCTTCTGGGATCTGCGGAGGGAGTGTGGCCATTTGCGTGGACACCAGTGTCTTCTGTTTTTTGGAACTGCAGCAGGGCTTGAAGAGTCGAGGATCAATAATCACTTCTCCAAACCGACCCTTGTAGACAATCCCGCAACACACCTTTTGCCTAAAACATATAATTTTTTGGTCATTAATCATAACAAAGAAACAGAAAAGTTACATAAATTGATCGTTTCATTCAACAAAAGGTTTATATA
This sequence comes from Xyrichtys novacula, assembly GCA_962446985.1. Taxonomy (NCBI): domain Eukaryota; kingdom Metazoa; phylum Chordata; class Actinopteri; order Labriformes; family Labridae; genus Xyrichtys; species Xyrichtys novacula. Next base: position 33,196,227 of record OY660864.1, on the reverse strand, counting down.
AGAGCAGAAACTTGCCTTTTCCAGTATGATCGGTCCAAAAATGAGAAAATTGAGGGGGTTGTTCGCCTTTGTTTTGACTCGATGTCTGAGCCGTCATCTGATTGGTTGCTGTAACTGGGGGACTGAGCAGGGGACACACTGGAGGTTGTACTGTGGGCATCTGAGTCTGCTTGGAAATCGAAATAAACAATTAAGCACTGACATCATACAGTACAGATTTTGTTGGATACTTAAATCCTAGCAACACTGATTTATTGAATCACAAGAGTTTGAACAATAAGAAGAAATCCTAGTTGATTTAGTAAGTAAAGAATACCCAGGAAATTAATGAGATAAACAGCGTCCCTTAGGCTAACATCAGGGAATGCACTGAGCTGTCATGTTGCCTTATGACCCCTAAAGTTTGCTAATTTAAATATAAAGGCGTTTACATAAAATATGTGTTTTCAGTGTATGACCTAATGCTAACATTGAAAAGTCTACAAGCAGCAGGTCAACATATCAAAAGGTAAAATGTAGAATAAAATCAAGGTTTAAACTACCCTAGGAACAGGACGTACAATCTTCCATCATCCTCTGCAGCAGGACAGTAAAATCAGACTCAACATACAAGCCATAGCTTTTTGTAAAAACGCTGAACATCACTGTTCCCTCCATTCCCAAAACAAGCTCCATGATCAAAGGGACTGATGGGTTAGCAGGCAGTGTTTTATCTCCTTCTTTTATGCATGTTACCTGAGCAGGCTAGATATGAGCAGGAGTAACCATGGCAAAAAAGCAGTTTTGAACTTAAGGTTACTTTGCAAACCTCAAGTTCTGTTTGCTGATACAAGCCTCAGGAAAACTATTTAAGTTATGTTTTAATGTACCTTTCTACGTTATAGTAAAACCTTATTGTACCAGCCTGACAAGGACTTTTACTATAAACACTTTCACTATAAGCCAAAAAAAGTTATTTGTTGTATAGATTACATTGTTTTCAAAAAGCTTTTTGCATGTCCAAATTATGTGTAAAAATTTTTTTAACAACTTACTTTGTCTCTTTAACTTGTGGAGCTTCTTTAGCTTGCTTTTCTTCTTGCCATCGCTGTTCTTAATCTTCTTGGGTTTTGTCACCTTAAAGCCCGGTCCAGCTCTGGCATCGACCACCTGGGTCAAGATTTGGAAAAAAAAAACACTCAATATCAGCTTGTAACCAAACAACAACAACAAGACTAATTTCCTCAAAGCTTGAAGCAGACATCACTTACATGGTTCCAGTTTTTCTTGGAGCCGTTCGGTAGCTTCTTCCACCTCTTAACCAGTAACACACATGCATTACAAATGTCTCCAACACGATCCTCTGAGAGCCTGAATGAATGAATGAAACACACAACACAATGTTCAGCATGCCGTTGCATTATTCTGCTCAAAGAAAGGCTGATTGGTAGTCGAATTAACACGTTGCAGATAGAATAAGTGAATAAACGAGAGCTTTTTTTACCCAAAACACATCCTGAATGTCTCCTCATATCGGCTGCTGTCTGTAAAGCGTGAACTGGAGGACTTGGTCTTGCAGATGCAACAGCCGTCGTTACTCCGGTATATCTTTGATTTGTGAAAGCCGAACATAGTCTATTTGTTGTTGCAGAAACCCTGTACAGAGGAAAACAAAGGTCGGTAATGGTCGCAGTTCTCGTGGAAAGCACCGTGTGTGTCTGCAGACAGTTGTGCTTTCTACTACTAAGAAGGGGGCGGTCCCTGCACGCACACACGCACAGAAACAACCAAGTCTTTCTACACGCTAAATGTTTAATATAAAAGGCATGAAACACTGGTTTAAGGCAGGAACGCGTTTCACTCCCAATGCACAATTAAGTTAAAAGCATTACGAGTACTCCGAGTACCTTGAATACTAATGCAATGTCACGAAAACATACAAATAACCCAAAAATATGACACAACTTGGATGTCCTAACCTGGTAGAATTGATGTATTGTCAAAAGAAAAAGTGAATGTCTAGATAAATAACATTTAGTATCGCAGTTAGCGTTGAAAAACACCAAACTCTCAAACTATCAAGAGGTAAATCACAGAAACGCTTCAATATCAACACACCGCTGCTGCTGGCGTTAGCTGACTTATTATTTTACTTTTCATCGCTTCAGAATCTACCGCAAACTTTTGCACAATTAAAAGAATAATAATATTAAATCAGAGGATGAGGGTGTTTGCTCAGTCATGGGTTTGTTTACACCGAGAGCGGAGACAAAAAGCGGGCAGCAGCTGCATCTCTTTTTGAAGTGAAGAAACAAAAAGCTACCGGGCTCTTCGTTCACCTCTGTGGAAACCGACTCACTAAGTTATATAACATGCGGTTACCGACCCTGAGTTATTCGTGTATATGGTTAGACTTTTAGTGAAAAACAGAAAAGTTGTATTGAGCACATCCTTCCCTTTAAATTCAAACTTTTGCCCGCTAGAGCGCCAAATATGGTTCATTGTTGTTAGCCTTTAGCATGCTAGCTAACCGACTCAGCTACCATCACCACGCCGCGCTCCCGTTCACTTCCACGTTAACCTATTGTCAAGTCGGTAAGTCCCTCTGCATTTGACTTAAACAACAGAAAAAACATGCGTCACTTTACAACCACAACAAAAAGCAACCCGTCTATCAATACAGAGCAAAATGTTTCGATTTGGTAGCGGTATTTCTTGAAAAAGACAAATAACTGTGCACTTACTGAACAAAAACTTTGAATCTTCGCCGTGTTCCTTCCACGCACTGCGCATGCTCTTACTACTAACGCATACAGCTGGATATTACAATATCATTAGCATAGAAGCAGGAATGAAAGAACTGGCGTACGATGACCATATAAGGAGTGCAGCGGTTGGGTTTGAACCTGCGCTCGTCCAATCGGCGTTCGCCTCCCGCCTTCTTCCGGAGACACGAATGATGGGTGGCGTAGTGAACCAGCGGGAAACGTGAGTGCCATCAGTTTTAACGGCTCTCTTTTTGAACTCAACATCCCACAAACCACCGGGGCCGAAGCTTTAAAGATAAACAGCCATTTGCCTTGGCGCGAACGGGTTTGTTGACATTTACTCAGCTGAGAGTAATACACCGATTTGATGAGGAGTATGTTATTGGCTTCAACAACTCAGCCATTGCTGTGTCCCTTTCCAAAAAATGATAATTCATCACAAATTTACTTTGATTAAATGCTTTATTTGGTGCATTTCTAGTGTTAAGGGGCAGTTTTGCTTTAAAAAGTGTAAAGTGAAAATGAAATATAGGACTGTAGGGGAGAGTGGGGTAAGTTGAGCCACTCCCTGTTACTTGGAAAAGGTCAAAGAAATTGATCATGTTACCAAATATTTAGGAGATGGGCATCAATTCATGGAGTCTGTGAAGGTTAGAAGCTCATGGGCGAAGGAGTTAGACATTTATTTTATATTACTACCATAAAAGTCCACCATTTTATCTTAGAGGACTAATAAAGTCATAATAGTAGTTCTGGGGTAAATTAAGCCAGTGAGTCAACTGAGAAAGTAAAGAACTCTGATGAGAGGATCAGAGTTTCAGTTCAGATTGTTGAAATGTGTTACTTCTCCTTTTCAAAATTACAGCTGTGAATGTTCTGAATCACTTAAAGACATTCTTATGTGAAAATGACTTTTTACAAAACAGCTTTTTAGCAGAATTATTGTACTAGTTAAATAGCGTATAATAGATAAAATTACACATGAATGTGAAGAAGTGACTGTTATTTAGAGAGAGAGAAGGTGAGGGAGGGCTGGGGTGGAGAGTGGGGTGGTAGTAGGGATACGGCTCAACTTACCCCGCTCCTATGGTCAACTTACTTAGCCCATACACTGGGTAAGTTGACCATAGCAGACCACTTTTTTTGGCATGCTATATTATCAAGACAGTTATGTTTACACTTATTCTGTTGTTTTGCAGGGATGCACAACATCTGGAAATATCTGCAGATACACTAGTTAGAGACAAAACTATGATTAACTTGATGTAGTGATCCGAAATAAGAAAAATGGCTCATCTTACCCCACTCTCCCCTATCAAGTGGAGAGTAGATACGGAGCGTCGGCGAACTAATTCTAGTATTCAACCATTGCAAGATTGGGACAGCATCCCTCGCCCCAGAAACATTTCCAGCTCCACCTCAGGGATACCAGGGCCTAGGCCAAGTGGGATATACAGTACAATCCCCCCAGCAAGCTCTGGGTCTATGAAATGAAATCAGTAGTCTGAATATTCTCATTGTCAGCGACTGATTATTGATTCTGAACTTAGTCAACCAATAAAACAGTAAGATTCATGTTAACCCATTACAGATGCTTTATTCTTAATATATTTTTTTACACTGTACACTGTTGCTCACTTAGTAAACACTACATTACACAGCTATGTCAATAAATGTACAACAGTATTGGAAAACAAAAATAGATATCTCCCAAGATGCTCATGTGTAGGTTGTACACAGACGAGTACAACACAGTCATTCCAGACATTGGCACAGAAAAGAGGTTCTTCACATATCAGATCTCTTGCTCTGCACAGTCAGTTCAATGCATGTAACAGAAGAGGGTGTGGTAATATCCAAGACACCCCAGGATAGAGTTCAGAGAGGGTTGAATTTTCCTTGTGGATATTGCATAGCAAGAAACCATGATGACAAAATCAGGATAGGTAAATGAGCTGACTCCTTTTCCTCCTCACAGGGTAAAAGGAGGTAATCCGACACAGATCACCACACTGTCATTGTTCAGAGAAGAGGACACATGTAGTGTGAGGGCTGGGATGATAGGCAGAAAAACTTGGTTGGAGGTATTTACATGAAGGCTGTCAGTTTGATCCACTTTGCGCAAAGCGGTGTCAAGCATCTTTTGGAGAACCTGGCGTATGCTTCCTTATCCAACTGAAAAATATAACAGGCTTTCGCCACACAGTCTTATTACCATGCAAAAAGGATCATTCTGTGGGTACTCGATGTAAAAGATCTGCATTTTGGTACATTTCTCAAGGAACTGGCCAAATACAACAGCCTTTCTATACCTACATAGATGACTCATCTTCACACTACAAGCCCCTCTGTCATACACATACTTATAAAGCATACTTCTGCATCATTTGCTTTAAGCTCTGTGTAATGACATTGGAATCTGAGTTGACAACAGAGCAAGCAACTTGACCGATTTAACAAAATAATACTGTTTATCTCTGAAAATATATTAACAGTTTTGATCCTCACTTTCCCTTAAATATAGCCATTGTCAGCAGTTCACGATAACAATGAAAATATTTAGCTTTCAATAAAACATAGCACAAATAGGTCATTGTCATTAATGTGAAAATCATGGTTCATATTAGAAAACATACTTTTAACATCTAATGGCAACATCATTGAGGATAAAAATAACAACATATCTTGAAAGGCTCATTGCACTTAATATATATGGCAAATGTAACAGTAGCTTTAATATAAGCCAGAAAATGTCCTTTGTTCAAGTGGGTTCCTGCATATAAAAGGTTCTCTAATTCTCTTCAGTGGTCCCTAGTGATCTTCATTGGTTCAGTTTAGATACCAACACCTTTGACAAGCGAAGCCTCCAGGGTAATGTTGAACTCCTGCAGGGTCTGTAAGACTCTGATCAGAGAGTTTACCAATGAGCGGTCTTTAATCAGTGCAATGTCCTCGTACATCTGAGTGGTGATTGGACAGTCTGCAAGCAGAGCGATCCAGTGATGCAGCAAATGGTCCCTGAGAGAGGAAGACATTGTTATTAATGCGAATGTTGCACTTTTACAATACAAACTATACTGTATAAAGCCAATTTTAACTCAAAACAACATATCAGCGCAGTTAGAGAATCAGTCTACTAAAGGGCTGATGACAGGGATAAATCTGTAATATTTTAAATTATTGATTCATTATTTTGTGCTAAAATACTGAAAATGACACTCCAAGAATCCTCAGAGGAAAGATCCTTTTCTCTTGACACATGGGAGGTCAGGATGCAGGGTCAGAAACAGAGCAGTGCATCAAGGACTGTTTCAGTAGGAAGGACTGGTTTATATTTCTTATCCTCGTGTGTCAGGAAGTTACAGCATAGAAAAAGTGACCAAACACAGCTGGAGCTAGCACCACACACATTTACTAAATCTTTCGAACCCTTCTGCAGTTAAAATCTTGTGTTTACTGATCAAGTTTCATCTCACGAACCCAAAAAATGTTTTTTTCTCCATATAGCATGTATATAATATATGTGTCCTATTATCTAAACATGTCTCAGTCGTTTGTGAGATTTTTGGGCTCACCTTGCGCCCAGACAGACGAGCATCTGAAACTTCCCGTCCTTGCCAATATTTCTTGATGTGTTGTTGATGGCACGCATGAAGCGACAGAAGTGGCGCACTCTGGTTTGCCAATTTTCATCCGGGGCCACCTCTCGCTGCTCCGCACTTTCAAAGTACACTTGTGACTTTTCTATTAAAGCAAAAAGAGATTGAAAGAGAAGTTAAAAACCAATTACAAACAAAATATCCTTCACATGAGATAAGTATGTTTTTCTCATGTTGTGGCTGGATCTAAGTTCATGCAAACATTTAATTCATACCTTTTCCTGAACCAACCCTGCACAAATACAGTCCTCCTTTGTCTACCAAATCCTTTTTTTCTCACACAACACGTGATGTAAACGGTCAACAACAAATGAGGGACACCGAAGAATACACTACTTTTGTGTTGTTTCTGTAATCAAAGCTCAAAGGAGGCCAAAAGCTAAGAGTAGCAGTGTTTATGGTAAATATTAGAGTGGCAGTATCTATCAATAACCTGTATAAATCAACCTCAGATATGGAGAAGTATTGGGTGAAATATGACTATCAGCTCCTGTCATATGAAGGACTAATAATGTTTTCAAGTCTTTACCTAAGAAGTCCCAAATGAAGACATTCTTGAAGAGTCTGGGCGATTTGAAGCCGTGCTGGAAAACTTGCTCCAGAGCCCAGACTAGTCCGTACTCCCCACAGAGGAGAAGGGTCAGGCTGCCTCTCTGTGCAGGAAAAAGAACCATGATGTCAAAGCATTTATTCGTTTTGCTGTGATAAGTAAACCACACTTTAGAATAGAATACAGAGTATATTTCAGTGAGTGAAGTGAGGGACTATTAGTGATTGAAGCAGAATCTCTAGATTATTCTGTCAGTACTGTGAAGAGGAGGAGCAGAAGGGAAGGGGATTTCCCAGTGATACTCTTTGTAGTCTAAGTGCACAGTGCGTGGCTCTCAGGACCTGTAATCAACAGCTCACTTATAATGCACCTCTTCAGTAGGTGAAACTCCATGTGCTTAAATCTAAAAAAGTGTGTTTTTTAACTAGTTCTCTAAGAATTGAAATGTGTCACTGTGCAAAAACACTATGAGGAAAAGTTTTTTATGTCTACAACAGTCATAACTCATCTTCACTACTCTCTAACAATGTGAATCATCCCACACAGCCCACAGTTACTGAGAGGCTTTGAGACCACCAGAGCAGAAAGCTGCTTTTCTTCATCTGTGATGAATAATAGAACTACATGTTCGGGCCTGTCTAGACGGCGGTCTCTCACCTCCTTCTCCGGTTTGTGAAAGTGCTTCACAATCCCATTGATGGCCTCCCCGACTCCCTCTTGGATCTGACCTGTGTTTAACTCTGCAGGAGAAGAAAAGGGCAAACAGAGATGATGTGAGATAATATGAGCAGACACAGGGAGGAAAACCCCCTAACCAGGTTTTATCTATTTATCACAGTGTTTTCTTATTCATGCATTTGAACTTCTAGCAGCAAAGGCATTAAGAACAAGACCTAGAGCACAAGTTAGCAAAAACAGGGAAACACAGTTGTCCTAGACCTGCAGAATATTTTTCCTTCAGCTTCAATATAACAAGGAGGAGTTGGTTTTATCAGATTTAGTTACTCACTTGGTTTGCTGTTTGGCGAGATGGTGACAAACCTCCTCATCATCCCAGGCGACTGCTGCATGGGGGGAGTCCGGCACATTCTTTCATCATTCTCTGTGGTGGGGGTCATCAGCTCACCCACCAGAATTCTCTCCAGACTGCCATCATCCACACCCTTCCCCAACCACCGTCCACACGGAAACCTGCGAAAAGCATAAAGGTTGATATTCAGGATACATATCGCCCATATTACAGCAGTCAGACTGCTCTCAAAAGAAAAAAAAACTCACTTGTAAGTGTGGCCTGTGATCTCATTGCGAACCATAACAGACTCCACCAGCCACTTTGCGTAGAGCCCTGAATTATCGTGACCCATCTGTACAGTGGTGAGCTTGCCCAGATTCTGACACTGAGAGAGTGAGAGAGGCACGGTCAGGGCAATAATGCATTTGAAGACAGCATGGTAAATGGTAACACTATCATTTAAGCAGTCATTTAAATTAGCTCAGCTGATTTACAGGCAACCTTTAAGGTGGCCTAGCATGCATGGAAAGAGGGATCATTAAAGACAAAGTAGGTCTAATACCTTTAGATAAGTTGGTATGGATGATCTGATTTAGAAGTTCTCGTCTTGAACCACTGGGACGTCTTGTCCCGCTGGATCTTACAGCCAAAATATCCCCCCTTGTCTGGCCTTATTTAAGGTGAAAATAAAACCTTCACCCTTGACTCAGACATTTTATTATCTCTATCCTTGGATCCAAGGATATATCCAACAGGAGATATCCGAGGATATCTCTAATCCTTGGATTTATTCTTAGTACTTTTTTCTGTTCATTTCTGCGCTTTTTTAGGGTGATTTCTTGATAAATTGTTCAGTTGTACAGCAATCTTCATCTGTTATTGAACCTTTTTGTACTTTATATAAATAATTATTCTTCTTTTCTTCAGAATAGGTCTTTTCTCATTTTCCCTTTACCGCGATATTCATTTGTACTAAACAATGAAGCCACCAATTCTTTCTTTGTGAGATGTACAAGTTTAACCAGTGAGAGATACAGATTTATTTGACCTTAAACAATTGAGATGATAACTAAGTTGTAATTAAATTATAAAAATAAAGAAGAGGCTGTTGTACAATGGGGCTATCTTTAATCAGAAAATTAACACCAACCTCAAAAGTGATCTCCAGAGTGTTTCTTGGGACCTGCAGGACTCCTGTCTCTGCCAGCTCACCAGAAACACACACCCAAGGGTTGGCTGTGAACATTGAACCCCCCAGCTTCTTACTGGAAATCACCACCACATGGTAGGGGATCACTGAGGGATACAGATGAGGGTAATTTCAATTAACACAATCACTCCTTGAATTATCTAATTTTTAATTGTTTGGTATAAAGAAATATCACTCACTGATGGTTGTGAAGACGTTGGTGAAACAAAAGTAATCAACAGCATTAAAGGACAGGAGGTGGTAGAGGAACTGCTCCTTCTCATCATCACAGCGGAGGAAGGCGTATCGCTTGTACAGTTTTCTAGGAGGAGAAAAAAAAGGACAGCTAGTGATGGCAAGGTCACAAAGGCAGACAGACAACCCCCTGACCCAATTCAACACTCATATTTCAATTATGGAGAAGGCTTTGAATTATTTATCTGGCAGTAGACTGAGGTATGATGCTTTCCAATTTCAAATGAGTTAATGTATTATAAATGGGTGTACCACACGTCATCCTTATTTCATATGAGACAGACATTCCTCCACAAAAAAGAGAGGTCAGGATGAGGTAAGGAAAAAAAAATGCTGATTTTAAACCACACAGACTGACAGCAGAGTTAGATTTGTGTTGTTCTCTTTCCGCTCACTCACTTTGTAAGCTCGTGGTCTGAAAGCAGCTGCTTCAGGTGTCTTGATAACAGCTTCTTCTCCATAGACAGACGAACCCAGGCTCTGGCTTTGCCCACATCTGTCTTGATTTCACTGATGTTCTGAATATGTCTTAAAAAAAACCGACAACAGGAGAATTACAGAGAGTTCGGGGCATATACATAAACATCATTTTTCATCAAGTTGATGGATTCTTCTGAGACTAAATGTGAAAAGTGTTGATAAGCCTGTTAGACCCCGTATGTGCTGAGTCTTTACACTGGAAGGATGTTTTCATTTTGTCCTGATATAATAGTGACGATGTTTAAGGGTGACAGAGGCTCAAGTGACTTTATATATGTGCAAGAATTATTTATATATGAATATACTGTAGGTTTCATCTAATAAGACAAGTTATTAGGTCTACATATGAAAATTGAAGAGTGCACTCACTTCAGAGTGCATGAAAATTTACAACAGAGAGATTTGGTTATAATTTCTCAGTTAGTGATTTAAAAAAAGAAAGAAACAAATATTGAATAACTGAGTAGCCCTTTAATGCCTGACACCACAAATTATGGCCAGTAAATTCAAATTTTGGGGGGCTGAAACGTTTATTTCACCTACTACTGAAAACCAAAAAAATCCAAATGACCTTAAAATTTAACAAATATATTTATTTATCTCGTTTGATACATTAGATGTTTTTGGAAACTGATAAACTACAAGAGGACATTTTTATCATTTATCTGACTGTATTCAGGTGTTTTTTTAGTAATTTGTTGATCATATTGATTTGATAGAAGTATATAAAAGTGTGTATCGAATATGATACAAAAGGCACTAAAGGGTTAAAAAAAAGTTTGCAAAACATAAAGGATAACCAGCTGGAACTCCTCACTTCACTGACCAGTGACCACACCACCTTTGTACGGCCATGTCACTTGCATGAAAAGTTACGATATCCACTCAAGTGGTTTTGCAGTCGTCTATTTGAAACATAACAAGCAGTCTTTGGTGAGCAACAACATGAATTCATCTGACAGGGCTGAGAGGCGACCCCGGGCCAAAAAAGGTCTGGAACCACAGACACAAAACATGAATGACTAATTTCAATTATGCAGATCAGGTCTTTTATCTCTCTTGTTAGCACAGACAGCATGGTCAGATGAATACATTTGTTTTGTGTGATACTGAAGAGTGCAGATGTGAGAATATTTGGGCTGTGACCCAAAAAAACAAAAAACAAAACTAACAGTTACAGATTTAAGACTCCAAAGCAACTCAATAAAATTGCATGTTTGGTCAGTCAGTATGTAGAATAGAAAAGAGGAAAACATTCATTTGTTTTTCTGCAGATATTTGCTGTTTGACATGCTAAATGAAACATAACAAACATGTCATCAAAGGCTCATTCAAAAATAATTTCAGCACCGTAGTTGTTGTTGTTGAAAAGCTCTGTCTGGTAGATGTATAATGTATCACGATGAGTCTGACTTTCCTGCCCTGAGTCAGTCTCACAGCCACAGGAGCAGCTCAGTCTGCCTCTGTAGTGGCATTTTCAAACCCAGACTGGGTCCCATGTCATCGCTCGAAGCCACTATCATGCCTCCGCCGTCCAGACACATTCCCTTCCACTCCACCTGTGCCAGCAGCTCGTCTGCTGAGAGCCGCACGCCTCTCATACTCCACCTTCCATCCCCCTCCTTGTCTCCGCCCTATACACTCACTCAAACCAAGTAACCCAGTTTTTTCCGCTCGTTATCACCATGGCAACAGAGGAAACGTAGTGTATGAAGCCTTCTAACACAGAAAACAGCCTGACACTTACAGTGCTTGAAGTCTCCCCATCAATGTAAACAAGCTTCAAACTTAGAGATTCAGCAAAATATTTAATAATCAAATCAATAATTCAGAGACATTCCTGGAGGCTTGGGGATCACTGCTGTTTCATATGTGTTTACATAAATGTGGAGGGGGGGTTGATCTATCAGTGTAGTTAGAGCGCCTCAAGCTGACCCCTCCCCTCTTCTCAGTCAGACTGGCGGGGGGTCTGATAATTAGGCTGGAAGTAACGTGCAGTTACACGGACCCACTGTGTGACTCCTCAAACACAGGCATGGATCACATGATTATGTTGATGCCTGCCATAACACACAGTTGCTACACTGTGCAGGTGTGCTGCAGATAACTCATGGGGTCACAGAAAGGCTCAGTGTAGTGGTCCTAATGATCATATTAGGGTAACAAATCTTGAGCTTAACGGAGCACCGGGTAGGCCTAAAGGTCTGAGGTGGCAATCTTGTTGGCTGTAGCCTCACCAGTTTATGTCAAACCACGGCACTGCTTATAGTAAGGGAGTTGTGTGCAGACATATATGACTGTCTTTGGGTATGTACAAGAGTATGTGTACTGCATATTCTTATGGGAAAGTATTCTATTCAAGCATGATAATAATAACAACAACAACTATTATTATTATTATTATCATTTTTATCAACAACTGTACAGCACCTTTCTAGAACATTTGTCATAAAGTGCTTTACAGTCATCAAATGAAAAAGGGTAAGACAACAAGACATAAGCTAAAGACATTGTATGAGCCATTTTATCTATATTATTTTTTGGGTTTTGTTTTGTTACTTGTACAATCACCACAAGGGGCACTTCGGGTGAATGAGCAGGTAAATGCTACAAAAGGGACACAGGTAAAGCAGTGATCTGGGGAATAGGTAGAGCACACAGTTTTTACCGCTGATCTCCGACAGCACGTACATACACCATCGTCGTAATTTGGACAGATCTGTCTTTTTTGTTTGTTTTCCATTTAATCAATAAATGGCAAAAATATAATTAAACAACAACCTTGGGCTGGAAATTGGATTGCACGAAAAGCGCTTCAAAAACACCTCACTCCCGCACCCAGACAGTGACTAAAATTCAGGTCAGCAAAGTCACTGCAGACATCAACTAAAAGTACACTAGTAGCCAAAGTCCTGGTTATACAAAGGCAAGTGTAAACAAATGGGTTTACATTTAAATATGTAGTGCATGGAAATTTAAAAGGAATTTATATATTTATGTTTACAGAATTTTGTTTTTATTTTGTGGCTTTTCAAAAATTCAGATATTATTTTTCTTTCTATATATTTTCTATTTTTACTTCTTTATGTGAACATCACTGTAAATCTTTTTTCATACGATATGGAGCACGTACAATGTAAATCACAGCAAATCTTTTGGTCGTGTTGTTGGTTCCTGAAGGATTTATGATCATCTAAAGACTAATTTCTGCTCGTTGATTCTTGTTAAAATGTCTTTTTTACGTGAATAGAGAAAGAAAGAAAGTAATCCATGACAGGAAAGTTCACTCGTGATTTAAAAGATGAATTCAGTTTATGTTTTAACTCACTGAGGATCTTGTATATTCATACATACAAAATGGCCATAGATGATCATGAGAGCACATATCTTCATAGTAAATGCTGTTTAAAAGTCTACCACAAGGGGGCAGTCTTATTTAGCAGACTTTTGTTATTGATCAACAGCTTCAATATCAGTCACCCCGTCTTGTTTGGCCTATTCTGTCCTAATGTAAGCAAATTTATGTCACTTATTCCTCTGTAAAGCTGATGTATAAGTAACCCTAAACCCTCCTCACCTCATGTCCTGGATCAAGGAAACTTTAAGGGGGGCCATGGCTGAAACACCACCATCAGATTTGCGCCTCTCAGTGTCATGAATCAGACCTGGAATAGAAAAAACGGTATTAATTGACTTAGTCACCCTTAGTCACTGATTGGTTAAATAGTTATACTGATTACAGCATTTCACCTGGAGGTCCCAAACTGCCCGGAGTAGCATTCTTCTTCTCTTTGTTCTCTTGATAGTGCAGCAGGTGGGACCACAAGGCAGATTTACCCTGAGAGAGAAAACGTACGTGAACATTACTGTTCTGAGGATCAATCATGAAATTCAACAACAAACATGTCTGATTTTCACCTGTTTAACTTGCAGCCCGTGACTCCAGATCCTCTCCAGCAGATCACATAAACTTGCAATCAGAGTGTTCTCCTCGACACCAGTGATGCTGACCTCTCCGTGACCTAACTCCACAGCCTCCCGACCCATCTTCTCCACCAGCATACGCTTAGTCTAGAGAGAGACAACAGCGCTGTTAGTACTCAGCCTTCGAATGAAGCGCTGACAGACCCTGATCTGTCAAGACAGCTATAACTTTCATGCAAGTTTTGACACCATTAGCAGTTTTATTCTATAATAGATATATTACTGTAAGACAACATCTGGACTTTTAATAGTAGTAGTCCAGTTTGGATTAAGGTCCACTGTTGATGATACTCCTCGTCTTTAAACAGAGCAACACTGATTTACCAGAGAAAAGTAGTACACAAACCTTGTTCCTGCACTCCTTCAGCAACCCTTCAACGAACTTCCAGTTAGTCTGAGCGATGACTGAAGGTGACAGGTTGGACAGTTTGGGCTGTCTGATGGTTGTGCCCAAGTTTCTAGCCTCCTGGATGTACTTCTAGTTACAGAAAGAGAAAGAACCGAGTCAGCTGACCTCTAAAAACAAACAGAAGCAACTGAAACTGGTTGACTCACATCACAGGTAAAGGTTAACAAATAGGGGAGAAGGAAAAACTACAGCTACAACTACAGGGGTCAAGTCCCACATTGTTCTGCAGTCTGACATGACAATATGCTGCAGCAGCTTTGATTTATGATTTAAGATGACAACATTTGTACTTCGGCTAATTACCCTCATAAAATAACGTGTTTATCTCTGAAGATTCTTGGTTTTATGGAATAAAAACCTACATCTGATTTGAAAATAGCGGCACAATTTTCTTTACTTTGACTCCAAAGTGTGATCAGCCAACAATGTTCATAATAACATGGCACTGTGCAGGACTTATAAACTGGAAATGTCTTGCACTGTGATGCATTCGACCTTAGTGGTCAGACTGTGCAAATTTGGGATCATAGGACTAGAACTGTTCTGAGAACATATATCACAGTGTGCTCAGTTCAAATATTAGTATTATTATTCAGGTCTTAAACAAAACATGTCAACAGTGCAGATTGTGTAAATGTGTTGAATTTGTAAGAGTTGCACCCAGTAAGATACAGCTCAACTGGTGGGGATGAACAAAGTCTAGGGGTGTCAGGACCACATGGGGGTTCGGGTCATGTGGTCCTGGTGTTCAGGCTTAATGCCTAACAGACTTCCAACACATACCACATCCACAGAGACCGACTTTAGACAGGGCTTGAAGGACTGTGAGAGCCAGTAGTAGTCAAGAAACAGCAGGAGCTGCAGCTCCGGAAACAAACACTCTACATGCTGAGAGTGTGCAAGCGTGAGTGCGAGAGAGGCGGAGAAAGAAAAGAAAAAGACACAAAGTGACCAGGAGTATGAAGAGGAGGAGCGTTAAGCAGACAAGAAGATGGTGTCAACAATAGCAGAACAAAGCAAACAGACAACAGATCAGGCAGAACAGACGAGGCTCAAAGGTGTGAGCTCAGAGGAGACTGCAGTGACCTCGTACCTCTCTCTGGTCATTGTCTAAATAAAGGTGCTCGGCATGCTGCTTCTGACGATCTCGCCTCCTCCACTGGGCAGGGGCGCTCCTCTTGGTCCACCTGAAACACAAAATGATTCAACTTTAGTGAACCCGACCAAGGAACCAAAAATAAGCCATGAAGACTTTTTCCCCCATGAGAAGAAGTTATAGTTCCAATCACTTGTTGCTGGTTGGCCCAGTTGCGAGCACATCAGATTGCAGTCGGGGGAAGAAGCCCTGCTCGTAGCGGCCCTGACCGATCTTCATGTCCAGCAGGTGGGGATGCAGGGCCGTGTGGTCGATCTTTGAAACTCTCATCTCAATGGCTTTCTCTGCAGAGAGGACGTGGGAGGTGGTGAGACAGGATACACTCATCATTTCCATTTCATTCATTTGTTCCAATTGTGCTTTCACCGAGAGAAAGGAGCATTTCAGGAACAACAAATTGTACTTGAGCTCGGGCAAAGCTCAATATCAGGAGTTACGGAGATCAGGTGGTCAAGTAGGAGGAGGTGAAAGAGCCCGTAACCGTCATGAAAAACAAGTATTTTCTGTCGCTTGTTTTAAGAAAAGAAAAATATGATTGAAAAGGCCCCGTGATTTCTATGGAGAATGAATGACAACTGAAGAAAGAAGTTTAAATCCTCCCATACACCCACAGAACCAAAGACGTGTCAGAAAACCGAGCCTCAGAATAGATTCTCTTTGTTTCTTTCATTTTTAAGAAACCACTTCAGAATCGTTCATGAATGCAGCTTCAGACAGTTTTCCATCGCCTATTCATCAACCCACGCATGGGTGGGTTGATGAACAGCATCTATGAATTTTGAGGAGATTCAAATAGACTTTTTAAAAAGTAACATATGCAAAATATTAAACAATTAGAACAAAAGTGCTGCAGAATTACAAATGGACTCAAAGTCAATCAGCCTGTCTAAAGCTGTGATTCACAGGAAAAAACAGAATTGATTTCTGAAAAGACTCAGTCATTACTCGTTCACCTGAAGGCGGCTCGAATTATCAGTTCATCGATACACAGATCAGAAAAACTGCTCCACAAGCTGCAGCTGTAGAAACTGATACGCATGCAATACATTAAGGATCTCTTACAGGACTTTATCTTTAACAGCCGTGATTCAAAACACATCTCCGAACTGGAAATGTGAAATACTCGTAAATTATATTCTACATTCTAGTCCATCTATCCCCTGTGAGAGGTTGCATTGCACACACATTCAGAGAAATGCCCCCCAGGGAAGTTTCAGGTAATGAGCAAAAAAACATTTCATTACGAGAATCAGCGCTGTCGTTCTCCAGCTCAATGACATGAGGTCCAGGAGCCTCAAAATCTGCTTTCTCATATCGCTTTTTAACCAGGTTGTCTGCAAAGAAGACAGCAATCACCAGCCGTTCAGGTCGGTTCAAAAACTCAGACGCTATAATCACGCCTTGGCTGAACTTTGAATTCAAGGATTTGTTTCACAGCTTCTTTAATTAAACTGAATCGAAATGCAAATGTCGTGGATTTACCCGGGGTGACTTTTGACACAAAAAGGTAATTTTTTTGAGTTTCAGAAAGCTGCTGTGAACTTTTGTTTTCAACCAAAAAACCTGAGATTAAAAAAAGAGGAGAGCTGAGGCATTTATAGTTACAGATACAACGTAAAATGCTTTTAAAGCAGCCCCAGATTTAGTAAAAACTCTTCCTGTCATCATCTGATCATTGACGAATCGTAAAGACTCACCTGCTTCCTCAATGTTTGTACATTTCTGGTACATGGAGGTGCGCAGTGTGGGCGTGCGGACATTCAGCATGCGAATCTTATCCACACGGGAGTCAAACACCCTCAGCGTGTGCTCCTTCTCCTCATCATCATGACAGAGGATCTTACTGTCGATGAAGGAGGCAAACATCTGCGTCTCCAGGAAACGCGATAGGAAGGGCAAGTAAGGCTCTGGCTGGTCTGACAGGAAAGAGGCCTGCACACATACGAACAAACAAAGTCAGATTTAACATCATATGTTACTGTTGCAAAGATGCCCGCCATCCCAGTCGTACGAACAAACTTTCTGAAGCTCTTCACCTTGTCAAAGTTCTGCATCTGGTCTCGGTTTGTAAACCAAGACTCTTTGTCCTGGCTCGGTTGGATGACGAACACCTCGTAATCGGCGAACATCTGGGTGAAGCGGTTGGCGAAGACCTCTCGCACCTGGATGTTGAGCTGGTGCATCTTTAGCTCCTCCTCATCACAATGAAAGCGAGAGTCCTTGTTGCTGCTGGCGTCCTCTCTCACCTCCAGCTGTTGTTTATTATAGCATAATTTTAAAAAAGCAAAGAACATTGAGGAAAAAAAAGAAACGCTTGTGAGATAAAAGAAAAGAAAAAGAGCTGTGGGTATTTTCACGTGACCTAACATGAAGGTTATCACAGACCGCTGATATAGCAGTGAGGTTGTGAGAAAGGAAGTCAAGGACACCGGGTGATTTACGACCCAAAGCAAACAAAACCTCACTTTCTATTTTTAGCTTATCAGTAGGTCAGCTGGACAGATGCCAGCATGATGGGGGGACTTAAAACAAACATGGCCTACCGCTGGATGAATGTGCTGTAACTCTAATAGCTTTGACTCTAGATAAGAATAACAGCAAGTGAGGTGTAACCTCAGAGCTGAAAACTATACGGCGACAATAAGCTAATCCGCTCTTCAAGAGTTAATACAGCCAATTAGTGTATAAGCTGATTAGACCGCATTCACAAAGACTTCCACGAATTAGACACAAATTCATCCGTCTTTCAGTCTTAAGACAAATTTTTCCATCACACATTCCCTACGGTTTGTCAGGCACTCTGGGCAAATGTAAATGAGACTGTAAAGACACCCACTGATATCAGTGACTGTATGAGTTTTCTGTCATCGAGGCTGTGAGACATCAGCTGGCAGATAGAGTAATTCATCTGATCTTATACAGCGAATCATCTGCTGCCTCTATTAACACGAATGAATCACAAACAGGACTGTCACGAAGAAATCTCTGATGTATAAAATATGTAAAACCTAGATATGGTAGATGTAGGATTTAAATATAAAATCACAGCTTTCTAATCAAAAGCCCTTTCCTTCAATAATTCATAAAAACACATTTTCTACTCAAAGACATCTGCTCTCTCTCAGACCGGACAAAACATCCAACCAATGCAGATAGATGTGTGGCATAGAAAGTGCGCCCCCTTTTGTTTGTTGTCTTGTACTACTATCATGATGATAACTACTGATACAAATCAAAGAGTGTGTTTTATCAGCTTATGTTGATAGTGATGACCTGCCCTTCCTTTTCCTGCCTGTGTGTCACTTCATAACAGGACACGATGAACTTTGGCTTTAATCCTTCCATCTGCTTACGTCATATAAAACTGCTTACAATCCAGGTTATGATATGATTACATGAACTGACAGGAAATCATTAAGCAGAAAATGTATTTGTTTTCCATTGAAGCAGCTTATCAAAAAATATTCAAAATTTTAAGAAAACTTGAAAAAAGTTTACTGGAACAATGTGGGTCAAATGTTAATCATATAAAATATTCTCTTTACTCATCACTAATTCAAATATTCATGACCTATTTTCTTGGAAAACTTCATCATCCCATCATCCCAGTTTTTAAAATCCCACTCCGACCTTTTTTTTACTTCTTAAAGTGTTATCAATGGTCTTTAAATTGTGATTATGAATTTTTAAGCCAAAATCTCGTTACCTGTGTCATTTTCACAGAAGTGGCAGGTAACATAGGAGCTATTCAGCTTTTGGACACTAACGTCTTTGGGGGCATGAAGAAAGTTGGTAGCTTTCTTACTAGCATTGCGAGTCGCTAACACACACGCTTGTTCTGCGATTGTCCTCTCTATTTCTCTGAGTCAGGCCTGTATAGCGGAGCTCTGGGGGTGGAGCTTGAATTTGCTACATAGGAAATCTCACTGTATCTGAGCCTGACGTTTGGGTCGGCCAGAGATTCACAGCGATTTGAATGTAGAGATACTTAGAAATACAATTTCACACTTAGTTTTCTCATGATATGTCCTGTAGCATCAGAAAAATACCATATGAACATGTAGACAACAAGAAAAACATGATTTTCATCCGAGTGGGTCTTCAAGAGCCTTTAAAACATCAATAGCTGATCCTCATAAATGAATATCAGGCTGAGTTTTCATGCAGCCCCCTTCGCCTTGTTTCTCACCTTCTCCAGGCTGACACCTGTCCTCTTAACCAGCGCCTGCAGTCTGGCGATAGTTTCATTCTCCCTCAGTAGGAAGGAGTTGAGGGGAGAAGCCAGGTTGCCGTTTCGCTTATCAGAGACCACATCGACAGATCTGAATCTGTACTTGGCCTGACTGTCGCTCGAGTGGATATTTCCCTCTGGAGACACTCCAAAGGACATGAGCACCTCTGAGATCTCCTGAATAAACTCCAGCTTGTTTGGAAACTGGGGCAGCTCCTCTGGCAGCTCGATGAAGTGGTTGTCGATGTCCACAAAACACAAGTTGGCCTTAGATTTGACAAGGGACAAGAAAACAAAATATGCCTGAATGAAACAAAAACCCCTTATGACAAACAGACAGCAGTGCAGTAAAGAGGCTGAGCAGGTTAACACATCTGAGTAATAAGGTAAATACAAATAAGCAAGAATAAGAAGCTGCTTCAAGGAGGGTAACAAGAGGAAAACTATCCTCTCTGACATGTTTCACAGGACAGCAAAGGTCTTACCTCTGCAGTATAACAAAAACAGACCTTATCAGAGATTAAGCCGGTGTTATTGTGGTTAGGCCCAAACATTCAAAGACAGGCAGGAATTTATTCACTACAATTATCCTCTTCAAAAAATGTTTTTTATTGTAGAAAATAAAACAACTGAAACAGATCCATGTTTATTAATAATGATATTAATAATAAGAAGCTGCTATTTCTGCATCAGTACCTCTTGCGGCAGCTCTAACTTGGTGCGGTCATCCTGTCCGTTGGAGTGGAGGCCCATAAGGTACGGCACAGGGGCATCCAGGAAGTGGAGGAGGGAGGCGGGTAGAATGGGAACATACACATGCTGCCACTGGTAGGGGAACATTAAGGCTGTGATGCTCTCTGCCACCGTCATCAGCCTTTGGTAATCTGTTTCACACACACAATTAGAAAAAAAAAGTGGGTTAACACTCATGGCGAAAACTGATCATGCAGAATCTAAATACAGGCTTTATATTCTCTGAGTGGACAATCACATTTAAATCTTAGTGATTTTAATGATTGAGTGATCACATGTGCTGTTTTCTCTTTATTGATGGTTTTTCAGCAGTAATCAAACCAATGCAGGCAACTTTCTGCTTGTTAATGTGATAGGTCATGATGTAATCAGTGTTATATTCAATATTTAGTGGACAATAGAACCGAATAAAATAGAATACAGGGTTCCTACACTTTTGGAATATCCATACTTTTCCATACCCTACTTTTCTCTGTTTTTGAAGACAGCATTTCAGATCTGTGGTAATAGTCTGGAAACAAATATTTTTACATACTTTATTTTTTATTTTCCACACTTTTTAAGACCTGGAAATTGATCAAATTTATTCCATACTTGCGTAGAATCACTGAGAATAGACTTTATTGTCATTATGAAGGTTAATACATGACGAAATTGAAGAGGCTTCTCTGCAGGGGTGTTATAATATAAATATAAATATGTTTGTCACCAGCAAACAATCTTTAAAAAAATGAACAAGTTTAAAGACAACAGACAAGTAGTCAGCACAACAATGGCATGAAATAGTACGGGGAACAAATTCATAGAATTTATAATGTTGCAGTGAGACGAGAGTGGAGGACTCAGCATTTTGTTTTGCTGCTGCAGTGAAACATAAAGAGCAAAACTCAGAGGCTGTGCTGGTCATGAGGAAGCTTTTCTTTTCAAATGCATGTTGAGAAATAACCGAGACAAATTAAAGACGTTAAAACAAAGAATCAAACCAAACTGTCCATGTATCTCATTTTTCTGAAACTGAATATGAGTTCTACTATCCAACAACAACAACAACAAAATTATGAATGTCAGGTGCCTTATTTGAACCTAAGGCACAGCTAAGCCAGATAGAGACAAAGTGGAATAACTTGACAGGCCGAAAGAAAACACCAAACCCTGCTGGAACAATGTTAACTTGTTGCTCTGGTTGTTGTTTTGTAAATGTAGGAGTGGAGGCGTTGAACCGGCGACCAACTCTTAGGGACTGAGGGTCAAAACTGAGGGATAACATACCTTTAAGTTTACATGTGTCAAACAGATCCTTAGTGAACAGCTTATTCGCATTATAGCAAGGACCACTTTCTGTTTGTGTGATCTGAGACATGTCTGAGGAGGTCAATGTGCGAGGCCTCAACAGACTGACTCACCAACAGAGGATCCTGTGATTCTGTCTATTCTCAGCAAACCTCATTAATTTTTGTTTATTTTTTTCCCCTCAAGTCTCTCTTTGACACACTTTCCGTGTCTCCTGTGTTCATACTTCACCTCTAAAAACCTGAGAGCAGCCCAGGAAACGAAGTTGTGTTTGTCTCAATGTAAACACAGAATTAAAAGAAGGGAAACGCAACAACAAGCTGATCTGACCTTTCCTGTAAAGAAGACAAGAGGACTTTTTACAGTCTTCAGCTATATTTGATCTAATCAGAACTGATGGATTTATAAGTGCTGTAACTTCACCTGTATGCACATTTTACCGCCTTTTTTAAAGACATCATATTGATGCTCAACCATCACAGTATTGAT
Source organism: Xyrichtys novacula (assembly GCA_962446985.1). Taxonomy (NCBI): domain Eukaryota; kingdom Metazoa; phylum Chordata; class Actinopteri; order Labriformes; family Labridae; genus Xyrichtys; species Xyrichtys novacula. The sequence goes on along the minus strand of OY660864.1, from coordinate 33,174,023 downwards.
TTGATCCCTTTGAGGCGAGTCCATCTGATCCACAGAGGAAGTCCTCAGTAAGACCTCTGTGGCTGATATCTTTTGAAGAAACAAGAAGACTGCGTGAACTTTGTCACAGCTGCAGTCAGTCTTCCCTCTGGCTAATGTGGAATTCCTTTGTCATGACTCCACACATCTCCACTCCTTCTATGTTCACACTTGAGTCAACGTGTATAAGTGCAAATATGTATCCAGTCCTCTTCATCTGCATTCCTGCTCTATCCTTTTGACACCTACTGTACATTAGACAGCAGCTCTGCCTCTCCTGATATGGAGCCAAAACAAATACCATTCCTTCATTTGGTTATATGCTGCTGCTCCCGTGAGAAGAGACTCTCACCCTCTGCCTTTGCCTCCCCCCTCCTTCATCCCCCTTCTTCCTCTCCCAGGACGGGGACAGGAATACTAACATCACCCGTCTGCACTTAAACTGGGCCACTGAAACAAGAAACCACTTCAACTCGAGTCTCAAACAGTCAAGTACTGATGCCTATATATACTCAAATGCTTGAACAGTTTGTACATGCCCACACTGAGAACTGGATGCAGTTCAGAGTTGGAGTGATGCTTGAACTGTTCAGTTTACAGTTGGATGGCAAATATATGCAGCACAGTAGCCCGAAAACTAAAGTGGACGCACACAGAGAAACATTTCTACATATGGAGGTCCTGCATGATTCTGATTTCACTGCTTGTTTAATAAAATGTGTTTGAACAGCATAAAAACAACATATATACATAAAAAAATCCATGATAGATAATCTAAAATGAGACAAAAAAAAATTAATGATTCAAAATCAACTTTTTAAAAATCCAACTACAATCTCTTTGTGATGTTAGCTTATTGATTAGTGAACTAACCAGTCAAATGTTGTTACCCTCATTTAGCGGTCCCTGAATAGAATGATCGATATCTGTCCTACTGTAGGTCTAAATGTCAATCATATGTTGTGTCTAAGCTGTAGCGTGGCTGCTGGGACTGTGGCTCCAGTTACTGAAATTATCCTGTGACGCTCTACCCAAATGTAAACAAGTGTAGATGGGAGATAGTATCCCGTAGCATGACATAGTTCTGCAGTATTTTGATCCAGACATGAGCGATGTGTAACCAACACTGGCATGTTGACATTAACATGCAAAGAGGACTAAATACCAGTGGTGCCACTGACGCATCATCAAACTCAATGAGACCATCTTTAACCTTTTTAGATCAAATGTGCTCGACTTTGACAGTGTTTACTTCAGTCTTTACTACCCCCTTTGTCAGGATTTGAAAAAATAATAACTCTACTTGAACGGTACTTTTAAAAACAGAGGTCTTGTGCTTCATGAGGATGGAAAAGAAAAAAAATTCTCAGAAAACTGTCACTTCTGGACACCTCAAATACAACAATACCTTCTATGATATTTGTTTCTGGTATAACTTCTGTTACAAAGTGAAAGCAAGCTCAAGGTTCTGATGTAAACCCCACAACAGCATGTTAGCAAACATTAAATATTCTCATGCTGACTCTTACACTCTTTACCCAACAAGCCACTCTTATCTTTTTGTGCCATTAACTGGCATTTGAAGAACTAAATCCAGCTCGGCTAAGTATATTTGTGCCAGGAATTTTCAGGAAAGGTACACAAACCTCAACTTTTAGTAGAATCAGAATCAGAATAATAAATTTATCTGAGAATAAAATCTGAGAATGTGATAAAAAAGTTCATAAGTGATGATATAATTTAATACAGCAAGAATCAGAATGACATTAGCAAAATAAAAACCCATTTTCAAGTCAAGTGGCTCTCCATTTAACATGCAATGTATTTTATCAGTTCATATGTTACAAATAATTAAGTTTACCAACACTAAAATACAGGATGTTGTTAGGAAGCTCTCATAAACTATAAGGTTAAAATAAACTGGCACATTTTGTGGTTATAAAAGTACATCTGACTGTTAAAAATGCGGTGTCCTGGTAAAAGTAATCCAAAAGGAGACTTTCCGTGGACAGCTGAGGACAGAGTTTGATGTTTTGTACTTCTCTACTCAACAGAGTAGTAAAGCAGAGCAGCGTTACCCGGTTCTGGACCGTTCTGAGCAGTTTACATCTACATCTGTGGTTCGCAATTTAAAAATTTGAATAAATCTTAAATGGACACCAATTTTTTGTTGTAAATATGGAAAAAGCACAGACAGATATCTCCCCTCAAATTTGTGTTATTTGATCTAATTTTAGATGAATCAGAAGCATCACTGTGGCTCGATCGAGTGTTGTGTAACTCTAAAATCCTTCAGATCTCTCCTCCAAACTCATCGCCCTCTTCTTTAAATATTTATCTTTTCCGTCACCGATCACGTACAGACAGAGGAATCCTATGAATGAGCAAAAACAAGGAATGGCTTAATAGCTGCATGTCACAACGGCCGACACATGATTGGCACATGATTTTCTTCTTCCTGTTAGAACAAAGTGGAAGCAGCAGCAGCAGCGGAAAGATTTTAAACCTCTTTTTTTTTCTTCTGATGTCTTCGTAGAGTCGAGACTAGCTGCAGTCAGTGTTGTTTTTATCTTTATCAGAGGAATGTATTACAGCGCTATTTCTGTCACATAGCAAATACATGGTCTACTTATTTAAAGAGCTTCCCTCCTCTGTGTGAGTGTGTGTGAATAAGAGCATGGCATCTTCTTCCCAACAATCCCTCGTTTCTTCTCCGTGGAAGATTGCCAGGGCTTAACTCGACACAACACAACACTCTTCACACGTTCTGCAGTGATGAGCTTCATGTGGGGGGAGAGAAAAAAAAGTGGCATGATGTCACTTCCAACCAATAATAATCGCCCTGCATCACTGCTATCCTCCCTGTCTCCAGGTTGCCTGGCAACACCACAGCTTTCCCCCTTAAGAGCTTCTCCCCCCAGACCCTCCCCTGGAGTTTTGTAAACCATTTGCCTTCTCTTGCCTGTGTAATGGATCCAATCACCACACCAGACCTTGGAGGCTTGAATGATTTCCTTTTTCCTCTTCACACACACAAATACACACAAATCATCTCGAGAGGACTCAGAGGCCACCTTTTCTATTTTTCTATCCAGCTCGGTGAAGGATGAGATGGATTCAGTTCATCTTTATCTTTATAGCAGCTACAACCGATGATCAAATCATATAAGCATCTCTGCAATTTGTGATTTTTTTCTGTTAAGCTCAGACAAATTATTCACCAGATGATTAAAATTAATACATGTCACCAAAAAAAAAAGGCTTTTTTTTACAGAAGCGGTTTAAATATGCCTACATGACATACAAAAACACACACGACTGCTGCTGCGTGTGACGGCTGAGAGAAGCTGACATTTACTTTGTCTGTTACAGACAGTGTATCTCTTTGATGGAAACACTCAACAGGTTATGTAATCTGCTGGATAATACTTCCACCATGCATACTAAATAAGTGTCGTAGCCCACGGCGGTGGTTTTTGTTCCCTTACAACAACCATCCAAAAATATCCGAAGCTGGCCGCAGAGTCGGAGTATGACGGGAGAGAGAAACAGCATCACAACATGTGCGCTCACAGCATGTAAGAGCATTAGAAACTAGGGAATTTACCCAGTTGATGCTTTTTTATGCTTTTGTGTACCAATGAAATCAAATTATCTCCATGACTTATGAATGAAAACTCATCTTCAATAGATATGTTTTCAAGGCTGTATCTGTTTTATCTTTCTCATGGATGAGTGAAGTTATAATAAAGGAGCCTTTTTACTTCATTGAGATATCATTAGATTATTCACTAGCACTTGGAAAATGCCTGCTATCTGGATCATGTGGCATAGTTTTGATCAAATATATCTTATGTATCAATCATAAAGTGTATTTTCTGGATGTAAGAAAGATTTTGAAAACTCCTAAACCACAACAGGAGACATAAAAACCAGATCCCCTGACAATCTCTAGTCTTGAAACTGATCTGTCTCCTGGCTCCAGCGGTATATTTTGAAAAATCTATATCTAACAGGATCCTGTTACCCTATAATTCCCTAACAAAAGCTTTAATGATAGTTTTTTTCTCCTTTTAGCTCAATTGAAAAAAGTACAGGTTTGTAGGGTATATGATTATTATGAGCACATCCTCATCAATCTCTTTAGTGCATGAGCTGACCTACTGAGACGCAGTACAATGTGTAATCAATGTTTCCTAATGCAGAGGATGCTGAGGTAACATGAGAAGGTTAAAAGACGCAGTAGTACTTACGCTGTGAGTAGAGCAGTATTTGCATCTCGAGCAGAGCGCAGGTGAACAGCTGGAGAACGTTCTCCACCCCCAGCAGCTCAAACATCTCACTGACGGCAAAGTCAAACAGAGGCAGCTCAGATGTGCTCGGCCTCTGGCAAACCACGGGCCCATAGACGCCTGAGAACTTGAGTGAACGTCCGGAGGGGGGCATGGGTACCTCATAGAGGATGTTGAAGATGTAGCTCTCCAGAGGAAGAGGTGGGGGCTGGGGGGAGGTAACAGCCTGGTGGAGCTGCTGCAGCACCTTCCTGCAGGCCTGAGGGAAGGCCATGGGTGTTATCAGGCAGATGCATTTCGACACGTACAGCGTGTCACGGCTGATGTCGTAGGAGTTTAAGCGCTGCAGTTGGGAGATGGCGGGCGCTGCATGGAGCACGGGACGGGGCTGGGAGGAGAGTTGGTGTCGCTGGTCCACAGGCCCCTTTGGCGAGGTTGGAGTGTGCAAGATGTCGTACTGCTCTGCGTTGTGCATGTGGTACAGAGTCTGCATGGCACTGCAGATCTGCTTACTGGTCACCTCCTCGAAGAAGGTGAGAGCAAAGCCGTAGGTCCGAGAGCCATCCTCTCTGGTGATGATGAAGGAGTGGAACTGAGGCTCCCGGGTGTCCACCTGCGTCCTGAAGGACAGACCCTTTGGCATACAGAGCTGTGAGGGAAAAGGCAGAAGAGTTATCAGAGAAGTAGGAAGGACAGATGTACCTCAGCTCATATTTTACATGAGTTTAGAAGAGCGTTTACAAGAGTTTGAGAAACAGATAAGCTCTACTTGAATATCTGTGGTAGCTCTGAATATCTACAGGGGTTAGTCAAACTCATTATAAACATTTGGAAACTGAGCTGAACTTGAACAGACACTCAAAGTGACATCTATCAGCACTCAAAATGTCAAACTAACTCTTTGTATTTTCTTCATCACCAAATGGTTATTTTTTACACAGTTAAAGAAAACTGAAGACAAAGAGGAATGCATTGAGCTACTACAACTTTGCCTGGCTTTCCACAAAGGAAGCCGCACAGCTGACCAAATTTTGTAATAAGAGAAAAACAATAAGAACTTGGAGGGTTTTTGAGCATCCGGTTAGTGAAGATTTTTTACCTTTGGACAGTGCTGCGTTTGCTGTAGGCCCTCTACCCTTAATATTTTTGTAAAGCTATTTCCCACCTGATTTTCAGCTCAATAAAGCTCAGTGTTGTCCTGTTTCTCTCTGACTTATGAAATAAAAAACATATTATCAGAAATACTTGAACCATTCCTTCAAGGAATCTGGACAAACCAATAAAACAAGTCAAATATATCTTTCATTTCTACTTATACTCTACTGCTTAACAGGTCACTGTATGAAACATCTGCTTTATTCATGTGATTCTGCACTAAAATGTTGTATTATTACTCACATTCGCAGTGATTTTGAGATGCTACCACCTCTTTATGTTTTCAATATTCTTAGAATAGACATCATAGAACTAAACACTCTGTTTCATACGGATCACTGTATGAAACATCTGCTTTATTCATGTGATTCTGCACTAAAATGTTGTATTATTACTCACATTCGCAGTGATTTTGAGATGCTACCACCTCTTTATGTGTTCAATATTCTTACAATAGAAATCATAAAACTAAACACATGCAGGGAGATCCTACCATGCCCACTGCATCCTGGTCAAATGGATTCCACTCGACATTGTCTGGAAAATGTGCTAGAACTTTGGATTTAAAGGTTCTCCGCAATGGACTCTGCTCAAAATTCTCACCTGGAAGTAAAAAACAAACAGAGGAGAGAGCAAAAAAAACAAACAAAAGAGAGAGACAGTTAGCACAGTTTCAGGTCAAGATACAAGAGCAAAAATAATGGTCTGAAAAGAAAAAAAGTTTAAAATGCCAGGCACAGCCTCGGAGGAAAAAAAGCAAGTCAGCATGTTTGTTTGAAGAGGAAGATTGTATTGCGTCATATAAAGCTGTCATGTGCACTTTATTTTAGACAGCGAGCTTAATAACAAATCCAAACAAGCAGCTTCACTCCAAGATTTGGTCAGTTATCAAGAAGGAAATCTGTCCAACTTTTGCGCGGTAGTGCTTCCTGACAGCTTTAATGGCAATACAAAGAAACACACAAAATTAATTGATCATTCAGAGGAAGCGTAAATCGAGTTGATTTGAACCCAGAGTAAGGCAGAAGTGATGCACACACCAAGGCAGCACTGAAAAGTCATTCAGAGTGAAGGGGGGAGAGTAAACATTGACCAAGCAATGCCAGCGCAGCCGCAGGCAGCACTTGATTCATGTGTGTGTGTGAGAGAAAGAAACAGAAGCGGTGATTGTCAAACATCAGCTCATTGTTGAGCCGCTGCCAGGGGAGGGGGAGAGGCAGACAGAAACCAGGAGGGGAGAAATCAGAGTGCTCGACAGAAACAGAAAGGGCGGGTCCCCACACCTGTGCCGAAAATAACTGTGAAAACTGAGAATATAAAGTAACAAAAGAGAGCTGGAATGAAAAAATAAGGCAAGGTGTGCTAGGTTAAAGGCTGGAGGGTTAAAGCTGAGCTCAGGTTAAGAGGGGGAGGAGTGTGTGTGGTCGGTGGGTTACCTTCTTTTGCCAAATTTCCTCTGGCCCCATCTCTGAATTTAGTAGCTTCTATATACTGGCATAAAGCTACACAACAAATAAAACAAAAATAGAATTAAAAGCCTGGTTCAAGGTGGGCAGCGCATCACTTCTCAGTGCAAAAAACATCCTGACAGCTCTGCTCTGAGAACAAGCTGCACACAGGAAATGACCATATCAGGAGGGTATGCTAATTCAAGCCAGCTGCAGAAGTAAAGATGATACAATGATCAGGTCTGTCTGTTGGTTTTGGTTTCCTCTTCTTCCAATGATCATGCAAATCCATTCACCGTCTGCATGGATTACATTCTCTTCACACAGAGAGTGTTCGGCCATGCCAGCAGTGCTGTGAAGCTGTACTTCGGCAAAGTGATGCTTGGAGATAAATGCTAATATTAACAAGCTAACATGCTAATAACTACAATGCAGAGAGAAGGGAAAAAGTCCTGTTTACTAAGTTCACTGTGTTGTTTCAGCATGTTGGCATGCAAACATTTGAGTAGTGGCAGCAAATACAGCTGTGGCTGATGGGAATGTGGTTGGTATCGGAGGTCTTCAGCCTTTAGACAGTTTATCTTTTTAAAGGTGGGGTAGGCAAGATTCTGTTAAAGAAGCATCTTTTTTTGTGGTGTATATATAAAAAAAGCTTTTAATATCAGCCAATAGCTATGAGTTATTGATGACTTTTGGTAATATAACGATATCGCTGTGTTTTGTTATGTCTGTGTAGTCAACATTTTAAAATTGTCACTTTATGCTAGTTGTAGAAGTCCTTCAAACATTGTGTTTAATGGTAGTCTGTTGTCATCTGCAGTAGCACCAATGCTTTTTACTTTCACGTTGACTGGGCCCCATTTGTAGTTATCTTAAGTATTTATCTGCATTATATCTGAATTTAATTGGAACGATATGAGCGAGCAGGAGCGTCTGTTTGTGGGCGGGGCTTGCTGGAGAAGAGAGGGAGGGGAGAGGAGGAGCTGAGGGGAAAACTGGTTGAAAGGGGTAGAGTTTACATTCAAGATTTCTCCCAAAAACTGGCACTTCCTCAGATCCTGCCTACCCCACCTTTAATGGAAGTCAATAAAAGTCAAAGCATCATCAAAGTTTGTGCATATTATCACCTTTGACATGTAACAGTCTTTTTGTAGAAGTGAACACAGAAGCTTGCACTTAAACCTATAGACACTCTGTTGTTTAGAAACACTCAAAACGTATGACCAAAGCTTCAAAATAAAAGTAGAGTGCCACAGATTAGAGGAGTTTGAGGTTATCAAGAAACCGACACATTTAATGGACATATGTAGAGTTTTACGTACAAAGAACAAGAAAACCAAAACTTCTGCACAGTCACACAATCTGACATTCCCATTGATAATTTAAGAACCTCTCAGTGTTGTGAATTGTTCAATGTGTGTATCCGGTCATTTCACAGTCACGGGGCTGACAGTATCAGTGACTGCTCTTGTACTGCAGACAGCCTGGCCCTGGAGCACAGAAAGGTTATCTAACATTTGACATAAAAAGACCCCTGTTATGTAGCTGGGCAGGGATTTTTTTTTCTGCATGTGGCCTCTGAGAAAGAAAAGATCCACTCGCATAATAACATGATTTCCTTGGTCTTGAAGGCAATAGCTGAGAATTTTACATGAGATCTTACATAATGAATCTGACTTTATGAGGGTAAAAAAAAAACAGATTAAAGTTGCATTAATGAACCTTTATCCCTTAAGTAAATGCCCAGTATTATCCGATTATCCTGTATTAACACAACATTGATTTAAGGGAGGTGTTGAGTGGAGCTACAAACATAGCTTTGATTTTTGACTTTTAGAAATAAACCCTGGTTAAGGAAAAAAAACTCATGTCTAAGTGGATTGATGAGTTATTCAGTTACTGCCCAAAGTGAAGAAATAAGACCGAACAAACAAATATTAAGGGGAATAAAAATCAGATCAGGTCAGAAAGTGAGATTACTTATCAACTTTTCATTGTTTACATATAAAGACTATGAAAGTTAAGTTTGTTTAGAGAGAACGAAACCAACCACTGCTGATTGAGAGGTTTTATCATGTAGGTCACGTTCCAAAACACAAGTGAAAACAGACGTGATAATGTGACCGAGGAGGTTTGCAAACACATTTAGGACAAAGTCAAGTGTTGAAATGACTCAACAAACATCTGGACGCATCCGGTGTTAGGAGGAGATGTGTTGTTTTACTTCACCAAAACAGTTTCATTATTTCTGGTTTTCTGCAAAAGCATTGCCACTTTATGTATCGAGGTGACGGAAAGGATACATTTACATAAATCACAGTAAGGTCATGGCACCATCGCAGAAAACTCTGTTGATTGTGAAAATCACAGGATCATTTTAAAGAGAAGGAAACTGAGTGAGCACAAATCATCTTGTCTGTGATACTAATAAGGGAAGCAAAACAGAATGTGTTTCCAAGACCGAGGAAAATGAAAATAGCTGAGTCTGAGACCGCAGTGCTGATAGTGTACTTTAGTTTTTCACACAGGACAACAGACTGTTCAAGTGCAGTGTGCAGACAGAGCCCAGGTGTTCCTTTCAAGCCCCATCATCACCTGATAATTAGCACTGATGGGAAGTCGCCCATGACTAGAGAAACTCACAAACTCTACAGCTTTAAAGGGATACTCTGGCGTAAAATTAATTCAGGGTCAAACACACCATAACACCAAGTTAGACGCCCCCTCAAGAAATGAATGTTGCCGACTGCTTGCTTCTCTAGTTAAACTAACTTAAGTAACGATCACGTGATAGCAATACACAGCAGTCTGAGGAGCCACAGGCTCAACCAAAACGCCACACTATAGCCACAAATAATGCTCAGAACAGCACCTAACTTCATCAACAGTACATAGAGGGTCCCAGCCATAGCACTAGCCACCAAACATCTTTTTAACTTTGCCTAATTTCTTTAGCAAAGAGACCAAACACAACTCACCTACTCTCTTCCAGCAGCTGCCTGTTTGTACGGAGACCTCGGGCGAGTCTATCAACTGCAGCAGGGTGACACAGCTCAAGGAAGAACATTTATGATCATTACTTTCTCATTACCTTAAAGTAATAATCACCATATTAATCATTTTGCACTGCAGACGTGGTAGTTCTTCTGCCTTAGCATCTCAGACTGATTGCATTTCCATGAAGAAATTATCATAAATGTTCTTCCTTGAGCTGCGAAACTCCGCTGCGGTAATGGACTCACCCGGAGGTCTCTGTACAAACAAGCGGCTGCTGGAAGAGAGTAGGTGAGTTGTGTTTGGTCTCTTTGCTAAAGAAATCAGGCAAAGTTAAAAAGTTGTTTGGTGGCTAGTACTATGGCTGGGACCCTATATGTACTGTTGATGAAGTTAGGTGCTGCTATGAGCATTATTTGTGGCTTTTTGGTCGAGGTTTGCATGTGAAGACATAGACCGCTGTGTATTGCTATGGTGCGGTCGTTGCTGAAGTTGGTATAACTAGAGAAGCAAACAGTCGGCAACATTCATCTCTCGGCGGGGTGTCTGACTCTGTGTTACAGTGTGTTTGATCCTTACTTAATTTTACACTGGAATATCCCTTTAACATTTCCCGGATGACTTCTCTAACAAACAGACCATGATGATGACGCCATAGAGAGCGGACCAGATGCAGTGAGTGGAGAGCGTCACGTAGCTCTAACTCCTTGTCTTTTTCTCTCATCCTTCGAGCCAAGGACCACCCACAGTCATGTACCCCTCCTGTGCTCACACACACTCACACCTACCTACAGTACAGTAACACAGCCCAACAGGGCGCCACGCATAAAGGGATGTTCCTCTGTGACAAGAAAAGCAACAATCAAACGTGACTGGACTTGACTGCTGGCAGCAGAATGTGCTGAAGCCACTGCTGACACTTGGAAATAGCTCAGCAGCAAAAACATCAACACTTCTTCACCCAAAGGACCTGGCACTGACATGAGCCTGATAGCTCACTCCCAACCTCAACTTCAGCCTGCACCGCGTGTATTCCCAACAGATAAGATCAAAATTCACAAATAGTTTCTCTGACTTGTTTTTTTTTTAAAATCTTGGCACTTCTCAAAGTGTGGGAAAGTTTTATCGTTTAGTTTGGCGGGATCTGGCGTGCAAACATCACCTTCTTCTTTATCGAAATCAGTGCAGAATTCTTATCATAGTCTAGCAGCCAAAATAAACCAACATCCTGTTTGTTCGTTAGCTTTAGGAATAAAACTTTTATAGTATCAGTATTAAAAGTTACAGATTTTTCCCCTATCAGATAAAATGACTGTCATTTAGCAGGTGACATAAAGTTTTATTCCAGTTTGAACTCTTTATCCATCACATTTTGTTCATCACTCTAAAAAGCGACATCAACAGATATGACAGTCAGCTCCTACAGTGACTGAGACGTGACTGCGTTGTCAGAGTTTTGCTGAGGCAGCTCTCAGACTAAAATTTAAATTAATGAATTATTTTGACTGTGGAGAAAAAAACTAACTTTCCCCAAGCAAACCCAAACAATGGAGACCAACTGCTTCACCATATCTTATGTTACAACCAGGTATTTGTTACAAAGACTGCTCTCACTGCTTATTCCTTTACTATCAAAACAGCTGAGATCCTTTTGTTATATGAGGAGCAGCACAGGTGTTATTACATAACCACACCTGTGCTGCATTTGGGGTTCTCAGTAAATCATGCACCTGCTCCTACAATTTCTGGGCAACCTGAGCAATGTGGCACGAAATCTAAAAACTCCACCTTGATAAACTCACAGATATCCTATTTCTACCCCTACTTTTATGAATTTACAATATAATGTGTTAAATTTTCTGCTTTCAAGCTTTGTATATCACTGATGTCTGCAGATAGCATGAATAAGTACCAAAAAGGAACTGTACAGAGTCGGTTGTGACTTCAATCATGAACCTGATGATGAGAAAAGAGGTCAACAGAAATTACAAACATGAACCGCACCAATCAACGCCACATCTTCAGCTTACAGGAAGCTGCAGACGTCAAATCTTTAAAGTTAGCACCGCTTTGAGGAAACGTTACTGCTGAGAAAATCAGTTCAAAAAACATCTGTTAGCAGCCCGGGGATTGGACGTCTGAGAAACTTACTCTGACTTTAACACAAGAATGTGCAGGTTTAATTACTCTGCAGCCATGATGGTGAAGAATGTTAACTTTGACCAGCTGCTGACTTCAAACCATCACTAAAGTCCTTCTTCCCCTTGGACCCTGAAGACTAAAGTGAAATGACAAACACTTGTAGTCATTTTAGTGAGTCATGAGCTTCAATTCAGATGAATGTGCACATTTGAAGGTGTAAGACAGAATGTAAATATAACTATTCATGCTTATATGTCACTATTCATCATAGTCTTCCCCATTTTACCACAATTACACATTTAGTTTTCAAATTAATTGTGTTCTGGTTGATGTATCTAAACACTACAATACCCATAAGCCCATTCCTTGATTGCAATGCCAAAGGAGTGACTCAGAAACCTGACGTTACATAATTGATAGGCATCACTTTGTCGCCACTCTGTAAGCACTGATAATGATAAAGAAGACTAGAACAGAATTTTTGCATCTTGGGAATTTTAGTGGTTAGCCAGATATCTGTCACAGTTTATCACCTCATGTACTGGTGATTCAATCTGAACATTTTCATGCTGATAAATGCTTTAGTTTGCTGCTTTTGTGAGTCATGAATCATTGTTAACAGGGAAAATAAATGCAACTTTTACCCCTCGAACATAAAGCAGAAAAATGTTTTTCCTGTGAATTTAAGATACACTTTGCCCCGAGGTCTTAAAGCACTGTGATTAATCCTCACACTGCATCTTAACTTTTCATTCAGACTCATTTTCAAGCCAATTTTTAAACCCCAACCTTTCACAAGCCATAAATACACAACTGAATGCAAATATGAAAGCTCACATTGTGCATTTAAAGCCAGCTTTCATGTCGAGCCATTCATGCTCATTTGTTTGCTGAGTAAGGACGGGGGGAAGAGAGGCTGCCTGGGAATTTCAAAAGGATATTTTGCATTTGAATAAGTGGAGCCTGTGTGTGCAAGTGTACTTGTCTCTCAGCTCCCTGTGTTTCCAGTGTAGTCAGTGAGCTGCAGGGTCATACATATGCTGATCAGGTTCGCACTGGGCTGCTGAACACAGGGCCGACAGAAAAGTTCAGGTTGTTCTCTTTGTAATTCACTGTATATTAGCATTATTAGATCTGCACCTTGTTGAAAATGGGGGACACACTGTGGATCTGAATGAGAATAAGATTTGGTTCATGACAAAGTAACGGACAATAGCAGAGAGATTGTTGACGTAGTTTTAGGCACGGCTGACCTATTTAATATCAAATATTACGATCCAAGTGTTTATAATTACTCTACTTTGTTCACTAATCTGTTTAATAATTACAATAACTCGTGGGGGAGGAGAGCCCCTTAGTAATCATTCTTACTATTTACTGACTGTACCAAGCCATTGTTTCACGATACTGCTTGTCTACAAGGTGTAAACCTGATCTTTAATAAGAGCTTTAGAGGCATTTGTTTAGAATTTTGTCTTTTGCCTCTTTTCTCATTAATTCAGTTATCGTAGGGTCTAAAAGTGTAAATGTTAGATGTGTGGTTTACCTCTGAGCCCTAACTATTTTTTTAATGGTCACATTTTTAAGAGAAAAGCAACTCATTAATAATCACGGTGACAGAAAAACAGCCTTCTTTCAACTGAACACTAAATAATTCATAATTGTTCAGTTATTTCTTAAACCCAGGGTGGCATCTCCAAAATTCTCTTTTCTATGTGGTCCAAAGGCAGTCATTGCCCAAATATGGGCGTGACAATGACCCAAACTGATGATTAATCACCGAAATACTTGGAGATGGGTCTTTTTGATGATTAATGATTCTACATTTTTCAAACTCTGAAGGCTGGAGCTGACTTCACCTCTTTATTATAAAACTTGGCTTATCCAAATTAGACGACCTACCAGGACTCCAAGTATTTGCATTTGTGGCCAGAAACCTAACACACACACACACACAGACACAAACACACACACACATAAGTGATAGCTGAAACTCCACTTTGACACTAGTAACACCGAGACACTTTGAGGTTATAGATTCAAAGATAATCTTTCACGCTGGAAATCCCGCACCATTTCTTTTCAACAAGCTCAGTTCTTAAAGTGAACGGGGCAATCCCCTACACCTCCTCTACAGTAAACAGCAACAACATGCAGTAAAGTGGGACATCTGCAGAGACCACAGAGACCACTTTCACTTTCAAACGGATACAAAGCTGTCAAATCTAGGGGGCTGTAAAATAACACTATGACCAACCTTTCTTTCTTTTCATTAGAGGTGTGGGTATTATGGCAATTGTCATTCTGCCTTCAATGGCAAGTCTTTTTTTTTTACTCTGGGTTTGTCTTCCTGTAACACTACTCACATATTGCTTCCTGGAGGTATTTTTTTTTACACTTTTTTATGTAGGTTGCATATTGACTTCCTGACTTACAAACATTTCAATATAAACAGCATTTGGTCCAAATTAAATAATATGGATCAAACATAGGAGTTTTCTCCCTCACCATTAATGTATTGTCTGACACTGCTTTCAAATTCTCAATCTCTTCAGTTTGAAAAGACAGATGAAAAAAGGTGCTTACTGTTGCAATCATATTTGTGTGAAGATGAAGGTCAGGGTCAGGACTGGTCAGAGCTCTGCATGAATTCTTGAATTATACTCAATTCAGTAATAACCCACTAAATTTGAACGTGTCAACAGGAACTTGGTTTGTGGAAGTACAAACAGGAAGCAGAGGGGCTGCGTTTTTAGAAATTTGTTGTTTTTTTCTTTCTTGGTTGAATGTGCCTCATGAAGCGTGTAACTTTCTCTCAGCTGTACAGTCCTCTCACCAGCTGCTGAGTCATGATAAATCAGACAGAGGTTTCACAGAAAACAGACTGGAGTTCCTCCCTGTGAATCACTGTGTTGTGAAGAGAAGTTATAAAAAAAACAAGACTCCTAAAAACATGGAGCACTAATCTGCTCAACAAAACTTCTTTATATTAAGTAACAGACACACAACAGGTTAGCTTGTGGGCTTGCTTGTTCATGTTTCAATATACTTACTACTGCCACTGCTGCTATGTTGAATTCTACCTCGATATTTCATATGAACGTATTTAAATATATATATTATTCTTAATATTTATCTCCCTTTCCTATTCTTGTATATAGTTTTCATTGCACTGTTTGCACTGCACTAGAGGATTTTTATCTTGTATATAGTCTGTACCGATTCTTTTTTTTCTTACAACAACTATTTTTGTACTTTTAATTCTGTCTCTGTTTTCTTTTTTATCTATTGCTCTGTAAATGGAGAAGCTCTGTAATCTCGTTGTACTTTCAGTATGATGACAATAAAGAGCATCCTAAATCTGATTATGTTAGCAGGTTTGTGCTTGACAGAGGCGAATTAACCATCAAAGGAAATATCAAATGATTCAGATTGACGTGCGATACACCTGTTTTTCTGTGAATTTAGAGGGAAATACTGCATAAATTTCAACCATTCATTCACTTTAACAGTCAGGGTTTTCCCAAAGATATGAATCAGCAGGGTTTTTACTTTGTGATACTTTGACATTTAGGTGAAGATAATAAAACAATTAAGGTTAGGGCTGTCTTTGCTCATATGTCATCAAAGGGACACAAAAGCCCCCTTTTGTGCAGGAAAAAAAATCCCCCATGAAGCTTTCTGTACTCTGCCTTTACATGGTGTATCAACACTGACTCAAATAGCCTCTTTTTATTGCTATTTTTCTAAGCATTACAGTCTTGTATGAACAAAAGAAGCCTTATTAGCAAATGGAGCGTCACCCTTAAACAGACGGAGGGACGTTTGGTTTCACTGGCTCTGTAGTTTCACTAGCATCATGCCTCGGTTTCAACTCCTGATACTGGCTCAGAGACAGAGTGATTTTATCCACCTCGGCAACTTTTACATTGATAGGGAGGCGAAACAGAGACATATAACAATCACGTCTTGAACAGTGTGTTCAGCTACGACTACTAATCAAGTTAAACTATATTACTTAAAAATGCCAGGAACTCCTCTGAAAACTAAATATACAATTAACAAAAACTTGCAGTCACTCTAGATGAGAGCATGATACCATTGTGACATTAGAAAAAACACTATAATGATCAATAACAAATGCAATCCAAATCTGTTTGAGTACTGTGTCATTTTTGTTAGATTATTTCAACATAGCTTCTCCTGAATCCCAAACAGCATAATACCTGAGCAATCATGCCGACTAATCTCTTAGTCACCACATTATTGACACCATCAAATTAGGGTGGAGCTGTTAGCTGACCCAGAGCTGGGGCTTCATCTGATTAGCCAGATGATGTGAGTGCATGGCCCATGTATCCAGGGCTCCATTTGAAGGTCATATATTGTGAATACATAGAATATGTATACATTGTACTGTAAGCAGACATTTACAGAGCGTTCACATAACATGTTTACATCATAATAAACAAAAATATATATAATGTAATGATACATAAACAAGGTGTGACCTGAAATGATTTTCTTTTTCCTGTACCCAAGGGTATAACCTACTAGTTCGGCTCTAGTTTTGTTATATGGTGTACTTGTAGATTTATAAATCCTCTGACTGAGTGTTGGTCCAAGTTTTGGCTAAATAAACAACACTACTTTGTGTAAGAAATAATAAAAATCACATGAGAATTGTGAGAGAAATATTGATACATTTTGGGCCCAAACAAAATGGATGTGACCAAAAAGATCTTTTTTTTAGAGATGCAATCTGCAGACATGGTGACACACACTGTCACATGCCTCCCCTCAGTCCTCATAGCGATTAACCACACACAGTGGCTAATGTCCTCATTTCAACATGCTTTTGTTCATGTTAGGTTAGGTTTTACATTTAAATCTGTAGTTTAGATCCAGGGTCTTGACAATTTCCGCACTGATTGCACCATGTATGGGTGTGTCCTGTTCTTACATTAATTTTATATATATATAATATATTGGTAAATAAAACAAGGTGTGACCTGAAATTATTTTCCTTTATCACCTACTAGTTCGGCTCAAGTTTTGTTATATGGTGTAATCGTAGATTTACAAAATGGATGTGACCAAAAAGACATCGTATCTTATGCCTCCCCTCAGTCCCCATAGCGATTAAACACACACAGTGGCAAATGTCCCTTTTTAACATATTTTTGTTCATGTTAGGTTAGGTTTCACATTTAAATCTGTAGTTTACATCCAGGGTTTGACAATTTCTGTATAGGTGTGTCTTATTCTTACATTAATCTCACATTCATGATAATTAAAAATCTTCAATTGATCATGGGTTGCAGTGTAAAAAATAAACAGACACTGTTGCCATGCAAAAAATTCCCCATGGTTCATGCATAGAGCCCAGTGACTACCTAGGGACCTCATGGTCACTATTTCCCATGCAGATACAAATGCAGATCCACGATTAGGAGGGTACCATTTTAAACAGAAAAATGTATATTCAACATTTATGTAGGATCCAGGTGTGTCTCAGCCTATTGTCCTCTCTCACTGGACAATTAAGTTATTTATATAACAGCTGTGATGGGAAGGGTGTGCCCTCTAAAGAGGTTACTTGACGAGGATGTCTGCAAGTACAACGTGTATCTAGGATGTGAGGGGTCCATGATGGTACATGCTAACCCCACGTTAATCCACCCATGTGTGTTTCTACCTGGTCTCCTCTGGTAATAATAGCAGTGACCGCTGAGAGCCTCTATGACAACATCTCTAGATCTCTATCACCAGCACCTGAATCACTGTCGCTCACAATACATTATTACAACAGCAGCGCAATACCAGCACCAAATCATCCTGGTAAATATAAGTATATAAAAGATGAGAGGCGAATTGAAATTCATGTCAGTGTTTTAAAGAGACACAGCGGGTCAGTAATCCCCTCGCTCTCCCAGAACATTTCACATAAACAGGCGGAGAGATGAGGAGCTAGGCCTGACGTTATGTTCGCTGTTTGTCCGTCTTTCATTTTATATTCTCTAAACGACAGCGAATAAAAGCTGACAGTACACGACAGGTTATTTAAAACACAATAAAAGCACAATAATAACCGTATGTTATAACACCTCTTCCCATCCCTCCTTGTTTGTCTCAGCATCAGCCCGACATTTACCCCGACGGCTAATGTGCTTACCGGACAGTTCGTCGGGTTCCAGCCCGCTTTCGGTGTCGAGTCCGCAGATCACAAAATAATCTGCGAACCGGCAAGAACCGGAGCTGAAGCCGGTGGTCATTTTGAGACTGGTCCGGTGGCACCCTTTTCCCTTCGGCTGGGAGCATATTAAAGGAACCCGGAGGAGTGATTTCTCTCTGCCATCTCGGATGATACGTTTACTGCGAAGCTCGAAACTGTATCGATACCAAGCTAACAGCAACGGCCGGGACACATCCGGTTGAGACCCTTCACAATAAAAGCAGCAAATACATTTTATTTGAGCAACACTGTTCAGACAAAAAAAAAAAATCAATAAATAAATAAATATATAAATAAATAAAAATAAAACAATGGGTTAAACAAACACGCTTCCTCATCAAAATGACATCAATGTCGTATTAATTTTCTTATATTATTGATGTTAAAGAAAAGACAATAGACCCGTGCCAAAAATAGAAAAATCGGAAAGAGTTGCATTTGAAAATATCTAAATCCGTGTCAAGGCCAATCGAGCCGAAATTAAATGAGATAAATAAATAAAAAGGGTAAATAAATGAGGTCACGTTGTATGACATTGGAGTTTCAAGATTATAATGAGCACTGTTATGGCAGCTAATAATCCTCTTGTCTTGATATAAAATATGTAACATTAAATTGGCGTTTCTCACTTTTTTACAATACCAAGACCAGAAAGAAAAAAAAATATGAATGTAGTTTATTTACCCCTAGAGTAGGAGAAACAAGTACTGCGTTCAAGTATTTTAATATGAAGGCACTTATTATGAAAGGACGCTAGGTCTACTTCCGAGTGTTCTTGCTTCTTTCAGCTTTACCAGCATCCATAAAAATCAGAGCCTTGCAGTCGAAATGCATTGTGGTCCATCCACAGCTGTGATGATCTATATCTAGTACCTTGAGTATCACCAGAAATTGACTTAACATGTATGTTTTTCTTTTTAAATTTAGAATCTCTCAGATATATTTATGTCTTTTAATGATTTGGACACCTGATTTAGAGACCAAGTACTTGATGTTCCCTATTTCTGAGCATATAGAACAGCATACTATGAAGCCATGCACATAATAGTTTGTTAGAATTAATGGGCAAAAGTCAAGTTATCCTCAACAGTACTGTATGATTCAAAACAGGTGTGTTACTATGTCACCACCTGGTGGTACTTGTTCCATGTTAAAATCAATGCCGGTCACTTTGGTCCTAAGACCCTCGATATGTCATGTCTATACATACATTTAGAATAATCTGTATAAATGCACTTAGATAACATTTAAGCCTCACATGTTAACATTTCACTGATTGTTCTCCTTACAAAATGTCGTTTTTCATTACACAATTGTAATCAAAGTTTGAATACACTTACACTTATGCACTCGTCACTTTAACAAGCTGTACTGTAGCAAATGGCACTTTAAACACCTTTAGCACATGACACATGTTTATCAGTATGTACTGTTCCCATTTTTAAAAATAAATAATTAAAAAAATAAATAAATAAATACCTTTGAGTTTGCGTTCACCATTTATAAACAATTCGGAATTTTAACTCTGCAAAAGGCTTTTGCAGGGTCGACAGTCTGAAACCACACATGCTCTCTTAAAGAAAACTTGAAAAACTCAGTCATATTCTTTCAAGATAACTTTAATGATTCAATAAATATTTTAGAAAATGATTAGATAGGACAGACACTTTCATTCTATAACAATTTACGCTGCTATCCATCACCGCTCAGTATAAAATAATACTGCTTTGTGAAATGTTTACAGAGGGTTACACAAGTTACATTGAAAAGAGAAATGGGAAAACACAGCTAGTCAAGTCAAGTCTTAGTTTTTGATCAGTATGAGCTCAAGAATAGGTTTTAGTTTAAATGTTTGAAAAGATAAAGGTGGGAATCAATAACCTCTTTTTTATACCTTGGCAGATTTTACATCACCAAGAACATGGAGAAAAAAAGTATCCTCTAAATAAATTCAATTCAAAGAAGTCTTTAGCATTGATCTTTTACTGAATATGCTCTCCATGTCCTGGACAACAATTAAAAGTTGTCTTACAAACCAATTTTAAAACAAGAGTGACAGAGTCATGTGCTGCAACAAATTTGAGAGGTGAAAACAATCAGACTTAAGCATTCACAGTATTAGCAAAGCATTTACACAGATGCCTTTGTGGCTATTTCGAATGTATATCTGAAATTAATCTTGCAGTATACAGTAAATCTGTTGGATAGTAAGACACTGGAGTATAAACAGGAAATCTTAGAATGTAAAAAACCATCTGTCCATCGTAATTGAATGATTTTAAGAGATAACAGAAAAAATCAGTTGAATAAGTTACTCACAAGTACATGAACTGTATCAAGTTTCCTAGTGACCGTGTATGAGGTTGTAAAACAGCAGCTGAAGACTTTGTTAAGTACACAGGCAAAAAAAACATCTTAATGAAAAGAAAAATGTAAAAAATTTATCACACAGAACAAAGTTAGGTTTTTTAAAACAATCTAAAAAGCACAAAATGAGACATAGCATTAGGCATCTTAGTACATTTCTTCAGGTGGAGACTAGAAGCAGAAAAAAATCTCAGTAAGGCTTAGGTAACCTGTCCATCTGCAGTATTATTGAGGGCCATGTTTATCTTCATAGATAGGAATAATAACTCCAGTTCTTAACTTGAAGAAAAAAAAAAAAAGACATTAGACACAAACAATCTGATAACACACCAGAAAGTGCCTAAAAATCAACATTTGCAAAACTTTCAGAGACATCTCACCCTGTAATTATCTTAACACTAAAACCATTTTCTATTTGCTGTTTGGTTTTTCTGGGTGGTATGAATCTGACCATACAAACACGTCTGCCTTGTTGACATAATATATGCTCCCTTCTTCATAACATACATCAGAAATGCGCAACCTGCAGCTAAGACGTCCTGTTAAGAAATACTGCATGAGTTAAGTCTGTTTTTTTTTTTTCTCCAAGAGTTGCAGTAGCAGGGAAGGAGCTGCTACGCTACTGCTATGAGCAGAGACTGGTGAATAAATCAAGAGCTTGTGTGGCAGTGGATCCAGGCACCTCTCAAAGAATAATGTGGAAATCCCACACATCAACACTGAGGCAATTACAAAGATTGGTAGTAAAATATTTCTTTTCTGCTGCTCCATTCTTTCATCACACTGCAAGTGTTTGCAGAGGCAGGCACCAGCAGTTTCCACAGGTCTGTGATTAAGATCCACTTTAACATTAGAGTGACAGTTATTGCTGTGCTGGTACACTTCATTAGTTGCAAATTGACGCCAACATTTTGAAACAAGTATTTAAAAAGGAGTTAAACTTAAAGGTGCTACATACAGGATTGTTATTGATAATCCACTGTCGAGGCATATGAAGTAGTCAGATGTTTTCCAGTGATTAAATTTCGGTCTCAACGAGATACTGTTGTACAATATTGCCCAATGAAAACTGGGCAATATTGTACAACATTTTTAGAATAATATATAGAATCATATTTAACATCCTACAAGTAGCACCTTTATTTTTCTGACAAGATTAACATGAAAATGAGTAAAGCTTAAAAAAAAAAAGGAAGTCTGTTTTTACAAGATGTGCCAAATTCACAGAATCAATCAAAAAAAATAAAATAAGAATAAATCACAGAAAACAACAATGATAAAAAAAAAAGAATCTTGTGCAAGCAGCGGCCATTTTACACGGTACTTCACTTCAGGAACGACCCACCACTGCATGCATTTCGTGGTCAATGAGTGCTTGTGCCAGCAGTCAGACTCTGAGCTATATTAACTTGAGTGACAACTGCACGTTCCTGAGCTGAGGGGACAGGGACGTCGGGATGAGCCAGCAGATGAGGTGCTGAAGTGTTACTCTCTACTCTAATTTCTTCTGCAGATTTTTCTGGAAGCAGACTGGCAAGATGGAGAGCACGGCAAGGATGCCGAGTATAGCCAGAGAGTTCCAGGAGACGGCCTCGCCAGCTGTGGTCAGTTTGTACAGTTGTGTACCTGCGTTGATGGCTACAAAGGATGGCGGTGCCACTCCTGCAAAGGTACCAGTTTGACATCATGAAGACAGTGCATTTTTATATTTACCAAATTAAAATACAAAGGGAGAGACAGTCTTACCGAGAAAGGTCCCGATAAAGAAAACCCCCAAAGGCAAGTTGATGACAGGAGAGGTGATGTTGATGAACCAGTTGGGAAGAAATGGAGTTATTCTCAGGAAGATGATGTAATTGATCAGATGATCTCTGTGTTTGTCAACCTGCCAGCAGAAAGTAAAGAGCACAAGGTTTGATTAGGGATAAGCCCTGGATTTATGGTCCATTAATTATACTAGCACGTGAATTGCCATCTTAACGTGGCTTCTGATTTCAATGTTGTGTATATTTTACACAGTATTCACTCTAGACGTTATAACATTATGATCTTAAGCCTTGTGTAGAAAATAATTACGATTACTGTTTTGCATCAAACAACTTTGTTAGTTCAGGTAATAATAAATATTTGCTCAAATAAGTACTTCAACCTTCTACTTAGGCCAGCTAAATGCAGATAGAGCTGAAGTAATAGCTGGCACACAGTAACAACAAAACAAGTGCATGTTTCAGTGTAGAATAAGTGTTTCTTTTTTTTTAACAGCTGCAAGTTTTTGCCAAAAAACTTGCTGTAAATATATATTGTATATATACTGTAAATAAATAAATCGCTGAAACAATATACCCCCCGTTCACAGTGTAGTCTATTACCTGCTGGGACCATTTCTGTGCTCGCTCTGAGAGGTATTTGTAGACCACAGGTCTACCCACCAGGTATGACAGCATGTAGCAAAATGAAGCACCCAGGCCAGAGCACTGTCAACAGAAAAGTACATGATGGCTAAATGAGAATTAATTTTGATGAGGAAAAGGCAAATCTAATATCAAAGCTGGGCCTTTTATACAATCATTCCACCTGTACTAAAATACTCTCAAGTTGTAATAATGTTGTGGTTTGTTGTAAGACTCTTCAATAAAGAAAATGCCGAGGACAGGATCGTAGGGCCTGTGATTGAACTACTGGTTTGAAGTGGGAGACAAACATTTGCAGAGCCAACACCACTAGTATTAGAACTTCCTTACATGTCTATTACTACAGTGTTATGGTAGCAGGCAATAACAGGAGCTTCAGTTATAGCTGGTGGCAAGTAGTTGTGAAAAATCTAAATCAATTTTAAGGTGGTCTGTAAAAAAAACATTTTAAGAGGCACTGTCCATCTTTCCAGATGCATTTCCTAACTCTCAGGTTTAGAAGTGCCTGCTCGGTGGAAACCACTTCCATGCACAGTTTAACACTATAAGATTTTACATTTGTTTTCAATCATGTGCCACTCTCTCTCCTTACTTACCAAGCAAACCAAGAAAAGAGCTAAAGGAAAAGGGTAGAGGTATCCAGACAGGATGCTGAGGAAAATGGAACCAGGGATTGCAAACGTCTGGAGGCTGACAAAAGCGTCAAGGTAAATGACAGACTGATACATCCTTAATGTAACAGATAACAAAATAATTAAATACATTTCTGTTTGTACGTTAGCCTGCTGGCATTTCACTACAATCTCAGATTTGATACTTGGATTCATTTCTAAAACTAGCTCTGCATACAAATGTCCTTCTTTCCAGCTTTCATACACAGGTCCGCTCAACCGATACATTATTAATAGTTTGAGAATTGAAGGACATTCAGATTTGTCTTGCAGACTCTGGTGTGAACTCCAGACAATGCCCCAGGAATCAAGTTAGGATATTGGCTGATGCTTCTTTTTATTCCAGTTGAATATAACAGAGAAAATGTTTGATTAGTTTAGAGAGGTGGCATCCAGACCACTGGAAGCAGAAGAGGACTCGATAATTAAGATAATTGTTTGAGCATTAGTATCAATATTCTATGCACTCAAATGTATCTGTCAAATATACAAAAGAGTGTGAAGCTACATGAAGACAAGCAGAAGGAGTATGAATCAGCCACTTTCCCTGTGACATCATCATACCATCAACTCACCCACTCGCTTGCTGTCAATCCTCTGCACAATGACCTGTTCTATTTCTAAACAGGCCTAATTGGACATTGCATGTAATTAGAGAGTTGGCTGGAAGGCTGAAATTTTGTCCAGTTCAATTTTTAGGTAATTAGTATTCCTGTACACACTCTGTCTGGGTACTGACTGAATAAATTCAGGGTCTTGGTGCATGTGTGAGAAGGACCCTGCAGACAGCTCTTAGATGAAGAAGACTTATACTTAAGCAACAGCAAATTTCTTCCTAGCTTTTAACTAAAGTTTAGCTTAATTTCCCGAAGAGATTTCTTCGTCAAGGATACAAGACATATGTTGCGAAGTAGGCCACCAGCACTTGGGTGTAATATGTCTCTTTGTACTTGGACAGTACTGTTCCCAAAGCTTTGGCATCGTCCATGTCTTTGGGAATCTTGATTTTTTCCATTTCGTCACTGAAAAAAAAAAAAAGAAAGAAATTAATTATAATCTATGCTCATTTCTGAAACTCTAAACCATTTTGACTATCTTCACTATAGCTTCTGTTTAGATTTAGACAAAGTGACCGCTTTGTGCTGCTTCCGCTGGAAATCAGTACATGAGTGAAAATGACAAGGTTCATGTATGGTCACTGATAAAGTTCCTCATGAACCCTTGGTTAATGATTAGTCCAGTTCTCTTCTGTGTTTAAAATGTAAATAGAGTAGTTTTTCAAAAACACTGCAGGCTGAAATTTCTCTCAGTTGGTCTTGAGTGCTCTTTAAAAATGTCATCAGTTTCAAGAAAAAGTTTCAATTTCTAACTATTTTCTTTATTTCTTTTTACTGCTCCAGGTACTGTTATGTGCATATATCAAACCTTCATGGCTCAAAAAATGCAAAAGCCATTTCAGGAAAATAAGTCTAATTTGAGCTTCTCATGCAACCTCAGGTTTAGAAGTAACCCCTTCTCCATTGTTACGTCTTGGTCTGATCAGGCGCCATTTCTTGACTCAGACTAGTCCAGGCCTCTGTTGCAAGGCTGCTGATTTCACAGTTAGAAAATATCCCCAACTGTGGTGGTACACTGTCATAGCATTTCTGCATGCATCAATATTGCTTAACACTCAGTTCAAATGCAACTTATTTTGAAGGCTATATGATTATAGAATGTGTACAACTATCAATGAATTAATGAGATTACTATAAAAATCTTAAACAAGAAGCAATAGTAGTATTTGTGTAATTACAGATTTCTTGAGGTTTGATCTTCTTGACCCAATCAAGTTTTAAATTCCTTGAAGCAACTTACTCGGGAAGCTCAGGGAAGTTCCTGTAGACCAGGTACATAACTGATGCAGAGCAGGAGAAGATAGCCATCAATATCATGAATGACATGCGTGCCGAGCCACCCGCAGTGTGCTGAACCTCTGTTGAGAAAAACAAGTTTCTTAACACAGTCCATGGAAATTGCTGCTAAACATGCTTTTAGTCGCACTCAAAGCTTCTGCTTTTTAAAGGCAAGTGTTACCTGCATATTTGTTTTACTTCTGGTGGAATAATGAGGGTATCAGTAAATAAAATAAAAGAGTACGATCTACCAGCTTGACCTTCTAATTGTGTAAATTTAATATGATTTAGTACTTAAAAAATGACATTGGTTGCGTTCATTTATTAAGCGTGTTTACAGTGACGACAAAAACAACACACAAGCTGGCTGCTGAGGAGCCATGTGCAATTTTCTCTAAAGTTTTGCATCACCTGTCTAAACCTCATCTGGGAACTATGTCTGCCCCTTTGAGACAGTGAAAGAGAAACGATGTATTTTTCTGACAGACTTTTGGCCTTTTTTGTGTCTGTTATTGTAGCTCATTGTATTTTATTTAAACATTTTTAAATTAAATTTTTACTCTCGTACAATTATGTGACAGCCAAACGAAAAAAAAAAATAGGTGTATAGCACTTAAAAAGTATGAGTATTTGATGTTTAAGGATCAGGATCACATCCTAACACGCAAATGGTGTTTATTTTTCAGAGAGAGGGGGTTTCAGATATTTTGTTTGGTCTGTGGAGCCTTTAGTAGTCCAGGAAGAGAATTTCATAGGGGGCGTACAAACTAAGATTTGCCCATACATTTAATGTGTTCACATGTATGTTACAATAGGAATATATTTAACAGAAACATTTCAATGTGTCATAAGTATCAATAAATCCGTTATAATCATCCACTTGTGCGTTGTCACCACTATTTGTCACTTATCATTGTAGGTTTAACACCTTTTAGCCCATAACATGTACAAATTAAATAGGTAAAACGTCTTTTAGCACCTTTTACTTTTACTTATAGTTCAAGTGTATGAATGAAAACCCAAACACGACACCATTATGGTGGATATATTGCCATAAGCTTTAAAAATGTAAGACTAGCCATAGCCGGCTAATTTTGCATTAACAACAATGAGTTTACAGCTAACATTAGCTCTTAACCTGCTATCCTGACTGACCTCAGAGTAAATGACGCGGTGATGTCGTTATATTGCTCACTCTACCTTTAACCACTATTAAGTCCTAGCTTTCCTCAAACCATTCAGGTTAGCCACCATAGTCAGAACCAACCTTTCGGTACTTGTGAGTCGCTAACATCCCTCTTCACCTCTTCCTGTACTGAGGACAAACCGTCGGTCTCGCGTCTTTCTCTCCGCTTCTTCGCCATTTTTCAAGACTAAACGTTTCAGGTCCGCTCCGCTTTAGTCGGTTATGAGGGTGAGGAACACAAAAACAGTGGACGGGGAGCGGAGTGATACCGGTGTTCGGGTGACAGCCGACTGTTGACACGTTACAAAGGTTGACCTTTTACCTTCAACTAAAAACCCCGTAACCGTCCACAGCGCCACCTGCAGGACAGCTGGATCTCCATAGCAACCGCCATCCCGTTACTGATCGACTCAATCCCGATCACCTGATTTCTTTTGAAGTCATCAACGAGATTAAACAATTTTCCCCTACCTGATTTATATAAGTCTAGCCTCTAACCGATTATTTTTTCATAGAAGTGTTTTATTTAAGTGTAAAAGTCAGAGAAAGAAATGACTATATTTCTTTCCCTTATAAAAGAAAAATATATTGCAGTATAATGGGAAATATCATGCAATATATTCCCATAAATGATATTTAGTAATTATATTTTCTAATATATTGCAATATATTATACCAATATATAAGTATTATATTTTATATGTGTCATTAATATATTATTGCATGTATTTTCAGTCTATAATATATTGGAACATGTATTGGAAAATAACATATTAGAAAATACCGCAACCCGGATAAGTGGAAGATAATGAAAAAAATAAAATAAAATACTGTAATATATTTTAAATAATATATTGGTAAATATATTTTTCTTTCATAAGGGTTATAGTCATTGTCACTGCTTCTGATTTCTGCTGCAGCCTCCAGGGCAGGATTTAGAAAGACTAACAAGTGTTTTATGGTTTGAGTTTATGGTCCGCAGATCCTGGTTGTCCAAGGTGCAGCTATGCGCCTGCCACAATAGGACGTATGTTTTGGTCATGCAAATCCCTCAATGACTATTGGAGACAGATATTGGCATTTGCTTCCCTGCTTGCGCGCAGACTTATACGTTTTAACTGGAATGCAAACTTGGCCTCTTCATTCCTCTGGTGGTTGAAGGATGTTCCATCTTTTCCACCTTTAGAGAAACTGAGATACAAAATGTGTAAAACCCACAGAAACTTCACCCTTACCTGGAGTCCCTTTATAGAATTTGTAGAAGGTTTTCCCTTTCAATGATACATCTGAAGTTGTATTGGATAGTTAGAACCATTTAATAACACACATTAAAAACACTAATTTTCTGAACTTATGAGAAGAGGTCATTGTCTGACTATTTTTGTTTTTGTATTTTTCTGTTTAATTCATTTTTTGTTCAAGAGCCTTGGGGGAGGGGGTCCGTGTTTGGAAGTTGTATGTCTGTTAATGGAAAACTGCAAAATAAAGTCTAAAATAAATAAATAAATGTAAAAAACACTTGTTTGTTTCGACTGATAGCTTAATGAGAGTACATCCACATATTTTCATCGCCATTTTTGTCCTCTGTAAATGATTCACATTTTCCAAAAGCTAGGTTCAGGTTCTGTAGAGCCAGGTCTTCAATGGATGGATTAAGTTTTCTTGTTATCCCTAAAATAAGCTCTGTTTTTCTTTTTTGTCTTTTCATTTTTCTTTCTTCGTCTTATTTATGTTTTGGTTTATTTTTCAACAAGCAAGAGAGAATAAGAGCTACTGTATGAATGAAGTGTAGAATGAGTGTTATGTAAGTGTAATGTCTGTAAGTACATGTCTAAGTTCAGAATGAAAATGGAAAAGATCTCTTTTACCCCATCTTATTTCGACTTACTATCCTTTAGCCTTTGTTTTACTTGTTATCTTTTCTTATTTTACTGATTTTAATGTTTTTTTTTCCTGCTCATTTTTATTATTCCATATTATCATTAATATTACCATCAATATTATATTATTATGATTGTATTATCATTATTAATATCCTCTTTTATACTTACTATCCGTTTCCTGCTTTCTGCCCCCACTTTTCTATTTCATTTCTTCTTCTTACCTATTTTATGTTTTTATTTTGGTCCTCGTGGTCTCATTTTATGTTGTTGTAGGGTTCTTATGAAAAATGAAATTGTCCTTCAATTCGGAGGCCTTGTTTTTCACTGAGCTTTTGTTTTTGTTTGTTTTTATTTTCATGTGCTGATGATCTGTGCTTTGCATCTATTGTCAAAGCACTTTGTAAACTTCTGTTTTTAAAAGTGCTTTATAAATAAAGTTATTATTATTATTATTATTATTATTATTATTATTATTATTATCATAATCATCATCATCATCATCATCATCATCATCATCATCATCATCATTATTATTATTATTATTATTATTATTATTATTATTATTATTATTATTATTATTATTATTATTATTATTATTATTATTATTATTATTATTATTATTATTATTATTAATAATAATAATTTTGTCATGTCGCTGTATTTACATGGGCATTTGCACGTAAGCGGTAGTAAAGTTAAAAAACTACAACTCCCATAGCTTCTCGGTGTTCGCCGGAAGCAAGTGCTGCACAAATTTGGCGCTGATCTATCCGGGTACTTCATTCACTGCTTCCTTTCGCGCCGGGTAACCGGAGAGCTGTGCGTCCATGTGCGCAGTGACTGGGAATTGATAGACCTCTGAAATATTAAAATCCGAGCCGTAAACAGAGTTTTCGTGATGGATCCCGAGGCTTTGGTTGAGGCCCTTCGGGGTACGATGGACCCAAATCTGCGGGAGGCCGCGGAGAGACAGCTGAATGAGGTAAAAGTTGAGATTAGCTCTTAATTGTGATGGAGGTTGTGGCGCGGTCTCGGATCGGGCCTGGGCCGTTCACAACATCAAGATGGTGCGATCATCACGCAGGCTGGGCTACGATGTTGTTACCTTGACAAACAAAACGCCAACTCGAAAACTATAGTTCATTTTACTCCGATAACACAAAGAACACTTTTAAAATGAAGTTTATCACGGTGATTATATTTCGATGACAACCATTAGCCAGTTACCAACGTCAACGTTAGCTTCGTTCCGAGCCAGCTGTGCCGCTCATGCTAACAGGCTAACCCTTCATGCACTGCTGGCTGATCATTGTAAGCTCGTCACAGTCACTCCTGAAACTGTTTCCACCGTTTTTTGGAGCTGACATGATACAATAATATGATGGCCGGTGTGTTAAAGCGGCGACTAAAGCTGTGAAAACGTGGGACATATGCTAGTTAGCGTATTTACCAGCAGGTCTTTGGTTTCTGGCCGTGTTGCTAATCTAAGCGAGCTAACTTGGTGACTTGTTGGATGAAGTGCTGGAGCCTCGATGCTGCTGCTGCTCACGTGTCACTGACAAACCTCGAACTGATGACATTTCACAACTGCGGGGAAAAAAAAAAAACAGAATATTACGGGGAAATTCAGCCTGCTGTTTTCTGAACCCTTGCTTAACATCTTTAGCGGACACATATATGACTATTTCATAACATTTGCTCAAGTCGAGTTCAACGTGAGGAGAGAGCGAGAACGTGAGCTAACGTGAACTGAGCTAGCAGGACCGAGCCTGACTGACAAAAACTTGAGGATTCTCAGCTGCTTTGTTTTGTATAAATGTGTTTTATAATGATTTTTAATGTTGTTTGGAGGCTTTAAGGGAGCCTGTTGAAGGAAATATAACGATTATAAGACATGAAAGCTCATTGACTCTGAATACCAGTTTTCGTAAACCTGTCACTTAGATGGATATTTAAATGTTGAACACTGAAAGCTAGTCCTTTTTTAAAATATGACACAAATTAAAAAGACTTTATTGAGCTTACATTTATGCCACAGTATGTCATATCTATTCTGTGTCTCTGCTGAAGGAAACCCCAGCTTTCTTAATTTTGGCTGCATAAAGGACTTGGGTAGCACTTCACACCCACACATCCTAAGATACAAATGGCTCATAGAGAGGCTAAGATGTTTTTTTAGAGTTGTTAATGCTGTGTACTAAACAAAACCCATATCTAATGGAGGTGGATGTGCTTTCTAAATGCACTGCCCTGCTTAGTCTTTAAAAAATAGGTTTGGTGTTCATGGACGATAGCTGGTATTTTTAGCTGTTTGTTAAAACACCTTTATTTCTTAGGACTACCACCTGTTAATATAAACAACTTTGTTTTATGATATTTGATGATTTGATCAACTTAAATCAATCAGTTCAATAGATGTTATTAATTAAGGCAACAGATTAAGGTATTTTGACATTAACTCGGCTTCTCTTGAACTTTTGAATAAAGTAAACGATTGATACGATGAGTTTAAGGGGAAAATCCTTATTCACATTTAATTTAAAAGGTAAAATTGTTTCCCAAGAGTTGATTTTTTTTTTTTATAAAACACCAATCAACTTGAGTACGAACAGGTGAAATGCACCCTTCTCCTAACAAAATGGTGAGAAAACAGTTTATAACTGTTTTTTTTTTTTTACTGAAATTTTATTTGCATTTTTTAAACCTAACAGAAACAAGACATACAGTCATTAAAAGAAAAATATTAGTAAGAACAAACAAACATAAAACATGGTGTCATTCACAGAGAAGAAAAGGAAATTGTCAATGTAGCCTCTATCAGAGTTGACCATTTAAAAAAAAATTGTGAATAGATTTATATTTGATCAATTTTTTCCACTTTCGGATAACTTTTGTTTCGATGTCTACAAACCGATTAACATTCAGCTGTTTTGAATTCTGATTTGCAGGGTCACACCCAGGTAAACTTCGTGTCCACTCTGCTGCGAGTCACCATGTCTGATCAGCTGGATTTGCCTGTCAGGCAAGCAGGTGTGTGAACCTCGACATGTAAGAATAGTTGTAAACACAGTCAGGTGATTATGTTAGATTAATGTATGTTAACTGTATTTGTTGTTGAATCTGAATGTTCTGTGTTGAGAGAGCAACCAACAAAATAAAAGAAAACAACCCTGGTTACCTACATGAAGTATACCTATAAAGTTAACATTTAGTGTTATTGAGCCCAGTGTCTGATGAATTTAAAAGCTTGGGTTGGATGCAGCATCAGTTGCACCCCTGGGGAAGTTGAATTATTGTTTTTTGGGTGGGGTGGGGGATAACGACACATTTATGATGAGCCTAGTCTGGATGCTTATACACTCTTTGTCATATTTCTAAAAGATTCCATTTTAGTTATATGTGAAGTTAAAATGGTGATGTGATCCACATTTCAGAATGAAATAGACTTGCCAAAAGTATCACGAGTCAGAGTTTCCTTCACAAAATTAAACAATTGCTGGTGAAGCTAGATGAATCCATGACTTTGGGTCTTTTATTCCTTTTTTGTCGCTGTGCTGTGATAGTACTGAGTAGCATCAAAACATGACTAGTCATATGTTAGACTCTTTCAATGGAAATAGGCTGTAAGGTTTTGTTAAAGCCTATCCCTGCAAATGTGAGACAATATTGGCTCAATGCACAGTAGCCACGACCTCTTCAGTCAGTCAGTGGTGTGTGGTTTGATAAAAGTCCTTGAATTAAAAGACTAAATTCTAAATTTCTTGATGAGAAATGTGATGTTAAAAAATTACATAGTTTAAAATGTACCATATGTTATTCCACAGATATTTGACATGTTTATATCTTACTTTGAACTTTTCAAAGTTGAGTGTACAAATCATTTGGTGAAGGGGGAGTAGTAGAGGCTGAATTTGAGGCATCTGACTTCTCAAACTGACAAAGTCTGAAACACAAGGAAGAATGTTTGTATAAATTTGGAATGATGGTACATAGCAACAGTGTTACCACTGATTTTGTTTATTCTTTTTAATGAAATACAGCACTACCAGGTAGAAAGTACTACTTAAGGACAGTGTCGTGAGACAAAGCACATGCCTTTCCTCTCTTCTTACTTACAAGGGCCACATAAGGACACCCTGGCACTTGAACCCAACCACAAATGCATCTGACTCCACTTTTGTCAAATTGTGTTATATGATGTATAGACTAGATATTCCTATGACCCAAATAAAACAGGTCACTTACATAATCATTTAAAAACAGATGATTTAGGGATGACACATGATTCACACACTTTTGTTTTTGTGAGGCTAAAGTTCCGTGCTGAAGTGGAGTGGACACGTGGAGCTGTTTTAAATATAGCTTGTTTTGCTTTAGTCAAATGCTGCTCTGCATAGAGGGTGTCAGTGGTGGGAAAATCAATGTTAAAATCTTCACCAAAGTTGTTACACAAAGCACACAGATGATATCCAAATCATTGCAGGTCCACCTCAAAAATTCATGACTGTACAAGGACATTTAACTGTTGTAAGATGTTCTTCGGTGCGATGGATTGCTTTTCCAGCTGTATGAAAAATATCCGACAGGGTTGAGCAACATAGAGGGAGCAGCTCCTAGAGAGAGACTGCACAGAAGCGGTCTGAATACGATCACACGCTGAGCTGTAACGTCAGTTGTCTTTATTTGTTGTGTTGGCAGGTAGTCAGTCTCTTAGCTATCTGGCCCGGGCTGGAAAGCAGCCAACCTTTAAAAAATGTCACCCTGGTGCTCATGTTTATTTTGTTTGACAGCTATTTAATTTAAAGGAATTACAAAATACTCTTCTTGATATAAGTGATTTTCTTTCTCTCTTTAGACAGTACGATTGATGTTGGCTAGGTTAATATAAAAGGTTAAGGGTATATAAAGTTAATATCGGCAGCATGTTCAGTGTGGGGTTTGTGTTTTGATACTTCTGCTTCCTCAGATTTCTTCTGCCTATCAGATACCAAGAAGGGAAACGATACTTCTTTTGTGGTTGTCGGACCTATACTAAATTCTGTTTTGCCGTGTTATTATTTTGTTTGTGAGAGTTTTCTTTTTTCTCTAAAGAACTCACAAAAAATCTGTACCATATCAATTAATGGCAGTTTGAGCAGAAAAAGTCAACATTAGGCGCACACTGTATGGGTGTTTATATACTTCCTAAATCTCACCAATTTCTGGATTCCTTATTTTTGCAGCAAAAGCCAGCATGTTCATGACTAAAATGTGACAAGGAATTATTTATTGGCTCAGACAGAAAGTTATAAAAAATGATAACACAACAGTCCAAGTCTCAAAAGTTTTTATTCGTCACCTTTAAGACAGATAATGGATTTAACAAACACAAATAGATTGAAAAGCTGTTGTCCTTTTTTTATCAGAAACGGCAGCAACTTTTCCATAAAGCCAAACATAAGTAATAAACTGGTTTATTTCTTGTGTTTTGTATTCATGTTCCTGCGCTGGGGTGTGTTATCTGACTGTGCAGGAAAATCTGTGTTTACTGGCACTATCGAGTTTATAAAACAGTAGTCACTTATTAATCTTGATGGATTTTCTTTCAGTTAGGCAATGCCAAGAAGTGATTTTCAGAATCTGATCGATATGAAAGATTTGCAAGTGGCTTTGCAGTGCTGGGTGATGATGGTATGGTTTGGTGGTTGAGGGAAGGGGGTTTATGCCCTGTCAGCATTGATAGGCCGGATTTTGATTGCCTTGCTAGTGGTGTAGACGGTTGTGTCAGCAGTCTGACGTCAGCCTCCCGGCCCTCACTCCTCTGTTCCCTCAGATGATTCTCCCTGTGAGCCACAGAACTCAGACTGGGGCCCCCTCATTGAGATGTGAGCCCAGCTGTCACCTTGGTGCTACATTCAAAACTATTGAACATCAGATGGAAGAGTTTATTCCAGCAGCTTATACTCTGCTTGGTTCTCCATTTGCACTCCAGTGCCATAAACAGTCAAAGATATAAAAGTAGTCAACGTTATCAGTTTGGATCTCATGGTCAGCTTTCAAAGAGCTCAACATCTCTTATAGGCAGTAAATTTAAAAACAGGAAGGTCTAGTTTTTAGGGACTGTCAAACAAAATAAATGTGATTTAATACAGCAAAAATATTGAACTCTCAAATATGTCAAACTAAGATTAAAGTTTTAGTCTTTTAAATGGATCAGACACACTAAAATGTGACTTTTTTTTTTTTCTTGTGAAGCCAGACACTTTAATTTATAAATTACTTGACTGCACACATGTACACACCATGTATGAGGGAAACTAAAATGTTAGCAGTGCCTTCAATGCTGACTCTTGTCTCCCGCCTTGTTGCCTAGGTGTGATTTACCTTAAGAACATGATAACCCAGCACTGGAGTGATGGAGACGGCTCCGGCACAGAGACACCTGTCAATAACATCCCAGATGAGGACAGGCAGTTCATCCGAGATAACATAGTGGAGGCCATCATCCACTCCCCAGAGCGTATCAGGTAACCATACATTCTGCTGCTTTCTTCATCCGAGTCACTTGTAGGCTGCTGAAGCCAATCTTTAACTGTCCCCTTTAAACCTGACAGGGTTCAGCTGACGACATGTATCCACCACATGATCAAACACGACTACCCGGGCAAGTGGACGACCATCGTTGACAAGATTGGCTTCTACCTGCAGTCAGACAACAGCGCAGGGTGGCTGGGTATCTTGCTCTGCCTTTACCAGCTCGTCAAAAACTATGAGTGAGTCAGTTTTATTGTATATTGTGTTTTTTATTTTGAATGAATTTTGGTTAATATTGGACATGTCATACTAATGTTAACTGTGTTTGAAACAGATATAAGAAACCAGAAGAGCGTCAGCCTCTGGTGGCCGCCATGCACATCTTCATGCCCATGCTAAAAGAACGATTCATCCAGCTGCTCCCTGAGCACTCCGGTGACTCTGTCCTCATACAGAAACAGATCTTCAAAATCCTCTATGCCCTTTTCCAGGTAATTTTTACACACACACACACACACACACACACACAGGTTAATGAAAAATCAGTCGGTTTGAGTTAGATGGGTTTGGTTTATGGTTCCAGATTTTCTTTTAGACAAAAATCAATCCACAGTAACAACACTTGGACAATTTTTTTTTTCAATCTCCGGATGAACAAAAATGTTAAATGTTGTCCAAGTGGGGAAAATAATTTTTTGGCCAACTGGGATATCTTTTTTTGTTAATACTACATCTGTTACGTCCATTTCAAACATTAATGTTGGAAAAGATCTGTAATTGGAGTTGTCTCATTTCTGCAGTACAACCTCCCCTTGGAACTCATCAACAGACAGAACCTTACAGAGTGGATGGAGATCCTGAAGACAGTGGTGGACAGAGATGTGCCGCCGGTAAGGAGATCCACGTTTTTTTTGTACTGCTGAAGCCAATTCCTTTTTTTTGTTTTGAGTTTTTGTAAAAGTTTTCCACAGGCTCACTTTGCCGGCTCTGTCTTTGATTATTACAGGACACCATGCAAGTAGACGAAGACGAGCGGCCCGAGCTACCGTGGTGGAAGTGTAAGAAGTGGGCCCTTCATATCTTAGCTCGGCTGTTTGAGAGGTACAGCTCCAATATTTAATTCCATGAAATTAAACACACAAAAGTGCTGAAATTAACACACCATCTGTAAACCTGTAGGTATGGCAGTCCAGGCAACACAACCAAAGAGTACACAGAGTTTGCTGAACTTTTCCTCAAGGAATATGCAGTTCCTGCTCAGCAGGTAAAATCACTTCATAAGGCATAAAGATAAGCTGCGTGTCTTTGTGCTTCACGTCACATATCTAAGGAAGGACTTTTGTTTACCAGGTGCTGCTTAAAGTGTTATACCAGTACAAGGAAAAGCAATATGTGGCCCCCAGAGTACTCCAGCAGACACTCAACTACATCAACCAGGGCATAGCACACGCTCTGACGTGGAGGAACCTCAAACCACATATCCAGGTATCAAATAAAGTAGAATAAAGCATGTAGTTACAATCAGTTTTCATACTGTGTGTTGCCACTAGAAACTTGTTTTAAAATGTCTTTTAATCTGTACGAGTAGTTCAGTCGTACTTTCGAAAACTGTTTTAGAGTTTTTATTTTTTGAGTTTAAGCAACAAATGGTCTGAAGTTTGGTACCTGAATTGCACAGTTGATTCTTGTCCCTGATTATGACTCTTGAATTTTGTTTCCAGGGCATCATTCAGGATGTCGTTTTCCCCCTCATGTGCTACACAGACAGTGATGAGGAGCTGTGGCAGGAGGATCCGTACGAGTATATCCGCATGAAGTTTGGTGAGCACAGAGAGCCGGTGTGCCTGTGGTCCAAAAAGAAGCCGGTGCATCATCGATGACTAACCATGTATCTGATCTCTGCTGTACCTTTTTTAGATGTATTTGAGGACTTCATCTCTCCTACAACAGCAGCTCAGACACTCCTTTTCACCGCCTGCAACAAGAGGAAAGAGGTGAGTTAAAATGGAGTTTGTTAAATCTGAACTTTTTGTTTCTAACTAAACAAAAGAAAATACAAACCGATAATGCTTCATTTATCAAAATCAGTGCTTGATGGGGCTTGAAGGCTAATCCATTCTTTTTCCATTTAGGTTCTGCAAAAGACGATGGGCTTCTGCTACCAGATTCTCACTGATCCGGCCTCTGACCCCAGGAAAAAGGACGGTGCTCTCCACATGATCGGCTCTCTGGCTGAAATCCTGCTGAAGGTAAACTCACCTCAGCTAGCTTCAGAAGTCCCTGATATCTGTATTAAAGGGTGAATGGTGATCAGCGTTTGTACTGAGGCACAGGAAACCAAATTTCATCCACTGCCCTGTTTTTTTTTTATGTGGTTACTCTCATGAATGATGGTTTTTCAGAGTGGGGTTTAGTTATAGTAAAACAGGGATGTTAGAAAATACATATATGCTGACTTTAATGTGGTTTTGTCCTTGATTCTGTTGATATTACCATAAAATTGTGAAGCTGTTGATAAAATATTATGGTTATGATACTGGTAAGATGGCAGCGAAAACTCAGATTATCTGTCTAGAGAGTGTGGACTAAGTGAAAGGTTAGTTTGATAAGTCGAGTCGGACTGTCATAAACCATTTCTCTTTTTTTCCTCTTCACAGAAAAAAATCTACAAGGACCAGATGGAGTTCATGCTGCAGAATCACGTCTTCCCCCTGTTCCGCAGTGAACTGGGCTACATGAGAGCCAGGGTGAATGATCTTTCCTGCACTAGTGTCGTGACATTTACAGGGTTCCTACACAGTTAGAATATCCATACATTTCGATACCCTACTTTTTGGAATTATCTTTGGAAATACCTACTTTGAAAAACAGTATTTTAGACTGTGGTAATAGTCCGGAAACATAAATATTTTTCCAAACTTTTTAAGACTCAGAAATTAATCAAATTTATTTCCATACTGTGTAGGAACCGTGCACTTAAGAACGAAATGGTTTTGATGGAATAGAAACATGCTTATTTTCTCAGATCTCATGAAATGATCTCAAGTATGTGCCGTCACATTTTCACATAGGCCTGCTGGGTTCTGCATTACTTCTGTGAGGTGAAGTTCAAGAGTGACCAGAACCTGCAGACAGCTCTTGAGCTCACACGCCTCTGTCTAATCAATGACAACGAGATGCCAGTCAAAGTGGAGGCTGCCATCGCACTGCAGGTCCTCATCAGCAACCAGGAGAAAGGTGAGCAGCAAAGCCCAGAAGGTCCCTCAACGGCTGAACTCTTTGTCTTCTGAGGAGATTGTTCTGAAATGCCTGTTTGCCGTTTTTCTTCCAGCCAAAGAGTACATCACCCCATTCATCCGGCCAGTGATGCAGGCACTCCTGCATATCGTCAGGGAGACGGAGAACGATGACCTCACCAATGTCATACAGAAGATGATCTGTGAATACAGCGAGGAGGTCACTCCCATCGCAGTGGAGATGACACAGCACTTGGTAAGCGCAGACAGAACAGAGGAGGCGACTTGTCGGTGTCTTCATTTACATACCATCCTCCTAACCATGAGGCCTACTGAACTCTCCGTGAACCTCCAGAGATGCATATCAGGAAGTCATGAGAAATGTGCACGTCGTTATGCAGGCATAAAAAGGAGATTTCAATCAGTGTTCTCACAAAAAGTCAATGATCTACTTTTTCTTTTGACCCAGAAATATAAATTCGGACAGGTGAAAATTCTTGCTCGCTCACCAAGGCACAAGGATTATAAATTTCTCGATAGCCAGAACAAGATGCTTCCTTCTCATTGGTCATTCAAAGTTTTAAAAACCTCCAATTAGCTGCAAACCCTTTGACAATGCCATTAGAGTTTTTTTATTCTTTTCTCAGGTAACTGCATTAAAATCAAACACAGATATTTGGTGATGTCAGGGAAAGCTTCTGAAGATGTATATAAGTTTGATGTGTAATCATGTCGGGATAGAAATGAGTCAGCCTGATGTGCGGACAGAAAAACTCCTCTGTGGCGATCATAATGGTCTCTTTGTTGGCTCTCTGACAGGCGATGACGTTCAACCAGGTGATTCAGACGGGGCCTGATGAGGAGGGAGGCGATGACAAGGCTGTGACAGCCATGGGCATCCTCAACACCATCGACACATTGCTAAGTGTGGTGGAGGACCACAAAGAGGTGAGCAGCCCAGCCACTAAGCACACTGCCCACACACACACACACACACACACACACTCTCCTGGCTGATCACTCATCTCGGAGCCACTCCATGGGTAGAAGCAGCTCTGGTCTGCTGTAGCCTTCCTGCCAACACACTTCAGCCACCCACCAACTCCTGGGAACACGTTCTGTTCTCACCATGTTCAAAATGACTCAGAGGCTGAGGCAGACGCTAGAAATAGTGCCGGGGCTCGCTGCCACCGTGTCTGCCCAAAAAATGGGGCTGGCGGTGCTGAAAGCCAAGAAGCCAACAGATTTGACCAAGTGTTGCTTGAGAATTCTTAATTGTATAACAGCTCAGTTCTTTGGGTTAACCAAAGTGTCTTTGCCTCTTTTTTTTAATTAATGACTACACTTGGCATTAAGTTTGACGTCCGCTGTTAAATTAATGTCGGTGTGTTAGAAGAGAGGTAATGTTACTGTGGTGATATCTTTTATTGCTGCTACTTAATTTGAATATTCGCCCAGTAAATTCACCCGGTGTTTCATATCTTGAAGTAATGTGTGATTATGATTTCATGTGGAGAGGATTAATAGTCAATCATTGAGTCATAAATCTGCTTTTAAAGAAACTAGACCTAGAATTTAATCCATTGTAATCCTTTATTTAACATTTGTTCGAGACTGACCCTGTTTTACTTGACTCTTTACCTTCTCGAGCGGTTTCTCAGCAGTATTACCCTGTGTATATATAACACATTGGTAAATGCAAAACAAACTGTATTAGCTGTGTGACTAAAGCTTTTACAGTTAGCCTCATGTTGGATGATTCACAGTTTTTCAGGGAAAAGAATTTGCTGTCCAGATAAAATCATACACCACTTCTAAAACATGATCTCCTCCTCCTCTTGAGTTTTTTTTATATCTGGTAA
Organism: Xyrichtys novacula; assembly: GCA_962446985.1. Lineage (NCBI taxonomy): Eukaryota > Metazoa > Chordata > Actinopteri > Labriformes > Labridae > Xyrichtys > Xyrichtys novacula. Next base: position 33,133,715 of record OY660864.1, on the reverse strand, counting down.
AATTCTCATTTCCTGTATTCCTCATGTTTTTGTTTTGTTTTTCTCAGATCACCCAGCAGCTGGAGGGCATCTGTCTCCAGGTGATCGGCACTGTGCTGCAGCAACATGTATTAGGTAAGCAGGACCGGTTCTTGTTGCGCCTCCACATTCCACCTGCGTGTTACTTTAATACCTTCCCTGTCTTGCTGTCTAAGACATGACCTATTGATAATAAACTATGTTTACCTCCTGTGACTCACCTGTTTTTTTCCAGAGTTCTATGAGGAGATCCTGTCTCTGGCTCATAGCCTGACCTGCCAGCAGGTGTCGCCACAGATGTGGCAGCTCCTTCCACTGGTGTATGAAGTCTTCCAGCAGGATGGATTTGACTACTTCACAGGTAAATGTTGAATGTTAAAATGTTTTAGTTATCCTCTTAAAGTAAAAAGATGCTGAAGAGAGAATGCAAGAGCTTTTCTAGAAGATTTTCTAGTTTCAATAAGACCAACTCACAACATGTGTGTCTTTTTTGCAGATATGATGCCCCTCCTTCACAACTATGTCACAGTCGACACAGATACCCTCCTGTCTGACACCAAATATCTGGAAATAATCTATAGCATGTGCAAGAAGGTAAAAATGCTGCACTCAAAAATGTGTTCTGTATAACCCTGATATTTGTGTTAAGTGGGAAGCTCACCAAAATCCTTCATTTCACTCAGGTTCTGACAGGAGATCCAGGAGAAGACCCAGAGTGCCATGCAGCCAAACTACTGGAGGTGATCATTCTGCAGTGCAAAGGTCGTGGAATTGATCAAGTGAGTGCTTTCTTTTTGTCTGTTTTCAAGCTTTGGACATAAAAATTTAGTGAACTACAAGCACAATTCATCCACATACATTTTTCCATATTTTCATATTGCAAACCTTTGCTTTGTCGAGTCAATATCTTGCCTTTGCTGCAGGTTGTCCCTCTGTTTGTGGCCGCTGCACTGGAGCGTTTGACGCGGGAGGTGAAGACCAGCGAGCTGAGGACTATGTGCTTACAGGTGGCCATCGCAGCCCTTTATTACAGCCCCCCTCTCCTCCTCAACACTTTGGAGAATCTACGCTTCCCAAACAACACTGAGCCCATCACTAACCACTTTATTACCCAGTGGCTCAAAGATGTCGATTGCTTCTTGGGGTAAGAGTTTGTGACAGCCAGAGTGTGGGCTGTTTCAAAATACCTGAAAACTCTTGTGAAGTTCAGATTTATGTGGAAGGAAAGAGATCCAGTCACACTAAAGTTCTGCTTACCTTACAGCCTTCACGACAGGAAGATGTGCATTCTGGGACTTTGTGCCCTCATCGACCTGGAGCACAGACCTCAGGCTGTCAACCAGGTGGCTGGTCAGCTTCTCCCAGCAGCCATCCTACTGTTCAACGGCCTCAAGAGGGCGTACGCCTGCCGAGCAGAGCATGAGAACGACGAAGATGATGATGACGAAGATGGGGAAGAAGAGGATGACAACGGTAAGGCCACAAACCCTCAATAAGATAAGATTAGGTACTCCTTTATTAGTCCCACAAGGGGAATTTCCTAATGTATTTGAAGTTGAAAGGTTTGATAACGCGTCCCTCACATCTTTGCATGACTAGCTGAGCTCGGCAGTGACGAGGATGACATTGATGAAGAGGGGCAGGAGTACCTGGAGATGCTGGCAAAGCAGGCAGGAGAGGACGGAGACGACGAAGACTGGGAGGAGGACGATGCTGAAGAGACGGCACTCGAGGGATACACTACAGCTGTAGATGATGAAGACAACTTAGTGGACGAGTATCAGATCTTCAAAGCCATACTACAGAGTAAGACGACTGTTCAGAGAGATTTGGTTCCTTTTTTTTTTTGTCTCCCCTAAAAGATGATTGAAAAATTTAAGATAAGAATGCGAATGCTTTGTAACAATCACTGATGTGACTGTACCGTTACAGATATCCAGACCCGTGATCCGGCGTGGTATCAGGCACTAACACAGGCCCTCGACGAGGAGCAGGGCAAACACCTTCAGGACATAGGCACACTTGCAGACCAGAGACGGGCAGCACATGGTGAGCTCCTGCTGAGAACCAACCTCAATTTTCCCATTAAACTCTGAAGCTGCATGTCTAACAATAAAGCATTTTTTTCTACATGCCATCTCTCCTCCTTGTTATTGCTGCTGTTTTTTTTCATCGGTTTAAGGAACATCTAACATTTTTACAAGTGGCTTTTTAACTCAAGTCAATGTTGCCTCATACAAGTCTTGCGTTCAAAAAGAAGCTTAGATTGAAAATAAAAAGTAGAACTTGAGTCTGAGATTAATCTTGTTTTTTCCTCTATTAAAGAGTGATAATGTGTTAAAGCTCTGCTTGCATGGTGCATGACTCTGCTTGGGACATAGTGTTGGCCTTTGGGTATAGGGACTGATGATGAACCAATGTTTGGAGCTGAACATAATAGACCACATGCAAAGTGTGCGTAATGGGGACACTGAGTAAAAACAAAAACAAAACGGTTGTACAATTATTAAAAACTGGTCTTGTTCCTGTGTGTCCTTGTTCTCCTAACCCAAATATTTTTGGACTTCATCACTAACTTATAAAAAGAGAAACTTTGGCTGCTTCTCAGTAGTTCAACATTGAGAAGTTAAAAAATGTAATGAAAACAATCTTCCTTCAAGTTTTTGTTTTTAACCTTCATTCCTCATTGTCTGATTACAGAATCCAAGATGATCGAGAAACACGGCGGGTACAAGTTCACAGCACCAGTGGTGCCATCTACTTTCAACTTTGGAGGCACTGCTCCAGGAATGAATTGAGTCATCCGTTCTACTTTTTATTACTCTGTGACTGATTGTAGTGAAGTGAAAAAAAGCTTGTGTTGTTCCCTTAAGTAGTGGTTCCAGAACTGGTTCTTCTCAGTCATTCTTCAATCTGTCAAACGGGGAAATAAGCACCAGAAGATGTGGGAAAGCAACCAAAATGCAACCAATGGCTGGGGAAAACAAACCAAGAACTTGAGCACGATGCAGGAGAAGAAGCTCTGAACAACGTTGTCTTCCGGAGCCCAGTGTAGAGGGGATACCATGACGGCAACTCTTTTGTTTTTTTCCCACTTAAACAAAATTGGGGGATTTAACAGTTTAGAAATTGATAATGGGACTTAATATTTCATTATCACTGTTGTGGCCAAATGGCCGTAATATGATTATACCTCTGGTAGTGGTGATATCTATGTTATTTTCTGCATAAACAAACATGTTTATGTAAATACAAGCCAAGGTTATTAATTTTTCAAGTAGCCTTGAAAAACAACCAGAGGCATTTGTAAGGTGTTAACAGCTGTATTCATATGTAGCATATTGGATACTTCATAGCACTATGTGATGCCTGATCTCTGTAAATTAATGACTAGCACTTTCATATTGTTCAGGTCTCCTAGCCTTCTGTATCAGACTGCAAATTTTTTAAATTGAAAAACTATTTAAAATGAAAACAGCTGTAACTTTGTTACTTTGCAAGCAACTTGTGTAACGGCTGGTTGTCACGCATCTGGTTACAGAGTCGATCAGTGGGCAACTCAGAAACATTGATTTCAGGAAAAAGAGAATGCTCTTGGTGTTCAGTATGGCTGCAGGACATGTGTTTTTGAGCACTGAAAGTACAATTGAATACATCATTGAAGCATGTACAATTGGACTTATCGTGAAGGTCTCAAGCTTTTGGTTGGTGTATGGATGAACCATCTATATATACAACAACATATTAAAAAAAAAAGCTAAGGGATTTAATGTCTTCTTCTGTTTTATGGAAACATTTTAAGTCATTTGTGCATGAATATAACCCTGACTTTTGCAGATTGTTTTGTTTTTGACATTTTCATAAACTGCGTTCATTTGTAAATCTTGGTTGTAATCTCAACGCCCCGTGCAACAGCATTTCTGCAACAATCATAACACCAAGGAGTCATCCTGTCAGCGTGTAGATGGACGGAGCAGACACTGGACCCAACAGACCGATACAAATGTGCAAAAGAGTCTGATGACGACCATATACGTATTTCCGCTTTTATCAGCACACCCCTGAATAACAATGAACAACAAGACCTGTGTGTGGAAACAAAAGCTACATAATCGAAACCACTGAATTTGAGGGATTTTACTAGAATCCAACTTGTTTCCAGTAAAAGTGAGCTGATTTGATGTAACGTCATCTAGATGCCACTTTGTGTTTTAGGTGAGAAGTCTTACATACTACTCAAGACACAAGCAAGTCTGCCATTAGAAAGTGAGACGTGTAGGCATGGTCACAGTTGGCAGGTGAATCCGTGTTAACAGATAAATTTATAGATACTAACAAATGGATAATATGTTTAATTAGTACAGTGGCCGAGAACCGCCACTGCTGCAAATTAAAAAGAATGCAAAAACGGAAGTAACTGATACAAAAAAAAATAAACCGAAGCCCGCAAACAAAAAAAGAAACCGCAGATAAGAAAAATAAACAGGAAGTTAATGAAGCGAAAAAAAGTGGTGATGCAAAAACAATTTATTTACTGCGAAAATAAAAGGATGCAAATAAAAAAAGCCACAACGGAAGTGAGCTGCCAGGGACCAATGATGATGATGCACTCGATCTAGGCACAGAAGACGACGGCGGGAAGACGAGTAAAGAAGTTAGTGTACGGGTTATTGTTTAATTTTGCTCCGTATACTTTTTAATGTGTCATTTGGTTAGGCCATGTAGCGCCTGAGTTAATACGAAGTTGAACTGGAGGATGCCGGTATGGTGTTAGCTTCAGTTCAACTTCATGTCGACTCAGGCGCTACATGGCCTAACCAAATGACACATTAAAAAGATTACGAAGCTAATTAAACAATAACCTTTCCACTTACTTCCTTTCTCGTCTTCTCGTGTCTAGATCGTAAAACACCGGTGCATCATCACGGTCCCCGGCCGTTGACTTCCGTTGTGGCTTTTTATATTTGCATCCTTTTAATTTTGCAGTAAGTAACATTTGTTGTCTATTTTTTTTCCATCGCCACTTTTTTTTGCGTCCTTTTTTTTTTTTTTTAATCTGCGCTGTTTCTTTTTTTTTATTTGCTGCTGTCTACAGTTTTTTTTTTTTTTTTTTTTTTTGCATCCCTGTGACTTTTTTTTGTGTCATTAACTTCCATTGTGACTTCTTTTTTTTATCTGCATTTATTTGCAGCGGTCTTCGGTTTCTTTTATTTTTTGATTTGGTAACCTCCGTTGTGATTTTTTTTTTTTTTTTTTTTTTGCAGCAGTGGCGGTTTTCGGCCACCGTAAGTTAGCCTGTTACTTTGCAAAATTAAATGATGAGTTTGAGACAAGACCCTTACCTCAAATCTATTTGGCATAATCACCAGCTAACTATACATTACCTGTTTAACACCCGGTTAACAGCTCACACTGAGATGTGATATAGAAATGATTTATTGGTTTAAAATCATATACAGGTGAAAAAGTAAGACTTAGTATCTTGGTTTTTTCCTGAAAACAATAATACCATTAGCCAATTTATAGATCGAATAAAGATAAACCCTTTTTTATTCATGGTGGAGTCCAAACATTGTCCTGCTTCACTGTTATAAATCACATTAAACTTCATTAACATTTCAGTCACATCTGTATCCGTTTCAAAATCGGGGGTTTTGACCGGATCCTGCGTTATGCGGCGCTATTTTCACACTTTCTTTTTCCTTGATGTGGTACTGAGATTAAAACTCAGACACTTGACTCTCAGACAGTCTGACTCAAACACCGTCGACCTGCAGACAGACAGACAGACGGACCTCTGTTGGGGGACAAAATGTGGTTTCGAGGTGAGCTTTTAAAGTCGATTTGGCATGCTTTCACTGCACTGGACGAGGACCACCGTGGAAAAGTTTCCAAGTCTCAGTTAAAGGTGCGTTTCAGTTCTGGTTCCTTTTCTTGTTTCTGTGTGTTTTATAAGTCTAGACGCCATCGAAAGCATGAAAAGACTCTAAACGTTATTTCATCATTTATTTAAACGTTTGTGTTTACATTATCTTAATGACGATCTTTTTATTATATGGGTCAATGACGTATAAGGTTTTTCAACATGCCAATTTTAAAATACCAAAAATAAGAATATCTTTCGCAACAGTTCAAACACTCAGGATGTTATGTATACAAAAACTAAAGTTTAATTTTTAAATTAGGCAATTTTAGTGTTTTTTCATATAGATTGCCCGTGGCCTTAAAAAATGTCATGTGGTGCGACCATCATTTATCTCAAAATTATTACATTTTTTCAACATACTCTATAGTTTTTTTACAAATTGTCAGTAATATCAAGTACATAGGAACACCTTTGCATTTTATTTGAGTTTTTGTAAATAATGATCTCATATATTCGCTCTATAATGTCACAGTCGCTATATCAAATGTAGTTCACTGATTATTTTTTTCTTTAAATTGCATAATACTGATAAAAATGTTTTGACACTACCTTTCATGTAAGCATATTGTATCAGGTATTAATGTCTCGGTTACAGAAATGAGATATTTTAGTTTGTATTTGATATAGCTAATGTTATTATTGGTCGCACCACATGATTGGTGGTCGCGCCAAATGACTTGAAGACCTTGTATCATTAAAAATCAATTTAAAGAGACCTATGAACAATTAATTTCATGCAAATTTTATATTAAAACCAAATTTTATTAACATTTCAAACATGAACGCGAACATTTTATTTCCCTTTTTTTACAAAAATTTAACTCTGTGTGTGTTTGTGTATGTGGTCCAGAGGCCTGCACTTTGAAGCTGGATTAACACACCCAGGATAACTCTGCCACAACTCGCTCAACTTCACCAGATCTCCGTAACCCCGATCAGCTGTACTACGAGGCAGGATATCAACTCGCTAACTAAATTCAGTTGTGGTCAGTCTAGATCTGTGCGCGCACACGTAAAGGGGGCGGGGTCAGTGCCACCGGACCAATCTCCACAATGAAGAAGGCTGCACGTCATATTTCACAGCCGAGGAACAGAGCATCGTTTTACGCTAATACGAGGAGTACCGCAACGTTATAACATTGAGGAGCAGGACAGCTACAGCCGCTAAAAGCCGAAGGGACTGCTGGCCAAAAAAAATCATCGATTGTGTAAATTTCATTTGTGCGTTGATAAATTTATGGCCCCCTAATATGTTGTCATGCAGCGTGTGTGATCACCTCCATCATTGACCTCATTATTTCAGATACAACAGCAGTGGGGAAAAGAGTAGGTGGGAGCAAATAAAAATAAATCAAAAAACATCCGTCAAAGTGGTTAGCTGGTTTACTGGAAGATTTTATTTGTACATATTTCAACGCGTAAACAGTGATTTCCTCACTCTGCCTTTTTTCTTTTTTCTCCATCATCTGATGGTCACATGTCATCTGCAGACACATTTGGGGTTAAGAGGAGTTTTCTAATCTGCTTCAATAAATTCTGAATGATAACTGATATGCCGTATGAAACTTGAACTTGGAGCTTGGAAAATATTAGTGTATTGCTTCGACTTCATGTTACCTGACTATTGAGGCCGTCCGAGGAAAACCTGTAACGTTCATAGAGAATGTCATCAGGTAAATCAAACGGATTTGAACGATCATGAATATAATGCTCTCGGCGAAGCGCTCCTCTCACCATCCGCGCAACGATGTCAACAATCTTGGCCCAATCTTTGACCAGCCCTGGCATGAACAACATGCTGCAGGGTCAGAGGTCAGAGGGGTCAGGGTCAGAGTTGACACGCTGCCTATAGCGAGCGCTTTTGACTTTGCTCGGCAGTGGCATCTGGCAAAATAAATTAAAATGACTTAAATTGATACATGAAAGTTAATAAATTGCTAACAACAGCATAAATACCTTAAGTGAAATGGCATGCTTTTAATATTTTTTTTTAATTTTGTACAGAGATGACCTAACCATTATTTCAGAAATGTTAGCAAAATGACTCATCAAATAACAAAAAAAATTCAAAATAATACTAAAAATGAAGTACTTAGTGTTTATCAATCATCAATTGAATATAAAAAGCGTAAATACTGCCAATCGAGGGCATATATTTATGATGGAAAACCATCTGCAGTGGTCGCACCACATGATAACTGGTCGCACCGCATGACATTTCAAATTCAGTCAAATCTTACTGATACAGGATTAGTCACATAAACAAACCTCACTAGCTTCCCACAAAAGGTCACTATGAAATTTATGATTAAAATACTTATTTGTGGAAATAACTTAAATTAATTGTTTTTTTTGAGGTCATACCACATGACATCGAAAAGTGCAAACACCATTACAGCAGTTGAAAAGGTCTTTTTTTTTTTAAGAAACGAGAGAACCACCAACCCTCTTTCTGCTTCCATAGCTCTACGACAAAATGGTGAATGATCCAACATCCTGTCCTTGAGTAAATTTCAGCATAAAAGTGTCAAAAATGGTCATTTTTTGATGGTCGCACCACATGATATTTAATGAAATGGACACTCTCGAATAAAAAACACTTTCAAAATTATGCCGAATATTGCAGAAACTAAATTGTAATAGATTTAGAGTAATTTCAAAGAAGTTTTCAAAACAGAAGTCATGGCCGGACGGTCGCACCACATGATATTTTGACCCTTTGAAGTTAAAAAAAATTACAAAAAACTCCTGATTTTTGAAAAGTTGAAGTGGCTCCATATATTAGAGAGATACTACAAATAGATAGTATATTTTTTTACATTTAAAACTCTTTGTAACATAAAGAAAATACAGCCGGACAGAATATTGAGGCGTCACGTCATTGACCCATATGTCTGTATTTCCTCACAAGAGATTTACACTCAATGGTTTGCAGTGATTTCATTCACTTGTTTCAAACGCTAATTAGTTACCTGTTGATATAATAATAATAATAACAATAATAATAATAATGCATCAGATTTTTATGGTGCTTTTTGTCATTGACCTCAAAGCACTGAACACTGGATACATCATTCATCCCCTCACACAGTCACACCTATTCACTGATTGAGTTACACGCTGTCACCCTCTTCATTAAGATTTTAAAATAAAGACCTGAGTCACTGATTAAGTTTATCAGAAATTTTTCTGAATACTCTCAGAAAATAGCCTCACTCACACTTTTTACATGGGCTATTATACTACAAGGATAGTATCACATGATCTGTTCAGCCGAGGATTTAGGCAACTCTACCAGAGATGGGCAGCATCATGAAGGACTGAAAAGTTATTTTTGTCATGTGACTTCGGCCATTATTTTAAGAAGGTGTCCATGTGTTGCTCTACATAATGGGCATAACATGTCTGCATGCCACATATTTAACCCATTCATCAATCCTGCATAATTTAACGCTCTTTCAAGTTAGGAAGTTGACTCGTGTATATGAAGTTTGATTGCCGGAGCAAATACCAGAAAGAAGGAGCCTTGGCTTTAAGTCTTGGTCTGATAACAATGTGCACAGCCTGACAAAGACACAAACTCCGGCTTTAAAGACACAAAATTGGGCTTTAAGGATTCTGCAAGGTTTTCTTCTGTCACGTTTGATTTCGACTCTGCAGAGCACGCTAGAACCACAGGAAGTAAACTGACACAGCAGGCTGTTTGCAGGTGGAAGATACTGGACGTGACCTTTAAAGTTGCGGTGCTTTGCATTTAAAACCAAACATGATTGTTCTTAAAGCTGAAGTAGATAAGAGAGGTTTTGTTTTTTTTAGAGAAGTGAAAATGCGCCTTGAAAACAGAAGTTATGCATGACCAGTGAAGCTGACAACTGTGAGACTGGTCCAGTGCCAAATCTAGCTTACCATGAACAATGTGTTTTCCTTTTGATAAGATTTGTCTTGCGCTAAAATATCAGCCTTTAGCTAAAGTACTCACGCACTATAGTATTGTCTATATCACACTGAAGTTGTGTTTGTTTAGGTGCTGTCTCACAACCTGTGTACAGTGATGAAGATCCCTCATGACCCTGTGGCCCTTGAGGAACAATTCAAAGATGATGATGACGGACCGCTGGCCAACCAGGGCTACATGCCTTACCTGAACACATTTATACTGGACAAGGTGGGGCCAACAATGCTATGAATAATCCCAAACTTATTTATGATATATTCCACGATGATCATTGACATTTTTTAATTCTTATGGTGCCTAAATTATTCAAAAAAATAGCCATCACCTTAATTTCAATCTGGTGTAGTTAACGCTTTTAAAAGTGAAATATTAAGCTGTACTTTTCACATTGTTTTTTCAGTTTTGAATATTGACGCAGGTCTCTGCTTGGTACTGTGGAGAGCACACTGATAAACTGTATGTGTTGCATCTCAAACTCATGTCAGCTCACAAACTGCCTGAGTTTCACTCTTTGCACTTGGAAGCTGTATTTTTTCCTTTCCCCTGGAGGTTCTGACTTGAATGAAAATGAGGCATTTAAATGACATCATGTTTGTAGCTCACATCCTGCAGACTGGATGTTCTGAATAGAGACAAACTCCAGTCTAAATACAAATGATAGTCCTGACAAGTTGGAGACTCACTGGATCCTGCATTTCTGTTCACAGGTACCCAAAGATTTCGATGTGGTAGAGTTCAACAAGATGTGTTGGACTCTGTGTTACAAGAAAAACATCTGCACGAAAAATCTACTCATCTTTGATGATGACGCTTTCAAAGTCTGGTGCATTTTCAACTTTCTATCAGAGGACAAATACCCACTGGTTATCATTCTGGAAGAGGTGAGAGGGATCTTTGCATTTTTATGTAAAGAATTAAAGAGTGAATTTAACCTGCCCTGTCCTCCAACAAACATTGTCTGTTCATCCCATAGATCGAGTATTTCCTCCTAAAGCTCACGGAGGCCATGGCGAGTGGGTGGAATGTGGAGAAGTTTACTGATTACAAGCTGCAGCTGCATGCGAAGAACAACTGCCTGACTGTCTGGGAGCTGATTGAAGTGGTGGGGATAAGTCACTTCTGGCAAGTGAACCGCCAAACCCTGTCCATGGGCATCAACGAGGTCTTCCAGGAGCTCATATTGGACGTGCTCAAACAGGTGAGATTGGACAAGGATTTCTCCTGAACTGCTTACAATAACCCCATGGTCCGAAAATTTGGTTCACTGCAACAGAAATAAGCGCAGACTGAAAAGATCTGTGTTGTACATGTCGCCCTAAACCTGAAAAATAGTGCAAATTAGCTCAAAAACTTGATTTGTCTTTGGTTTTCTTTCTAAATTGAGGAAATCAGAGGGTTTATAGGTGAGTAATAGGGTGTCTCTTTGCCTCTGTTTTGTGTTTCGGTGTTTTATAGGGATACATGATGAAAAAAGGCCACAAAAGAAAGAACTGGACCGAGCGTTGGTTTGTCCTTCGACCCAGCTCGCTGTCGTACTACGTCTGTGAAGATCTGGTGGAGCTGAAAGGAGAAATCATTCTGGACCAAAACTGCTGTGTGGAGGTTGGTTGTGAGGTTTAACTCAGTTTATGTTGTGGAGGGCTTTGTTTTTTCTAAATCACTGCATCGCAGTCTTTGTAAGTGACACTTCCTGTGTTTGTTTTAGTTCAGAAACCTCATGACCTTTATCTGGATCGCTGCCACTGTCAATATTTTTATAAACACACATGGTTTTGTGTGTTTAGTTTAATGTGCCATTATATGCTTCTCTCTTTTAGTCTCTGCCAGATAAAGAAGGGAAGAAATGTTTGTTTATCATAAAGTGCGCCGACAAAACCTTTGAGATCAGTGCATCGGATAAAAAGAAGAAACAGGAATGGATTCAAGGTATTAAACAGCCGTCAGAAAGACTGTTTCCATGCTCCATGTTTGTAATTTCAACAATACATCCAAAACAGTTGAGGCAATCCATCAAACAGTGACTCCCCTCTCCCTCTGTCATGTCAGCAATCCAGTCGTGCATCCAGGTGCTGAGGCTGGGGCTGCTGTCCCCTCATCGTGAGGCGCGGCTGAGGCGCAGGGAGCTGCGTCAGAGGCAGCAAGATGACGGGGAAGACCTCGCAGAGAGGATGAAGGAGCTCCAGGCAGCAAACGAGAACAAACAGATGCAGCTGGAGGCCATGAGGAAGGTACTGATAAGAAGGTTCTGTTTCTAAATGAGTCTCCAGCGACCACTAATGATTTGGTTTTAATCGCATGAGAGCAAACATGAAACCTCAGTCTAATTTAATAGCCTGTTAAAACCATTAAATATTTTTTATTGATATTAAGGAAGTAATTCAATAAAACAACTTAAAATCACTGTGATTACAATTTCTGACACAGTCTTTATTTTTAATATTTGTTCAAGTTCAGTGAATGACTGGCTCAACTTGTTAATAACTGACTGAAAACAGTCCAAGTGTTTGTTCACTTCTCCTCATTTTCGTAAACTCAGTTTACACTAACTTGAAACACTTGAATGTAAATGTCAAGAAAAAAGAAAATACATGATTCAGCAGGATAACAATGTTGAAAAAGGAAGCAAAACTCACTATGCAAACTGTTGTATGTATCAGTCATGGACACCTGCAGTCTTTGAAAGGCGTGACTGCAGACGTGTTTCAGAGCTGTGGCTGATAATGATGGCTGCTCACTTCTCTTTTTAGGTCAGGAGATGTTTGATGTTAGTAACTCATTTAGATTTACATGTCTAGTAACCAAAATAAAAAAATTTAATGTTGGATCATTTAAAGCAAAATTATGCAACTGAGAAGAAGATCATTTTACATTTACTCAATCAGAAATGTCTTTTCTTTCCTACGAGCCCAAGTTTCTGAATCCAAAACTTCCAAATTATTTCCACTTTTAACCTGTTTTAGCAGGAAAGCAGTAAAGTGATCGCTCTTTTCTCTTTGGTTCATGTCAGGAAATGGAAGAAGCTGTAGCTAAAGCATCGGTCGAGGAGCACAGGAGGATGCAGACTCAGTCAGACCTGCAGGATCGCTACAAACTGGACCTGGAGAGAGAGAAAATGGTAACCAGTAGGGCCTCATCTTCCTCCCACAGCCATGGTGTTCTGTCCTTAACATTTGTGGATAAAGGAGTGTACCTGCAAATGTAGTGGTGACGCATTTGTTGTGTCAAAGCAAGAATGTCTATTCTGGCCTATTTTAATGTTTGGGTAAAGTTCCCATTAGCCCTCTGTGGCTCCATCTTTCCATTAAATACATGCTTAAAAAAAAAGTTAAAATGATGAATCACATGATGCTGAGTCATCTTTTGTCTGAATGTCATTTGCACCGACTGATGAATCATAGATAGATAGATAGATAGATAGATAGATAGATAGATCATCTTTCTATCATCTATAGCTAAAGTAGATTTTAGCAAATGTCTGCATATAGCTTTAGATATAAAGATGTACTGTCTGTTTGTAAATTGTTATTTGGTTTGCAGAGCTTGGTGTGCATAATAATGTGTGTGTGTGTGTGTGTGTGTGCGTGCGTGCGTGTGTGTGTGTGTTGAATCAGATACGTCAGCAGATGGAGGAGCAGGTGGCTCAGAAGTCCAGTGAGCTGGAGCAGCACCTGCAGCGCGTCCGGGAGCTGGAGGACATGTACCACCGGCTGGAGGAGGCATTAGAGGACGAGAGGCAGGCCAAGCAGGATGAAGAGGACATGCGCAAACTGCAGGCCAGGTCACTGATACACACATGACACATAAACACACTCACTGGACAGTACACGGGTAAATGAGAAGAGTAAATACAGTTCTATGAACATCTGCTCAGTAAAACAGTGAGAGATATGCAGGGTTTAATTTTGACAAAATCAGAGGACTTGTCTTTTATCTCAGAGGTGGGCCTGTTTATGGTTTCTATTCTCACTGCAGATGTCAGTAAACAGTGAAGAAAGGAGCTGAAAACACTTCCAACTAGAGTTACACCAAATTACACTCAAATAATCAGAGGGTTAAGTTGGTACAAAGCGAATAAGTTGGAACTTGCAGCGTCATTATGTTTTTTTTTTCCATCACAGGCTCTTGGAGGACGAGGCTGCAAAGAGAGCTGAGCTGGAGCAGATTCACTTGCAGCAACAGAGGGCGCTGTCCCAGACCGAGGCTGAGAAACAGGAGCTGGTGGCCGAGCAGCTGGCTAAGGAGAGAGACCTGCAGGCGGCCATGCTGCAGCTGGATCAACTGGAGAAGGAGCGACGAGGAGCTCTGGAGGACTATGAGGTCAGGAAGCACGTGTGGATGTTTCTGCCAATCTGAAACAGAAATTAATCCGTAAATCTACTGGAGTGGAAAAAAATGTCTTGGCCCAAAAATCTGTTTTGTTCATTTCTTTTTCTTTTGTTCAAACAAAGAATCTAATCTTCATTGTTTTTAAGACTTTTATGAAAGTAAAAGTATCAACATAATGAATAACAAAAGCAGCAGCTGCTTCCACTGTCGGCTGAAATGTCTGAAGTTGTCAGTTTAGCTGTCATTTAGTTTCACTCTCCCAAGCTGACTCTATCAATCTCTCTCTGACTTTCTCTTAACGTCACACAGAAGGTGACAAGGAAGCTTGAGCGTGCAACTCACAAGACGAAGACCTGGAAAGACAAGGTGGAGAAACACGAGGGGCTGGTGCGTCTCATCCAACCAGGTAGGTTTGAGATCTTTGGCACGGAAACAAAACAGCCACTCTGACTTTGTTTGGGCAAGTTGGCTCAACAAGAGCTAAAACTGTGGTCAGAGGAGATATCAGGTATTGTGATGCTTCATGCAGAAAAGGGAGAGTTCATCCCATTTTTTGATGTTTCTTCCACATAGAAAGGAACAACCATCATCCGTCTGCTGCAGTCAGACTCATATGATGAGAAGAAATGATGAACGTCAACAGTAATAAATAAAAAAACGTCACGACTGCAGCAATTAGGGAAAGAGATGAATCGTGTTGTTACTTCATAGAATAATGAACTGGTGAAACCACATGACACACCGAGAGCAGCTGTTAATTTCTAAGAGGAAGACTAAGAGGAAGTAAAGAGAGGAAACAGAGAAATAATCAAAGCAATAAAAGCTGTAAAGATGATAAATGAACCAACGAGTTTAAGATTAAATCTAAAGCAAACTGGAAAAACTCCTGAGGAGGGAGGAGGATTTTCATGATCCAGGAAATATATGAGCCTGAATGTCGGCCTCCACTGTGAACTACATTCAGTCTGTGTTAATATAACGGCGTATCTTTGTTCTGTGTTATTAGAAAGCTCCTTTACTCCTTTACTTACAAAATGACGGCACTTAGCATTTGACTCCAAGCTGTAACTCTGAACATAACCTGGTCCCAGCCAGTTAATGAGTTTAGAGGACGTTACCATGGTGATCTTGGCAGGTTAAAATAGGCGGAAAACTCTGACTTTAGACTCAACAGACCCACTTTGCTTTGTGGTAACCCCTCCTGGGTGGTTTCTTTATTGTGGAAATCCCCATCTAACATTGAACTGATCTGATTAACGGTTGACTACACCTGATTTTGCTCCTCTGTGCCATCATATGTAAAACTTTACACATGATGGCACAGAGTGAGGGAGCTGTCCTAGCAGCAGTGTAATGCCTGTCTTCAGTCACACAAGGATGTAATGTGAAGGTATGTATATATGATTTTTGTCAGTTATGATTATTGAATTTATACTCTTTCAGGTGACAAAGCACCGCAGAGGATCACTAACTGGGGTCCGGCTTCATTTACTGACATTGAATTGGAGCTGAGGAAGAAGTTGTGGCAGGAGAGCAAGAACCAAGGTGCTCAGGCTCAGTGAAAATGACAGCCGGGACACTCGCTGATGAGACAGATCCCGCCGTAGATTTACACCGGAGCCAAAACTGTCATATTCAAGGCCTTGAAGAGGTTTGATATCATGAACTAACGGAGCCTTAAAATAGCTGCCAAGAATACTTTCACTGATTTGATTTGCTGTAGCTTGACGTGGAATTTCAGCAGGAAAAGTTCAGTTTTTTTGTTTTTTAAAATGATAAAATTATCTTTATTTGACATCCACTTTACTGACTTAATCTGAGGCAGAGCCTTCATCAGCAGGATCAGATTTATGACACTTAAATTGTTACTCCTAATGAAACGTCAGAGGTTAATATTCTGAATAATCTTAAATAAGGTTGTCCTTTTTTAAATAATGTGTGCTTTTTTAATTTTTACTCATTTTTTCATGTTTTTTTAACTTCGAGAAGATGTGCAGATGAGGAAAGCGCAGAGGAAAAGCTACAAAAGCTCGATGTTGTTCAGTTTATTGGCAAAAATTGAGTGAAATGTAACAGTTATAACCTGGATGTTAAAAATTTGAATAAAGCTATCTATTTTTTGAGATGTCTGTTTCAACATGTTTGTGTTTGAGGACAAAGATATGTTTTCAGTTACTTCCCTTCTTGGGATGAAGGACCTGTCCTCCTTGTGATTACCACCAGGTGTCAGCGTATGAACAGGATCCTAAATCGGCTCCAAACCGATTAGGACTGCTGGTGATTTGTAAACACATGTGGCAGCTGTCATCAGCAAAATCCCACAAAACTTACAAACACATTTTTCTCCTGTTTACATGCGAGGAAGAAACACAACATTTTTAAGATGTTCCAGGAGACTCAGAGCACCTCCACCATGGGCTGATGTTACCTTCAGCCTTTAGGCTTCACGTGCAGAGTGATGGTTGCACGCTGCTCCTGCGTATTACCCTCAAAATAAGATGATGATATTCTGGTTTTGACAAACAACAGGTTAGTTTGATGGCAAATCTGTTTCAAATCTTTGATCTGGTTGACGTGCACACCTCCAGGTAATTATGAGGTTTTCAACAACATACAAAAAGTATGTATAATCATGTAACTATACCGTGCTTGTTTCAAAAACCTGCAGATGTAAGCACTCCAGAGCACGTGGTCTTGTTAACACCTCACCAACATTTCTGAACTTTATTTTTCACCCAGGACTAGAATTAATCGCTTGCATGCAATAAGAATACTTGAAATAATAGCTGCGTTCTGGGAGCCCTCCTGCTCTTCCACGTGCTTGTGTGGCCTGCCAAAGTCTGCAGCATGCATGGAAAGCCAAGGCAGGGTGACATCATTGACGATACATACGACAGGGGTAAGAAACTCGTGAACTTAAACTGTAAAGAACACAGAAACACAGGTAGTCATAAACATGAACGCTGTCATCGGCATGTATGAATAACCAGGTTTGAAGCATTACTCTTAAACATCTGACCCAGAATAAAATCAAAAACAGGAGGTCAAACATGTCAATGTATTTGTTTACAGCGACAGTTTGAAAATTAATGTTCAACAGCCTTCAGTCATAAACTGAGGCCATCAAATCGAATCTGAACCTCATTTTGGTTCTGGCCTTTTTTTAGAAGTTGTTGACAATAAAAAACATATTCAGTTTTCCAGCCGAATCCATATAGTAAGAATAATTCAGTTCATACTATTTAGAAATCCTTTTTCTCATTGGAAGGGATGTATTGATTTGATAAGATAGATTTGTATCAGCCCTGATTCTGAAACACATCAGTGTCTGCTTTTACATGACTGATACACTCTGAAATATTTGCTTTAACTCATGAAATGAAGGATCTGTAATGTCGGATTGTGTGTGAATGTTTGCTATTTGTGGGGTTTTTATTAATTGGTGCGACTGTAGAGATTGTTGAGCAATTAAAACTCCCTTAAATGGGGCATGGAGTGGATTACTGTATGGTATGAAACCACAACATATCCTATCGTATCCTATCGTATCCTATCATATCGTATCATATCGTGTCACATTAAAGTGGGTTACATTCATAAAGCCACTGAAAGCATCGGATTAATCTTGAAGTTCCCTTCTCCACCTCTTCACATCGATGAGATTGCAATAAATACTAAACACGCTGATACATGGATGTTTGATTATATTGTATTGTTTAATTATGTTTTTAGTAAGAGCTGGAGGTAGTGTCACATGTCTCTCAGTCGTGCAGATTCAGAGTCAGGGTTTGAAGAGAAAACGTTGGCCTCTTCATCCCTAGTTACCAACCTGTTTGGATGACAGGTATGTGTTTGTTGTTCGGTTTGACATCATTTTCCAGAAATCATGAAGCAGATGAATCACTCTTTATCTTCGTTTAGCAGAAAGGCTGCATCCTGGTATCAAAACAAATCAGAATTGCAACAAAGGACCACTGTCCTCACATGAATACCTCACCTTTGTCTTACCCCACGTTACCCTGTAAGATGAGACAAAGCGACAGGAACAGGTGAAACCATCAGCTGTGGGTGCTCGTCTGTCTGGAGTCTGCCAGCCTGCTGACACAAAGACTGTCTTTAGTTTTCACTTTCTCTAAAAGCATCTTTATTTGCTCTTCTGGTGACAGTTCATGTTGAGTTCAAAGACGTCAGAGCAGGAGATAAGACAAGTACCTGCATTCATACTTACAGCTCTTTATACTGGTGGGTCTCTGATAAGATCAGGTGTAGAGACCGATTGCCCAAACCTCTGAGCTCATGCTACAACCAGGAATTCTGTAAAACACCAAAACACGACATGTCATCTACACTGCTTTGCCTTTTTAGGACATTTTTGTTACAATGATTTACTGTCTCTTTATTTGTGCTCACAAAAAGTGAAACAATAGATAAAATTCTTAATTATCACAAAAAGATTAGAATAATCTGCCCGTGACTGAGAGACTTAAGGGTTCTCAGTATTAGCCGTGTTTGTCTTGAGTCAATAATCTGTTGTGTGATAAATAGATTTGCTGTTCACATTTCTTCTAGAGGAGATATTTATATCCCAGAATCTGAGAAAAATGTGGTGCCTTTATTTGTGCAAAGACTTTTCTCAGAATTGGGGGTTTCTAATCTCTGAAGCTAAACTGCACAAGCCCCTCGACATACCAAAAATAAGGACATCTCTGGCAGCCTCAGCCTCGCCACATGTGTTCGAAAAACTGCCCGAACGCCCATGACCAATGAATATGATTCCTCTCTAAAATATCCTCATCCAAACCGATTTGAAACACTGACATTTTTTGGGGTTGTCTCCTGGTGCAAAAATGTCTGGCAGATGCCGGGTTTTCTGGGTTAGATGACTTCCCACAGTGACCTCACAGCCCAGCACATTTCACATGGTCTCGGGGTTCAAGGACTGTGGGTCTTGAGTGAAAAACATCAGGGCTTTCGACAAACAAGGCTAAGTGGGCCAATGACAGACTTCCTGATGTAAACCCTTTTAAGCTTTCAGTCAAAGATGTATTTATGCCTATTGTCCAGATACAACCATCTGCAACCCCAGCAAGACCTACATAACATAACAGCTGACATCCTCTTGACCCCTGAGGTGGGACTTGAAAATGTAAGTCGAGCCGGTGAAATCTGCATTTGGAGTTACTGCGATGAATTTCAGAACAGGTGCTCAATGAGGGATCACGGGGATTAAAAGCAAAAGGGCCCCAAATAGCGGTGACTCAGCTCCCACACTACGGAGGCACCCAAGGACTGGAAACTGCTACACAGCCTGCATTCATAGAAACCGTGAGGCTACATGGACAGGGTCAGGATAGGATTTGGAGGACCAATAAAATAAATGAGAATCATCTGTCACTTGGGGGCAACTGAAAGGCCAACCAGCTTATTCTCTGAGATTTTTTTTTTTTTCCTGTAAACCAGATTCTTGGAGTGCAAGACTATGGGATCCAGAACCAGCAGATACGTGCAAATGTAAGTTTTTTGTACTGCTTTTGATTTGTCTTTATTTAGGACAGCAGCAGCATTCCTCCAAGCCCATCTCTATGAATTCAATGGAAACAATTTGCCAAGTTGCACAAGATCAATTACAAGTCGCTGTTATAGATTAAATAAGGTTTTTACTGAGAGGGGTAGAAGCTTTCATCAATTGTCTTAGTCCACAGAATAAATAGTTGCGTGGGCAGAACTGTGGCCTCATTCACGACATGGTTATGTAACAGTCTTTCATGTCTTTAAAGCTTTATACAACCAATTTGCATGATGTGGTCAGATCCAGTCTCAGGAAAGCAGCTATGTGGACTCAATAAAACGACTGTTGAAAGTGAAGCCAATCCCGCCTTAGCAGGAAATGATTCCTATCATGCCATTCCACACAGTCCTGCTGGATAACTTCCGCTTCAGTCTCCTTTTGGGGGCAGAGGTCCTAATCCCCATACCCAAAGTAAGAGGCTAAATATGGAGAAGACTGCCAGAGGCTCTGCCCAGATGTTAGCCTGCTGCAGCTCTGCACCTGCTGCCAGAACAAGCCAGCTGGGAGATCATACTGGGGAACAAACATCCCCTCCTCCAACCCCCCCTTCTAAGCTCAGTTTACAGACAAGAGGGAGACAAGCTTCTCTAGGACCTGAGGAGTCCTGCACCTCCCGGCGCCAGAGAGCCCAGTCACAGATTCATTGTTGGCAAGTGCTGCACCCATCATCATCCTTTCCAGGCTGTTTTGTTGGCTCAGAGAAAAAAAAAGTTGCAAGCCTATCTGATAACCTTTCATTGACAGAGTGGGGGACAAAGCATTCAGTAAAAAAACAGAAACGTGGCGGTTTCAGATGGTCTTACTCTTCTTCCTGTATCCTTTGACTCATCGCAACAAAACCTTGAGTCTACAGTTGCTCTCAAAGCTTCGTAAAGCAATACTCAAGAAGAATAATTAGCCTATATAAGCTTTCGCCTTCTGTCATTATACAAATTCAAAGCAAAAACAGGATCGTAGCAAGATGGCGATCTGGTCAGACACGTTATTCTAAAATCCTCACTACTTTTTTTTTTAAATTTGAAATTTTTATCATACTATACTATGATATTTTTTTCATACTAAAATTAGAATTTTTTTATCATACTATAATATGACTTTTTTAACATACCCCGTGCCATACTTTTTTTTCATGCTAAAGTTTAAAGTTTTTATCATACTATACTATGACGTTTTTTATACCTAAATTTGAATATGAATACTATAACCTTTTTTTCCACACATTTTTTTCATACTATACTATAACATTTTTTGTTTTAAAATTAAAATTTTTATTTTTAGATCATACTATGACATTTTTTCATATTAAAATTTAAAATGTCTTTCTATACTATAACAGTTTTCTACCATACTTTTCCATTCTTTTTTTTAACATACTATACTATGACATTTTAAAAACATACTATACTATCAAATTTTTTAATGTACCATACTATGACATTTTTTCATATTAAAATTTAAAATTTTGTCATACTATACTATAACAGTTTTCTAACATACTTTTCCATTTTTTTAACATACTATACAATGACATTTTTTAACATACTATACCATGACATTTTTTAACATACTATACTATGACATTTTTTACATACTATACGATGACATTTTTAATGTACTATACTATAAAATATTTTCATAGTTAAATTAGAAAGTTTTATCATACCATAGGATGACATTTTATTAACAAACACACTGTGAGATTTTTTTTATACTTAAACTTTTTCATACATTTTCAAAACATTTATCATACTACTGTATGACATTTTTTAACATACAATACATGACAAAATTTTTTGTCATACTATACCATGACAAATTCTAACATATTTTCCATTCATTTTTTACATACTATGCTATGACATTTTTTTGGTACTATACTATGATATTTTTTCTTACGGAAATTTAAAGTTTCATACTAAAATTTAACAAACAAGACTGTGACATTTTTTTCATACTGAAACTTTATACTAAAAAATATTTTCATACTAAAATTTGAAATTATTGTCATACTATTCTATGACATTTTTTGTACTAAAATTTAAATTTTTATCATACTATACAGTACTCTACTATGACATGTTTTTTATTCTAAAATTTGAAATTTTGTCATAATATACTATAACAGTTTTCTAACATACTTTTCCATTCTTTTTTTAACATACTATACCATGACATTTTTTAACATACTATACTATGACATTTTTAAAACATACTATACAATGACATTTTTTTAACATACTATACCATGACATTTTTTAACATACTATACTATGACATTTTTAAAACATACTATACAATGACATTTTTTAACATACTATACTATGACATTTTTAACATACTATAGTATGACACCTTTAAAACATACTATACAATGCCATTTTTTAAACATTCTATTCAATTACATTTTTTAACATACTATTCCATGACATATTTTACATACTATACTATGACATTTTTTTTAATGTACTACACTATGATATATATAAAATATGAAATTTTTATCATACGATTCGATGACATTTTATTAACAAACTACACTGTGAGATTTTTTTCATACTAAAACTTTAAACATTTATCATACTTTACTATGACATTTTTTAAAATGACAAAACATGACAAATTTTTCTCATGCTGTACCATGATATTTTTCTAACATACTTCTCATTCTTTTTTTACATACTATACTACGACATTTTTAATCAAACTATACTATGACATTTATAATGTACCATAATATATTTTTCTCATATTAAAATTTAAAATTTTGTCATACCATACTATAACAGTTTTCTAACATACTTTTCCATTCTTTTTTTTAACATACTATACCATGACATTATTTTACATACTATACCATGACATTTTTAATGTACTATACTAGGATATTTTTTCATACTAAAATTAAAATTTTTTATCATACTATACAATGACATTTTATCAACAAACAACTCTGTGTTAACTTTTTTTTCATAATTAAACTTTTAACATTTATCATACTATACTATGACATTTTTCCTTAGAAAAGTTTGAAAATTTTATCATACTACTCTATGACAATTTTTAACATATTATACTTGGACAATTTTATCATAGTATACATTGACATTTTATCATACTAAACTATGACATTTTTATCATACTAAAATTTTAAATTTGTATCATACTATACTCTGATAGTTTTAACGTACTAAAATTTCAATTTTTTCCTTCTATACTGACATATTTTTTAACACACTATATCATGACATTTTTTTCATTCAAAATTTTTTATTTTTACCATACATTACTATCTTTGTTACATTAAAATTTGAAATTGTTATCATACTATATCATGATATTTTTTAACATACTATTCTATGACATTTCTTTAAACATACTTTACTATGATATGAAAACTTTTGAAATTTGAATCATACCATACTATGTTTTTGTGAAACATGAAGACAGTAGCGTCAAGGTGTCCTCCCACCGTTCACACACTGAAGCTTGGATGAACGGACTTGTGAACGACAAACCTGAAAATGTTATACCTCAGTATGATCAAAATGACTTCTGTCAGCTTTATAGATCGAGATTAAACTATACTGATTCTTGAATGTGAATAATTCACAAGACCATTCGTGTATGATATCAACTCAGTACAAGAACACAAGTGACAGATAGTTTCAAGTATGTTTGGTTTATTCTCCAAAAAATTAGTGTCACCTTCAAACGTGGTGAAAAGATACAATAACAAAAAAAAAGTATCTGACATCTTTAAAGAGTTTTTTTCACTGAAACTGTAAAAGTTGCACAAACAACTGGTGAGGATCTTTGAAAACCACAACATCTTACATGATATAATCGTTTACTTCTTTAAAAAAAAAGCCCTTAAAAGACACAGACACAGAAACATGCCTGGACAGTCTGAACAACAACAAAAAGGGTCTTCATGAATTATCAGAACAATGTTTCACAAACAGGAACAGGCCACTCAGGTTTTTTTGTTTTTTTTGAACCAGTAACAACACATTAAAAACAACTTGTTGGTCACATTGGAGTTAAGGTTAGAAAAGTATACTTATGTTCATTACATACAGTATATAAAATGAAATGCCACACGGGTATGTACAGAAAATACAGGAAGCCACCACACTGACACAGTTACACTTTTTAATAAAAATAATAATTTACATTACATGAGACAAACGTGTTATCCAGATTCATCAACACTTGACAGTACAGAGAAAACATCACGTATTTAAATAGAAAAATGTCAGGTCGCTCTTTTGAACTCTGTGCAAATTAAATCATTAAATCCGTCTTGTTGAAACGTCTTATGTACATGTATGTAAAGTAATGCCTTTAGCCTCGCTGTCTGCATCTGATAGAAAATCTATATTGATAAGGAGTGCATACTTTAGAGATAAGTGCAAACACATTGCTTTTTTTAATGTTGTGCATTAAAACCTCTGAGTTTTTGGCGGTTCTTCCGTTTCTTTGAGCAGCAATAACCTCTTCGTAAAATATCTAATAGAAATTCTTTATAGGCTATTTTCTATTTCTTTGACGTCTAAAATTGAACCCACAGTTTGAATGGCCAGTGATATTGCTTTGATCTATTTACAGCTTAAAAAGGATAACATTTCCTTGGTAGTGCATTCCCCTCAAACGTCAGCTTATCTCCACTTCATCCTTGTTGGAGGTGCAGAGGAGGCACAGACGAGTGTGTTTGACTCAGGCTGGAGGAGAGTGAAGGCAGCCTGGCTAGCTGCTTACTTAGTATCAGGCAGAGAGGTGAATGAACATCATCCATCCTCCACGACCAGGCACTTTGTTCACTGTGGTCCCACAATTTAAGACATCGGAGCCCAGTCAAACACCTCTCCATCTCTGCTCTCAACTTCCCAAACGCCTCCTCTGACGTTCACCACGCCGGTCTCAGTGTTCAGGCATCAGAGATGCAGTTCTGGATCTTGTCCATCCACAGCTGGGCGCTGGGTGCGTCTGAAGCACAGAAGTTGTAGACTCGCTTGCTGGTCTTCAGCTAAAAGGAAATCAGAAAACAGAAATGAATAAAAAGATCTTTTACATTTATCTTCTCATTACTTACTCTCTCCTCTCTCCCTTAGAGCATACAACAGCTCTACGGAGAGAGCACTTCTTTATTGTTTTTGACTTAGACTAGCACAGAATTCCAGCAAATATTAGTTTGTTAGTTAGTTTGTTGTTCTAGTTAAAAAACATGAAACCATGTGTCGTACTATCTGTTTGTTCTTTGTTTTTTTTTTGTCTTTCCTTTTGTCTCACATTTAAATGGGGTAGGCACTATAAGCTCCTAGCTTCAGCTTATACTCTTTCGGCCAAACAGTATGATTACTGAAACAAATGTTATGGAATGGAATGTACCTTGTTTCAAAGCCGAAATAAACTATAACTAACTAACTACAACCTAAACCAACAGACGTTAGCTCTGGCCCTGACAGATACCTCCTTTATGCTCTGCCGTCCCTGACATTATTAGTTATTATTATTTCCTCTCCTCTTTCCTTGCGTCCTCCATTTAAAGGGAGACGTAGGGGGAAGGTAGAGCGAACAGACCAACCGACTAGGAGCCAGATTAGCTTCTTGCCCTGAACTCTACCTTCTGTGTCCTTCTTTCTAACATTTTTGGACAGTCTCTTCATTTTCTCTCCCCTCCCTCATGAGAAAATAAGGAAAGAAAATCAGAGGTTTCATGAGGTTTGAGGTGTGTGGCCTTCCTAACCTGAGGAAAGGCAAGACACTAGTGTAAGGAGATGCTCACTTGACCTCCCTGTCGATAAACTGGCTCTCACTGCCGATCTACAGGGGAACATTTGGGACTGTGCAAAGATCATTAAAGCAGCTTTAAAGAGAGAAGTCTGTGATTCGACTGCAAGCTTGACAAGTTCATTGTCTAAAACTAACACGTCTTTTTCTTAATCCTCTGTTAATCTCCTTCTTAATTGTAAACTGACATTAATTAATCACTAATTGGCTAGTTTGTCTTGTTGTGTTTCTTCCCCTCTGAGGTCCGGACAGTACAAGGTAAACAAACATTATAGAAAAAACAGACACAGCCGGAGGTCCCCCATGATTATAATGAGTAATAAATGTGTTCTCAATCAGCTTGGGAAGCAGAAACTTAAACAAAATAACTTGAACCTTGAAGTATGGCATCAGAGGAGCAGATGATGTACTCGGGGGCCAACACTATAATCTATTTGCATGAAAACTGTGACATGCAGCCTAAGATGATTTCCTTCTCACTTACTTTTGACACATTTTATGAATCAAAACCAATTCCAACCCAAACATGAGCATTAAGGAGGCCTGCAGATATCAGAGTTGTTTATGAAACGTGACACAGCTGTTCACATGCACTCACGTCAAAGAAAGCCTTTTCACTGATGTGTTTGGGAGCTCCTATCGTAGGGGCGGCGATCATCACCGACTCCACCTCCGCCAGGTCAATGTGGCCTCTGCAGTTGGTGTCCTCTCCAGTGTCGTAGTACCTCAGCTGGAAGGAAATGAAGGTTAGCGAGCAGCCGTGTCATCAGATGTGTTTCTACGACATGAATGTGGAGCGGCTCGCTCACCTGGTGTTTGGTAATGTCCAAAACGAACCAGCGAGGTTTCCACCCTTTCAGCAGCGCTCCTCGTTTGTACAGGATCCCCTCGTAAGACCTGATAAAAACACCAGAAAAAAACAAATAGTTCAAGAACAGTCTTCCTAAATAACATCCCATATTTAATTTTTCTTTGAAATTATCTTCACCATAGACCAGGGCTCAACAGTGCGACCATTTCACTCACATTTGCAACTAAAAATAGATATGTGCGAATTGTAAAATGTATTTAAGGGGCACATGTGCGTATAAAAAAAATCAGCCGAGGCAACAAATGTTTTTTCACGTAAATACTGCGGTGAAGTTGGTTTAGGTTGGATATTCAACGGACATTCACCGCTGATTTATCGGTGTCTTCTCACTCTCCATAACCGGAAATAGCAACAGCAGCGCAGTTAAATCTACTCCTCGTTATCAACGTCGGGTGTTAAATAAGGGACCATCAATAAATTACTGGTTGACGTTCTCAAAAAAGGCTGTTTTTCTTCAATAGCTTCCATGTCATGTGACCAATTGACCTAAAATTGATTTTAAATAATAGTTCTTATGTCGACCAATAAGACACACATTATCTAATCAATTTTCATTGTGCCTCTAAAGTTCTTTGTGTGCTCCTCACTTTTTCAATTTAAGAGTACATGTGCTCCTTGTGAAAAAAGTTAGTGTCAAGCCCTGTAGACTCTTTACAAATTCAGTCAGCTCTGCTCATTATCGATGTGTTCATAGATGGGACATGGGTCAATTATAAAATCCAAGTATAAGCCAAACAAATTTTTATCAAACATATTTCCATATATCTTTTTTGATTCATTTCGATCATCTTTAATCAGTTCAATTCTCTAAAAGTTTCATCTGATTTGTTTTGTGATGGAAACGAATATAATGCTGTGACTGATTTTGAGGACTCTGCAACCCGGTTTTGGAAAAATGTTCCCAATAAATCAAGTTTATTATTTTTATTTTTTTTTGTTTTAAGAGCTCAGTTGAGAAAAGTAGGTCCTGGGGCGCCCTGTACATCAGATTATCAGAATAAAGAGGGAATAAAGAGATTAAACGAAATTAACTACATGAGTCATTGAACTCTTCAAAGCCACGAGTTTCAGCTTCAAGAATCTGTTGCTTGTTCTTCTTCTACTTGACCTTTAAACGTGTGTTTCGGTCAGCAGATCACTGCATCACCAGCCAATCACGTGCGCAGGCTCCGTCTTCAAAAATGTCACCAGGGTTGTATCAGTTCATGGAAAGGAGGTGAAGATGCATATTCTCAAACATTTACTGGTTTTCACTGATTATTTATATCCTGTTCGTGCTGGAGGCTTGATGGAGCTGATCCCACCATGTATTGCATAGTTGCACACATTGGCCAACAAAAGCCTGTCAGGTCAGTTTATTCATATTTAAAAGAAGAACTCCAGCGCTGTTTGTACATAGTGTTCCTTTACGGGTAAAGAGGTCAGGACAGAGATGGTTGTATAACTGTGTCATGGTGAAGCCCTGAATATTTTACATATCTTCTGTCAAGAGGTTACTTATAGAGCATCCAGCTCTCCTGTTTGGACTTTCTCAATGCTCTGGAACCCATTTACACGTAAAGCGCTGTTTACATGACTAAACCCAACCCAACCACATGTCCTCAAAACAAAAAATCTGTGTCAATAATACGAGGTGTTAAACTCAGGCACATTTGGGAAAACTTAGAAGGTTAAATAGGTTATGTATTAAAGGTCGAGTAGATAGGATGAAGTACAGATGTTGGTGCGTTCTGTGGTCATAGGCCTTTCATTTCTTATTTCAGGTTAATTGTCTCAGACACATCACATCATCTGTTCAAACTTACGAGTGCCAAAACATGACTTCGACTTCGAGATGGGGAGAGCACGTATTCGAGAAAATCAAAGACATCATTTATAGTGAGCAGAATTCAATCAGTGTTTATCTGACTCAGAGAAAAAATATCCAAATATCAGCGCCAAAAGATTGCGCTTCAACCTCGCAGTAATTGTAAAATGACACACCCAGAGTTTAGCGGAGAACAGGCGATCCTCACAATCATGACACACGGCATACCTCAGCGCTGACTTATCTTCCAAAAGCAGAAGTCTGGATTGATTCTTAGTAGTTCCAGGACTCAGGAAGTTCATGACCCACCTGTTTTCCTCACTCTTGGGGGTGAACTGGTTATAGAGTGTTGCAGCACGGCGGTTGATCCCATTGGCTGTTGTGGTGCTGCGGTCTTCACCCAGTCCGCTGTCTGGCAGGTGCAGCATGGAGCGGCGCTGGAAGGCCTGCAGGCTGGATGTGGGGATCAGGCCCGATATGGACAATGACTCTTTCCGGAGCTGAAGACACACAAGAGAATTAGAATATGTGAGAAAGACGCACAAAAGGAAAATATGCTGCCACTGGCTTTGTCGAGACTCAAACACGCACACTTCCTTCGGTGGTGAGGTCCTCCTGGATGCTGAGTCTGACTCTCTCTAAAGTCGTCTGCCACTTCTCAGGAGTCTGGTTCAGCTCTCCCTCCAGCTTTTCAACGTCCTGCAGCAAAAATCAGAGTAAAAAAGTTGACGTGTGAATCAAGAACAAACTCGACTCACGGTTTGACCAAAGATTTCCTTACGTTGAGGAGTTTGGTGATGGCGTCAGGCTGGGCACGGCTCACGCTGCTGTAACACGGCCACACGATCCTCCTCTTACTGTTGGAGAGGGTCTCTGCTTCCTCTGAGCTGTCTGACCTCACTGTCATCATCCTCCAGTCGTAACACGGCCCCGTGGACAGGGTCTCATCGATGAAATAATCCCATTTATTCAGGCTGGGGATGCTAATGGACGGCTTCAGGGTCACCTGAACAACCGGAAAAAATCAAACAAGTTAAGACCTCGATGTGAAGATCTAAAGCACTTTAATTATAAAGACTCTATGGCGTTAAGGAGAGCATCTTGTCAGTCAAACATGCTGAGAGAACATCATGACAGAGTGGAAACAGGCCCTCATCACTGATTTACAGAGTGATCACTTTGATGGGAGTGAAAAAGTCTTAGATCGTTTAAACCAACGAGTTTTATCAGGTCCTCAAAACAAAAGCTTCAAACTGTGAACAAAACTCCATCTGTAACACAAACTGTGATAAATAAATGAACTTTAATCACATTTCTTCAAATCTACTTTTCTAAAGTGGATTGCTTGTGGTTTCAACTTTACAGTGTTCATAATTATGAACAAAAAGGGTTAGAAGACTTTGCTAAAGGCTGCAGCGGTCAGATGGATGAGGAGAGACAGAAACGCTCACGTCGTTCTCTGACGGGCTGTACAGGTAGTTGAGGAAGATGGGGCTCCTCTTGTGCATCCTGTTGATGCAATCCCAGATGCAGATGCCTTTGCGGGTCTGTTTATCGCCTTTGTCCTCGAACAACAAGCCTGTGAAGGAGACAGGGGAGAAGCTGCTGAGCACATCACAATGTCATAGGATCTGTAACTTGGTGTAAGAGTTTATGTTGTATATGATACAATGAGGGACGAGGTCTTTGTAAGTTTTGTCAAAATTTCTGGAAGGAGTTTTGATTTTCTGTTGATTGTAGCAGCCACTGTGGACAAAAGCGGTCGTGTTTTAGCGTGTATTGTCATAAAGACACGTCAGAAACTAACTTTTTTTTTAAGTTTGAGGCGACTTACTTTGTAAATGTATTTTAAATGGGAAGTGAGTCTGGGTCAGCCCATCGCGGAGTGTGAGACAGAACCTGTTAGCAGGACTACTGAGGTTAGTGACACAGAGCTGCTCTGTCTGTCTGTCTCAGGTGTGGAGGAGCTTCTCACTCCTTGGCTGAAGCTGTCGCATGACACGGCGTCCGCAGGAGTCTTCTGCTGCGAGACGTTGTCACCATTGGTGTAGTGACAGTAATATGTGCGTTTACAGTAGGAAACAAAGAGAAAAAACACGTCGTCTCTGGTCTGAGTGCTGTAAATTGTTTTGTTCGTGGTTCCGACCCGATCACTAGAAATCGCTTATCTTCACACAGATGGGCTCATTTGCTGTTGCAGGTGACGGGGAGACATCAGCAGAAACGAGAGATTTTTTTCAAATCTAGTTAAAAGTTCCTTACAGGAAGTTGAAGTATGTCACAAATCCAACATAGCTAATCAAGTATTTGTTGTTGTGTTAATATATATTTACCTCCATGATGTAGTTTCTTTCTAAAGAATTTAAGAGACTGTGGCTGGATTCACTTTTAGAGACTCTTATCAATGATGGATTCACTCTTTTTCATAAATGGATAATGGAGAACACATCCAAACTAGCATCACTTATGCTAGAGTACAAACTGCACATCTATCTTAGCTCAAACAAGGTCTGCTAAAGTATCTCTAAGTATCTCTAAGTCGCTTGTGCTGCAGCATTTCCTCAGTATAGAGGAGATAATCCAAAAAAACAGAAAGATCAATCCCTCCCCGGGTTTAAACTGTGAGGGAAACTAACCGTGTTCCAAGCGCTCATAGTCTGAGTCCAACAGGAAGTTCTTGAAGCGGTTAGAGATGTGATGATAGGCCAGGAACTTCAGATAGTACTGATTAAACTCAAACTCCAGAGGATGTTGCTCCAGAATCTGAAAACATATGAGAAGATTGTCAGAGATAGTCAGTGACAGGGAGTGACAGTGAGGCGGGGGGGTTATTGTGTGCAGCAGCAGCAGCTCGGTCATCTCTGCATGTTTGGGGCTTTACGTCCCCCCAGAGCCGAGAGGACCAATTAGAAACAGGAAGAATCTCTCCTGTCCTTGTGGGGTCAGAGGTCGGTGATATCATCACCACCAGACACAACCAGAACCACAACTCCATTGTTCCCGTCCAGTGGTGTGAAGTGGCCAGTGACAGCGAAGCGTTGAATATTTGAGGCCACCTGGGTCTGTTGGCAAAAACAACAGCTGTTTGGGAGATGAGGCACTTCTATTTTCAGCACTTGTCTGAATCCCCCCCCCTCCCTGTTTATTGCTCTCCAGACCCCCAGGACCCACGCCAAACCGTCTTCGCTGCCAAGATTTCAGTTTCAAAAGACAAATGCAGAAACTATGTGTTGATGTAAGTGTATGGGAGTGGGTTTGTGGGACCCCAGAGATGCTGAAAAAACCCATGACATACCAGTTAGCATTTCAGCGTGGACACTTCAGCGCCCTCTGGACCTCAGCTGTATGAGCTTCATTCTTAAATCCGATCCAGCCCCTTTGCCCCCCCCTCTCCTCCTGCTCTGAAATCCTGAGTACACCCTAAGCCCTCCTCTAGACAACAATCTTCCACATGCAGCTCTCAACACACAGTGAAATGTGAAGGGATGCTGCTGAAACACGCGAGCACAGACCGCTCAGCGGTGATCAGCGGACCATCTGGGCAGCAGCCTCCTGATGCAATCCTCTGTTGAAATCACACATCGAGTGCTTGGAATGTAAAGTGCAAAACTAAACCAAATGTAAAGACACTGACAGCTGGGTTTTTGCTTCATTCCTCTCCTTCCCTCATCTGTACGCTTTTGAGGAATGTGATGAGCTCATGGAGACGGTCGAAAGTTGCTAAGTCATGTTGAGATAGAGGATGGGAGTCCCACAGCAGGCAGGTAGAAATGCTCTACAGTACAGTGCACCTGTGAGTGTGAGTACTGGTCCTTACCTGGTGCACACAGTCCAGGAACTGGAGGAAGATGGGGGTAAAGCCACTGCCCTGGCTGCTGGGACTCAAGTTGCTTCGCTGGCTGAACTTGTGGCCGAAGGACAGCCACTCTTTCTCAAGCAGCACTTGAAAACCCTCCAGAGTGCGGTAGAAAGGATCGCTCAGCAGCTGCACCAAAGACACCACCTGCAGGAACAAAAAATGAGATTTCTTATATTTTAGAGGTTTTCTCCACACTGTACTGTTTTCCTCTGCTCCTTTTCAGAAGAAATGATTATCAGTGATCACTACAAAGTTAGATTAAGTTACAGGAATGTGTTTGTCTCTTCTAAGGTGATCTTCCTGTCTGCTTTCGATTGATTTTAAGATTTTACTCATCACTTTTAAAGCCCTTACAGGTCTGGTCCCAACCTACATATCTGACCTATTGACTCCCTGTGTGCCAGCCCTCAGAGTTGAGGCTCAAGACGAAAAGGTGATGAAGCGTTTTCTTTGGAACTCCAAGTCCGAGGAGATAAGACAGGCTGAATCTGTAACATCTTTGAAATCACATCTTAAAACTCACTTTTTTAGACTGGCTTTTACATGATACATTATTTATTTATTCATTCATTTTATTGCCTATATACCTCTTATTCAACCTTGTTAGTTATTGATATAGTTCTATTTTATCTGCATAAGTATCTCACATTTACTTTTAAAACTATTTTCATTCCTGCTGTTTTTGGTCTCCTCAGCGGTTTCTTATCATTTTTGGACTTTTTACCACTTTCTCATGTTTCAATATACTCCCTCCTTTTTATTATGACTCTTATTTTACCTAACCTCTATCTAGCAGCGCCTGGATCCAGCAAACTGAGCCCACAAAATCACAACAACAGTGTGTACAAAGTAGGGCCGGGACGATATGCTTTTCTCTCGATTCGATTCTTCAAAGATTTTTTGGATGCCGATTCGATTTAAATTGTGATTCTACGATATTGTCGATTTTTAGTCTTGTTAACACCAGTGAAACAGTTGAATGATTATGATTGTCTACTGACTATTCCAGGAACAATATTTCCCCAAAAAATACACATCACATGTAAGTCAGTTTTAAGATTCATTCTTAAATTGGAAAAAAAAAAAGATCTATATTTGAACATAAATATGTGAATCGTTTTTTTCTCCCACCCCTACTACTAAGGTACTAACAAAGTTGCGAGTGATGTCGTCTTTTTTAAGTCCGAAAAAGACGTTGTAGCTGAGTGCAAAACTTGT
Organism: Xyrichtys novacula; assembly: GCA_962446985.1. Lineage (NCBI taxonomy): Eukaryota > Metazoa > Chordata > Actinopteri > Labriformes > Labridae > Xyrichtys > Xyrichtys novacula. The sequence goes on along the minus strand of OY660864.1, from coordinate 33,100,376 downwards.
CATTCACAATTTGTGCCAATATCAGATCAATATCCGTATCGGTCAATATTGAAGGCTACAATATCAGAAGTGAAAAAGTTGTTTCTGGACACCTTTTTTAGGAGTATGGTCCAATATCAGCTGGACTTTTCTGACAGGTGAGACTAAAGTAAATTTATTAAACTCAACATTTATTCTCAGTGGATTCACCGCCACTGTCATTTTTAATAACCGTGTTTTTGCTGTGATGTAGCATCTCTTCAAAACAAACACAAAAACAGCCTGTTTATGACAGCGTTAAGATAAACTGATCATCTGATGTCAATTACATTTATATAACGTTGTAGCGCAGGTCTATAGGGACACTCAGGCTCGCTCCACATAACACCAGTCAAGAACCACTTGTCTACACATGCAGTACGCTTGGCTTGCTTCCCTGCCCGTGTCTCCTCCAACACAACTAATGAGCCCTGACGCGTGTGGAATGAACGAGAAAAACAGTCCGCGGCTTCCTGGTCGGGTTTAAGAGAACATCCAGCCCTGAGTGGTCGAGAAAGCCCCCTGCAAGCCCGGCACAGAAATAAACCCCTCAGATTATTTTGATACTTCAGCGGACTTGAGGGAGGATTTCAGGAAGACGTGAGGTATGAGAGAGATGATTCGATTTGAGAGGGTTAGACGGGGGATGAGAAGAAGAAACAGAAAACAGGTTTTAGAAAGAAAACAAAGATGGTTCTGCTTCCTGTCTGCTGGGTGTCTATGGTCCATAGACAGAGCCAGGAGATCCAGAGCATATGGAGCCGATTTCCCTGTGCGGGCTGAGCGGGACCTGGCGTGATGGAGCCGGTGGCCCGTGGAGCGAGATGCTGCGGGCCCAACACGTGCCTGGCATTAAGGGATGCGCAGAATGTGCTTTAAAACAGCAGCCCAGGGCACCGCAAAACCCCGTAAACACGTTTGAGGACACACGCGTGCAACACGGACATGTGCACTTTTAACAGGTCAACACGGAAAATATGCGCTCAGAGAGAAAACATGTGAGGGAAATGCTGAAATGGATACTGACAATTGATTAGGTTCATACTGAATATTTGTTTACCAAACTTTAACCAATTCAATAAATCTATGAACCCACGGCTGGAGACATTTTTGTTCGGCTGCATCATCGAGTCACAAATGAAACCTGATTGAAAAAAGGCGCAGCAGCAGAACAAGAAGAAGCAGCCAGATGGATGACTCCCATGTACCCTATTTGGCTTCAAAGTCTGAATATCAAAATCTTTCACGTCTCTCAAGAATTCCTCAAATATGTTGTTGGAAACATGTCAAGAAATTCATCAAAGCTGTTAAGAGTTTGTTGAATTTAGTCACAGTTTTAACCGTCATATAGAGAGTTTTGCACGAGCTGTTCATCGAATACACAAACTTGTTTATAGACCGTTGTAATCCTTCTTAGTGCTCGATCGTATATTTGTTTCTTTTTGGATTCGTTGTAGATGAATGTGTCTCTGATGTGGGGAGGCAACAATGAGGAGAAGTCGAGGAGTCGTTACTGCGTGCTGTTTAAGATTACTCACTTTGTAAAGAAGTGTTTTATCTCAGCAGTTACTCTTTAACAAGTGATTTTCACCATTAAAGTTTGAACTCACAGGTGAGCGAAGCTTTCGTTGGAATTTTTTTAGCTTTTTTATAGCAACTTTGCAGAAAATAGGACAATTTATAATATAATGTCAAGAGAAAGCTGCCATGTGACCCCAATGTCCCTGCGTCTTATTATTTATGGACCTCCATCTGGATTTTTAACAAGAAAGATGTGGTTTCACTCACTCAACAGCCCTCTTACAGGTTTTCAGGTGCAGTGGAAAATTGCATCTGACATTAGACAAGCCTGACTTTTAATGTGTTATGATTACACTTGCTTTTGCACCTCTTGCGAGCATGAAAACGTTTGATTTCTTTCTAGTTTTTGTAAACACAGATTCAGGAGAAAAAAACTTCATGATGGCAATAAACAAAAACAAAGTCTGCACACAGCATGCGACTCCTCTGCACTCACATCTGAGTCTCTCGGCTGTATTTACTCAAGATAGGTATTTGTGCATTTCTCTCACTTGTGTTGTGATGTCCCAGCCATCTTCCAGGCTGAGGAGAACAGATGAGCCACTGTCCAGAAGCTCCACCAGAATCAGTGCCAGCTGTAGGATCTTGTGAAGCTGTGGGAGAGCAACGAATGTGCATGTGAAGACATGTAAACACACACAGACACACACACACACAGTTTATCTGCTCTGTGCATACACAGCCATGTTAGGTCTACTGCTAAATCACTTGTTGATGCTCATAAGGAGCCTCCCACAGATAATATTGTTCTGTATGTTTAATGTCAGTCTGCAGTGGGGGTCGATCTGATAACCAGCATGATAAAATGGATGCTGTTACTCCCTGGTTGTGCGTCTGTTTCCCTTGGGAAAGTGGCTTCAGAGCGGATTTATTCGTTAAGCGAATCTGATACAGAGGATGAGCAATAAGAGCCGACTGCAGAGTTGTTCTCACAGTTTACAGAGTCCAACTTTGAGTCAGCGAGTTTGTGTTTGTCTACCTGGAGGATCCACTCGGAGTCTTCCAGGGCTTTGAGGAAGGAGTCATCTGAGTCAGTCGAGGTGGCGCTGGGGGCGCAGGCTCTCAGCAACTTTTTAAAAGAGGCTTTCACCTGCCGGGTGTCAGCAAAGTCCACCGGCACCAGTTCACAGTTCAAAGTGGAGTCCACTCTGAGGCCCTGATGAAAACAGAGAGAGAGAGAGGGAGGAAGTGGACAGGGTGAGTTTGATAGGTTAGGTTGAGTTTATTGTACTGAGGAAGTTTATTTAAAGTCAGTTGAAAACAAAACATACACAAAGACAACAGCCATACACAAATTCATACACTGTCCCACATAAAAACAATCAACTGGGGAAAGACAAAACAAGAAAGACGATATAAAAATACTACTGCACTGTACTTAATCAAATAAAAAATGAAAAAAAATCTATCTATCTATCTATCTATCTATCTGTCTGTCTGTCTATAAATAATGTTAAATAATGTATTAAATAGATAGTCTAAAAGTTCATTTCTGTGCTCAGACCAGCTGAACCAGAATCTAAAAATAAAAGCTGCTCAAAGTTATTTTAGTTTATTTAATTGCAAGATCACCTGCGGCACAAATTCAAAATCAGCTGACTTCAAGAATATCTAGTGTTTTCTTTTACAAAGTTGCTGCATAAACTGGTGTTTGATAACACACAGAAAAACCTTAAATGTGTTTAAATGCTCAAACTAATGAGGATAAGTCCACTCGATGTTTGATTTCTGGTTTTAATTGAGGATCTGATTTGTTGTTGGTTGTAAAAATACTCCAAAACACTCCCTCCCTACAGTTGTCTTCTTTTTTTTTTTAATCCCCACCCTTAAATGTGACTTTTCTCCAAAGACGTAGAAGGCAGCCTGTTGTTTCATGAGCTGAGCCTGCAGACTGTTGCTGCCTGCAGGGGGCGCCAGATCCTTCCCTGCAAGTCTGGCACCTACATCTCCTGTCGCCGGGTGATGGCTGAGTCTGCTGCTGGAGCGTAGGCTAGCCCACATGCCTGCAAACACACAGAGGCAAACAAAAATCACACACACACATATGCAGAAGCTGGCCTGTTTGAATGGCACTGACGTACACATGCTGTCAAACAAACTAAGACTAAATGATGAACAGCGAATTACATGCGGGCCACGTTTACATGCACGGCAGAATAACAGCGGTTATGTAAAGGGTTTCATTCCTTCGGTGCAACAACAAAGCAGTTGCCACTTAAGAGTTTGGTGTGTTTACTTATTAGAAGCAGAAGTTGTTGGAATTTCTTTGTAGGTCTCAAAAAAACCCCAGCATGCAACATCTTCCAAACAAGAAGAAACACTATCAGCACGGACACGATCTTGCAGAGTAATCACTTACAACCCTCCAGAGCTGCAGTCGCATGTTTTTAAATCGGATTTCTTTACTTCTCTTTACGAATGTTCACTAGTTTTAGATTTTAAAAACACTTCTAATCATGACTTTACTTTAAACTCAAAGTTTAGGGCTGCTTATAAAATAGTTTTTTCACAGGTACACACCCTACCTGTTTACACCCATTGCTTTTGATACATTATATCATTTACATAGAGCACTTTTTATGTCTTAAGATCAACTTCTGATGAATTTACTACCCTCTGACTCACATTCACTGATAACTCAGGCTGCTTCGGTCGTATTGCAGAATCAGTGGGGCCTCATTTAGTGTGATTCATGAAAACAGCTTCCTCCCCTCCTCGCTCTGGACCCTGCTCTTAACTGACCACAAGCCGCCCTGCTGAGCCAACACATTCACAATAGAAGTGGCCACATCAGAGCGGCCACTCTGGTTTGTGAAAAACCACAGTTCCCCAGTGGTGCACCCAGAAAGTCAGCGATGATTAGTTCTACGTCTCTAAGGTCTTTGTTAGAGGTTTGAAGCATGATGCAATACGTGCGGTACGTGACCCTGGTTAGTCAGCAGGTTAGAGAGGTAACAGGAAACAAAGCGCTTTAAGGAGACTGGCGGGGGAATGGCAGATGGACTATACCTTGATGTTCAATTCTCTTCTTACTCACAGGTTTTGGGTTTGAGTGAGTGAAGAGTTTATCTCTGTACTCAAGAACTTGATGGGTGATGATGGTACAGCGGATAGAAAGAGGAGATCAGGGCGGGGAGAGGGGCATGGACAAAATAAATCATGTCAACAACTTATGGATAAAAAAAAACACCTGCACTACCAACCAAAGAAACAGTCATGCCAAAGAGTTACAGATGAGGGTCAAAGGTCAGACTGGTCCAAATAAGCGATGGAGTGAACGATGTTTTTGTGTTGAAATGATCCAGAAAATAACTGCCAAAGCATGCATGGATGTGTTTGTTTGCAGTTATGATTGATGGTATGAAGAGAGCGATCAGATTTGTTCATCTGTGAACCTTCTGGTGCTGCTTTGTCGGGAACAGATGCTAAACATCGACTTCAGAAGCATGTCAAGTCTGAACCAAACAAGTGCTCCAGACTGCAGATGCACAGCGTGTGGTATGTGTGTCCTCTTCTCTGTGTTTTTTATGTTTCCAGAGGTCGAACTGAATGTGTTTCTGGATCAACTACAGTCTGCTGTGGTCTATTCTCCACACCAACCTTCGCCGATCTTAACGACAGACACCAAAGCATCACAAATGACTTTTAGTCAAGCCTCAGGCAGGATTGAGAAATAAAACTAAATGTGAATTCAACTATTTTTACTGATTGACTGGTCGACTTATTAGTCGATATGTGCCGAGTCGACCAAAATTCTGATTGGTGGATTTGATTTTTTTCCACGTCAATTTACTGTCTTTGGTTAATTTCATCAGGAGGAACGTACCAAGTGCTACTGGGGGTGTTTTCAGAGCACCCCGGTTTCACAGGTAACAGCCTGTCTCAGAACACCCCCCTTGTTTTCACCATTTTGGATTCGCCAAACCCACTAGAGACCATCAGGAAGATCGAAGAGCATCAACGTTAATCAATCCGGTGGTTTGCTGGAAAAAATGAGTCGATTTTTGGTCGAAAATTTCAGGGTTTTAGTCGACCAAGAATTTCCTAATTTTTGCAGAGGTCCTAATGGGAGTGATCAAAAAGAACATGAATGACAATGAACAAATGAAGCTGAGAGCTTAACTGTGTTATCTAAAATAGTTTAAAAACAGCCTGCATGAAAAATTGAATTCAGATCATGAACAACTCTGATTGCTTTACCGTCTATTATCAGTTATTATCAATTAGACATTTGATCTGTGCGTTTGTGATTTGTGTACTTTGTGCCACTGTGATTTTAAATTTAGATATCGCAGTTAAAGGATGAAAGGAAACATTTTAAATAATACAAGTAAATATCTGAACCCCAAAAAATATGAGTTAATGCATTTCAACTTAAAATGGAAATATCTGATTTGATTTAAAAGTAGAAAACTTGTCATCACTGCCTTCACTGTACAAACTGCTGTGCTTGTACAAGTCTATAAAGAGTCTATAAAGCTAAAGTCAATTGACTTTCACACTCACTTGGGCTAAAATTTAAAACACAACTTTACTGCAAATGGACAGACTTGCTCGGATGAAGTTGAACTGCTGTTTGGGGATTTTAAAAAATTCCTACGATCCAGTTTTGAAAACATTTGGACCTCGGTAAAATCAAATTTTCTTCATTTTTAATAACAAAATAAATCAGTCTCACAATGAAGCTCCTCATTCCAAGAAAGTGAAGAATCTGTCAGTGATAATCCCGCACTATAACTCTAGTGATCATTGTTGGACAGAGCTGCCAGTTGTGGAGAAACTCTCCAAAGAATCAGTTGTGGAGACAAAATGCTGAGTCAGAGTAACCATTTTTTTCACCTTTGACCTTCATCTGAAGCACTGACCAACATCCCACACATGTACTGACACCTCGCACAACATCTGGTGGAGTCACAACACTCAGTCCTCGTGGTTTCCTCCGGTGAGTTCATATCCAGTTTACACGCTAATGATGACAAGTGGACTTTACAGAACATTAAGTTTTTATCCGTGTCAATATATCCATGGCAACGCTCATGAGCCAGAACACCACAGGTCAGGTATAAAGCAATAATTAACTCAGTGTACACTGTATACATGTACAGCCATGAGACAGATCCTACAACAGACAAACAGTCTATCTAATGACCATAAACAGTCACTTTCAAAACTTAACGGCTTAGAGGAGGATCAGTGTGGGTTTACAGTTTTAAGCTCATGGGAAAAGTTCTTTGGGTTTTATTTTGTTCCTTTTTTTCACTTTTACTTTCCAGTACTTGAGAGTTTTTGTCATCCTCCAACAACAAATTCATGATTTCAATATTCTTAGATATGAGTAGTTTATATTCTGTCAAAGGTTTGAATTATGAAAGTTAATATTTGAAGTCTGCATCTCCATCTGTTCATTGATTTGGTTATGTGCAAACACCAAAGTTACAAATCATTACGAACTACAATCTGAGAGGAAAACTATCATCTATCTAAGAGATGTCTGTAATCTACCTCGGCTGAAATGTCGTCAGTAAATTTCCATCTGAAAGTGCGCAGTTCAACACACTCACATCTCTGAAATGTCAGAGAATGTGTTTTATAATGAGAGGAAAATGGAAGAGGATGTGACCCAGGTGGACAAAAGCCAGAGAGGAAGAAAAACAGAAGTGCTGACAAAAACAGTTCTGATAAGATTAAGATTTGTCATCTTTGAATTTGAAAAAAAAAAAGAAAAATCAACCAGCCTCCACAAACCCCAACATGACGCTAAAACACTTTAAATAGATTCATAGAGATGACAGGATGACTGACAACATGACTCACCTCCTCTGGTAAAGCTGTTTGAGAACGGGAGGTCTAAATGGACAGGAGTCATCTTTGGTATCCTGGACGTCCTTCTGTCGCTCCCTAAAATCAAACATTAAGACGGTACACAACAACATGTGTCAGACCAGAGGACCGGGTCATGAGGGGAAAGTTCATACCGTGTTTAAATACACACATACGATCCTCACTTCGGTCCCAAATAATTAAAAAGTCTCAAACACAAGAAGCATGATAGTTGTAGAAAGAACAGAAATACAGAAACACTGCTGTTGATGTGTTTGTTTGTGCATGTATGTGAGTTTAAGCTCAGTCCAGGGAGATGGAAGGCTTCCAAGGAGATTGATGTGCCGGACAGTGACCTCAGGTTGTCCTGTGATTCTTACATAACCTTTTATTGTACAAGTTTCCTTCAAATGTTACCAAATATAAAATCCTCCAGTCTTTGTGTCTCTCTCTTCCTCACACACTTAACACAACATGAACACACAGACAAAGACAAGTGGGTGAAAAATAACCGCTGAGTGGAGCAAACACAAAACGGATGAGAAAGCCTGCCCGACGACAGAGAGAAAACAGAGCTCCAGTGAACAAAAATAATTCTGAAGACTGCAAATCTGCAGTTTTTCTCTTTATCAGGAGATATGAACTCTGCTTGGCCTCTTGTCCTTTGCAAACAAACACAGCATTTTCCCACGACAGCCGTGCCAAGACTGTTGCACAGTAAATTCAGGTCAGGTAGGAGCGCAGCATCTAGGTGATGTTTGGGGAAATCAACGCCTGTGTGGCTAAACCAACATTTAACCACGCAGAGACTACTAACCGACTCCTTACAGATTTCCACAGACTTTTAAATATTGCAACCTAATATTTTTAAATTCTACTTTTTCACAAGTTTATTTTGCTGTAACTCTTTCTCAGAATAATGCTGTGTTCTAGTTGAACTTGGAAGTTGGGATTTCTGAGCTCCGAGTCGGAAATTGATCTGGAACGCCCCCCTGAAGTCGGACGATCATCACCAACCCCGACTTGACGACAACGTCATAATCCAAGATGGCAGCACAGTGCGTCCACAGTAAAGAGTAACAGTGAAAGCTCTTGCTATATTTATTATTTATTAGCACTTCTGTTTTGTTTTTGTGAAATTAAATAAGTCGTATATGTTGTACTGCCCAACGTCTAACTGTGAACACGGTGCTATGGTGTTTGTACGAGTAAAATACTGTGTTATGCGTTGTTTACAACTGGTATAGCTAACAACAGCTAACAACGGCAAACAGTAGGCTTCCATCTTGGTTTTCCGACTTTTTTACTGGAACGCCGTCAACTCGGGTGTATTGTCATTCCAAGCTCAGACATCTGACTTTCAAGGTTACTGGAACGCTTCATAACAATCTGTCTTAACTTCAGCTTAACAATCAGCATTGTGATGAATTAGAAATGGACAGTGAAGATGGATGCATAACATCCATCATATTAACTCAAAATCATAGTCTGGCACATATTTGAAATACCGCATGACAGGACAAAGCATGAGGTCATAATTTGGAGAAAGCAAATCCAAGAGAAGAAGGCTTGGTATGTGTGCAGCCTGAGAGACCGTCCCCAGGGCGATAAATTTGTCTTCTTTATTTGGCTCTAGCGACCATTCTGACGCACAACACTCGGTCTTGACAGTTTGAGTAATCAATAATATTGATCATGGCTGCATTTCTTTGTTCCAGTTTGAGCTGTTACTGTGCCGAGCATGTGGACTTGAAGGTACACCAGCCCAGTGCCAAAGAGGACTGCAGTGTTTTTTCGATTAAGCGATTAAAAACAGATTTGGGACAAGAAAACCAGAGCACCTGGTGAGAGGCCGATGAGGGAGCGGTTGGACAGGGTGTTGTTCCCGTTCATTTTGAAGTAGATGGGAATGGAGCTGAGGATGGCCTGCAGGTACTTCTCTTGTTCAAGACTACTGGACGATTCAGAGGACGAGGCAGGAGCTGAAGGAAGAACAGGATAGTTAGGATGATTACAGGAGGTACTTCTTAAACATGTGAGTATTTAATTGTATAAAAGTAACAACTTCAAAACAACAAGGAATAAAAACCTAGATTTTAACTGTTAACCTGGTTTATATCTTTTTTTAAAATCTAATTTCAGCAAACATACTCATCATCATGTGATGCCAGTTCTGTGATGAAGCAATGGAAAGCTTGACTTGCCATAAACTCTCTCTCACACATACACATCTCTCATTCCATATTAGAGACAGACAAAACAAAACCCTGCAAGGTCGTAAATACACACCTGTTGAGGAGGGGTTCTGCGACTTGAACAATCCCACCACACTCTTGCCGTGGAAACCTCCCGAGCGGAGCAGCACAGCTTTTGTACGAGGATGTTTCCAACACACCACAGGCAGACGGTTGTGTCTGTAGCAGCGGGCTACTTTGTGGAGACTGCTGTCCTGAACCGCCTGGGGAACCACTAACAGCCCCGGGTAGCTGAAGGACAAAAACATAGAAACCGTTTTAAAGGAGAGGACTGTCTACCCTTAATAGATCTCTACAAAAGTATTTGTTTACACACTTGTGGCAGGACACAGAGCTGCAGCTGAATAAATGATCTCACGTTAAATTTATAGCCAAGATCTGAGAGTGATTATGGATGTATTAGTCAGAGCATGTGTGGCTTTATATAACTAGCTGAATTTGAATCAAGCTGTCCAAACTGATAACTCAAACATCTGTCCTCTAGGTACAAGAGGAATCCTCCTCAAGTGCCTTATAAGACACTGAAGGCTTCAGGACATTTCGTCTGGGACTAAGAATCCTGGATACTCCTACACTCAGCATCGCTTAACCCCGATCTGTGGACCCAATGTGGATCTAAAGGTTCTTGGACTCTTACATCAGCCTGTTTTGGTGCGTACCTGCGGCAGAGGGAGTAGAGTCTGTTCACAGCTGTGATCCTGAACTGATCGCCAGACTTGGAGCGGGACGAACTGGCAGTGATGGTGCCCAGACCCAGACGCTGGTAGTCACGGAAGCAGGACTGCTCTACAAGCTGCTCCATGGTGGACTTCTCTGATGCTCGCAGAGTGCTGCTCGGCGGGGGCTCTCCATCGTCTGATACTAAAACACACAAACACACATAGAGTAATCAACCTCATAAATCCTCTGCAGCCTCCGTATCTTACTTTACACCCTCACGTGTCAGCGCTCTTACTTGAAATGTCGTCATCCTCATGCCAGGTCATCCTGCTCCCTCTGTCATTCTTCTTCAGTGTGGTCTGGCTTCCTCGGCCCATGGTGATCTTTCCAGCCCTTTTAGCTCCCTTGACTATGGTTTTGGATAAGGTTCTGAAAGGAGTGATAGAAAACAGCAACATAAAACTTCAGGGTTTTCATCAGTTTTACAAAACAATTTCAGAGGAACAGCATGTTATCCATTTATGGTTATTTCCACGTTTTTTTGTTTTACTCCCAGAAACACAATTAAGACGTGAATAAATAGCAAAATATAAGTCAGTCAGAAGCTGCACCACCAACCTGAAGCCAGTGTTCCTCTCCTTTTGCTTCGGAAGGATGAGCTGAGGGGCCGTCTGTCCTGCTGCAAAAGCAAAGGAGCTGAAAATGGACTGTGGGTAGCGGATCCTCTGGAGGTGCTTTCTGAAGAGCTCCACTGTCTCTGAGTTCACCTCTTCATCGAAAGCCACTTTTATCAGCTGTGAGAAATGTTGATGAGACCCATTATTTAATGACAGGAACAGCTTATTTTCAATCACAGTTTCAGGACAGTATTTAAGACTTCATTAAATGTAGACAGCATTTCAAAGTGGTGTGTTTTTCAGCACCGTTTCCTGTCTTTTTCCCCTTCTGTAATTTGTTAAATACAGAAGATCTGAAACTTCCACATCTAAACAAGATCTGTGAAACAGCCCACGTATGGTCTCCACAACACAAGCCCACACATTCCTCTGAGAAAGCAAAGTAAAACTAAGGATCTGTTCACGAAGGCCAAGTGACCTGCACTCCAGGATCGTGGACATGTTGACCATCTGCGTTAGTAAAAAGACCGAAAAGAAACAAAAGAACTTTTACAGCAGGACAACTTAAGACTAAAAACACATGGTCGGCTAAGAATGGCGTCACTCTTTCATTCCTCGAATTGGGATTGTATAATTAAACAAGAGATAGTGGGACGAGCCACAATGGTTGTTTGTTGTTACTGCTTACATAAGAGCTTGTAAAGTCTCTATTCATCCAAAGAAGAAAGCTTCAAGGTCGTACCATGGTATAAACAAATTCCCCAGAAATAGAACTAAAAGATGATACCACACTCTGGATCAATTCAATTACATTTTCAGCCGTGCCTGATTAGAAGACAAGGGTAATTACATGAGCTGGACTTTTTTAGCAGCATTCAAAATCCTTTCTTTCCTATTTTGCTGGAGGCAAGTGAACGTAGTAAAACAGAAACTTCTTACTGTTTCACTTTTCACTTTAGAGAGCGACAGAGACGACATGTTCATAAGTTAAGGTACGATGAAGATGTTTTGAGCAGGACTACTTGAATGAACCTTTGTTTTGATCGGTGCCGTGCATGTGCAACTCTCCACAAAGACAGGAAGTAAATCAGATGACTTTGGTGCTAACTAAACTAAGGTAAGACTGTGTGTACAATGTTGTATTTGTTTCTTTTTTAACCTGAAATGATGCAGAGCGGAGTTGGAGGCCTTCCTGCATGTTCTGCTGCAGCTGGTTTTGGATACTGATCTTCTTCTCTTTGGTCAGTGTGGACACCGGGAACGCTCTGATGACGGCCTGCTCCCCCACTGCAGAAAAACAGGACCAGAAATAAATGATCGAACTGTCAAACTTTACATGAAACATTGAGGTACGATACGATAATTCATCTATATTGTTGCTGATATGCTCTGTGTGTTTTATTCCTATTACTAATGTTTGATTTGGTTTCATGTATTAACACCAACCTGCTAATGAGACTGGGGATGGAAATTAGACGCTTGGCTTTAATCCCATGCATTTACATGTAAATGTTCATAAATGCATATTGTCCCAAATAACCCATTTTCATTGCACTGAGACTTGAAAGTTTTTGTTGAGGTAAAGAACTTACCCAGTGGATCATGGGGGATTCCTTTAAAAATGATGCGGTATGTTGTGAGAAACAAGGCCCCCTCTGCTGGCAAGATGTGTGGGCCCCCCAGGAGACCCCCAATGGCCTCCTCTCTGCCATCAGGGTCCAGAAGGACCCGCAACCCTTCTGACACCAACTCCTCTCCAGGAAGCAGCGCTGGACGCAGAATCTTAGGCTGATTTGTAAAAAAAACAACATTTGCGTCAGAGAACTAAATCTTTCCTAGCCAGGAAATCAATTCATCATCATAATGTCAAATCACAGCACCACATGTTCTCGTTTTGATATATTTGAGCTTGACATGCACGTCATCATCAAAAATACTGATCTTTTACGCATACACAGCATCAACTTGCATTCTCAAAAAACAAACTCGCCAGAAAAAACAACCTAGTAATCTTTGAAGAGGCAAATTTACGATGTCGGTCTTCCTTCTAATCTGTTTTCAAACTAAAATATGTTGTGTCAAACCGATTTATTGAAGAGAGTGATTCTTCTTCCACGTCATGTGCATGAAGTAAAGCAAAACACTACATATCACACAACTGAAACAAGAACAACTTTGTCTGGGTGAGGCTTACTGAGGAGTTTCTGAGTTCTTATTTTCCCCTAAATGCAAGTTTATGACAGAAATATAACTTGATTTTGTTGTTATTCCTGCATATAAACAACACATATTAGATATAGAAATTGGAAACAAAATCCTTGTCATTAGAAAATTAAAAGAAATCAAGTATGATTTAAAATAAAGGTGACATAGTCTATTTTTCTGTTTGGTTTTCAAACATGATTTTTGTTCCATCCCACTCTTGTGAAGGAGTAACTTCCTGTTTTAGCAAACCACAATGTGAAACATGGAGTCCAACACATGGTCATGCAATTTAGACCACTTTAAAGCATTTCCCTTACAACAAAACGATCATAAGACCAACATTAACGACCGCATGAGCTGTCGAGCCAGTGCACACTGTGCTGCCGCCTCCAAAGTCAGAGGAGAAACACTCAGTTGTTCCACTGTCCCAAATACAAATGAGAAGGGACATTAGATCATCGATAACATTTCCCATTAAGGCCACAGCCAACCTGAGAACTGGTCATGAGGTATTAACAACTTTTTGAATCTTTCCTTGAAGGGACGGCGAGATCAAGAGAAGAGTCCCTCTGCACCTCATTACGGCTGTGAGCTCAGCTTCTTATTCAAGCTTCACCTTAAATGAATTCATTGTTGTCCTTCCTCGTGCTCTTGCTACCATTACCACTACAATTCAGACTCCTCGTGAATCCAGGGTCAGTGTTGTTAACACACTTTTTAGTATTTTTTTTTGGCATGCTGGTTGCAGCAAGATGTCCAGCATAAAACTCTGTCCAGCACATAAATGTGTGAGAAGTTAGAGGCACCAAACACAGCAGACAGTCTACCTCAGACTGCTCACCACGGCCTGCAGGTTGCTCCAAAGGCAGCACTGGCATGGATTTAGTCTGTGTATGAGCGTGTGCAAGAGTATTAAGAGAGGAATTAACAAGAGCTGGCAGTCATATAGCACAGCCCAGTCAAAACAATAAAAAGAAGGTCTATGATGATAATTAAGGGAAAATACTGGGTTCGATTTCCTCTCTTCACACTAGCAGGCTAATCTGAAGATCTAGATATTTGAATATTTGTGAAGAATAAAATTTACAGAGATGACAACAGCTTCATAAATAGTTATGACCATTGATATTTAGTATTGTGAAATTAATTCTGTTGTAAAACTTTACTTAGCTCCAGCTAAGAGCATTCAAAAACCGTCTGAGGACTTTCAGGCTCACAGCTAAAAACGTGATTTACTGTTGCTCATCTTCTGGGTAAAAAAACTTTACACTCACAGATGCATAACTAAATTTTTCCGACTGCATTGTTTAAAAACCTGATTGCACTGTCTTCAGTTTAGTTTCTGACATTTTTGGAAATGTATTGAAGTCTTCGGTTAAGAAGAGTATCTTATCTTATCAATATTCACCAAATTCTGCCACAAACTGAAACAGAGAGAGCAGCTACGTCATGTCACACATTAAAAGCTGCCACCACTGCCTCAACCAATAAGTCTAATGTTGTAGCTAGGCTACAATACATAAACAGACAAAAAACATACAGTGCCCAGCATAAGTCAGTAAACCCCCTATTAAAAGTAATGTCTTACTCAATATCTAGATGAGCAAAAGTAGAATTTCCAGAGTTTAGACAAAGCTGAGTTTAACATGAAGATGAAAATAAGGGTGATATGGTGACTAAAATTCAGCTTTGCTCCCAGAACTTTGATTGGGTGTACTCATTTTTGCATCCTGCTTTTAAATTGAAAAAAAAAAACTTTTTTGTATGCAGCTTAAAATAAATCTTGTTTGCAATCACTGACCTACATTTGGGGGAGTATTTTGTCGAACAGTCTGACATAGAAAATGTTGATTTTGAAGGAAACTTAAGGTTTTCTGACAACTCTGAGGGGATGCACTCATTTGTGCTGAGCACTGTAAATGTAGGGAAGCAAAAGCTTCCATATGGGTGTCTGAATTCTGAAATTGGACCCAGCTTTGATGCTGTTTAAAATTCTTCTGAGCAGGTCCAGATTTAGAGCAGTCTGGCCCTGCTTAATAATTGTATTCATAGGACATACAAATGAAGCCCCAGCAGGCGAGTGTGGAGCAACACTCACCTTCTGAATGGGAGGCAGCCTCCTGCTCTCCCTGTGAACTGCCTCCAGAGCCTCCATCTGCATCGCTACTATGCCTGCGGGTTACAAGTTAGGGTCAGTTAACATATGTACACACTCAAATGCACAGTCAGAGCTAGTACAAAGAACCACATCTGCTTCCACACGTTCACACAACCAGAGTGTGTATTTACAGATTTCAAGGCCATTTAACATGTCAGGAGTTAATCAGCTCAGAGGCCTCTGTTTGCCATTTGCCTGAGCTGAGAATAAACACGTCCAACTGTTACTCTGAGGGAAATAGGACAGCGCCGGAGAATGAATGAACACACTAAGTGCAGTACCTGGGATCATGCTGTGCAGGCTCTTGATGTGCTCCTGGGTTACTCCACTTTCCGTGCACACCTTGTCGATGAAGCGAGCGACAAACCTGACCACAGAGTTGGCCACGTCGCTGTTTTCAGAGTCCTCAAACCCACTTTCTGTGTCAAAGCTCTCTGCGACACTACCTGCAATGCTGCGAAACAAAAATAAGGACACTCAAAATTAGAAGAAAAAAGCAACAAAAGGGGAGATCTGATCTGAACACTGACTTTCCTAATGGCACAGTTATGCTTGGAGATGCACTGTGCAGGAAAAAGCAGTAAAAGTATGAGCGACATACAGCCCGGTATGTGCAAAGTGCTAATGTCAACAAAAACCGCTGTGACTCCGTTCGCCAAGATGAATGTTCTCCATGAGACATGACGCAACTCTTCCTCTGGGTTCACAAAAACTGAATGATAAGATCCAAATGCACTCTCCATGAAAGTGTGGTGCAAAATGAAAGAAAGGAATCCACATAAACAAAGCCCTTGGCCACAAGCGTTTCTGTTGTGTCATTAGAAACATAACCACAACAAAGACTGGGTGGTAACATCGTGTTCTGGAAGGCAATGTCTTGTTTAAAGTGAAAGTTAGCAAAAATTAAAAAGTTACATGGTGTACTTTTGACTATCTGGTCAAAAGGCCAGAACAATGACTTCTAGATGCATGCTTTTAACTCATTCAGTGCCAACGATAGATTCGGACGGATTTTTCAGTTTTTTGTTTTCCGCCAGAGGACGCTGCCCCCCAACATGCGACTAAGTTTGAAGTTGTTCTGAATGCAGAGAAGCCGTCAGTGAGAGGTGAGAAGTGTGCCATCAAGTGTGTCCATTAGCCTAGTTGTGAAGTGTTTTTTCTCTATGAGGAGAGTAGGAAAATGCTGAAGTCATTAGCCAAGAGCAAACGGTCTTGGTGCATTGTCCAGTGGACGCGGCGGTACCGTCTCTTGATCCAGTGGAGATCCCAGTACCGGACCTTCACATTGTCAGCAGGCAATCAAAGAAACAATTTTCTGGCGTCTTATTGCCGCCGGTGCCGGTACTGAACTGGAATTCAGTGACAGTCCCGGCAAGGAGGACGTGAGCAGTCGCGGCGTCAGGTTGTCAAGAGCCAATACGACTCCCAGCCGTCACAAAGTCACCCGTCACAATCGAATCTCGAGAGTGATGAGGAGTGGTGTCTGAGACGGAGGACCTCGGTGCCACTGGTAAAGTAGTTTGAAGTGAAATGAAATAGGCGATCAGAGTTCTGCTTGAAAGTCTCTTCCTCGTAAAAATGTGTTTTTTCCAGGTTTCTTTTTCCAGATCGGCAAAGATGAAATGACCACGCTGCATTGAGCACAGGTCAATGGTGGCACTGGGTGAAAATTGCATACATGAACCTGGAACTGAATGAGTTAATTCCAAGGAAAGGCATACATGACTGACCCTAATTTTTTTTTACGCTGTATACTCGCAGCACAGCGCAGGAAATCACCTCCTGTAGTACTTTGTTTGGTTTGGATGAGCCCTGTGTAGCTCCATTAAAGACGGCCCATGGGTTTCAAACTTCCAACACAAGTAAATGAGGCTCACTCTGTTTTGTTCAGTAGCGCTGTAAGCCCACAGGACAAACGTGGGCCGGAAACAAGCGCGGTAGTGTGTTCCATTTGGCTGAATCAGAAGGTATCATGTAGACTGTATGTTACGCCACATCCACCTACATACTTATCATCACCTTATTAAGAGAGGTACACTGACTCCCAAATTGTGATACCTTACCTTGTGGTTTCCTCCACATCAGAATGATCGTTTTACCTTACAAGTGCAGAACAAGCCAGCTGTGTGTTCTAGTCCAGTTAGTTAGTTTAAGAGACATTCAGGGCTCTTTAAAGATTAATGTACACTTTTCAGACCTGTTTGTGACGATGCTGTTGCTGCCGCTCTCCCAGTCAGCCACAGGTGCGTTGCGGAGCAGCTTGTTCTTGCTGGTGTCTAAAGGTACAAGCAGGTAAACCATGAGGCTGGCGTAATGGATGGCCTGGCTGAATACAGTGCTCTCTTCATTTTTCACGAGCTCCTGCTGCTTCTCTTTGCTCAGACAAGGCCATGAACGCAGCTGCTCCGCCGCCAGGTCCATGGCTGTGTGCTCTTCATCTCTGACGGCAGTAGGCACGAGGGTTGCGTCCTGGAAAAGTCAGAACAAGGAGTGCTTGTTAGACATTTTTTATTTGAATACTGTGGAAAGAAAAAAACTCAATATTTCAAAAATTATGAGGA
Organism: Xyrichtys novacula; assembly: GCA_962446985.1. Lineage (NCBI taxonomy): Eukaryota > Metazoa > Chordata > Actinopteri > Labriformes > Labridae > Xyrichtys > Xyrichtys novacula. The sequence continues at coordinate 33,082,501 of OY660864.1, read as the reverse complement.
CAATAAACAGGCACAACACAGATATTCATTCTTTCCTCCTTATCTGAGGCCAGGTTGCAGTGGCAGATACATTAAGCCAGATGGTCTGAATCATTACTCTGCTGTGATTTGGTTCAATTGTTGGACAGCAAGCAAGAGTCATGACTTTAAGATACTTTCCTCCCTTTTCTTACCTTTAGAGCCTCTCAAAGAAATGATGTCTCTTATCAGCAATTTCATTTTTGAGTTGTCAAACGCAAAAGCTCTTGAGGTTTGGAACATTCATCAACCAGTACACTTAAACTTTGCCTTAAGAGCCAAAGAAGAAATCTTGGCTTTGTTACCCTCAGCTAGGGTGTGAACAAAACCACTAATGGGCCTGGAGACTGTACAACAATTCTTACACAATATCTACTCATACAGGTGCCTTTGAGTCTCACCTTTAGCCTGGCAGTGATGCCCCCTTTATCCTCTGGGGTATTTAGATACAAGGATCTGATCTGACCCTGGACCTCGCTGTAGAAAGTGGCCTCCCAAAACTGCTGGTTGGTCCAGATGGGATGGTCTTGAATGCAGGAGTAGGCAAACTGGTTCACTCCTGCAGCCAATTTCTGCAAGATAAACAAAGTTGACAAGATGAGGACTGTGTAGCAGCTGACAACAAAACCTCTAAGGAGGATGTTCTTCCTGAAGCACAGTATCAGAATAAGGATGTGCCAACCTTCCTCTGAAAACAACCATCAGTCATATAACCTCCTAATCTTTTAAAAGGGAAAAATCAAGTTTTCATGAGCCAACACATGACAAAGGATTCCTGAAAACCTGCAAAAGTCATACCAAATACTTGAAAGTTCAGAAGGAAAAAGTCATCCCTGTTTCTCTGATAGTTTATGTCGTCTCCAGAGCGACAGATAGAAACCAGATGCTGGATTGTTCGCTGCTAAACAACAGTGACAGTGTTGTTGTTCACAGTTTAGATTTTCAGCGGAATGGCATTTTCCTTTATGTTTCTGGGGTGAGATTGTATGTATGTATGTATTGACTACGCAAGTTTTGGTTTTAGACTGACAGATGAACTTAATAAAAACTTTACACCCATCTCATCAACACCAGTCAGTACAAACACATGCTTTGCAGCCAAACTTTAATCAAAACCACTGAAACTTTAGATGAAATACTTGTGAAAATCTCGGTTTCCTGGAATACCAAAACTTGGACAAGATTTGGGGAAATAAGAAGAAATCGAGACATAAAACATCTAAAATATTTCCACTTTGTTGTGTTTTTTGAGCTAGAATATTTCAATTATACCGTCATTCATACTTTCGAAAATGAAAAAGACAATCCTTTAACATTAGCACCTTTTAAAAGTCGGGAAAACTGAAGCTCTGATAAGGCTCTCCCATAACTACTCTCCCAAATTCATGCGTCAGCCGCTCATCTACCTGCATTATTCGTGTTCTGTGCAGCTCTGGTCCACACAGTAAAACATTCCTCCACACACAGGAGTGAAGCTGGAGACGCGATATCAAACCACATATAGCGAGACCGCAATAGAAGCACATGTAGACCACGTGGACGGTTTAAGCCTGTTAATTAGCTTCTGATTTCCTCCCTGGAGCCTTACAGGATACCATGGTTTCCATTATCACTTCATAGTTGGCCTTTGACGGATGAATACTGGAGGGATTACTTTAATTACGACAGACACAACTAAAACAGCTCTGTTTTCAGTGCGACGGGCTGCACGCCAAGAAAGAAAAGAGCTGTGAGGACAGGCTGTGAAGTAAGTGCTAATGCCCCGTTCAGCGGTTATCACTGAACACATGCAGGTTGTTTTATTCATTTGAACTAATTAGATTCTGAATTCATTTACCACTGACACCTACCCACATAGTTTCGTTTTGTTCTTAGATAGTCGTGCAAAACTTTTCTTGGGAAAAGCTTCACTGCTGACTTCAGCAGATTTCATGACCAAGTGTGAAGAGGAAAAACACGCAACATCCTGCTGTTAAAGGGAGGCTTAATTTCCAATTAAAATCTGCAAAATCAAACTTATGACGACAGTGCGACACTGAGAGCGAAAAGTGAAGCAAAAGTCGGAATAAAACACGAACAACACAAACAGCCTCCTGGACGTCAAAACTTTAGGTAAAACATATTAAATGGAAGTATTACGATCTTAAACATTCAAACACACCCATTACCGTTACTTGTTTTCTATTATCCAATCACAAAAATGAAACACTTTTCTTGGAAAATGCTACACTGCTGACTTCAGCAGATTTCATGACAGCTTCCTGGAAGTCAAAGCAAATGTTTAAAGTCTGACTGGCTGCAGTAGAGAGCTTAAAGATGATCTCCTTTACGCTCACATGAGGAACATGAGTTGAACTGTAAAGTAAAATCACATGTTTAATCATTTTCTCCAGAGAGTGGAGGAGGAACGGTGACAGAAGACATGCAAACACCAAAACAGGAAACACTGATTTTTCCTGAACTGTGACGATACACTCTAACCTCACACAAGAAGCTGCTACACTGTAGACGACAGCATCTTAAATTAATCCATCTTCATATACAGACAATAGGGTTGATAACACTACTGTTACAAGGCGGCCTTCACTCGAGTCACGGCGACATTACCACATTAGTGTTCACAGTGACTTTTTCAACAATCCATGGAAGGGAAAATATGACATTAAATAGACTATCGGGTAGGGCTGTAGCGATACACTAATTTCACGATACGATACAATACGATACCAGGGTTTCCCCTACATTCATTCAGCAGAGGTGCACCGCAGCAGCTGAATTATGTGCGCCGCTACTGAAATTTCACATGATCATTTATATCAACTGGCCACCAATGATTTCTACTCGCACTGTGTGAGCACAAGAACACACAACATTATTGTCGACTTGTTTTGAGTCATCAGTGAGTGCATCAAATCCTGTTAGACCCCTTCCGTCAACGTGAAAGGTGATGCTGAAGCTTATACACGGTCTATATAGCAAGTAGCATGGGTAACGTGAACGTAACAGCGTAGCTCCTTGAGCAGCAAGAGAGTTGGGGAAACACTTGATACGATAGACCATATCGAGCTCAAGATACGATATATATCACGATATTTGGCCAAAATTCGTTACCTTGTCCAGGTGGTGACGTTTTAGGTGTGCTCGTAGGTTGGTTGTATTTCCAGAATATTTTTGTGTGACACAGCTTGCAAACCACCAAACTTTCATCTAACTCGACGCTTTCCCTCTTCCTCTTAAAACCAAAGTGCTTAAAACTTTTGTTTGTTCTTAACTGACCGAGAGGTTTCCACTACAGCCTGAAAGTGGAATCTTTATAACTTTGACTTTAATGTGAACTTCTATGTCCAGATTTAGACATACAGTAAGTACATTAGCTTTGCTATCATCAAAGAAACCAAACATACAGTCTTTTATATACAAGTACATGGGAATGGGGCCAGAGAAACACTGGCTCCAATGACAAAGACAAATTCTCTGCAGCTGGAAAAGCTTTGAAGTGAGGTTATCACGTTGGAAGCTTAAAAAACTAACTGATAAAAGGACTGATGGAGAGAATATGGTCAAGACTGAAGTCGAAGTGAAGCCCGTTAGACAGTACCATAACACCTCTAAGGAGCAGGAGCGTGTTACATGTCTTCAGGCAGATGTTGTGTGGGTGTGCAGATGCGTATGTGCGGGAGGAGGGGGGTCTGTGTGTGTTTGTCAACGCTGTCTATTCTCAGCCTGGCTGTTCTTTTTTGACTCGTCAAATATGTGTAGGTCATTTTGACCCAGGTCATCTCTTCTTCATATGATAATACGCAGAGCTTTCAGACATCCACAAGATAGATGGAAGGGAGAGGAAAAGGAAGTAGGAAACGAAGATGAAGGGGAAAGAGGGAGGGAGTACACCACAATCACATCTCGCCATGTGACTAAGAGGAGGAATGTAGGATTGAAGATGAGAAAAAAAACAAGCATAAAAACCACAAGAGGAGACATTAAGGGGAAAATGCTGTGTACAGGTCAGAGGAATGAGACTATCAGGATTTGGGATCTTGTTTTGAACTCTGGGGCATGATCCCAAGGTTCAGAGTAAGATTTAGTACAGCCTACAAACATGGTCGGAGCAGCTATACAGCATCTCACGCCTCTCTGTCTGAGAAATGGTGTATGTTGTTGGTGATGGAGTGCTAAGTGAAGACTGCTGTATCTGATATGTCACTGGCCTTGGGGCAGCAACATTATTTACAAGTGTTTTGGAAGAATTCACAGCATTCCTGAATTGTAGATACAAAAACATAGTCATTACTTCTGGACAAGTCATCTATGGGAATGCACGCCTGACCTGTACACAATTGATCTCTGCATTTTTGCAATTCTTTATGAGTAAGTGTATTGTGGAGATTATAACTCACATCCTGAAACCACAGAAAAACGCCGTTTTTAGACAATGTATTTACAATGTTCAGTCATGTGAAACAAACAGTAAAAAAAAGAAAATAAAGTCAGACCGATAAACAAATCCCTCACAGCATCCATAGGCCACAACAGAGTAAAAACACAATGTACAAGTAACATAAATGTTCCAAAACAAAGTAAACACCGTTTCGGTAAGTCACGAGTTGGATATTTCTCAAATACACACAGAGGTCAGCCGGTACGTCATTTTCCTCACAAGAACGTGGTGAAGAGAAGTTTTGCAGAGCGAACTACACCCCCCCGCCCCCATGCGTAAACTATGGCTAAAGGAATGCAAACAGTCAAGTGTTCTTGTTGTGCAAGTCAACCAGATCTGTGTTTGGGTTTTCACTCGCAGCTGAACTAAAACCGTGTCTGTCTCTCAGCAAAGACATTCGAGTGTAATAACAAATTTCACATCAGATGGCGAAGGGTAGAATAACACCAGAGCGAAAGCATCAATGACACCTGTGTTTCTCCACGCTAGATAACGAATGCCAGAGGAACGGTCTGCACAGTAGGGAATCAAATCAACCTAAAACACCTCACCTCGAACAAAAGGACCACTGTACAAAGGCTGAGTGACATTTTGATAATCTTTACCCGCATGGACCAATTGACACAATCCATGCATGATCCGGGACAGAGAGAACTTGTGCAAATGAGTTCAACCTTCCCTCTATGAAAAGTTTTTAAAAAACATTATCAAACTTTGTGCATGAGAGCAATAAGGAAATACAGCGAGGTCAAACTGAGGGGAAAGTAAGCCAGCTAAACACAGAATGTGGGTCAGAAGCGTAATCTGTTCAGTATCAACATATGGTAAGCAATAAAATGCAGCATTGTCTCCTTCTGGCTGCTGACAATTACAGTTTGAGGGAGGCCAGGGGGATAGCACGACGATATGCATGAACACAGTGAAAAGACGTATGTCTGACCCCTGGAGTCTGACCAACGGTCTCTGCTGAGTCAAAACAAACAATTTAAACTTGTGACCCTGTATATCTAATGAACACGTCCGCATCACGAGAAAAGGATGTAAAATGAATTACAACATGATGGCACGTTAAAAAATATCGGTTTCACTTCCCTTTTCATCAGAGTTTAAAAGTCTTAGAAAACAAGAAAGTGTACTGGGAAGAAAAGAAAGAAACCACAAAGAAGAAAGTTTTACCGTCAACATGAAGTTAAGTGGGTCAGTACGGGAAATGGTCTTGAAAGCGGGTCATCGATTTGATTCATAGCACAAACACCATTCATTCTTGGAAATCTTGGAATCATACTTTCTTGAAATTTACAAGCGGAGTCTGTATTACAAACAGAAGCACCATCAAACCACTTCTAAGGCAGGATTTTCACACTCTCAGTATTTACGGATTATACTCAGACATGACGGATGATTTTTAGAACCAGTGAAGAACTTTAACTTGGAGTTCAAGAAAAGATTTATCCTCTATGTGTTTACAGGCAGTACTCTTGAAAAACACACAACATATTTCTTTTTGTTGACAAAAGACAGAACTCAGGGATGCTCATCTGGACAGATTCAAGGACAGAGGGGCTCATTTACATTGTAAAATATTCACAGCTGTTGGTCGGACACAAACTACTGTAGTGCATTAGCAATGGTTGTGAGTCTATGCTAGCAGTCGTCTCTTTGAGCTTGTTACATAAGCTCCATGATATCTTCATGATCAGGGGTGGTATGGGGCTCCTGGAGGATGAGGAGGTGCATTTTTCTCATTAAAAAAATGCCTGCTGTCAAACCTGATCACACTGATGGAGCAGATGTTTGGTTTCTCCAAAGAAAGGCACTGCTAATTATGTAAGCCAACCTCTTAGATGGTATTTTGTAATACCCCATTTCTTGAAAAAATGAACAGAAAAATACGAAACAGGGAATGATAAATCAGTGGGGTGACACCAGGAACATGTACACCCAGCAACAGCCACGATGACAGCTGCCAGGATGCTCAATTACCAAGCTTTGTTTTTCACACATTTTCGGTGCATGATCTTTGTGACGCCAAACCACATTACAGAATAATTTTGGCAGATTGTCTCTGGCCTGACCTCAATTGACTTTTCACTCTTCTGGTGAGAGAGAGAGCTCAACGTTTGTCAACGGTGTTAATCAACGCAGCAAAATCTGTCTCATTCTCACATAATACATCATTGCATGCCAAACAGAAGTCATTCATAATCTTAAAACTGGAACAGGTCCAAACCAAACCAAAATTATATAACAATTATGAATTATAGTTCGGTTTGGAGAGGTTCCTGACTGTTGCATGGTTCAACTAGCATGTACTAGGTCGAAAAACACTGACATAATCGCTGAATTTTTCAGATATTTGTTATGAAGACAAACAAGAAAATCCATCTTTTAGATTTATATGAGAGAGTTACATCAGCCTGTGGCATGAGAACAGCATGAGTCACTTGGTGGCACAGAGTGGGCCAGGCAGGTCCCAGTTCAATCATCTAATGGCCGCACTGGTATCTGCCAAAATAGGCTGTGAGGACAGTTGTGCACGTTACCATAACAACTAGCTAACCGCAAGAACATATTCTAGCATCCAGCTACCATGCATTTAAAACACACTCTAAAACCCAAAGGCTGTTTTTAACATTTAAATGGGACTATGATTTGTTCAGTTCAATATTTTATATCTGTAAGTCAAATGACAAAAACTCATCATTTTGTTATGGGAAATATAAGCCTAGTTTCCGATTTGATGGAGGCAACATGTTTTAAAAATGTTCTGACAGAAGAGTGGAAATTAACCGTCGTCTGAACACAGTTTCTTGCTGCATCTACAAATACAGGTTTAAACTTAACAATTCAAAGAGGAAATACAAACATGATCCATGATCCAGTCCGTATGACTGCTCTGTGCCTGAGCTCATTTAAGATGGACTGTGATGAGGTGGAAAATTGTGTAGTGGTCTGATCAATCTAAATTTGACATTTTATTTTTAATCCTGAAGACTCCACTTAAAACAGATAAGGGTTATTTGACTTATCAGCCACAATTTAAGCCAGTCTCCTCAGTAGTATGGAGCTGCATTAGCATAGCTCATAAATCTAGAAAGGCACCATTAATAGTGAACAAAATATACAGGTTTTGGAGCAACATATGCTGGCATTGGAAAAATCGTGCATATTGTAGTTCAAATTAGATATGGGGTTAAAATTATTTGTAAACCATAAATTTCTGATTTTTAAATGATTTTTTTTTAACTGACATTACTTATCATATTTGAATCAACATGTTTTATACTCAGTTACTGAAACACAACCACAGTCTACCATTCCTTTGTCTTGCTATTTATCAGAAATACTTTGAAAGATCTTCTTATTTATCGTGTTTTCTACTGAGGACATTTTTTTAAGGACCTGAACTTCCAGAAATTAACAACTTGTGCATGAGGAAGAGAAGGGCTGGATGGATCGAATGGGTGGCAAATCATTCAAATTCATTGTCATATGAGTAACATCTTATAAATGATCATTTCTATTTTCAGATACAAACCGCAAATACATGTATAAAAAACTCCATCGCTTCTGGATCTACACGGCAGAACTCCATCTGAATAGACCAGAAGCAGTTCATGGCGCTTGTGCTAGTTGTTTCCCTCTCTCTAGATATTTGCATGTGCTGTGCTCACTTTCAGATGTATGTCACTTTGAACAATCAATAGCATCTGGTAAATGACACTGTTACACTGTATTATGGGTGTAACTTCACTTTAGTTTAGTTCAGTAAACACTTCAGTGGGGCTGAGTGGTAAACCAAAAATTTACCAAAATTAACGACAATAACCAACATCATTTTGCCCATGTCAATATATTTGGTGTCAAAAAAATAAATGAATAAAAGTTGGTTTTGGATGTGTGTAGGTAGGCTATGGTCTCATGTCCCTTTAAGACACTGTCCTACGTAGGAGACGTGACTCCACCCCATCCAGTCCGTAAAAAAGAGGGAAAGACAGGTGAGGAGATGGAGGACAGTTCAAAAGTTGTAGAGGCCGAAGTAGATGAAGTAGATGTGGGAGGGGGTGAGCAGCTTGTGGAGTAGTTATCGTTTATTTATCATGATGGAGATGAACTGCTTAATATATATGATTTGAGTCCATATCGCCCAGCCCTACACTTTAGTAAACCACACTTGAGACTGCTCTTCACACTTGACAAAGCAGTTATTAGCTGGCATGTTGTTAAAAAGGGGGAAGAGACAGCTGCATGAAATAAAACTCAGACACACATGCATGTCATAGTTAATTCCCTTACCCTGTAAAAGGCTGTTGACAGAGGCAATAGTGCAGCGGCCACCGTGTACTCCTCAGAGCTGGAGCAGTCCTGTGGACCAAACAACAGGGGAGACATGAGAGCAGGGCAGGACACAGCAGGCAACATGTTATACACTTCTGTTAGACATTTTATCACTAGAGCCTAAAAACAAGAAGCACAGTTTCCAACAGGGAGGTCACACACACACACACACACACACACACACACACACACACACACACACACACAGAAGAGGGTCAGAGGGGACCCCCAACCTAAATGCTCTATTTCTTTTTGAAACCGGTTACGTATGCTGCAGCCGCAAGACAACACAATATGTCTCATGGTGACTGATGCTCTGCTGTAAAACAGCTAACCAGGGGGACAAAGAATCCATCATCAGCAAACATAACCTCTTGTTACATAAAGACTCTCCTGTTCAACGTCAGGGGCAATGCTAAAAAAAAAAGGGGTCTGCCAAAACCCTTCACTGAGCCCTGTTTCACTATCAGGACATATGATTCCAATAGTCTTATATAATCCTTGCCTTGACACAACAGTCGAAGCACTCTGGTCTTCAATTTATTAGCGATTATAAATTTTCCATTCTTGAACTAGATTACCATACGTGTCTCAGTGAAGAAAGTTGTATAAAAATCCAGTCGTATTGGCAATGAAATGCTGAGCGATTTCCCAAGGAGGCATGACGTGCCAAACAGAAAACTACATTCTCTCTTTTTGTTGTTTGAAATAAGGCTTTCACATTTTTATGCCGTGCCAAAGTGTATTTGTATTTGGGACCGCTACGAGTCAAAGAGGCGGTGCTTGATGGTGCTTTGCAGGGAAAACTATTACGTTGAATAGTACATTAAGAGGCTTACAGGAGGGAACTTAGGGGCCCAAACAAAACCTTTCTTGCACAGATCACAGAGGATGATGAGAACAGGAGACTTAGAGAAAAGGACACAAGTTGGACTTAAAAGAAGTGAATTCACAGGAAATTGGTACTTGTTTGGTAAGCTTTTGTAGGGATTTATTGTTGAACTCTATAAATGAGAATAGCCGGAGGAAACGACTAAAATCCTTTAACAAACAGTGATGGTTTCAACCGCAGCTCAAGGATCTATTTTCTTCTCAGCGATTAAGAAAATTAAAAAAAGAGATTTTTCCCTCTTTGAGTGTTGGAGGAAATTACAAACACATAGACCTCATAAATCTGCAGTTCTTGACACAGATTTGTGTCACGATGCAACTAAATGTCAGCGTCTTTAATTCTGGCAGGAGAGGTAGGAGGAAAAAGGCCTGATTTTCTGACAGCGGTCTGTAACTGGGTCTTTGTGACCGCCATTCTTCAAAAAAAACACCCAGACAAGAATGTACAGAGGGGAGAAAATGTAAAACACAAGTTCCACAGCTACATGAAAGCCTGGCCCCCCGTGGACTAATCAACATAGTTTCTGCTTTATTTTCTTGTCCCCAGTGTTTTTCTTAGCAGGGCTGGGGTAAAATGTTCCAGCTTGGAGCTGCACCAGAGCATTGTTTACCAGTATCCTTAACAATGCTGTGGGTCACAGGAGTTCATGGACCCCCAGTCAACACAGAACAACAAGTGGAAACACACAGGCAGAAAACTGGTGTGTGAATAATTAACCAGTCGCATTATTGAAACAAAAAGAGTCAAGTTCAGCCAAGAATATCATCAGTTCTGTAAAACAGAAACTTACAACAGCTAACTTATTCAGGTCTGCTCAGACGTGGATGTGGAGATGTGTTAGCTCCACTGACCAGAGGAAAACTCACCATATCTCCTTTAAGCTTTGTGTCTTATTACCTTCAAACCTCTAAACAGAGAAGAGAATAAGGGGCTGAATGAGAATGTTAAAGCTGAAAAATCTTCTTCCAGTTGAAGGTAAGGTATGTTTGTCGCACATATATCCTAAGAAAAAAACGTAAACTAATTGACTTCAGTCTGTTGCAAGCTAAACATGTGATTGCCTTAAAATGGAGGAAGATCCAGGGACCCACCTCGGGCAAATGGATTACAGAGCTGTCATCTAATTTGGCACTGGAAAAACTGACTTACATGGCAAGATGAAAAGTTGAGGACTTTAACAAGATGTGGTCGTCTCGCCAAACCTTAATGAATAACCTGAATGTGCAACCTAGAACTAAACAGGATCTGTTGCCAACACCTTTAGGACCTTAAAACGGCTCAATAGTGGTTCCACGGCTGGAGTGTTAGTACCGTGGGGTAGAAATACAGATAAAGAGGATGACCGAATTATGGACCGATGTTGTTTCGAATAAAAGTTTCTGTGCATATTGATGTTCACTGGGATGTATGCAGGCTGAATATGTAACGCACATTTTGATATTATTATCAAAAAAAATATTTAAAGGGTTCCTACGCAAGTATGGAAAGTATGAAAGTAGTTTGATGGATTTCCAGGTCTTAAAAATATGGTAAATGAAAAATAAAGTTTGGAAAAATATGTTATATGTTTTCAGACAATTACCACAGTTCTAAAATACTTTCCAAAAATTATTCTAAAAAGTAGGGTATGGAAAAGTATGGAAATTCCAACTGTGTAGGAACCCTGTATTCACCGTACATCTTATTGTGGGTGGGTGATGGGTGGGTTAGAGGGGTTTCTGTTTCTGTGTGTTATATTTTAATTGTTATGTGTATGAATGTATGTTCATTAAAACAAAAAAATCAATTTAAAAAAATCAATTAAAAAAAAAGAAAAAAAAAAGAAAAAATTTTCACAAAGGTGATGTTACTTTATTTATGACTCAGACATTTTTATCCGTTGAACAAGTCCACATGTTGCACTGTGGGAGAAACATGTTTGCTTATTTGAGGTTAAAAGACAGGAGTCTGTCTTTGCATCCCCACGTTGCTGTTTGTGAGGACTCCCTGCTGTCTCCTTTTCCTCCAGTTATTTCAAACATGTCTGATCATTTCTTCTCGCTGAAGCTACAGGAACTACGTGATGATGAACGGCACAGCTATTCTGGAAGCGAAATGAGAAGCCAAAGCATGTGACAAAATACTACAGGATGTGAACAACCAGCAGCTTCCTGTGTGTTCCAGAGACGCTAAAACTTTCCAGGAAAGCTGTGAGATGAACTGACTCTAATGGTATGCTTTTACGAGACTAGAGTGGCTACTGACATACTTTTGACTGTTAATTGGGAGTCACACCACTAATGGGAAGAGGAATTAGCTGCATAGCTGACTACTGTGCTGTCCAGACAACAAACAAACAAAGATTCCATGGAGTAAGCATGAAATCTGATAAAGTCAGATGTTTACCTGTCTATGCTGGTGAGAAACAGTTATCAGAACATGGGAATGATACCCAGCGTGGATTCCCAGTGACCCTGTTACGCAAGGCAGTCCATAAAGGCCACTAAGGCAGAAAGAGGCCATGTTCTCACAGCAAGAGACTAATTTATGATCTAAATAATATAAAAATGTGATGAAGTCATCTATACGCTGTTAAAGGAGATGTTTTAAGTGATTATAGCACAGCAGGCAGTATCAATGTTGGGGGGGGGGGGGGTGAGGATCAATGACTCAGTTGGCACATTCATGCATCTGTCTGTGATTCAGACAGGACAGTCAGCCTCATCCTGTCCAACAACATCTGTCTGTAACGTCTGTTCCTTCAAGTTGATCCACATCGGACGGTCAAGCCCCGGATCATGTGGAACTCATGGACTCCATGCCGCTGTTGCCTCTTCCCATGGTTCTCCCGCCCTAATCCCCTCTCACAGTAAACTGCCGTTCAGAGTGTGTTTTCGAGCACCATGATGAGGCCCTGGGCCATGAGAGAGCCGAGCACAGAGGGCTCATAATCCTATCTGACAGGAAATGGTTGGGATGCCAGGATACATCCACAGCAGGACTCGTTCCCCCACATGGCTTGCGCAACGTGTACTTCTCCAATCTGGAGTGTTGACCGGCGCGTACAAACACACACAAACAAATTAATGCGCCATTAAGTCAAATATCTTAATGAGGGCTGTTACAGTGCATGATTCATGGCAGAGCAACAGTGCAGATAAAGATTACAGCAGATGTTGAAAGGGGCCTTAAACTGCTTTCATGCTGTATGGACTCATTCAAGAATGTTTCAACATTTTTTTTACCAAATACAGAAAAAACGTCCAGAAAGAATAACAGATTAATACGTCCTGACATGCAGCAGAATCACCTGATTCCAATAACCCTACCTTTAACTTTTTGTACGCTTTTGGATTGCGTACTTCGCTCTCTAAACCCCTGATTGCAAGCAGACAAAGAGCTGCCACTTAACCTGAACTTGACAGCGAAATGACAATCGTTGTAAATCTGCCTTATAACCATGATGTCATTGCAAACCAATGTCTCATGTCAACACAATGCCAGAAAATCTCAGTGAGGCAATATGTTGTCACTGGACAAAGGGCAAGCAGCATTTCTTCTTGAATATGTCACTTTGGCTTTCTCGCACATGCATACACCCACCGCGGTATCTTTAGGGTGTTGACAAAAAGGGCAGCATGCAGAATATGAAAGTAATTACCAGCCCAGAAATTTACTATTTATATTTCTTGCACGGGCCATCAGAGACAAATCCCTCACAGCTGAGCTGAAACCAAAAAAAGGCCAGGAACAAATGTTTGGCTACGATTCTGAAGTAAGAAAAGAAATGACAAACAATAAACAATAAAAAACAAAACATCAGAAGAAAGACTGAATATTTCTAATCCAGATTTGCGGTCAACAAAACTCTTCATCTGTGTATTATTACTTTTTCCCTCATGTGTGGCTTTCAGTAGCATACCAGAGCAAATTAAGGGAGCCAAATTAGTCTTTGCAAAAAGAGGATGAGTGCAGATAACATTTGCATTTTCTGAATGCGCTGACATGACACATCTGTTGAACTCTCAATGTTTTCGGGAGGTCTGCTGTTCTTTCAGTGATTCTGTGATGGGACTCATTTTGACTCTAGCTTTGCAGGAAAAACATCGACACAGTGCGCTACTACCACTGACGTAAACTTGGAGTACGGTTTAAGTCTGGACTTGCTGCAGACGAAGAAGAAGTGAAGAGGAACTTTATTTATCCCCGAAGGGAAAAAAAAAAAAGACGTGGTAATATTTAATAACACCAGCAGGTTGTTGGCCGTTTTAACAAATGCACGTCATGTACGACGTATTTTCAGTCTAACACAACGTAAATCTTTGCTGCTTGAAATGCAGACAGTCAGGTATTGAGACTTATGCAACACACCTTTCCTTTCATATCCCCGTTTGTGGAAAGCTATAAATAATGATCCTGTGAAACAGCAGCCTTGATATATAGACACGGTTAGGGCTGCGCTTGGCTTTTCATTTTGCTTAGTCTAAAATGTGGAGCAAATGACACGTTTGATGACCCTGCATGTTCCTGGCTCCAGCAGATGCAGGGATTTATTGGCTTTCTATCATTGTTGGGGGGAAAAAAATGACTGGAATCTTAAGTCACTTCATAAAAGTTTCACTCTGTGAGGACTGCTTGAAATTATTAAAATCCCTGTAAAAGGCAGATTCAAGGCAGTAAAACATGAGGGACTTCCAATAAAGACCCGGCTGCTCTGGTTGAGTGAAGTCTCACTGACTCTTTATGAGCTGCACAAGAACACATAAGTTACTCACGGTGACAAGAAGCCGAGGAATGAGGGCATCAGGAGGAGACAAACATACTATCTGAGGAACAACAAGCTGCCTCCGACTCAAGACTTTCGATAAAAAGCAAAGTTACAAATGTCAGGGGAGGGACCACAGGCATTAAACCAAAACCAAACTTAGAAACTCTGCACAAGTAATGACCTCACTTTCACTTCTTATGTTTACACTCCAAACCTGGAAATTCAAAATGACCTCTTTTAGCTTAATTACCAAACAGAGCAGTCAGAAACACAAGCACAAGTTAACCTGAAGGCACTGTGGTGCACCTGATCTTAGTTAAAGGGTTTCATAGTAAAGCACTTCAAGCTTTTTATTCTTTTTCTGATCATATTAAAAATCATGTTACATCCTCCCCCTCCTTAAAACCATTAACCATTTTTATTGGTACATTACATACAACCCAATAAATTCTATTTTCATTTGTAGCTGTAATAAGAAAACATATGGAGCAAGACGGCCAAGCACTTACGCAGGCGTTGTATAACTTTTCTTTTGGTAAAAAAAAATCAATAGTAACATTTGAAAAAAGTACGCTGAGAAGTTATGGATTAAGAGCAAGAATATTTACATCATCAGGTCCCGCTAAAGTAAAGACACAGTGCCCAGCATAAGTCAGTACACCCCCTATTAAAAGTAATGTATTAAATAATATCTAGATGAGCAAAAGCACAATTTCCAAAGTTTAGACAAAGCTGAGTTTAACATAACATTTTATTTACTATAAGATGAAATTAAGGGTGATATGGACAATAAAATTTAGCTTTGCTCCCAGAACTTTGATTGGCGGGTACTCATTTTTTCATCCTGATTTTAAATAGAAAAAAATACTTTTTTGTATGCAGCTTATAAAAATCTTGTTTGCAATCGATGGCCTATATTTGGGGGAGTGTTTTGTTGTATAGTCTGACATAGAAAATGTTGATTTTGAAAGGAAACTTAAGGTTTTCTGACAACTCTGAAGGGGTGTACTCATTTATGCTGAGCACTGTACCTTTCACATCAGTTAGTCAAACTCTGATTATGATAATACTGTATATTTTATAACAAATTGAAGTTTTTTGGTCTTTTTGTATTAAGTTAGACTTTTGAGCCTATACCTGCAAACACAATGTAATGTCTCAGAGCAGATTTTAATATTTGAAAGTAATCATATAACTATCTGTTGCTCTCACAAGAATACAACCGAAAGTTTAAAATGAGATTCACTTTCATTTTGTGGGCAAGAAAGCTGAAACCACAACAACGAGGGTCAAATTCCAGCTTAGAGCATAAAAAGATAAGAGTGAAAGTGTAAACACAAAACAGCCTTAAATTGGTGGCTCTGGTCATTTTAAATCAAAAACTAAGTTTCAGTTTTGATGTCAAGCTGACCTTTGACCCAGTCAACAGAGTATGATGCAATTTCACTGAGTGTTGCATTATGTGTGGAGTAAAAAGAAAACTGTAGACAGTGGTGTGGTTTTCTTTCTTTCAGTGACTGAACATGAAAATCTAAAACAGTTGAGCTGCGTGTCGTTCTGTCATTAATTGATAAATTATCAGACAGATTGAAATTTAAAGTGTTAAAAATCACTTAAAAAACATTTAATATTAAGATGCTTTACCTTTCAATGGCTGCTGGGAGTATGACAGTGTGAGTCATGAGTGAATTATCAGTGCGCAGCAGGATGCAGGAGAGAGGAGTGTCTTTGGTGTCTGTCCGGTGTCTTACCTGGAGGGCACAGTTCATCATGCGAATGATGTAGTCAAACTGTTGATGGTCCAGGATGGCACGGTTCTGCTGGACATGAAGACTCAGTTCTTCGGTGAGACACTGGCGAGCTGCCTTTCCTTTCAGTGCACGCAGTGCGGCTGGCAGTGTCTGTCAAGAGGAAGATTCACAAGCAAAAAGTCTGCCTTTACATAAAGTGACCAACCAGACGATAAAGATTTCAAGATTCACACCTGTCCCAAAAATTATGGAGTGAGAATTTTATTTTTAAAACACTAATACAGACTATTAGTGAGCTGTTGTTTTCAATTCTTTGTTTATAGCAACACTATGTACCAGCTAGCTACCTCTACCTGCCATTCATAGCCAACATTTGGCAGCATCAGATTTATAGCCTCATGGGGGGATCGGAGGATGCAGGCTATGCATACTTACATTTGCACTGAGATGCATGCTTGGATTATATAACTCCTATATGAAGCCAGATGGACACAGAAAGTCTCTGGCAACCCTCCCAATTTTAAACACATGGATGCATATCCAATACAATGTTCATCTGAAACCTCACATGCATGGGGCCACAGTGAAGGAAAGTTCTCTCGGATATCTTTGTGTAAAGCAGATGCTTGTAAAGTTTACACAAAAATGGCTTAAAAGAAACATGAGTGCTATGTAAAGGACAGAAAGACAGTTACATGGATTCAAAATAGGTGTGATTTCAGGCCCCATCTATTTCTGTGTTCGAGTTCCGGTGGGCCAGCTGGGAGATATTATGGTGATGAATGTGAGGAGGGATATACAAATGCGTAACAGTCTGTTAGGTGTGTGTGTACTACAAAGGGCAGATTCTTCCAGCTAATGAGCCTGTGTGAAGGTTAACGAGCTCCCCTGTTGAGAGACATTGTGCATCACCTTTTCGGTCTCCAGGGTCTTGTTGTCGAAAATGAAAGATATACAGCTCCGCACCACCTCCAGCCTGCGAGCGCTGTTGAACACAGAGCCACTCTTGCCCATAATAGACACTGAGAGACAGACAGACAGACAGACAGACAGACAGACAGACAGACAGACAGACAGACAGACAGACAGACAGACAGACAGAATCAAAACAGGATTCAGAAGTCAGTGTGGGTGAATGCTTTGGCTGTTCGAAACATCAGAACATTAAAACTGATAGACATCAGTGTTCAAAATGCAATGTCAGAGTTAGTGCAGTGGGGGAGAGCTATCAAGATGTCTGACTGTGAAGGCTGCTGCTACAGTCCTATTTGATTTTTGACATGGCGTTAGCATACGTCTATGATTTTAGTGTGTTCCTGGAAATAAACTATTGTAAACATCTTTGAAAACAATCTAAAAATGACTTTGGGTCATTGTTCGGCAAGACAATGTACTGCTCTATGTGAGGACATGTGATAGAAACCCAGGCATCAAGTTTGATTCCAAGACAACCTGATTAAACACGTAGCTATTAAAAGGTTTTTAGTCAGTGTGCGCATCATCACAGCTCAGAGAGGATCATAGCGAGCCATACCAACAGGTGGTCCGGCAGGAACAACACACTTCTTCTCCGGTCGTGTAGATGGCGGTGTGCTGCTGTGTTTTGCGACCCCCTCTTGTATCATCTTCTCCACCTTTTCATCATCCAGCACGGGAAAAGGTACTTGGTGCACCCGCAGGTGGGATCCCTCTGAAGGCTTAGGCACTTTCTGGAATGCCATGTGGGGGTTTGGGTTCTCCTAGAGTACGCACATAAGGGAAGCACATGTATTAATAGAATTAACAGCTGTGTAAACATTAGACATACATCCACACACACATGTAGGGGATGTCTGGCTTGTACAGCACAACACTAATCGAACAGAACAGATGTGGTTGAAATTTTTCGCTTGAACTTACATTTCGGTACAGCTGCTCAGAGAGTTCCCTGATGTGCTTCTGCAGCTTGGCAGGGCTGACCTCTTCTTCTTTAAAGCTGTCAATATCTAAGGCCACCAGCTACAAAACACAGACGAAAAACAAACAAAAGTATTGCACAAAATTAAAAGGCTGGATCAACCAGTACAGTACAGTACACTGAAGCTTTAAAGCTAAACCTAAAGGGGGCAAAGTCAGTCATTCCTGATGTAAGCTCATTAAATGAATTGTCTGGCTGTTTATAGATGAACTTTTCAACTTAAAGCTCAAGATCTGGGTATAATGATTCTACTTTAAGTCGAGTATCATGGCACAGTACCTCATCAAAGAGATCGCAAGCTCTGTAAGGCGGACCTCTCTCTGAGACAAAGCCAGCGAAGGCCATGCCATCCAAAACCTTGGTCAGAAAATCGTTCTCGATGAGGCCTCGCTGGCCCAGGAAGGCAGTCTGGGTAATGTCAGAGAGACAGCAGTTACAATCCTGCACAGATGGGAGTAATGTAATCTTGTTCATATGATATGTATCTTGCTGAGTGAAAAACAAGCGCTGTGATCGCTGCCTGTTTAAGAGGATGAGTGCAAAATCTTACAAAAACATCTCTACAATGAGTCTTAGACCAGCATCTTTAATTGATAAACATAAATCTAGTTATAAATTGCTGCATGCAAATGAATTTAATTTGCTTAACGCTTAATTATTTTTGCTTGTGGGCAAAAGAGATAAAACACAGTTCACTTAAGTCTTCTCCAAGCAATTCCAGGCAAATGAGAAGAGGGTTTGTTTATAATGTGATCCATGTGGGGTACTTTGTGGATGATGTGCGGGATGAGGGGTAACCACGGAGACACCACAGACACGAACAAACAAAATCCCCGGCACAAAACAAAAATGTAAACTTAATGCGTTTCATATGGCTCATTGCCGGGCTTTGCCCAAGGTTACGGGATTGTGACCGAAGCCCGCATAAACAAAAGGATAGAGTCCTCTGCAACACACTTAAGACAACACGAACACACAAACTTTACACACCCATGACAGGTTTATCTATTAAGTCTTTGCGTGTAATTCAACCCTCACTGCTGGACTCCAGCTAAAACATTCTTGGTGTATTAGCACAACAGTGAGTTCAACAATTGCAAAGAGAGTTTAATCTCAGGTCACAAAGTGGAAAATAAGATTTGCAATATTTTAATTTCCCCACTGGAAATCCTGTTGTGTTATCTTACCTTGTGAAAGTGAATTACAGGTTCAGAATGGATGCGAATGAGCTGCAGGCAAGACCTGTAGCCCTGGAAGAGTTGTGCAAACAGCCTGAGAAAGACGGCCCTCACCTCCTTATCCTAAAAGAGCACACAAACATGAACACACAGAAACACACACACACAGACACACCACAGCAGGACCTATTAAACAGCTATGCCACAAATGCAGTCTGATAAGTAAATCATGTAACAGACATGTTTATTTATCTTTCGGGTTATGAGTTACCGTCAGCTAGTGCTTTCACTCTGACACCAACTTTTTCCCGATAAGAGACTTTTGCTGATAGAGGCAATTATTTCTTCCCCATGTGGGAGTTTAAGGACATTACCCCACACAATGAGTCTTACTGAGAAGCATGACACATGGAGGGCATGTGATTTTAAGGGTGACTTACCAACAACTTGAGGTTGGAGGGTGCAGTGCGAGGCGGAGGGAATGCATTGTCTGCAATCTCCAGATCAGGGTGCAAAACCTTAAAGGAATGGATAAATCTTCAGATGATTCATTTTTTTAGGCAGCTGATGTCCTAATCTGGAATAAATATCTGGACCAGGGCGACATGAGACCTTTTTATAAACCAAAGTAGAAAACATCAGTTTTATCAGCAGTAGATTTTTCAAAAGAAACCATTTGAATGATTTGTCTCTGTCTTTCAGGTAGACCAACACTTACACAAACATAGTCCTACCAAGAACAGGTGTTATTTTCTTATTATTATATATTTCTTTACAGCACTTTGGCCAGTGCTGGTTGTTTTAAATGTGTTTTATAAACAAATACATTAGACTCAATTAAAACCGTGCAGCTGCACGTGAGGGTGTATGTGTGTCTTTATGCTTACCAGAGAGAGAGCAGTCTGTGTTAGGTGTAACACAGGCTCAGGGAGCAGGGATAAGTGGATGCACTCAGGGATCTTTATTGTTCCACCGTCCAGGTCGGCAATAATGACATCCAACTGGAGAACACACATTAAACAGTGAGAGGTCAGGTGCTTTTATAGCAGCTGCACAGAGCGCTGTGTGGAACATCACGTACGCATGATGACGTTCAGTTGAAACCTGCTACATAAACATCTTTCTGAGGGCAGATAACTGAATTTCCATGTGTAAAAACTTACAGAAAGCAAAAGGACTATTACAACTCTTACTGACTAACCTTGAATGATACACTGGATTATAATTTGTAGGATAACTAAATGCCCTTCAAAAGACCCATGTTTGTCAGTGAGTCACTGCTGTTTGTGTGCATTGAACAATTCTTTGTCTTGATTCTCTGCACATATGTAAAAGTTCTGGAGGTGCTTGTTGTACATCTGAACTCACCAGATCCTGGATTTCATTCTGAAACATGGAGTGCACCCCGATGATGAAGGGAGTGGGTGAGCTCAACACCTCCAGCAGCCGTGAAGGCAGAATAGGGATGTATGGGTAACTAAGAATAAGATACCAAGAATGAATACACATAATACACACAAACATGCACGCAATAAGATTAAGACAGACAGGTGAGGAATTTACAAGCTGTGTTAGCAAGAAAAATCCCAAAATAGACCTCTTTGTAGGGTAGAGGAAGTGGTTGACTCAAGGCTGTTTTGAAACTGGAACTGGCAGGCCCACATTTAGTGATAAGAAAGGCAAAAATAGAAAGTGCTTGTGGTATTTCCAAGATGTTCATAAATTTTCACTATCATCACTTTCAAAACTTTTAAATTTCTACATTATCATGATTAAATCTACCAAGGCTGATCGAGGGGAAAGGTCAGAATTACTTCAATACTGATTTACAACACGGCTGCTGGTGCAAGATACGGGCACTGATGCTTTGAAGAAGAAGAAGCTCAATTATGATGCAATAAGTACCAAAAAAAGCGAGGGGGAATTCAGAGTTTATCTCTAGGAAACATTCAGATAATCTCAGAAATTTTAAGCAAGACCCTTGGAAGAGGAACTCATCCAGTTTATTGCATTTTGGCACATCCCCATTTTGCACTTTTCACAGCTTATTGAGGCAGTTATTTTCTCCGTTTTTGTGATCTTGTATGTGCGGTGTTTCCTTTATTGTTTTGTTTTTCTTTTCATCATGTTAACTTTTAGTCTATTCATACTGTATTGTCACTGTGTAACAAGATTAATTTCCCTTTTCGGACAATAAAGAGATTCTGATTCTTAAAGTGTTGATATTGTTCTAAGCAGCTCCTGATTAATCATGAGGAACTGAACTTCATTGAAGAGGAAATACCCCTTGCTTCATTTCTTTGATTTTTAATTTACAGCTTGTAAGGTTTACCTGTAAAATTAGTGTTGTTAGATGGTTATTGCTGACATTCATATTTTAATTTTAATTTCTCCTTCGATTAGAGTTGATTTTTAAATTTGCCCACTTCTATGTGGTCACCTCACCTCCTGCTCTCTATACACCGCTGTTTACCTCAGCCCCTCTCCCTCTTTGTCTGTCGAACGTTATTTTAAGTCACAAAAAAACATGAACATTACTGAAAAATCAAAAAGTCTTAAAAAACATGGCCATTTACAAAAGTGTATTCATACTAAACAGGAAAGGCTGCTCCTTATCTATGCACTTGGATGTTGTATGAATCTGCTGCTGTACTCCCAACACAAATGCGGGGGTAATGATCAAGGGAAGAAATAGAGTTATTGATTAATCATAGATGTCTATGTTCTCTCGGGTTAATAAAATAATATTATTAATAGCTTAATGAAATAATAATATTTATGTTTTAAATCATTCACATTTAGTTGCTGGTTGGATGGCTGTTTGATCTTTGGCATATATGAGTCAAATTCAATCTGTCATGTTATTTTTAATGTGATATTGTTTTTTGTGACAAGTTAATCAAAGACTGTTGGGTTATATTGACAGTTGTACATGTGATACCATGTGCAGTATGAATTATATTCCCATTTTTAAAGACAGACATTACACTTACTTCCCTTTCCCAGTTTCTGGGATGGTGAAACCTTATGTAAAAAACATGGTATCGCCCCACCCCCATTTTTTTTTTTTTAAATTTCTTTTCAAATCTTGACTTTTACTTCCTTTTTTCTTTCCTTTATTCTTCTAGTTCCCCAAACCAAGTTTCCTATTAAGTTGAAGTGTTAGCTTTCATACCACTGAGAAAAAATTAGCATATTTTCAATTAGATTCACTTGCTTCTTAACTGTTAACACAGTTAAAAACAAGGAAAATCAAAGTATAAATGCTTTCAAAGGTGTATTCTGATTTTAAAATAAGGTTAAAAAAGGTCAACATTTGTGTTCTGAAAGGCATCTTATCTGAGTGTATGACCTGAAGCTAAATGACTGTGACTGCTAAATGAGTTGAAAAAAGATAATCATGAGTCGAATCACAAGTGAAGGCGTTCGTGGAAATTCACATGGAAGTCCTGAGGCCGGGGTCGGACAGCTACTTACCTATATTTAAGGGGGAACATGAGGGCTTCCAGGGCACGACACGCCTCTCCAAGCCTCTGGTAACTGGTGGAGTGGAACAAAACCTTATGTTCCGTCAGAACCGCACAAAACAGGCTAAGAACATTTTGGATTCCTGGAAGAAGAAAACAACAGAGAATGAAATGAATGAGGTATTTGTTGGAATGTGACAGACGCATTGTTCCAGGACATCCATCAAAGATTTGTGGACACGGATAAGAGTTCACCTTATTCATTTGGGGGTTCTTTTTCGTGTCCACAACAGATTCGACACTGACTAATTCAAAACAATCACTGCATCTAAATTGTTTTTCATCATTTCTGTGGTGCTGTGCAGACATACCAATGCACATCAGCGGCTGGTTAGTGACTAATGGATGAGCGGGTTTGTTTATTGTTGTACTTATCTAATTCAAACAGTTATTGTTGAGTAAATTATCACTACTTCCTCAATCTGAAGGAATCAAAAGGATTGCCGTCAGACTGAGCTGTGAGGAAAAAATTTCTCTATCCAATAGCCTGTTTTTATATTCCTTTATTGTGATATTTCTTTGATTTTAACATGCAGCCCTTTGAGGTCTCTGGATGTAAAGGGCACTACAAATGTATTATTATTATTATCAAAGGTCTAAAACAACAGCGATAACAGTCACTCTATCGAAAAAGAGCATCACTCTGTTCAGGATAATGTTGATTAAACAGCTTTGAACAGTGCCTCTAAAACATGTTTACCTTTAACAGGTGGTCACTTGAAGAGAAGTACTGGACTAAAATTGGACTGAAGACATGGGAAAGATCCTAAAAAAACATTTTGTGTTTTTTGTTTGTAGACTGCTGCAAAATTACTTTTGTTCTTGCCAAATTGTTTAGAGCTCTTCTTGTGCTCGTTTTGGCGAGTCCCTCTGTCACAAAGTTAATCAGCATAGCTTTGTCAAGGGATGATTTGATCATAAAACCGGCATATTATCTTCAAGCTGTGCACTGCTTTTTAGAGCAATGTGTCCGCCGGCAGGATGGTTATGAATGATAAAAAAAATCAGTCTGAGACCAAATGGAGCAGTTTTTATGAAACAAACTCCTTTCAGAAAAAACAAAAGGAAATTACATACTCTCCTTCGGTATAAATAATATTTCAAATACCAATGTGACAATCAGGAAGAATTCTAAGTTTACAGTTCCTGTTATTGTTTCTCATCAAGCGACGGACAGACCATTCATCACACATTGGAGTGATAAAGAAAGAGGAACACTGGCAGACGTATCCGCACCACTAGGGGTGCTGGGTCTGGATGTTTGTCTGTCTGAGAAAAGCACTTCCACGATAAACAGGAAACTGAACAAAATCAGAATTGGAGTGTTAACGGGCCTGTTTAATGACACAACTTTCAGCTTCATCTGCGACATCATGTTAACTTTTTATGTTGTTTGTAGACTCTCTGATTTACACTCAGTAGACTAAACCTTTCAGGAACAGGTTTCCCAACGCCTCATTTCTGAGATCTGAATAACACACACACACGTCTCCAGACAGCAAAGGCAACAAACAACAAACAGGAGGACTCTTGGTGGCCAGTTTTATCTGGCCCCGGGGATGTGCTTCCTGTGCAGAGTGACTGTTAAACACACATTCCTGTCTGGTGACTTGAGTGACCTATGCACACAGATAGATGTGCCGACGTGCCTGTCTGTACAGCTGCAGGTTAACCCCCTAAATATCTACTCGTTAGATGAAGAAATACACTTGTTCTCACTTCTAATGAATAGCTGATCTGCTGACTGGCGAGATAAAGTTTCCTGGCATTCTGAACAGAAAGTTTTGAAAGTGGAAGAATTATGAAACCATTTTAATTTTTTTAGGGTTTTTAGGAACGCTGATGAAGAAAAATCATCAAACTGAGTCAGATTCTCAGAACATCTAAGAAAAACTGTCCCTCATCTAGTCTTATTGAAGACTCCAATCCTGCCCATGATGATAGACAGAGTGCACACACGTAGGTAGACAAGTAGAGGAGTAATACAGTCGTTTTTCTGGCCAAGTGTATCCATAATAAGAAATTAAAAAAAGGTACACATTTGTACTACATGACACATCACAACCCTGATGAAAAGTCAATGTAACAGTTGTACTGTTCCTTTAACAAAGAAAACATCGCCAGAACGTCACTGGGTGGCGCCTCTATTGTGGTCAGTTGAAAGTACACGATGACTGGACGCCATTATCAAGCTTATTCTCAGGAAACAGTGAGTACTGTGAGACCGCTTTGTCACGTATGATATTGTGAACACCACCATTCACGAGCAAACCGTTACATCAAGTGGGATCAAGAAAAAAGCAACCATTCTTCATTATGCCACTTGTTGCTTCACCCACAGGAGGTTCACGGACAGATGACGGGGCAAAGAGGTGGCAGAGGAAGTTGCTTCTTCAAGGATGATAGTCCCTTGACATGCCATGTGTAATTTACCTACTGAGATCAACTGTTGCCAAAAAACATGTTAATTATAACTATTTATTCCTGTGAGTTAAACCAGTGCACAGGTGTAAAAAGAGATTGTGATTTGGGGTCTTGCTCATTCCTTGCTTCTGATTGTTGCTCCAAACTAGGGCTAAGCGATATACCGAAAATTCACGACGATAATCGACGTCATTTTGCCCATGTCAATATATTCGGTGTCAAAAAAAATAAATTAATAAAAGTTGGTTTTGGATGTGTGAAGGTAGGCTATGGTCTCATATCCCAGAGTCAGAGACGTGACTCCACCCCATCCAGTCTGTAACAAAGAGGGAAAGACAGGTGAGGAGATGGAGGACGGTTCAAAAGTTGGAGCGGCAGCTGAAGTAGATGAAGTTCATGTGGGAGGGGGTGAGCAGCTTGTGGAGTAGTTATTGCCCATTTATCATTATCAAGGTGAACTGCTCAATATATCGTGATATTGATTTGAGGATATATCGCCCAGCCCTACTCGAAATTTTGTAAACTAAGTGGCTGTAGTCAAACATTAAGTGTACAGAGACAGAGTAGTATCAAGAATGTAAGCTGTTTAGCAAAAGAGAGGAGAGGAGAAACCACTTGGCTGCAGACTCATCTGACGCAAACACAAAGTATTTCCCAAAAAATTACAAGGTCACAAACAAAAATCTACAATGTAAACAGACAGAGAGTATGAATTAAGATTCAACATCCTACTAACATGACCAGCCTGTTCAGTTTGTACCTCTTGCATGTTTTTTCAGTGATGCCGTGAGTTGAGCACCTTTCTACTGCACACTAATGCTTTGTAGACAAACAGCACATACACACATGCACGTTCTGTACTGGTTAATATAGGCTTATGAAGACTGACAGTTCTTGGGTGGGTGTTTTGTTTTGCGTGTCCAGATTGGCTACAAATGTTTGACTTCTGCATAACCCTGATCACACGTGCGTCGTGCAAATACCCCCCGTTGCGTGATCACTGCTGTGTCCAAACAAACAGTGGATGGTGTTAATACCCCCGGGAAATAAAATCAGCTCTTGTTTTGAAGCACATTCTTCGAATTAAATGAGGCTAAATGAGGCCAACTTTCCATTACAAATCAAATATCAGGTGAATTATCTTTCATTTCCCTCTCATCTCATACAGATGTATGCCTGGAGCTTATCATTAATTCATTGAAGGTTAAAGAAACTGACTCTACTGTACTGCATGAATCACAGGGATCAAGCATGTTGTATGTTAAGCCCAACACACATTGACAATGCAAACCATTTACAGCCTGCACATACTGAGCAAACACGTGAAATCAGCAAACTGCATCAAATCCTTCTCATGTGCCCGTTTCAGCCGCGAGAAAAATTACTGGCACATTGTGGGGACAAAGCAAAATTAGATAATCCCACCTCACATATATTATCAGCAGAATTAATCCAAAACCTGAATGGGACATTGCAAAAGTCTACTGATTGTTCAAGTCCTGAGTACAGTACAGAGATTAAGTTTACCTCCATGTGATACGCAAAGTGGGGCAGGGCCTTTACCAATGTGGAAGTGAATATGTCACACCCATTGAGCTGCTTTATACAAGCTACAAAATATGAACAACACCAGGGTCATGATTCAGATATAAAGTATTCTTTGAGGATTTACTGTCGGGTGAAATATTTTGTAAACGTGACAACCTTCAGTGCAAAACTTTTGTTGATTCAAGAGATTAACAGATGCATGACCCGGCAGCATGAAGAGGCAGGTTTACAGTAACTCACTATCTAGTCACAGTCTGACTCAAATCGGACTCCTCCTGTCTCAAGATTACTGGTTAGCAGATATCAAAATGTGTGGACCCACCCAGCTGCTGGAAGAGCAGAGCTACACTTTTGCATGTGACAGGCAGTGTGTCGTTGAGGGGCGTCTGGATGAGCTGCCGGTCTCCTGCTCCGAGGCTGAAGAGTTTCTGTTAGGAAAGAGCAAAAAAGGTCAAAAAACAGTCAAGAGAGCTTTTCGGGTCTACAAGGCCAAGCAGCACTGAAACTGACAGTCATCCTTTAAGATTTACAGCCTAGAGTAGCTGGCTCAAATAATAAAGACACATGCTGGTCAATGCAGATTCAGGACGGATTTATTTAGTTCAGTTTTCTTGTCACAGGGAAAAATAACAATAATAAAATTATACAAACATCTATTAATGATTTGTGAATGGTTTTCTTAAGGGGAAAAAGGTTGGTAATGACCAGAAAAATGTCTTCGGTCAGAATCAGAGGTCTAACATGGTCTCCATTCATGTGATTCTTCACATTCTTGTGAGTTAAAGTAGGTGCTATTTTGACAAATGAGTCTGTACCACTGCTGAGGTTGTGCCTAAAGGCAGGTTTTAGGACTCTGGATTCTAGGTGGCGTCTAGCTGGGCAACAAACCAAATTCTTTCCTTTCCCAGTAAATTCCCAACTGTTCAAAACAAAATCTTAACTTTAACTAATTAATTGGAACTTCTCAGTCATAGATGAACACAAATTTTCCAATGTGACTGAGGTGTAGTTTTATTTTACATAATAATCTATTGCCTGATTCTCTGCATTTACCGACTCTGTTTCTGACATTTGGCCTCTAACTGGAGCAAACAAAGTAATTCTTTTACAGTAATGAGGAAATTTAATCCGCAGACATTTTCAAAATGTTTTTCCCCAAATTCTTATAAACTGTTTAAGAGCCCTGTCTTTGGCCCTACAACCAGGCCAAGCGTTTTTCTGAATAGCACTATGGAAAAAAAGATGAAGATGTATTCGAAAACTACTGCCTGTGGCTGGACAATAATTTCTGGCACCATCTGAACGCGACATTCCTGATTGGCTGCACCGTTCCCATAAATCATTTTTGTAGCCGCACCACTGAACCCCAGCCATCATCTCCACAAACAATCAGTGGCTGACAGGGGAACAAGACTGGCTTTAACCTTCTCTAGCCCCCTTATCTGGTGAGGATTTGTGTGGAGCGGGTCAGATATGTGGTGCTGAATGTGGATATGCTTCACATCAGAAGGGGCTCACCTGGGATCCACCGGCAACAGGAACCTGGAATGTAAAGAGGTTGGCTACCAGACCCTCTAAAGGGAAACTCAGGCTATCAATGTAGACAGTGTAGATCAGACCTAAGCAGCCCTGGAAGAACAAAATGTGAAATATGAGAGGGACACATGGACAAAAACAACACTAACCTTATCAGATCATATCAGGACTTTAAACAAGATATCATGCAGAAACAGAACTTCCTCTTAAAGCGAAAAGCGAGGCTGACAGTGAGTCTGTAAAACCTGTGATCAGACTCATCTGGAATGAAAAGATCAGACGTGTTTATGCTTCATTGTCTCTTGTACTCTTAAGCAAACTGGGACCTATTCTGCAGACAGCACAAAGCAGATTAACCTCATCTCAAAGCTGCGAGATGAAAGCACTGATTTAACAAAAATTCACAGTATTCCTCCTGAACAAGACGGGAAAATATTTTTCAATCGAGGTCATATGTTGTTTTATTACCCTGAATATTTCGGGGTAATCCAGCCTGGACACGAGAATGAGACTTTTTGGTGCAAACACTTGAGCTGGCTGGATCAGGCCATCCTCCTCTGCCTCCTCATCTTCATCTTCATCTCCATCAGCTTCAATATTCTTTGATCCCTGAAACATTAAAAAAGAAGCTATTTCAGCCAAAGAGTTCAGCATAGTGTCACGGACTGCATACCTTGAACTGTTCAGTAGAGCATGTCCACACAGCTGAGCTCCTAGTTTGGCGCACAAATACATCCTGTGCGTTTAACTCATTTATTACATGTTGCATGGGTTATTGGTACATTCTGTAAAGAAAACAACAGATGTATCAAAACATGAATGAGTGTTCAGCATACTGAGTAATCTATGCTGTGATTATGTTTAATGAACCTACATGTAGACAAGCTTCACAACTTACACTCTATTTAACCATTTCCACATGTGGGAAGCTTAAAAAACAGACTTGAAATTAGAAAAAGTTGCAGGTTTTTCACCAACATAAAAAGAGGTCCATACGCAACTCCTGCATCAGACAGCGTCAGAGCTTTAGCCCCCAAAGAATCCTAAGAATCCTACTTTGTCTTCTCGGAGGAGACGCACAGTTTTGACTATTAATTATCTCCTTTCCCAATCTGTCCCCGTGCAACGTAACAGCTCATCCTTCTGGAGCCATCTCATAAACACAACAGGATTTTTCTAAAATTACGACGAGGTTCATAAAAGTTCTTATTTACAAAGGGGGGAAAAAAATCCTCTGAGTCAGATTCCTTAGAGAACCAATAAAAAAAGGCAAGGGGTTTGATAGTGCTGCCCTCCCACAGTCATATATCGTACTAAAACAACAAATTCAAAAACACCAGAGACCCTGATGTGGTGACACTAGCAGAGATTCTAATAACTTCATAATATGTGGTTAATTATATTTGGAAAGAGCAGTTATTTATACTCGTGAAAAATAAATCACTAAAACAATATTCACGATCACAAATCTAAACCGCCTCCACGTTCTGCTGAATATTACATACGGGGCTTGCATGCAAACTAAGAAACCTTAAAACAAAACACATAAAGATGTTAAATCCAGGAATTTATGCCACAACTAAAGAAGGAAATAAATCAAAAGTTAATGAAAGAGGAACCAGATTTAGATACAGTTACAGTATTCAGTAAAAAGTCAGGACTATAAATACAAGTACAAAGTAGTTTTCGCCATAATCAGACATGTTATCTTAATTTTCCAAAATCAGGGCAAGTTTGTCCCACAAACAGCAACCTCAGTCTGGTTCAAATTGTTTCTACTGTGGATCCTTCAACCTTATCAGCCCACTAATACTCTCGCTGCTCAAGCACTCATTCCGAGCGAAAGCCTTTATCATTTTCTGGTATATTTCTCCAGGCAGTGAAAACATGCCATAAGTGCTTTGGTATCTTCAAACCCCGGTGTGCAGGATCAAAAATAACCCATTCAGATGGAGGTCACATTACACCATTATTCTGAGGATTTGGTTCAATTATTAGACAAAATACATTCCTCTGCCGCCTGTCTGGACTCTCTCTGGAATACAGCTGAGCAGATAAGGACATCAGTTTAAAGAGGACAGATTGTTAAAACACCCTCACGTTTCTGGAAGATCTTCAGACGGTTCCAGGAATGTGGGTTTGTTTTGCAGTAGCCTGATGACTGAGCGAGGCCAAATTTAGCCTCATATAATAATAATAATTAACACAGGGCTGATGAAAAAGGTACGTTATGTTTGGACAGAGACACAGTATGCTATACACACAAAGCATCCACGTGCCTTCCTGGAAAGACAGAAACATCTCCATTACTGACTGCTATTTTAGACGTCTCAGGGTGTTTAGAAAATACTTCTCACTTTTCTCAACTTTTGCAAAAATAAAAATGGAAAAATACATTCAGATATAGTCTAGACTGAAAATCTGTGGGGCAAAGTATAAAAGTCTCTCTTTGAACCAGAGTCGCTTTTACAATCTGGTAAAGTCATGTCTCAAAGGCAGAAAGTTAAACCTCTAAATCTTAGATCTGAATGGACGTCATATGACTGGGATTGTAACACTGATTGCATTATCTTGAGTATTAAACAAAAGAAGGCAGCAGCACAATTTAGTGTGTTTCAATTTGGGCATCAGGGATGTGATCAGGGATGTGATGGTCTCGTATAAAAGGCTGCTTGATTATCAGACCCGGTGGCTCGCTGACTGAGACAATATCATCAAGACCACAATCTGCGATCAATGATTC
Organism: Xyrichtys novacula; assembly: GCA_962446985.1. NCBI lineage: Eukaryota > Metazoa > Chordata > Actinopteri > Labriformes > Labridae > Xyrichtys > Xyrichtys novacula. Next base: position 33,051,404 of record OY660864.1, on the reverse strand, counting down.
AGACAACCTCCTGTCACTTTTGGCCCCACACCTTTGATAACGCCTTGGCTCCAACACATGCCCTGCAGGTGAGACACAGAGATTCTTCAGTGTGTCCCTCCAGTCTTTAATCTGATTTAGTCACAACATCGCCGTTTAAATATGAAGTTGAACCTTCTCCTATAGCTGGTTGCTATCGCCAGAACTCCAGGATATCTCTATTAAACGCTGACTCATGCACAAGGTTCATCGACACACAAATCACCTGTCATGGTAAGTGGATATGAGGGGTGTCCCGATACAACATACTTTTTTTTTAACCTCTGATATGATACCGATATTGATCTAATATTAGTACAAACTTGTGCATGATAAGTTTTGCACTCAGCTGCAACATACTTTTTCAGACTTTTATGAAAAATACTGCCACACGGCCGACATCACTCCTACTCCTTGCTACCTTGGTACACACTGTTGTTGTGATTACATTGGCTCTACATGCTGGAACCAGGTGTTGCTAGATAGAGGTGCCTAAGCGGAGTCTGGAATGGACCGCCTGATATCAGAGATTTTAGATGGAGGTCAATATAATCCGATATTCAAATTTTTGCTGATATCAGACCGATATCCGATATCAATATCATATCTGGACAGTGGATATTAGCCAAAAAACTCTGATAGGGGTCATTTGGCAGTACAGTTATACATGCTGAGTACTGATAGATGATCAGACCCATAAAAGCATGATGAAACAGCCGTATTTAATTTGGTCAAAATGACTTCATTTTTATTATATATTTATTTATTTTACAAAGTGAAAATTATTGGTCTGGGTTTCAGTGGCGTTTTTATTTTGTTGCTATGGTATCCAAACAGCTATTAAATACTGTTTTTTAAAATGGTATCATATTGAAATGGAAATTCCGGTGTTATGACAGCCTTAGTGATGGTATAATGTAATATGAATATGTATGGATATGTAAATACAAATATGTATTTCAGTATAATTTATAGATGAACAAAAAAAACTCCTCATTGGAGCTCTTATACAACTACTCAATATTTTGTTGAAAAAGTTATTCAACATTTGGCCCAAAGTTCTGATATCAAAACCTAACACTAAACCGGAGGGTGTGTGAAAAATAAACCTTTGGCCCACACTTCCTGCCTTGCGTTGCCAGTCTCACGATAACAGTAAACAAAGACAAACTCCTCAAAATCTGTTGTTACTAACAACCTAATGTCTTCCCAATGAGCTGGAGTGTGATGACAGAAAACAAACTGAGGATGAGAGACGATTCGTACGAGGATGATATAACGGTCTGTCTTAGGCATGGTGTTTACAGCAGGTGGACTTCATTAACCAGCACGGTGAATAAAGGCTAATTCAAAGAGGGCTTTAACAGTCAGTCACTAGGCTATTTTGGGCTATTTTGCCTCTTTTATGTGACAATTTCCCCTCAAGTCTTCTTCCTCTGAAGCTCGTGAACAAAGATGATAAAATGTGCCGTGCTGTGCAAACGGAGGAATGTTTGTGTGATCACTGATTCACACAACAAGCTGAAAACACTAAACTAATGAGTAAGTGATGCATTACTACAGCTGTGATTCTTACAGTCTGACTTTGACTGAGCTGGCACATATTTCTCGGAAACGTCTAAATCTCAAACTTCCCCCCAATTTGTTTTGCTGATCTAAGTGGTATGCGATAGATAACCGTTTGCCACATGTGGGGGGCAGAAATCGCTGGGAGCTGCACGACAGGAGTCATTTAAGGCCTTTATAAAAGTCAAACACAGTGAAACAATTAGTTTGGTATTCTGTGGGCTTTTGGCAGGAGAAAACTGACACGATCATTGATAACTATAAAAAACAAATGTGTTTTAGACCATCGTTTATTGAGTGGTTTGAACATTTATGCTGTGACTGCTAATCTGGAATCAGCCAACTCACAATTTATGAGACATGATTTGATGATTGAATACTTAAAGATATCACGCAGAGACAAGCTAAAAGCTAAATATGCCAAAGGCTAAAAAAATAAAAGACTAATAACACTCATACCTCACTAATAACTCACTAATAGCCTTAGTGAGGTATCCCAGGAGCCTCTGATGGTTGTTAGAGAGTGAAAATCACCTCATTTTCATTTTGAGAGTCTGAATCATTACATTATAATGATCTAGAACAGGGTCTGATGAGGAAATCTGAAGCTCACAGTTATGGTTGGGAGAATACATGTAGCCGGGAGTAAAACTAGCAGCCTCCTCACATGGGGCATGTGCATAAACTTCTAGGCCAACTGGCACCTTACTGACTGCAGGGAGTGTTCATCTATCTTGTGACTGTCTGTGTCAGACTCTGAAGCAGCTTTACTTTACAAACTTTGGGATAGCTTAACTGTGATGCTGAAAAAGATCAAACTAACACATAAAAAAACATTGATCAGGCCCCTTTCTGAATCAAAACAGCACAGGAATTTCTTAGAGGCAGCTCAGTCATCAAAAGTGTGTGTAGTGTACGTGTGTTTTACCTGCAGATTGACCTCAGCCTCGTAGAAAGTGAGGCAGGAACAGTAGTGTCGGTCTGAGTCGATGTCTGTCAGCACAACAGTGAAGAAGGTGGGCGCCTTTCTATCTCGGGACAGTCTCCAACCTCCAGGCTGGCAGAACTGAAAAGATCAGAAACAAAACATCATTACATAAAATCAACATCACTTGGGATAGACAGTTGGATGTTGCTTTTCTGATCTTGCAAATCACTCAAGCAGTTTTACAAGATTCTTTATATTCACCCATTCACTCCACAGTGATACTACAATACAGGATGACTCGTATTGACTTCTACCTTTACAAAATCACACACTCGGAGCAATTTGGGGTTCAGTGTCAAACATACTGGTTGGGGGATGATGGAGTGCACCACTGAGCAGAAGCTGCAACCATTTAATAGTCTTTTCTGTTCTGAAAATGTCGGCGTGTAAATATTCAGAACTGTCAGGGTTTAATATGTCCACAGCTACTCTCTTCTAGTCACTTATTCAAACCTTAAACAGACAGGGTATCAGCATATTACTGTTGTTAGTCCAGCCCTAATGCCCCATAGAGAGTGTAGACAGGATGTCCTGCTTCTGTGCAACAATTACATCTGCTCAGCAGAGTGGGAAGTGGCATGTATGGTATTTATTTTCACAGCAAGTCATCAGGGAAGGTGACAGGCCAAACCACTGCCAAGCTTATCGAGTGTCTGATAATCACTGCAGACATCTTAAAGAGCACTCAAGGAAATGCACAGGAATTCACCAACATACTAGATGAGTCCATCACCGAGTGCAGCGGATCATTTCCATGAAGTAATAATCATCATAATAATCACCATTACGCCCTGCAGACATGGTAGTTCTTCTGCTTTAGTGTCTCAGTCTGATTGCATTTACATGAAGTAACAATCATAAATGTTCTTCCTTGAGCTGCGAAACTCCGCTACACTCAGTAATCGACTCGTCACGGCTCCCCCACAAACAAGCGGCTGCTGGAGGAGAGTAGGTGAGTTGCGTTTGGTCTCTTTGCTAAAGAAATTAGGCAAAGCTAAAAAGATGTTTAGCGGCTAGTGCTATGGCTGGGACCCTCTATGTACTGTTGACGAAGTTAGGTGCTGTTCTGAGCATTATTTGTGGTTATAGAGTGGCTTTTTGGTTGAGGTTTGTTTATGGCTCCTCAGACTGCTGTGTATTGCTATCACGCGGTTGTTGCTGAAGTTGGTATAACTAGAGAAGCAAGCAGTCAGCAGCATTCATCTCTAATGGGGGTGTCTAACTCGGTGTTACAGTGTGTTTGACTATAACTTAATTTACGCTGGAATATCCCTTTAATGGCTGAGTTTTAGATACAAGAGAGTGACGTATTCTTGTGTTTGGGATTGTTGTGAATCTCCAAGAGAAAGTTTATTCCCTTTGAAACATTTTTGGATCAAACTTTATTTGTATTTCCAAGCAAGCAGTCTGTTTATTGAAAAATTTGATATTTGAGAATGCTGTAAATTAAAAATTTTCAACGCATGACAGTGGAAAGCATATTTTTAGCGAATTGTGGGCAAAGAAACGCAGAAACAATGTCACCATAATAACAGGCATATCAAAAAGGTTTGAACAGTGTGAGTCATAACTGATCATGATGGAAAACATCTGCTAAGTGAGGGAAAGCACAAGTTATTTTGTGATATTGTGTTATGATAGGCGTACTTGGTTTATAAGTAAACTGAGTTTACAGTCAAGTCAAGTTTATTTACAGTGGAAGACTTCAGTTTCACCAATATGTCCCTTTGCACCAAGAAACCTGTCAATTAAACAAGAGGGTGAATGAGAGCACAGAGCTATAATGAAATGGTACTATCTCAAACAAACAAAAATATTAATAGCTGTGGTAGAATTATTATTTGCGAGACAATCTGAAGGGCCAAAATATGCAGGGCAGGCAGGGCAGACGGGCATCTAGTCCAAGAGACGGGTGTTTGTGTCTGGTCTCTCTCTGTTTTTGCTGGAGGCCCAACCGGCTCTGGCTCTGAAAACAGTGTTTAGACTGCTCCTCAGGGGTTACACTGGGGATCACTGGACACATGGAGGAAGAGAGAAGTCTTGGTAAAGGAGGAGGGCTGGGTGAGGGCAAAAACAGATGGATAGATGGATCTGTGTACAGCCAAAGACAAACATATGCGCATAGCAGAAAAAAGATGAGGAGACAGGGTAGAGAGAGTGTCTAGGACAAAAAAAGGAGGAGAGGAAAAGGAGGGGCGAGGACTTGGCTTGTCCAGCTTGAAGCGCTGGACCAGGATGCCACCATCTTTCAGCAGATACAATAGCTCACAGGAAATCTGGTAAACCTGCTTTGTAGTGAGGTGTGTTTATGTGTGTGTGTGTGCGCACACATGGACAAGTGCAGATAATTGTGATCCTGTCCTAAACTATCCCAAGTATGCCATTCATTGTTGTCAAGGGAAGAGATAAACACCTTTGAGACTGCATAGCTCAGAAGATGATGGGAGATATGACATCCTGTGTGTGTGCATGTGTCTGTTGGAATGTATGCATGTGCGAGAGAGAGATTGTGTGTTTAATGCAGAGAGCACGTGGAGGTGTGATAGAGAGAGCATGAATGGACTTCCTTGATATTAAATCAGTGCTTCCTCTGGGCCGTTATCTTGCCTGTAGGTCTGCAGAGAGACACTCAAAGGCTGGCGCAGCTTCAAAGATACTTGAGGGAGTTCAATGTTTAATAAACTTTACTGGATTCAGAGGCCGTGGCATCCAAACTGACTTCTGACATCATTCATTGACAAATTATATGGATGATAACCAAGCTCTGATGTTTCTGGATCCAATACTAGCTTTAAATCGGGGCAGTTTAACGTAAAAATTGTTGATCCAATGTACTTTCTCAAATGTGTTTCTACCACATATGTTACTTTGATTATGTTGTCATGCATAACTATGTGCTCATGACTTTAGTTATTACACAAACTATCTGTGTATCCAACACAGCCTTGTCTCTGTCATTGTTGTTTATGAATCTTCATGATTTAAAAGTCTGCCAAAATATCCTGCAACTCTTGCAAAAAGCAGAAACCCTCTGAAGGGTTGTGATGATCTCTGCAAAATGTTGTTTATCATGTTAATTTGTAGTGTGCACAACCGCGAATAAACAGAGCAAAAATTCTTGAACCATCTCGAGAAACAATTTGATTTGCAAATCAGTCAAACTCAGGGTTCAGCGTGCAGCGTGGATATAAACACGAGGGTCACATTTTTAGGGATAATCCTATCAGGATTAGGCAAAATGGATAAAGATGTGTTGTTCATGATGTAAAAGAACAACACACAGGATGTGAAAAAACAACAACCGTTAAACTGTCAGGCTATTAAAAATGTCCTCTATAGTTTAAAATCAATTGTTGGGACCAATCACATGGATGTCCAGGATGGGTGGATGTTAGGGCTGCAACTAACGACTATTTTAATTGTTCATAGTCACCAACTATGAAAACGATTAGTTGACTAATCGGATAATAATGTGCCTTCTCCTCACATGTTCGTGCATCACCGTCATGCTGCCATCTGCTTTGCAAACCTTGCCAGTTTTTTTTTTTTTCACCTTATCTAGGCTAAAGTGCTCCCAAACTTCTGAGGTTTTTAAGCACGTACTCGTAGCTGCTGTATGGGATGCCGGCGCCGCCATGTTTGAATACCCTACCACTTGGCGGAGATGCTATTGCACATGTGTGACTCTAGGCAGATATCATAATGAAGTAATATTTCACTCACTCCACTGGAAAAAAAACATGTCGGGCGACAAATAGTCGACAATAGAATTCATTTTCAACTTTTTTCATTATCGATTTTTGTAGAAACGTTGACTAACTGTTGCAGCCATAGACTGTATATAGAATGGACAGAGTCTGCCACCTCGCTGGGTGAAGCCACTCCGAGAACAGCACCCTCTGTTGGTTGGGCTGCAGTATAGGTCATAAATCCCACCTCCGCCAGCAAAGCTTATGAAGCTGTGGTCAAAAACTGAAGCTCCATTTTTAAAAGTTATTAGGGGGTTCATGTTTGCTATGATTGACACCTGATACAGCCTATGGGCGTTCAGGGATTGCGTAGCTCACCCGGGGGATACGCTGTTTGAGCCGAGCGTCATCACAGCGACTCTCTGCGACTGCGTGGCCGAATGCACGCATTGTTACTGCGCAGCGCTGCTTTCAGGAAATGAAGAAAAATCCTGGAAATACCGAGAGCTATTTGGCTTCAAATCCATATACAGGCGGTAGGCCGAACCAAGTTGTCCATAGTATATACAGTCTATGGTTGCAGCCCTATTGGATGTAAAATATGAGTATCTCAGAAAAGTGAAGGGCTAAGGCAAAAAGTGTAGGACTGTTGAAGCGCACAAAACACAAGTCATTTTGTACACCCAGCATGATGACACAGAACTCCACATCAGTCCGTTGCAAAGGTCAACAATTAGCAGACCTAACCTATATTAACCACACACACACACACTCATGCACACACACACGTGCACGAAGCCTCATTCACACAGCTGACAGAAAGGACGTCTCCATTCCTAAATTAGACCTCAGTCAAGTGACAAAGGAACTCTGGGACACACACTAAGTGTATTAATGTCAAAGCTAAGTCAACTGCATCACACCATGTGCTGCAGCCTGGTATGACTGACACTCATCCAACTGTACCGTTCACACACCCAGGCACTGACACTGGAGCTGCAGTCTGACCTGCTAAACATTGTCACAGCAGAGAGTGTATGAGAAGCGACACCACTGAAAAGAAAAACCAGCACATGGAGGATTTGCCTGATCAGGACAGGGCTGCATACTTACAGTGTGATGCGACGTCAAGGCCTAGTCAGGCCGGCGCAGGCCAGATATAACCAGCACAGCAGCCATTACTTAAGATGACTCAGGATAAAGAGAGAGAATGAATTCAGCTTTGTCTTTAAGCGTGACACAACTAACTCATGATACATGACTAAAACAGGCATTTCCATGTTTGTGAACAACCACTAAAGTTCAGAGCCCGCTCCATGGAGACATGCAAACATGAGCTGAAAGGATATAAAAATCTTTAGAGAGTCTCTGTCACCGCAAACTAGCTCAATCCAGCAAACTGTATTGGAACAGAACTTGTTGCATAATTTGGTTGAGTTTCAGCTCCAAATGAAATCAGGCACAGCGGCTCTTAAAGATTTATCTTTGCAGCAATAAAATGTCAGACTAAGCTGTCTCTGATCCCAGCATTAACAAGAATGACCTAAGCTGAATGAGAGAATGGGAACACACTTTTCACACACCCCTGTCCACAATATACAACACCATAATGCACAGGACAAAGAAACTGTACACTGGGGGAGATTTAAAGGAATTAAAAAAAAAAGTGGACACCATTTAAAACAGGAATCACATACAAATAAAAAAACATACAAACTCATACACTGATGTCTTAAAAGGCTACAGCAACTCTGGAGGGAGTGATCACTATCAGGGCTGTAATCAACAAAAGAACTTCTTGGTCGACTAAAACCCTGAAATTTTCGATCAAAAATCGACTAAACTCTGACGGCAAACCCTTCTGCGGCGGGGGACAACGCGGCTCGGCGGAAATATACTGATATCAGCACAAGAAGGTAATTAAACACAATGAAAGTTGAAATGCTCAAAATAAAACTATATATTCAGCAAACCACCGGACGTTGATTAACGTGGATGCTCTTCAATCCACCTGTCTCCAGCCAGTCTCCAGTGGGTTGGGCGAATCCAAAATGGTCAAAACAAGGGGGGTGTTCTGAGACAGACTGTTACCTGTGAAACGGGGGTGCTTTGAAAACTCCCCCATTAGCACTTGGTACGTTCCTCCTGATGAAATTAACTAAAGACTGTAAATTGACGCGGGAAAAAATAGAGTTGGCCAATTGGATTTTGGTCGACTCAGCACGTATTGACAAATAAGTCGACCAGTCGACGAGGACTTTTCAGTCCTACTATACACTGGGAAACATTTAAAGGAATTGTAATACAGTGGACAGCATGTAAAACAAGAATCACATACAAATAGTAAAAACATTCAAACCCATACACTGATGTCTTAAAAGGCTAAAGCAGAGCAAATCTAGAAGGAGTGATCACTATGAATATCTAAATTCTACACATTCACATCATCAGACACTTCAGTTTTGCATGAATGTCCACTTCTGTTCTTCATTCTTTACTTTTATCTGTCATTGCATGTTCACTCCAAATACACCATTAACTTTTGCCATAGTAACCAGGGATTTTGGTCAAAATAATTCCTCGAGTATGAGTCTACCGTTCAAAATTTTAATGGATTTGTCCTTGGCCCATGCTACATCCTCCCATCAAATTTCATGATAATCGTTACAGTACTTTTTGTGATTCTGCTTTTTTAAAAGCACCGATTACTCCATCTCACTGGGAGACATTATTTATAAATTGGGAGATGTATGAAAAACAGTCTAGATCCACCTATAATCTGCTGAACTTGCACTCAACACTAACATTTTGTTGACAGAGCCCCAGTGTAGAAACTGCCAAGACAATGTGGTCAGGAAAACTTAACAGCAGATGCTCTGAACACTGGCTCCTCAATCATCCCCTTCCTGCTACCTTGTTCTTTCCCCATTCATGTTTTTAGAGATGCATGCCAGGAAGAAGACACAATGACGGAAAGTGAAGTGAGAAGGTCAGCAGCATGCTGCGTGCCCAGACCCTCTGCTCTATCATGTCTGCAGGATGAGCAGCGGACAAAACATCCAGAGACGGCCGCTGCAGCCGTGCGGTTTGGCGCGCAAACATGTATCCCCCCCTCGACCTCAACCACCTTCTCAACTCAAGAGTAACGTGTTGAATTCAATAAACAAAACTGTCAACAAAGTGACCATAATAGCGCTGTTTTTCAAATACTATTTTGTGGTCTGGGTGAGTCAATTTACTGCCAAAGTTTTGCTCCGGCTCAGAGGGCTCTGCTGAGGTGGCATCTTATCTTCTCCATCTCATTCCTCAGCTCTGCCGCCCTGCTGTCACCTACGCTTTTTGTTGCCTCCGCTGTTCCGTTATGCAATATGCAGCACATACGGTTCTTCTTAGAGATAGATATTTTTAGATGACCATGATGGACCACATAAATGTCTAGACAGGCAGGACAGGAAGAGTCATCTAACATGTCCTGAAAACTATCACACACACGAAATTGCGAGCTTCATAGATGCCACATGTGCAGGAAATGTAACAGCGAAAAGGAACCTTCCAGAGGTATTTTTAGCGCAAATTGAAGAAAAATTTAGTCAGGCATAGTTCAGAAACAAGATCATAAGGACAACTCAGCCGACCCCCCCATGTCCCCAGAGAGGATTTGCTCACTTCAGGCGAATAGCTGGGTTATTTCAAAACACAGTATAAATTAAAAACACACGGCCAGTTCTCCACATGCAACTCGAAAACAAAAATGCATCAAGAGGCAAATAAAAAGGACTCTTTAGAGAATCGAACATTCCTGTGCCTAAATCAATCCACTATCCGCCCATGAATTCATCCTGCTTTTTTAACCTTATTCATTACGCTAAACTTGATGTCAACTTCATGCCAGTTATGATGTTCATCACTGGCATGAAAGCCACAACAGATCAGTGAGTGATTGTAGCATTTGTTTTTGACATGCTGGTTCACAAACATGATTTCTTCCAGGAATAAACAAGTTAAATCACCACAAAAACTGTTGTCAAAGAGCACCAAAATTCCCTCTAAGAATCCAAGAAAAGGCCCATGGATTTTCCCGTCAATGTTTTATTGCAGGTTGAAGCGGTAAAACTAATATTAAAAACACTTGAGTCGTACGAAAACAAGTCTGATATAAGTTCTCCTACAGCCGTGAGGGAAACTGTCAGAACTAAAGCAAGCAAAGCTGCAAGAGTAAAAGTGTGAGGCTTAGGGCATTAAAGTAAAATTAATCAATGACTTCAGACTTAAGTAGGACCCGGTCTGTCATGTGGCAGCATGCCCGCTTATACAACTGGGTTAATCATGGCCTGACACTCTGTTAGCACACTGTACTTTTCAGACAAATTTTAAACACCAATGTCCTCAGGCTTTAAAAAAAACACATGAAGATGAGGAGTGGAAGTTCATGAATTTGAAAACACATGCGTTCATCTGCCAAATATGTACTGGTTCAAAACACAGAAAATGTAGCTGCAGACACAAGTAAAATAATTTATAGCGAGGTGTTTGGAGTTGTCTGATCTTAGTGCTTTTGGAGAATGAGCTCAAATATTGCTCATATTTTTAGTTTCCTGTTTTCCTCTTGCTGTATTTCAATATTTCATGTTTTGTTATTTTGCTGCAGAGTTGTGTTGTATTTAACAGGGATCTAGTTACATAGTACAGTAAGCGGTTCAGTTAATCATTATGAATCTCACAAAAGTTGGAAGATAAGTGACAATGATCGACTACCCGGCGTATCACTTATTCTGCGGACTCTGGCTCATGAAAACATAAAAAACACATTCCTGCAAGCAGCCAGCGAGCCGTAAAAATCATTACAGACAGTGTTAAATTTCTCCAGACTCAAACATGCAGGAGAGCCAAATCAGAGTGGACACCAAAGGACAATAAAAACATCTTCTGATTCTGGCGCCTTTGATAGCCATGGTTCGAAAACACAAATATGGCTGTCCTGCTCGGGTTCTACGTGGCCCGAGGCTCCAAGATTTACTGGACTTGAAGGGAAGTGACAGATGTGGAACCATTGGTTTTCTCGGCATAAATATTTATGGAACAAATGATTCGGCTTTATCAAAGAGATGATGTCAAGGAGTGCTGGGCTGTATTTTACTACAACTACACATAACTGACCTCCTCTGTTACATAAGGGACTCTGACTGGTACACAGACTGAAAACAGATGATAATAGTGTTGTCCTTTCCATCTGTGCTATCTACAGTAGTAACCCGCCTCAAGTTTTCAGCATTTGTGCGTGTTTATTCAACTAATAAGTAACTTTTTGAAAGAGACTTGGGCCCCTTCTGATTCAAGTTTGCTCTGTTGACCTTACAAAGAACCATGAGGTCAGATTTGACCTGCTACAGGGTCACATCTGGCCTCCAAACCTCAATTACCTGCAGCTGCGCATTTGGCTTTCAAGCAATCCACCTGTATCTACATGACAGTGAGCAGGCTGCAAATCTTCGCATGTAAAGTACATGTGTTATTGTGTTTTCGTGCCATGCAAGGCACCTAAAGATGTATTCAGGCTGGAAGTAGTTTTCCAAGAAGGGATACGCAGGGGTCTCATCTGTCCCAAGTGCCTTTTTGGAAAGTTCCACAGGAGGACGCCAAAGCCGGATATCTCCTGATGCTACACAACAGCTTGCAGTGCAGGTGGGACCTTAGTGTGATAAATGGAACAATCATTGGCAATGAACTTTCTTCCCTAAAGTAAAACATTTAATTAATTTAGAGGAACCGTGCTCTCAATTTTGGCAGCCCTCATTCTGTCTTGTAGATGCACGTATATTTTTCTCTTACATAATGTCTCTTTCGTCTTCCTTCTGATTGGCTAATGTGGGACGGTGTCTGTCACAAAGATGTTGGCAGCAGAACTTTCAAGTCCTTCAAGTTGTGGGGTGAGGCCTTCATTGATCAGGCTTAGTTGTGGAGGACATGCCGCAGACACTCAGTTGAACTGAGATCTGGGGAATTTGGGCACCAAGTCATCACTTAGAAACTTGTGTTCCTGCAAGCCACCGTTTTCCCCTGCTCCCTGGTCTGATCTGACACTCTGGTGTTCAATGCTGGCACTTTCAGTGGTGGACAGGGGTCAGCGTGAAGACCCTGACGGGTCAAAGCCCAACAAAAAATGATGCAGTTTTGAACAGTAGCTGAACTACTCCCTGTGCACATAAATGAGCCTTGGCAGCCCATGATCCTGTCAGATGTATACTGGTTTTCCTTCTTTGGACTACTTCTAGTGGGTTGCAGACTGGGAACATCACACCAGAGCTGCAGTTTTGGAGATACTCTAACCTTAAGGTCTTACCATTACAGATTGGTCCTTGTCACGATAATTCACATCCTTACAGTCGGGTGACTATATTCTGGATCCCCAAAAAGAAGACATGTCTACGTGGGTGTGGAGTCCCTGAGTCATGCGGTTAATTTTAAGAGTTTTTCGGGTTGGATCGAGTGTTTTTTTTGTGCTTCTAACTCAGTAACTTCCATACAAGACCCCAGACATTTGAGGGATTTTATAAACTCCTCTGGACAAAGCCGGACAGCCCGCAAAAGAAGAGGACATGTCTGGGTAAAAGAGGGCGTATGGTCACCCTACTCAGAGTTATTCATTTTTCCTGTTTCATGAACATCAACCTCTGGGACAAAATGTTCACTTGCTCCCTAACATGCTGTACCTAACCACTGACAGCTTCTAGTGTAGATCACTTGATGTTTCATGGCTGATCAGTGTACATAATACTCAAATTGTCAATAATTTCCCTCTCTTGTGGTAGAGACAAACAGAAGAAGAAGAAGAAAAACTTTATTGATCCCTGAAGGGAAATTCAATCGTCTGTAGTCTGATGTGTCATATCTCAAGTCATCTACTATTTATAGAGGAATTGTAAAGTCTGAGGCAGTGGTCTAAGTTTCAGCCTCTTTTATAACCATTTAAAATCCCCCAATAGAACAAGTACAGGAGCTAAAAACAATAGAATGAAGTCAGATCTGTTTTAAAATGTTCAGTACTTTTGGTCCTTATTGTAGCAGGCTAAATTTGGTACTGTTGTTTTTTCAGTAGGATCAGCTGACTGCCGGTAATCACTGTTGTTGTTGTTGTTTTGAATTTCAGCTGTAGAGAGTAAATATGAAACATCAAAACACAGTCACGGGCACATGGAGTGATGAATGAAAGCAAAAGGTAAACAGCTTTGTCCTGAGGTTGCAGATCTGCACAATGGCTGTTCGACGTCAGACCCGGCCTTTACAGCACAGTAAGATAATGGCTGATAATGACCTGACGGAGGAACAGGTGCTTCCTCTACCCCCTCGCAGGGGCTCCAGCTAAGTTACAGTATTCACCGCCAGCCTCAGTCTCACTTCTGCTCCTTGATAATCTCACTTCAGACAACAACAAATTCAGTTCCTGTATTGTGCGTACACTGTGTGACGATCACGTTACATGTCTGAATTTTTATTTGTATGTAGACACTGAGCCATGTAATGAGTCCTTGCGTTAGATATGTTGATGGTTCCAGACAGCCATTCTCCTTTGAAACTATAGTTTACAGAACAAGAGGTAGAATATCAAAGAGAGGAGATGTGGTTATGCATACTCTGAACGGTTTCTACTCAACCTTTATCCCCAGGAAATAAACACACACAGACAGACGTAAGACATCACATCATATAAATGAATACTGCTCCAAGGATGTATTTAGCAACAGGAAACTATATGTTTTAAAAACAACATAGGACAGTCACACAGGCGAAGCCACTAAAATAAGCTCAACATAAAAACCACAATAGCAGAAACACAATGATGCGAAGTGTGGCTGGTGAAGTGTGTCGTACAATGTAGTTGTGAAAAAAGGTAAAGATTGTTTGATGACAGATTAATGATTTTTATGTCTTTTGAAGATTCAGCATGAACACTTTCAGAAGTAAGCAAACATAGCCGTAAGTTTGGACATGATGTATGACTCAACTGTCAATAACTGCAATCAGCCACATGATACCATACTGCTTCTCAAACCTACTTATGTAGATATGATTGAAAAAGAGAGTAGGATCAATACAGCATAGGTGAGACAATATATCCATAGACAGTTGGGCTGGGCGATATGGCCTCAAATTAATATCACGATACATTGAGCAGTTCACCTCGATAACGATAAATGGACGATAACTACTCTACAAGCTGCTCACCCCCTCCCACATTAACTTTGTCTACTTCAGCTGCCACTCCAGCTGCTGCAACTTTTGAACCGTCCTCCATCTCCTCACCTGTTTTTCCCTCTTTGTTACGGACTGGATGGGGTAAAGTCATGTCTTTGACATAGGATAGCGTCTTAAAGGAACATGGGACCATAACCTACCTACACACAACTAAAACAAACTTTTATTTATGTATTTTTTGGCCACCAAATTTTATTGATATGGGCAAAATGACGTTGGTTATTGTCGTGAATTTCAGTGTTGGTAAATATTCGGTTTATCGTCCAGCCCTAATTGACATTACAAACAAATACAAATTAGTGCTTTCAGATACAAAGTGATGGTATGCTCCTCAAACCAGAAGACACTTAAAAAAAAGCTTAAAACTGGCCAACACTGCCAGCCATGACGGCCAGCAAAATCAACCTCTCTGACAGACAGATTTGAAATGCTGAGTATTTAAATCCATATTAGGTTAAAAGGTGCAAGACGGTGAGGAATGCATTGAGCCTGCCAGCTCTTCACATGAGAGGAAATTCAAAGGAAAGCCAGGGTATCCCAGAACTTTGACCTGGGACCTTTCCGACCTGGCTATTGGCACCAGCTAACAGCTACATGTTGATAATCAGCTCCTGGCACGCCACACATGACGGTCATTGTTTTTTTTTGATGAGCTTCTGTTTTGTGTGATTGGAGCGGAGGAAGCTTTAATTTGTTACTGGAAATTACTGGACTTTCTGTAAGTGTAAAGGACAGGACTACATAGGAAGGGACACTTCCTTACCAGAATAATGACATACATTAACAGTAAAGCATTAAGCTGCTCTGTATCGAATCTTTAAGTTTTAGTATCTGCACTCTTGCACTCAGAGGCTTCATTTCATCCTGTGTATTCCCATTTCCTGGTGAGCT
This sequence comes from Xyrichtys novacula, assembly GCA_962446985.1. Lineage (NCBI taxonomy): Eukaryota > Metazoa > Chordata > Actinopteri > Labriformes > Labridae > Xyrichtys > Xyrichtys novacula. Next base: position 33,035,999 of record OY660864.1, on the reverse strand, counting down.
CTCAGTACTCTTCAGCATGGAAAGTCCTGCTTGCCTGACAGTTCCAGCTTTGTTTCCTGATGTGTTTAGCTTCACTGGCACACGAAGCATTGATTACTCATGTGTGGATCTTCCTGACAAACACATGATCCTATTCTCCCCCCCCCTGACTAGAGCGGCATCCTGCTATCTGGAATGCACTGTTTAGCTTTTCTCTCATAGTTTTACAAACATCAGAGCACCGACGTGCAGCACAACATGTCAAGTTCTGGTTATTTGAGTCAGTCTATCAAGTCATACAATTAGCCTGCATTCTTTCATCAGCCTGGTTTTGGCATTGAGCCTGAAACTGACTAACCGAGGCTGCAATATCTGAGCAATGCCGTAAAGCTTGGTCATGATTCACTCCTCCAGTCTGCTGAGAGGAGAAGACCAGATAGACGGCTTGTCTTTGATTTGTTTCTGAACTGAAATTGATCTAAATCTGGAGGCTCAGCTCACACTGGGGTCAGATCTTGAAGTTTTTATTACAGGGAGTGAATATTAAGCATGTTGTAATTCTGGAAACATTTCTTACAGCTATTAAGTCAACTATCTAAACACCACCAACAGTTGACAAAGTTTCTAAATAACCTGAGCATCCTTCCCGGAAATAAGAGCCATGTTTCTAATTATGGCAAGGATTTGAGTTTAAAAAAAAGGAGTTTAACAGGTCAAAGTCCTGGACACCAAGAGAAACGACACAAATACTTACAGTCTGGTCGGTCGGGTCAAATTCCTGCACTTGAGGAACTTTGATCTCCAGGGGAAATTTTTCACATTTCAAGTCAACAGTTATTTATTTGAAGACAACAGGTAAGGATGCAAGATGGCGTTTAGATATACAGTAGTACCCGTGTCTGTTGTGATGCAGTAAGCTTTTTTATTACACATTACAGCGTCTGTGGTTTTTAATACTGTTACATTCAATAAAAAGTTTTAGAGCTAACTCCCTTAAAATGACAGGATGTAAATACATGACAGAACATTTATTTTAGCTTTTACTTGGCAGGACAGATTGAGCGAGAGGAAATGTTCACCGAGGGTTGGTAAGTGAGACCCACTGTTGGTAAGTGAGTAGCACAGATGCAGCGCCTGCAATGTCAGGCTAGGTTGAGAAAATTGTTTTGAAGGCTTGATTTGGGTTTACCACCAACCACCATCTTGGCAGTTATCTGGCCTAGAAATTTCCAATTTTGGGAACACAATGAAGAATACTGGTGAGGCTATGGAGAGCCATGACAGCTGTAACTATCAAGTCTAAGTATGATGGATTGACAAACTTATCATTCATGCAAACAACTCAAAATCTAGCGTTTATTTTGGCCTTTTAATGGCCAAATGTATAATGTCTTCCTCTCCACATTTCATGGTTACCAGTGGCTCTGTGCGTAAGCCCTGGGACCAAAAAGCAAATGACCGGCACGGCATGTGGTCAAAGACACAGCTCTGCTGGCCTGGCTGACTGACAGGAACAGAAAACCCACACAACATACTGAGTGCTCGTCTGAACCCGGACAGAATTACCATTGTTCGGCACTTGCAGCATCTCACCCACAGTGACAAAAACACTGTCCTCTTCACTCAAGATCTCGGGGTTAAAAGGTACAGACCTTTAAAAGGTGAAGATAGGTCACCTCAGGCTTTAAAAACAAACTGAGAAACACGTCAGAGAGAGACGATGTGCGACAAATGGATAAGGGAACGTTTTGGAGTCAACAAACACCTTAAGGATGTTTCGGCCACGAAGGTCAACACAGTAAACTGTTAACTAAGTGCTTTTTCAAGAATAAAAAAGCTGCAAAATTGAAAGAGGATGCATTTACAGGATGCTGCCAATGTTTCAGTATAAGTTACAACTTCTAACTAATAAATCAAAAGTAATAAAATAAAAGTCATGTTTTTCTAAATGTTAACACTGATGACACCAGAGGAGACCTTTGTTTTCCTGCTGGGTGTCATGACAGCAGAGGAGACAGCGCGGGGTGAGTGTGCTGTCAGACACTTGTCAGCAGGCTGCATGTAAGGGACTGACCTTCATGTTCAACACTGAACTTTGTAGTGCTTTGGAATGTGTTTGACCTCTCCGGAAAAGTCGTCAAGACATCTCACTTTACCAAACACACACGCGCACATACACACACACACATATACACAGAGAACAAATGGCAGTCCTAGCATTTAAATAAACAGGTATCAATGCTCATTCACTGCATGTTGTCGTGTTAAGAAAGCTATTAATCACATCCAGGTAAAAAAGTAAATTTTGTTTATCAAAAGGTGCTTTCTGACAAAAAGTGGCCAGAAAATCTAGTTCCAGGGACACTTCTTTCTAAACCTAAATAGTTCCTAAGTTTCATTGTTGTCTGAATTTCCATGGAAACCTGAAGTATAGAGCAAATAATGCATATCAGGCCAATGACATCCTGAGACAGTTATTTGGAAATTAAGTTACTTGCACAGTTCTTTTTTTCTGAGTTTCTGCTGAACTTCTGTACAAAAAAAGGATGTCATAAATCCCACTGGCAGCAGGTGAGCTGTACTGATCAGTTAATAACATCAGGTTGGAAGTAATTTGTGTATACATTGTTTTATTGATCAATTAATTTTTGGTTGTGTAAGATATGATCCAAGGGTTAGAGTTAGAGTCCTTTGTGTGCGTCTGTACGTATATGTATATACCATTGCTTTACATGAAATGTTCAGGCCCGCCTCCCAAAGTCCTTGGGCCATAAGGAAGTTCCCCTGAGAAGGGGCTTTCAAAGGGGTAGATCGGTTTCTCCAGAAGTCAGAGTCTAGTTCCTGTGATTGACACACATGTAATTCCTCAGAAGGACCCCAGTTTCTGGGTAATGTTCCTGCAGTTGAAAAGAAACTAAAAATCCGACGTACACATTTGCATTTTTTTAAGACTATAAAAACACTGAAAGGGTAAATGGTGGCTGAGTACAGAGGGTGAAATCTTTAAGCATTTAAATCTAAGATACAATGTTTTAACACGTGTGTGGTCATTGGGTGTTTTACAAAGTTCCTGGAGGGTAAAAAAAAACTTAAAGAGATCAAGTCAACCTGTTTTAAACAATTAACTCAGTTTCTTTTATGTGCACCATTAGTTTAACGCAACAAATGACCAATAAACAAAACATCCAATAAAGTAAAGTGGTACTGGTTCACCTCTTTTGTATTTGAAAGCATTAAAGTTTAAGTAAGGTGAGGTTAGAGGTAAAAATGAGTTTACTGGCAAGCATTGTAACTTGGAGAAGCGTGTTTTAACAACATGCTCTTAAAACTTTACTCAGAGATTTTGTTACAAAGATTTGATTTGAAAGGCCAAATGTCAATGGGGTTGTCTTACTATGTTGATTTATTGCAGACAATAACTACAGCCTGTAAAATACAAAGTAAAATGATGCATGATAAAAGTAGGAGCTGGATCAAGAATGTCTGTGAGGAAGACAGAAAACTCAACATCTAGACGTGACGCTCAAATGTTGAGTCACAGGAGAGTATGAGGCTATAATCGAGCTTTAATCAGCAAAGAGAAAAGAGCTTTGCAGTAAAAAAAAAAGCTAACTCTGCTGCTTTTGTATGAGGCCAGAGTAATGAGTTTTTTTCAACTTTGTTTGAAAACCATTAGGGGATAGGTAATGATAAGAAAATGTAGATTGTTACTGTAGAAGAAAAAAGACAAAGCTAAGCATGACTGGCATCACTGAAGCTGTCAGCTAGCTGCCATGTTTGCTAATCAAAGTGGAACTTGCACGGTCAGGCAAAGCAAGCAGACTCAGCTGACAAAGTGTTCTATCTAAACAGATGCAGTGATGCACACTAAATCATGGGTGTGACAACTGGCGTTGATAAAACATGTTCAACCTCAATTCCAAATGAGTTGGGATGCTGTATAATGTATTTGTACTAACACACACAACTTTTGTTCACAACTCTTCTGGACTTTGGGTTACACGTTTACAAATTTAGCCCTAAAATCCAGAATACCACACCCTGCCGCTGATCCGTGCCCATCCTGGTAGTTTTTGATGAGTCCATGCCACAACAGTCAAACTGAACAGAGAGGATTGACCTGCATGCCATCCGATCAACCCTCTCTGTTAAATTAAAAACAAACATACCATCTCCTGACAGAATATCAGATCATACACATAAGTTAAAGGGATATTCCGGCGTAAATTCAAGTTATGGTCAAAAACACTGTAACACCGAGATAGACACCCCCTCGAGAGATAATTGTTGCTGACTGCTTGCTTCTCTAGTTACAACTGCACAATAGCAACAACTGCACAATAGCAATACACAGCGGTCTACATCTCCATGTGCAAACTTCAACCAAAAAGCCTCTCTATAGCCACGAATAATGCTCAGAACAGCACCTAACTTCATCAACAGTTCATATAGGGTCCCAGCCATAGTACTAGCCATCAAACAACTTTTTAGCTTTGCCTAATTTCTTTAGGAAAGAGACAAAACACAACTCACTCACTCTCCTCCAGCAGCCGCTTGTTTGTGGGTGGAGCCCTGACGAGTCGATCACCGAGTGCAGCGGAGTTTCGCAGCTCAAGGAAGAACATTTATGATCATTACTTCATAGAGATGCAATCAGACCGAAACGCTAAGGCAGAAGAACTGCTGTGTCTACAGTGCAAAATGATTATTATGATGATTACTACTTCATGGAAATGATTCGCTGCACTCCGTGAACAACTCGGACTGTTAGCTTTTATGATGCGCAACAAATAGTAGAAGCTCAAAAGTCACAAAATAATACTAAATGAGCAGTAAATCAACCACAGAAGGCTCAGTAACTGTTTGCTAGTGTGTTGCTTTCCTTATACTGAGTCCAGCTATTCCTGGCTGCAGTCTGCTGTGCTATGGTTCAAACACACTTTCAGTATGCCAGAGCACCCGCCAAAACACATGCTTCTGGGTTTTAGGTATTAAGACAGTTTGACTACAAGAGTGTTTAATGATAATTGGATAATACTATTTAGCTTGATGGCATAAAACCACAATACAACAGTCTAAATCCAGGGGGAATCTTGTTCAAATGCAACCCTAACAGGGATCAGAGTTAACAAAGTCAGTCTTTGATTTTCTCCTGAACCACTAATTTTACCAAAGTGTTAAAGTGCTAACATCACGGCTCTGTAGGGTTTGAAAAACAGGAATAATCCTTATAAACAGTAGGGAAATAATACACTCTGGGATATCTGTTTTCCCTCTGTAAGTCCGTAGAGTTTGGACGTGTAAAACCATCAACACAGTTTACCCCAGAATGACCTCGAAGACCTTTGACCGTTTACAGTACACCGTACACTGAAGGGCAAAGCCATGGAAATGTACTAGGTGATCACTGTGCTGACCTCCATCCTCAAACCTGGCTCATCGACAACAGATGAGGACGTGAGCTGGTTCCTGTCATCATCGCTTGACTGAAAAGATTAGAAACACATTTTTCCTTGCACAAGTTGTAAACGCTTTGTCTTGGTGCATTCCTCATCTGTGGTTGTTTAGTTTGCTGGGGGCCTGTTGAGACCGCAGAAAGCTTTTCGTGCACAGCCTCATCCTTGCTCGGTACAGATGTGTTGCTAAAGTGTTTGTAAATGACTCATTTTCCTTTTTTTTTTTCATGGAGTGGAGGAAAATCTGCAAATAATAAGGGTTTACATACCACTGCTAAACAGAGCCAAAATGCAAATTACTCAGTGGGTCTGTTAAACACTTTGGTGTATCTTCATTAAAGCTTCAAAGTTGGAATTTCAGTAATTTGGCTCCTGACCAAAGCTTGTCACAGCACAAAGTAAGAAATAACCTCCTCTTTTCTGTCCATGCTTCTTCCTCTGGGCGCTTTTTTATAATCCATAACGTTACAGACGTCAGCATATGAATCCTATTCAGCCTCAAAAACTCGATCCTAAACTAAAACATACACTTGTACCTCAGAAGAACATGATCTGTCCAAGATGCGGCAAATATGTGGAGTATTCGCCAAAAATAGAGCTAGCATTAAATGTATCCTGTTGTGTCAGCTCTGACTTACTACCTTCAATGAGAAACATCATGGCTTATGCTCTCATTTTTTTCGCACACTGGGGACCGCAGTGTGTCTCTGTTTCATCTCATGCTGACACATAATGAAGAAGCATTGAAGGATCACTTTAGCCAAAAGGAATACAAAAAATGCACACACACCCACACGGACAAAAAAAGAAACCGCTCCACAGGTCCTGACATCTGGAAACACTAAGCTAATAGAATTAGCAAAACTTGTGGTCATGTTTCTAAATTTAAACTCTCTGAAACCATGTCAGGAGATGAAGGATAATGCAAGGAGAACAAGCCCTGTCCGGGTTCATCCCTCAGAGTCACAAGGAGGCTAAAGACTGGTGTTCGGGTTTCATCCTCGACCAACAAAAATTTAAACTCCAAAACTCTGATGACACTTTGTCTGGGCAGGAAATACTTTGAGTTTTATTTTTGGGGGATTTCATCAGTCATAGTTAATATCATCTGCTCTAGCAGGGACCCCATGACTTGGCTCATGACACACCACAACTGGCCTCCAAGTGATAACTCACATCTTGATGGCCACCAACAGAGCCAGAATTACACAGGACAACGGCTGCACACTATTCAAGCTGCCCACTCAAATATTTCCATTTCTGCTGGAATAATAGCCTCACTTGTCCTCAACTGCCCTACAAAGACTATCAAAACAAGCTTAGTCACTGTTTAAGCATCTTTTTATCGTGTCAGCATGGACTAAATCGCTGCTGCCATAGCTGAAGCTAACCTCACATATCAATCATTGAGGGCAAATACAAATTCATAGCCACACCATAGCCTACCTACACACAACCCAAACCAACTCTTACCTAATATTTTGACATCAAATATATCAATATGGGCAAAATGGCATCAGCTATTGTCGTTAATTTCTGTATCGGTAAATTTTCAGTTTATCGCCCAGCCCTAACCACCTGTCTTCCCCCTGCTGGTTACATACTTGTGCCAGACACTCTTTGCTTCAGCTAAGAGGTTAAAGGGCTGAGGTTATTTTCATCTTACAGATTAAATACTGTGCTAATGTGCCATGAGAATACCACCTGTCATCTGAATACCATCTGTCATCGTGATTTATCCAGGTGGTAGAGCATTATAGTGTTATGGTAGTAACTACTGCCTTGGCTCGAGGCAACATATGGCCTTTTGGTCTACAGTAAGGTGCACACTAGCAAGGGTGAAAATGTTTAATTCTTGAGTTGGCTGAATGGGTACATCCCTCATCTTTATGTAGAAATCTGTAGCTAAGTTTGCACTTTTTCCTTATGTTCCCACTATTTTTCCAATAGAGAAAATCTGGCATCATCTGTACCAGTAAAGACATGTCTGAACTGAAGCGCCAAGACCATTTAGGCCTGCTGGTAATGATTAAACTGAAGATTCACTTGTGATGTAAGAAACCAAACCAAAAATGTATTTCTGCATTTTTGTCTTTGTTCCTGGTTACAGGGAACAGAAAAACATGTAACACCACAAAAGTATGTGCTGAGTAGAACTGTCAAGAGTCAAGTGCTGTGTTGGTATGTAGAGCAATTTAGCTGTTTCCCTGTCATGTTACTTGCCAAACCAATTCTGCTTTGTCATGAAAAGCTTATCTGCAGTAGCTAATATGAGTAAAAACAGATATAAAACAGGCACAAATGTACTGTGCAGTATCACTCTGCTAATGTTTCCCCAGAGATTGACAGTTTCTCCCAGTGCTGATAAGAAAATATTTGTCCATCCACTCTGTTGTCCATGTAAGGGTAGACCCCCTGCAGCAGAGCCCAAGGGTCGCCCTCTGGGCTGGAAGGGAGCAAAATCTGAGGAGCAAATATTCCTTAAATATTCCTGAGGCGGAAGTTGGAGACAAATAGGAATGGGAACCAGATAGCTGGCTTGACTTGGTGACAAAAATAAATCTGATGAAAGAAATTTCTCGATTAGTTAATGTGGAAAGGTTCAAAAAGTGACTTTTGAATCAACAATCATTATGAATTTGTCTGAAATGGGAAACCTTTCAAGCTTCTGCACAAGACTCGTGTATTTTTTTTAATAATTGGACATCCTATTGGGTTTGTCTGGCTGTTTTTTGACAATGAAACACAGGACCATTTGAAGACACATTTTAACTATAGAATTAGACGGATGGAAATGGATAAGGTACCCAAGGACATGGACACACGAACTAGAAAAGCACTGTACAACCTGTGTGTACATGACACATTAACTTTTTCAGAGGCTGGGTCACCTCTCCTGTCATGAACTATGAACTTTTATTGGTTTGCACTACAGACACAAAGACCCTGAGCCACATTAATGATGCAACCGTTCAGACACCAGTCTGTAACTTACACCGAGAGTTTCATTTCTGATTCTTACCAGCTGACAAAACATGCAAAACAAAAGAAGAAAGGAAGGGGACTTGGACAAATATCTTATTCAAAGGTTAATGATGTAGTATGTGTGTCAAAGAGGAAAAGCAAACAGAGTGTGAGGAACATTAGGGCAAATGTCTCTCATAACTTCAGAGTAGTATACTCTTAAAAATAAGGATTTACTTTTGTAACTAGGATGTGAGCTGCCAAGTGAAAACAGAGTTCGGTGCTCTGTAACTGTCTGGATAATCAATGACTAAAACAAATTCACCTGTGTTCCTGAGTTTCACTTTGAGTGAAACTGCTCATAAGCGAGAAAATCGCCTCGTTCGGTTTGAGTTATGACGAGATGAGAGGAGGTTGTTAGCACTTACCATCTCCACCCCCTGAGGAAAAGCTGTTCCCTCCCAGTCCTTCTTTGGAAATCGCTGAATGATCTTTCCACATCCCTCCCCTGAACCTGCAGAGAAAAAAAAAAAACAAAGAGGTATGTCAGTCAGTGCAGAGGGCAGCAGAGAGGCCAGAGAGCTTTACAGTTTCATTGATGAGAGAAATGTAAACTCATTTCCATTCGTCTTATGGTGCTAGAAGACAAGGATACAATTACAGCCAAATAAACACTGACTGTAGTATCAACATAGGCCCTTAGTGTCGAAGCTGGTATAAGTGGATTCCTGCAAGAACTGCTGTAGGTAAAAGATATGAAATTAAAATGATACCAAAGACTGTTAAATAATCATTGTGCATTATTGCTCATCACATTCTTTAAATTGTTTTTCTTTATTCTTTTACACACATTCAAGGCGGTATACAATGTGATCATAAAACTGTAATAGGTGCAAAAACTCAACAAAGAGATAATGAAAGGATAATGAACTTAAAAAAGGGTATCTAAGAGAGAACTGTCCATGATGGATTTTAGAAGGAGAGATGAAAATAATCAACTTCCCAGCCAGCATATGAATGAATCTGGGATTTATTTTACATTTCTAGAGGTTTCTGTCAAGTTTGAGTTGGAGAAGGTTGTTTATTTGTTGGAAAAGACATATTTAATTCAGTGTGACACTGACATTTGAAACACTAAAAGGATGAAGCTAAATGAGTAACAAACTTAACGCCAATCAGTGTAATGTAATGCTATGATCAGGTTAAATAAAGTCCTTCCCCTTACAGGAATTTCCCCTGTTGTCTCTTATTTATCTTGAATGTTGAGTTACCTTTTTTTCTGAGTAAGTGTCACGTATCCGTCAGTATGTCTGAGTTTCTGCCACAGAACAATGTCAAAAAACTCTGAGGAATACAAAACTTCATAGTGAATTTGAAAGTAACTTAGTCTGTAGTCTTTATTTGCTTAATTTGCCACTTTATCACAGCAAACTTACTTAAATTGTATAATTAAAAAACACCTATGCTGATCAGGGAAAAGACTTGTGTAATTTTATTAACACGTGTGCACAATTACAGGTAAAGTTAGATTAAACAAAACTAACAATGATTATCCAAATTTGCTTTTTAGTTTCTTTTTCCTCAAATACAAAAACTGAGCAGCATTCCTGGATAAGGTGTATTAATGTATGGTAATATTGAGCCAAAACTTCAAACAATAAAAATAAATAAATAAAATAAAACACAAAAACTGTCAAGTTATTATCTCAGGCTTGAGGAGGAAGGTAATCCCAGCTGACACTGGGGTGAGAGGCAAGTTGGGCAGGTGGCTGGCCAATCACAGAGCTAACACTGCAACAGGTAACTATTCAAACTCATATTTAAGGCGACAAGCACTTCAACCAATAATCTAACAATCCAGATTTTGAGTATGAAACTTACACACAGGGAAAACAAAATCAAGGGCTGGCTTTTCAATGGAAAATGAATCATAACTGACTTTCAAAACTTTAAACCCAAGTAACCTGGCCCGTGTTGATTATTTTGTTTTTTCCTGTAAATACCAGGTACGTGATTTGTCCAGATATTCCGGTCTGAAGGTGGTGAAGGAGATGACCCAAATGAATCATATCCTTCTCCACGTTGAAAGAATGGGAGAAACAAGCTGCAAAGGAAGGAAATCGAGGGGCCAAAATGTGAAATGGTAGTTTATGTGTGCAGGCTGAAATCAACCTGTTGTTTTTATATAGACAACAGTGAGCCATAATAGCTGTTTGTATTTATTTATGTTCTCTGATGCACTAACTCCAGTACAGAGACAACTCAACTTCCTTAGTATGATCTGGTTTCAATCAGGATTTTGTTTCCATTTGGTAAATTTATTAAAAATATTATCAACAGGTGCCATACGCTGGAAAAGAAGAGATCCTCATAGTACCTTCACAAAATAATCCTTCATAAATCGTAATCAAAGTAAAATGTTTGATCACCGATCAAACATTTCAGTCAGCTGGCAGCTTTGAAGAAGGACATCCTGACTTTGAAACTGCACTTTTCCTATCAGAAAACAATTCCTCATTTTATTCTCAAACCCAAAAGAGAATGAACTGAGAACTTACATAAGAAACACAAAACAGATCAGATGAAAGACAAAGCCACAGTTGTCGATTATTTTAGTGATCTTGCTCCGACCTGAATGGACACTGTAACTTTGAAAGCTGCCTTATCTACAACAACTGTAGTCTGTCAGCGTTGGGATGTCTGTGTCTGCTTTTTTTGGACCAAATTAAAAGTTGTTTGCCTGAGGGGAAATCACAAGTTTTTTGATTAGTTTCAGTTCCTTTGATTTGACAGTAAACTTACTATTTTTCTTTTTTTGGAGTATTTATAGACAGTTTTTAGTTTGTAGAAGTTATGTATTCACTCCAGCTCGTTAAACAAATTCACCATGCTGCACATGCACGCACAAAATTAATCTGCGATCAGCACGCTATTGTCTTTATGAGCCATTCAAAGAACACAATCCTCTACAGTTTAGACAAAAGACATTGCCTCTGGTTCAAAGTGTTTGCCATCGATCACACCACACAATCTATGAACAGTTCCTTGGTGCTGTAAAGTACGCATCCATACAGTAACAGTCCATAAGAGAGGCCGCTGGGTGCTGATCTATAACAGGTGTAAAGGACTTCACAAACAGCCACACTGCTTCAAGGTTAACCATCGAAAACTTTACAAGTGAAAAACAATCCCTCATGGGTTTCCCAAAAGACCCATATGGCCCAGTCTTGCAAAACTCTGAAACCTAATTAGAATGTAATAATTCATATCAACATAGAGCTAACATAACACAATATGCATTTAGGAATTGATGATATATGACCGCTACATTCTTATTTAGCAATCAGGGAGGCTAATAGATGGGAATTTGTATCTAATTTAAGAAGAATTTCCTTTTTTAACATGCCAAGAACAGCTTCTCATGTTCTGTTTCACAATATGCTCTTTGTCACAGTGTGTAGTTTGACCCCATGACTTCATTTCAACGTTATTTTAAACTCTTAGTCACTCTTTGACAGTTGAGAACACTCTTTCGATTTATTAGTCAAAAGGAGAGATGGTCTCCTATCGAGGGAGAAACAAATAAAAATCTAATACATGTGGCTCATTTCTAAGAATTCATTTAATAAATCCTGATGACTAGAATAAAGAGGCAGTATCTTATAAGACTGATAAAAATCTCAAACTCCCACATTGAGACGAAGTAATACCTTCTCTCAAAAGACATGAACAATATGGTGAAAAAGATGGTGTCAGCATTAAGGGATTATACAAAGCTGCATGCTTAATGAGCCAGCCAATAACTAAGAACTCAAAAGAGAGAGCATGAAGTGTGGTTTGAAGTCAGAGCTTGGCGAGCACCGACACCATGACAAATTGCTGCGTTGGTCAGCGAAATCAAAACCAACATAGCTATAAGCTGAACGAAAGCTTTGAACACAGTTTGAAACTTACAGCGTTGGCTCCGAACTTTGTCCAAACACAAAAAAAGGCATAAAGGGAATCCACTGGACTTGTAAAGATATTGTATATTAGGGGAATTTGAGGACAAAGAGAACCGCACCGTTCAGCATGAACAGCAGTGTGTATTTCCACCATGCTGTGAGCAACTGGAAGGTTTTTCAATGTGTATCCATCAAACAGACAGCGAGACATATTGAACAGTCATTAAGTTTGATAGTAAAAGTTTTACCAATTGTAAATCATGGAACAGTGTAGAAAATGCCAAACACGATTGCAATTTATTGAAATCTGTTTCTGTCCTCTGCCTCATAGCCAATCAGCTACAAGCACAGTCAGCCAGTTACTGTCCGTCAGCTGGATACAGCTGAGAGTGTTTACACAGACTGGGTATGCCGGTAGTAAGCCGTGTCAGTTTTGATCAAATTCAAAATATGGCTTTAACATAGGGCTGGGCGATATGGCCTCAAATCAATATCACAATATCTTAAGCAGTTCACCTTGATAATGATATATGGCTGATAACTACTCCACAAGCTGCTCACCCCCTCCCACATTCACTTTGTCTAATTCAGCCGCTGCGCCAGCCGCTACAACTTTTGAACCGTCCTCCATCTCCTCACCCGTCTTTCCCTCCTTGTTATGGACTGGATGGGGTGGAGTCATGTCTCTGATGTGACAGCGTCTCAAAGGGACATGAGACCATAGCCTACCTACACACATCCAAAACCAACTTTTATTTATTTTTTTGACACAGAATATACAGATATGGACAAAGTGATGTTGGTTATTGTCGCAAATTTCGGTATTGGTATATTTTCGGTTTATCACCCAGCCCTACTTTAAAATGCTCATAAGAAGACCATGTTACTCATATAACTGTGTGCATGATTAGCTCTTGTATCATGATTTTGGATTACTGATTCATACAGGTGTCCATAATATTCCTTTTTTACAACACAAACAGTAATTTTTGAATCTGAGAAATATGAGATTACTGTAATTGCCAACATCAAGTTCTGTATACTGCGTTTCAACCTCATTCTGGGTGGAGAGAAAACGTTCAGACTCCAGAGGTAAGACGCTCTCATTGCTGCTGCGTAAAGCATGCTTTACTGAGGCCGCCACACACAGGTAGTGGGCAGCTGTAAGAAACTGGGATAAGGCACACATGCCACAGTGTCCACGTTTCTTACTCTCAAAGTTCTCTTAGTAGTGAGCGTGGGTTTCTCAAATCCAGTATCAGACCCAATCCTGGTTTCTAAAATCAAGATATGATCTTTACATGCTCAAGCACAAAAACATGATGCTTTGAACCCGAATATTAGGGTCCACATTAACAACTTTACCACTGTTGAACTTAGTCCGCTGAGACCTGAGCATCTTCCAAACACACAGAGCCATTAGGTCATTCTTACTGAATATCAGAGATTTCACATTTTACTGTGAAATCAACTTGTGGAATCAAACAATCTTGTAGGAGCATCAGCGGATCATGCGCTGAAACAGAAAGATGTCAAATAATGGTTTTTAGAGTTCTGGTCCAACTCAGTGGTTGAATCCTGCGCTCAATGAACAAAGGCTACAAGCCTTGAAGTGGGTGGTCAAGGATCCAGGGGGACAATTCAGTCATTCCACCTGCTCTAGAAAAAATAAAAATATTCAAAAAAGAAGGGAAAAAATTTGAATAAATAAGAAATTGCAAAATGGCTCATTCTTCACCGTTCACTGTTTGATCCTCCGAAATAAAACAATAAAAGTCCAAAAGATTCCAGTCAAAATGAAGGAGTACAGAAGAAAAGAGCAACAAAAACTGATCCGGTTGAATGGTCCGATGTGCATTTCAGTGGCTCTCTCCAGTATGTGCACAGACAAATGCCGTGACTCAGCAAACTACTTAGCAGACTACACTTGAAGCCCTCATGTCACAGCTTGGTCAGGGGTCATGCATGAGGGGGTCAAACCGCCTCGACAAAGTGGAGAATGAACTGCTACACATCATCATGACATGAGGTCCTCAGCGGCGGCTAACTGCAGCCCTCCAGCACCGATTGCCCCGAGCCTGCTGTCAACAACCCCCAGGAACATAGACCTAATTCATCATGATGAGAGCCTGAGTGACGAGGGGTCTTGATTGGACTCTGATTGTGTTTCAACTAAATAAAAAGAGCTGAAATCACTGCCTTTGTTCACCTGTAGAGGCAAACCGAGCATGTCCAGACTCGTCTTGGATACTGGCGCTATCATTCAGAACATGCCTGACCGTTACGTGTCTTTGGGTCTTTACAGCTCCTCTAATTGGAATCACATGCTCTGAGTGCTCCAAGTTCAAATTTTTAACCACAGATGAAAATAAATGACAGAATTCCTCACATTCCACGAGGCTGCACTCTTGTATTAAAACAAGCCGTGCTTTTCAAATACTGCCCCCCTAACAACTATAAAGAGCCCCCATCGGCGAGGATAATCGAATCCAGGCCTGAAAAGGAACACACTAATTTGAACATCCGCTGGCAAAATGTTCGATGGAGTCCAACTCCAGTTCATTTATTTATTTATTTATTTATTTATTTATTTATTTATCTGGCAGAAGATGTTCAGACATGTCTAGGTCCACGGCACGCGTGTGCACCTTTAAGAGCGTGGCTCATTTCCAGCTCTGCTTAAACAAAACTTGTGAGTTGTGCAGCTGGACGGTATGACCTAAAAACAACAATGAGATACTTTCCATATTGACATTTTATTCAAACTATAACTTTAGGATGACGTTTAGGGATTTTCACAGGCTAGTGAAAATACTGCACCTCTCTTATGTAATGCTGAATGCAGTCTTTCTTTTAATTTTTGGGCACACGAAAAGTTGCTGTGAGCTGTTGATGGATTCATTTATGTTCTGACTAAATTCAGCAGATAAAATTTAAGAGTTTTCGGACACGATTCAATAACCAACACCTAAGCCCACAAACTTCAAGAATTATGTGCAAGTTTAAGGACATGAATAAACCAATAAAACTGAAATGTTGCATAACATCAGTCAAATATAAAATATTCCAACTGCTTGGTCAGGTTTAACACTTTTTTTCAAGTTTCCTTGCTGTTCTCCATTAAAAAGACCCCCGATTCCCCCGATGGCACATGGTGTGAGGAAAATGTTCCTCTGCTAGTGGTATAAACCCTTCAGGGCTGTTATGTTTGAGTTTTACTCCATGTTACTCATATTTAGTATATTGATTTAAAAGCTTTTAGTCTAGCTGAGTTCATGCTGCGTTGGCTCAGTGTACATTTAACTGGCACTGATTCAAAGCTGATTCTCTGACCTCTAACGGAGTCAGTGTAGAGGTGTACGCGTCCCAAAATCAGAGACAGATCCCCCATGCATATCGAGAATAGGTCTTAGGGCTGGGCGATAAACCAAAAATTTACAGATGCCGAAATTCACGACAATAACCAACATCATTTTGCCCATGTCAATATATTCAGTGTCAAAAAAATAAATTAAAAAAAGTTGGTTCTTGATGTGTCGAGGTAGGCTATGGTCTCATCTCCCTTTAAGACGCTTTCCTACGTCAGAGACGTGACTCCACCCCATCCAGTCCGTAATAAAGAGGGAAAGACAGGTGAGGAGATGTAGGATGGTTCAAAAGTTGTAGCGGCGGCTTAAGTAGACGAAGTGAATGTGGGGGGGGGGGGGGGGGGGGTTGAGGAGCTTGTGGAGTGGTTATCGTCCATTTATCGTTATCGAGGTGAACTGCTCAATATATCGTGTTACTCATTTGAGGCCATATCGCCCCGCCCTAATAGGTCTATTCTAATCCAAATATTTCATACAATAACACTACCAACTCCAAAGTCATGCAAACACTGACAATACAACAAGGTTATCAGCAACCTCCTGAAGATTTTGATATCCAATAAACTTGAATATTTGTAAAAAACTTTCATCCATCCAACTTGGACTTGGACCATGACTGGCTGTCAAACTGGAAGACAGATATCTGACTTAAGCAACTCAAAGACTGAGTGCGCCTCATAATTTATCATTGAGTTACGTGATTTTGCATCATCTCCACAATTTGTGAGAAAAAAACCTCGGAGGAAAAGATGTTAGTCTTTCCTGATTACAGCAGATGTTTCTCCTCTTAGAAAAGTCGCTCAGTTCATCTTCCTGATTTATCTTATTGCTCTAACTGTTGAATTAAGATGGCCAGATGCTTATTTTACCATGTATGGACAGACCACCAGTGGACTCAGGAGTCCGTTTACGTAACATTCACGTCAGCTGCTAACATAATACCGGCTCCTTTATCCAAACAGGTGGGCTGTGCTTGGAGTAGATCACAGGTATCACTTTTTCTCTTTCCACTCTGAAATCAAATTAAAGGAAAATTTCACCCCAAACAAGAATGCACTTTAAGCTGTTTTAGCACTTAATAGATTGAGAATGTCTTTACATCCTCTGATGATATTATAGAGTTGTTAATACCGTTACCAGCAAATTCAGTTCTGCTGCTGTAGTTGTGTTATAGTTACTATGGAGAATGACAATTTTAGAGCAGTAAGAAGAGTTGATTTCAGAGAATATATTAAATGGTAATGTCAAATCACAGTGTGATCACTTGTATCAGATCTGTCAATTAAAGTTTTGAGACTTAAAAACTGGAGATAAAGTTCTGTTTATGCTGTGTGAAGTTAATTTTTTACAGTCTACAATGTGTAGTGCTCACAGACTGTGTCCCTGTACTGAATCAAAGTAGATAAATCACCCTCAGATTTTTCAGCCTGTTTTAAAACTGAAACTCTGAACACTAGGGGTGGGCGATAAATTATCATTCATATATCGTCAGAAAAATCCTCCATGATAAATATTTGCCATTTCATGATAAATAAGATAAATGTATGTTGATGACGTAAGCGTGAGCGATGGTCCACATAGTCCACACAGAGCCGAATAAAAACAAACATGGCTGAAGGTGATGAAGAAGACATTTCTGAGCAGCTCGTTACTGAATGAGGCTCCACATAAGGGATTTCCCTTCAAGATTGGAGCTTAGATGAGTGCAATCAGGTATGTCTGACATCGGACAGTGGATCTGCTGCTGTTCACTCTGAGCAATAAGAGTTTTAAACAAATGTTAAAAAAGGTTTTCACATTTGAGACTTGTTTAATGTCATTAGTTTTCTCCATAACCTACCACTTAAACTTGTGGTTAAGTATCTTATTTGATTAGGCCAACTGGTGTTATCTAGACAAAAATATAGATTGGAATTATAATATTTTTTATCGGGACTTTTATCGTTATCGCCAGAATGGCAAATCATATCGTGATAAATTTTTTAGCCCATATTGCCCATCTCCACTGAACACATACAGAACAACTGCAGAGAGTGATATCAAAACAGAACCTTAAAAAAGACAATTAACAAGTGCGTGTTGAACTGCGGGTGCTGTACTTACTGTTCAATATGGTATTGAGAATTTACATGTGCAAATTCTTTATCAGAGGCTTTAAGGTTATAGTTGCATCATCAGTCCCTGCTAAATCAAAGGTGACCATCAGCAGGAAACTTTACCATGGGTGTTCAGTGTGGATGACACGCAAAGCAATAAGCAGAGCTGTTGTTTTCACGGCTAAAGGACATCAGAAATAGGGAAATGAAATGATGTCATACATATCAAATTCAGGAAGCTTTCCAATCTCCAAAGACAACCAGAGGGCAAAAACACGGACACTGCCTCAGGGTCATGACCAGGTCAAAGTGTTGGAAGAGAAAAAAAAACACATCACAAAGCTTTGGTTTCTCCAGGATGCCCTTTGTTAGCAGATATAAATATGCAGAATTGTTTTCCATGGAGATAAATTAATTAAATGCATGATGAATTTCAGCAGATTTGTGGTTACGACGCTGGTTTCCTTCCATGTTGAAGTTGTCACGGTCAACTTAAGCCATCATCAAATACCCTCAAATAGACCGATCAATCATCTTTTCATCACTTGCTGCAGATAAATAAAGCAGTGTTACTCACTTGAATCATTTCTACAGTCATCACTCAGTCAGTCAGTGTAGTGGTTTATGCTTCATTAGAAAATAACTCGCCTTGTTCAAACTTTCATCCAAATATTCAGATGAAATTGATTTAGCAGAGTCTGGTTACATGTGTGGACACACATCCAGCTGAAGTTCACTTTAGTCCAAAACTAAAACAGTTTCAGAGACCTGAACAATGCAAACATAAGATCATAAAGTCTAATCATATTAAGGAAACTGTTAGTCTATTCCAGAGAAAGGGATGACCTAATACAACCGAGTATTTTATTTATTTCCAAACCCTGTATTCAACCACCCTTTATCTGTAAAATTCAATTTGATCTTCACAATTGATGACAAAAACGCTTCCTGATATGGTCTTTGATGTAATTTGTATGACCAAGAAATTCACAAAGCTCTAACACCTGATAAACAGACAGCCAGCAGCGTAACAGAAGCCAGCGGAGTTTCCCCTCATATCAGTTTGAACCTTTACAACAGAGAGGAAGGAACTCCTCCGCTGTGGTCAGGATGCCTTTCACCACAAAGTCCGAATCCAAACGAGAAGCTGCCAAATGTGAAGTTAAAAAGAAAAAACAAGCAGTCCAGGCAGAAATCCAAGATGTAGCATAGAAGCAAAACAATCGCACATCTCACTACTACCAGTCACCACTCTAATTGTAAACTAGGAGCAGCCAGGTGGTGCTGAAATAACACATGTACTTATATTTAATATCAATAGATCGATGTAGGGTGAAGTAGGAGAGACTCTTTTATGTTCAAGTCAAAGGACAGGTGTGAAAGGAAGGAAACTCAGAGTGAAAGTCAATGTCTTCCTGTGAAAACCTTGAAATAATGTAAACATGTTTTTGCTTCAGTTGAGGTTGGAATCATGTCTGTTTACAATTTTACAAAACCAACAGCTTACTGCCACTATAACTTCAGACATCAGACATGCAGGACCACACAGAGCACTGACTACACGTTGCAACACATGTGCATACTTAAACTATACCGTCATGTGAGACAAATACAAACACTAACCACACAGCAGTTATTACTCTGTGTTTCACTGAGGGACTGAATCAAAGTGATTTTAGGTCACAGTTTATTGTAGATCATAGCGAGGACGAGGTGACAGCAGGACGTGCTCATGTCATATAACTGATACCACACAACCTGCCATTATATGACTGTTGTAAATCTGCATATCGTCACTGTCCAATAAAAAACACGTATCTCCAAAATGTCTTTATCAAATTAATTCATAAACTACCTTAGAGAACAAACCCAAAACACTATAATTAGACACAATTAGGACCCGAAATCAAAATCTATATTTACACAGTCATCAGTCAGTGTGTTTACATGCACAGCTGAATCAGACTAAGCTCATCATTCATTTTTTTCGCCGAATCAGACTTCTCTCCTTGCCCACGTGTACATCCAGCCGAGCGATCGGAATTAATGACGTGAACATGTCCTCCTCCCCAAAACTAGGGGGCAGAAGATTATGGACCGTTTGTGTATTGAAAAAAGTCCAGATCGCTAAAAGTGAAGATACGTATTTTTCATTGGACAGCAACAAAATCCTAATTGTGATGATCGACCGATACATCATGCAGCTCTACGACAAAGGAGACTCTGGACTATAGAGCTGCTTAAGTCCTATATCAGGCAAGAATGATGGAAATTTCACTTTTTCCACAAAACTCCAGAAACAATGACCTTGTTTCAAAATCTGAGGAGTGTTATCAAAAGATGCGGTAATGCAACACAATGACAAACATGCCTGTGTCCCAATTTTTTAACCAGTTGTTTGTGTCACATTCGAATTTTAGAGATTCAACAGGAAAAGTGAATCTTCTCGTCGACGGTGGATTAATAGCAGAGATATTAGGGTTGTCCAATATGCCCGGGGCAGACGGCCTTTTCAAGTTGTGTTTATGTTCTGCTAATAATCCAAACAGACTCCACAATTTGACTTGACCTGAATAACAAATGTTTTCAAAAGCAACCACAACACATGGCAGCACTTCAAGATCTGGCACCTACAACCTCAAATACACATCTCCAGATGTCTAACGCGTGGCTTCGGGCCAAAACAAACATATCAAAAACAAACAACTGTCGAGCGCAATCAGGAGTCAATGCTTTGTTGAGCCATATCTTTTTACAAATGACTGGGCAAAGGCACTAACAGTTTATGATGATTAAAGTGCAGCCTCTTGAGAGAGTGCTCGAGTAACTTCCCATACATACTCTATCTAGTCTTAAAAAAAAATCCTGCTTATTAGTCAAACGCTAGTTATGAAACATGTATATTTGTTCAAACAAATGAGAAAACTTTACATCTTGTGGAATTTCTAGGGCGAGTTAGGTTTCATGATGCAATTAGGCTGCTGCAAGAGAAAGCACACTATTGCATGAAGTCAGAGAGATGCAGCTCAACAGTGTGCAGGCTTTCTGTGCAAAGAGGAGACCACCATTGAGTACAGAGGCCCACAGGTCTTTGGTCGTAAGTTAAACAGTGAGTGAATCTTGTCAAAGACATCCAGAGAATGAAAGTAAAAACTAACACAAGCTTAAATCCCACTTTGTAGCCTCAAATGAAATGCAAGAAGTGGTCTAAATGACAGAGTGAAGAGTAAAACAACAATCAAGACAAACCGCAGAAACCCTTTTCATTGAGTTTCTGTCTACATTAAATAAAGGAGCAGAAATAGACAGAACATGGACATCGAGTGGATTCAAATGTTGCTTAAGAAGGGTGTCTTATTGCCACAGCACCCTCCTTGTGGGAGTGCCGAGAGAACCAGCACACACAACAACAAACCCTCTTTGAGAAGTTTTGACAGAAAGACAATTCATCAAAGTTTCAGAGGATGAAAGAAACCTCCCATGCTGTCCCTCTTGGTGTGGCCATCAGAAAAAATCCTGAACAAAGATGAGGATTTTGATGATTTCAACATCACAATGCAAAAACAACATCTCTGTTTTAGGGGTAATGATAAACGCCACATGGTTAAAATATTATCTGCAGGTAGAAGCAGTTTTCTCTTGTGCCTTTGGGAGTATTTTTTGGTTGTTTTGTATGACTAGGCCACATTACATAAGCGATTCCCTTAGTCCGACCTGGAAAGTCTCACACAAGGTTTGGCCCAGTGGAATTATTTTCAAAAACAGTCTCAGATGATAAATCTTGATTATATTTATCTAGATTTTTCATATTCAACTGTTTAAGAAAAAGCAGCTGGGCAAATTCCTTTTCTTTACAAGGCAATTGAGATTTTATGGTGCACACCAGCCAGATGAAGTGTAAATCCTTGCCAATGAAAAGGGGCAACATCCCAGTCTGAAAGGAAACTACGAAGGTCGGTGGATCGCATCCATCTCAAACAGCACTCCCAAAACCCCAAGAAATCATTCCAGCATTGTGGCTCATAACATTGGCCCCAAGGGAAGCAGACTTTCAGCAAGTTTTGATGAGGATATCTGCCCCTCTGGTCATGTTCACCTCCCACCATCCACTTTAAAGCAGACAATAAACTATAGAATCAGGAGATGCCCTACTTTCTTTTTTTTCATGTAATCACTTCAGTCTGCTGAATGATATGAATGATATGACCATTGGTTATGTGATTTCAGTTTATGTTTCTATATAGGTCACCTGTCTCACAATGAAAACATTGCACAGGTGTTCTTTCTGCAGACACATAACCTGGATTAATATTCATCCTGAAAGGGGCAAAAGTCTTGGGAAATAAAAGACCAACATGAGCGAGTCAATGAAAACTGGGTTGAGCGACTGCCAAGTAAGAAATCTGAGCAAAGACTCATTTTTCTTTGCTGTACTTAAATCATTTTAAAAGCCACCAGTTATAAAAAGCCTGCTGTATCTGCGTGTAATCCTACCTCTGTTTGACGCTGACTCAGCCACAAAGAAGCTCTGTCACAAGTTCGACCGCACACTAAAGCTACAAAAAAGGTTTCATGTTGCAGTGAGTACAGCAAATATCTCAGTAAACCAACAGCATGTTTATTTCCTGTGATTGATTATTTTGATTTATTAAAAGGTAGAGATGTAGAATTGACAGTAACACACTCTTGGTTTTACAGTAAGCTTCTGCCTCACTACACATTGGAACCAAGCCTGTTCCTCAACAGATTGCATGCTTAGCATTATTTCCAACTGATCCATCCATAGTAAAGTAACAATGAGAATTGGGTCAGGCCAGTAGAGCACGAGCCAGCTCAGCACAGCAGCTCAATGTTGACTGACGTTGGGATCCCTGGTTTGAATTAACAAGCAAGGTGGACAGGAAAAATCTGCCGTCTAGACGACTGACTGCTCATTTACTGTGACCGAATTGGTCCCTACAAGCCAACTTTGCTTGGCAAAGACCCTGCTCCAAATAGTTAGAGAAATAAACAGTCATAATCTTATTTTCAGCTGTCATTTTTTAGTTTACAGTTCTGAGAAAAAAAGGACTCTCAATCACAAACAAGAGCATCTCTGCAGGAGTCTGGCCCCAGTCAACAACTGATGTGCCACATTTTATGGCAAAACTTAATTTTAGTCACATGGATGACACATAAGCCTGCCGCACAAACAACTTTATCTTCATCAGCTGCCTGCAGAGAGAAAACTGAACTTGTGGTCCTCGATTTTACTCGTGGCAACACCATCTTATAATGTGAATCCATTCAGACTGCTCTGATGTCGCCAGGAACATTCTGTCCCCGGAGTACAAAAAATCATTTGTCAATCAGCTCTGGGATGCTCAGAGCTGATGAAAGACACTGTTTACCTATTATGCACAGCAAGCAAGCTATGGTGACTGAGAGGATTCAGCTGCTCTGGCCTCTCTTTGACACACATGGTGCTGGACGGATGCCACTGATGGAGGCTCGGAACTTGAATTAGTTCCCTCAAGGCAGATTTTCTGAATAGTTTTACTTTCTCCAAGTCTCTCGCTGAGAAGCAGTGAAATGTAGTTGTTTGCAGAAGTTTGGGTAGAGACAGCATCATTTATCATTTAGGGCTTTGGCTACTACTGCTACTCTTTTAAATCTCTATCTTTTTGACTATTTATTCTTAGAAATATGTGCATGGCTGTTTCCAATCATGAGTGAAAGAATGTGAGAGTTAACTTGAGATACACCATGCAAGTAGAAGCATGGGGGGGACTCCACATCCTTCTGCAGAGAGTGGGAGGGAAGAGAGGAAAGAGAGGGAAGAGAGGGAAGAGGTTCAGACTGAGGACTGCCTATAGTCGCAACTGTACAACGTTACGCCCATCATGAAAAAGTTGAGCTCTCTTCCGGCGAAAACAAATAAAACACAAACCATTGACAAGACACGGAGGATAAAAATAGACCCCCGAAACAGAGCGTGCAGGGCAGACGTGTAGCGAGACCACCGCCACGCAACGTTGCGCAACTACAATACAAAAAACATGGAAGCAAACACTTGGATACCAACACTGCCTCAGGCAATGGCTTTGTCAGAGAGACAATATCTTATCCAGAAGGACTAATATTTGTTTTGTATGTGTGTTTAGTTAGTGTGCCGTTGGTAGGGAGTGAAAGCAGACCCCCTGACCTGAGAAGCGCGCGACCATCAGGGACAGGATGTGACAGATTTTGAATCCATGAAAAGTTTCGATTGATCCAAGTCGATTATAGCGTCGTTTAGTGTGTAAATATCCACTGGTCTCCAGCCAAAAGGCGTGTGCTTGATCTGTAAAGACACCCCAGTCGGATTTATTCAGTACCTGATGTTATACGGAGAGAAGAGAAAGTGTTTTCACTCTCTCTTTGTAGCTGTGGAGCTAACATAAAGCTAGTCGCAAAGCTATCAAGCAGCAATATCATCACACACTCAGCCTGACGGCCTGGACACAAACCCCGTCTTTACAGCTCAATATGCCGCCAAACTTACCGGCTTTCTCATGGTCGTATCCAACCACAGTGAAATAGTCAGCCAATCTAGCCATGTCTGCTGCTTTTCCCGAGATATACCAACACAATTCAGCATTTTTCCTTCTTCCAAAGCACAGCCATGTTTGACAGACGGAGCGGCAGTGCGCTTGCGTGGAGGAGCGGGAGACATCCATGGGCGTGGGCCCTGGAGTTTACAAATACAGCACTGTGTCCCCTACAGAGACCCCCTTAGACGTGGATGTGGGGATCTTTACCCAGTTTATATCAAAGACAAATTCAGCATCGGTTTAATTCTATAACTGTGGGGAAACACAGAGGAAACACAGTGGGAGACCTGTTGATAAGCATTGTTGTTTAAAGGAAATAGGGGAGAGTGGGGTAAGATGAGCCATTTTTCATATTTCGGATCACTACATCAAGTTAATCATAGTTTTGTCTCAAACTAGTGTATCTGCATATATTTCAAGATGTTGTACACCCCTGCAATCTACAATAAACTGCACTTTATAACTGTAAACCAACTTAAAACCTTTCAAGCCTCAAATTCATCCAATATTGCACTACTGCATAAATTATCTGTCATATACTTATATTTATAGTCTGTTCATAGCCTTCATATTTATAACCATATATATAATCTGTTCATAGCCTGTACATACTTATAGTTATAGCATACTCATAACAATGTTATATACCCATGATACAGTCATGTATATACCTTCTTCATACCATGCACATTTGTAAACATATTTATACTTGTTAAGCACTTCTGCATTTCATTGCTCTGTACTTGCGACATGTGCAATGACAATGAAGTTGAATTCTATTCTAAACCAACAGAATGAGTGTAAACATAACTGTCTTGATGTCTTGGATGTTTGATATTCCCTGGGGATCTAAAACAGCGATCTGACAACAGCTGCTCCAATGTGTACTATAAAATATTTGACAGGGTAATGTGTTCCATCAATATAATAAATGGGATGAAATCTTAGAGGGGCTTGTAAAGATGGTGGTGATACTTCAGCTTGCATTCCAGGGATACTTCATTTGGGGAAGGATTGTCCTTAAAAGCTCTCAACTTCAACTGTAATTTAACAACAAATGTACCAGAGTTCTACTTATAGTCCAATTTACATACCCGACACACAGTTCCTCTTCACATGAAAAATCTGCTCCGATTGCAACACGAAATTGACTCGCATTTATCCCACTGACTCACACATTTGTTTAACCCAGTTTCACTTCTTGCTTCAATTTTTCAGTGTGCTTTGACCAAAAAAGAAAAAGAAAAACATTCTTTGTGTAATATCAGACATATTTTGTTTTGAGGTTGCCCTCTTACGCATAAAGCTGTTGTGGTTTAGATATGCAGTGTGAGGGACAGGGCAGTATCATGTGGTTTGTGCAAAATATTGAACATGACAACAGGAAATTCTATCACAATTAATAGTACATGGAAATCAGCAGAGCAGAAGATGTGTGTGAGAAGAGCATACATAGCACGGTAACTGTCAACAATAGCAGGAACACAGCAGACAATTTCCACTTGGTCCTCATCCCTCTTTGCAGTCACTATCTCTCTTTCTCTCTCTCTCTCTCTCTCTCTCTCTCTCTCTCTCTCTCTCTCTCTCTCTCTCTCCAACTATCTGCTTTTGTTTGCTTAGAAAAGAGGACAAAGCCTGAGGTAGTGAAATAGTTGAAGTGATGCCAAACCATTAAGGATTTAAGTGTGTGCTATGACACAAGGCTGATTGGAAATCATGGGACCTCAAACAAAACGCTTTTCCAGGTGATTAACATCTCCAGGTACAACGTGGCATGATAGTTATTATGAATCATATGTCATGTTTATGCCTTTGGGGTTGACACCCTCTTCTTCCTGGCACATGTGACGCTAGCTGCTCAGGTTTCCTGCCACACGTACCTGCCTGACCGTGACCTACAGCGTATAATAAGGTCTCACAAAAAATGTCATTCATGCTTTGACAGGAACTGCATGGGGTTGGGGAAAGATTTCTATATAAGGAGCCAAAAAGCAGCGGCATAATTTTGTTGTCCTGATTGCACAATCTCCTGTTGTAAACTCTGCTAAGGAGATTACTGCTCTGCCAGAGGCAATTATCATTACAAAGTGCTTACAAAACATTTGCTAGTTTGCAGCACATGTGTTCAACATTTATGCATTTGTCTAGGGGAATTCTGAATGTGACAATATGTGGAACAAGGTCACATGAGCTATAAATAAACTCTATCAGAGACTTAAAGCAAAAAGGTATGAATTATAGGAGGATGATATGAGAGGAATGTCAAGTGTTTGTGTGAAAAAAAAATCATGTTTATGACGCCCAAGAGACTTTTTTCCTCCTCACTGTAACTGGAATAGAAACTAAAACTGAGAGGAGTTTTGTACCCCACCTATCAAAATCATTGATACACACATTTTGGAAATTTCTTCTGTGGAATTTCTGTTTTTAAATCCAAATGGTTTTTCTCAGGTTATTACATTATTTTGTATTTTAACATACTGCGTATGATCACAATCTTTTTTGAATTTCACAGACTGAGTTTCTAAGGGGTGAGATGATCATCTCATATGCAGCAACATGCTTAAATCTCACTATTTTCTTGACTGTGATTCAATAGGAGCACTTCAAAAGTTACCTAACAAATGTGTTTTTTTTGGAAGGGATTTGCGTGTGTTTTTCCCTCAAGGGCGTACTGTCCACATCTGCCTCATGAACCCCACGGACGTAAGTGTTCAAGGCTTAAAAGAGTGTTTTTCAAGACTCTGATTTGAAACATCTTACTTTCTGTGTTGCTTCACTTATTTAACATACTAGCACACATGGGGACATATGTGTTCACGTAACAGGAGATAAAAGCAGGTACAGGGTGACTCAACGCTCTCTACCTTATGAAGTCAAATGATGTGAGAAGTGATGTCCTCCCCAGCAGACTTGATGGCTCTCTCATTGTTTCACAACATACTCCTATGTTTAAATTCCTGAGACAAAAATGAAGTCCAATTACTCGTAAATCATGACAGTACAAGAAAGTCAGCAGAACTACTTTCAAAAATGTCTAAGCTAATATTGTTCTATCGTCATCGATTGTTGTTCAAGTACATTTTTCCAGACTGGTGGAATTTTTCAGGGGATAATTGTAAAATTCCATTTTGCATTTATCAAAATATCAAAATAAAGTACATGGTAAGTCAAATATTTGACCTGAACAAACAAATACACAGAGTTTATTGTGTTTATAGTTGGGGAAACATGCTATATTTAATCAGTTACTCAATGCTTGTCTCAAATTCCTCATCTGAAATTCATCAGGCAGCGTACTTGAAGCTGACATGGAACTTCACTGAGTCAGGGAGTGCCCTGAAAAATGACTGTGGACACATTTCTCATTATTACCATTATTATTTTTTTGCATTTATCAAGTTGGACTGAAAAGAAAGTCAACATAAATTATATATTACTGACCTTTAAGTTCAAATACAGTGAGATAGATGTTCAAACCTTGTCTTTTGTGACTGTTTAGACCTCTTATACCTCTTTCAGAAAGCAGTAAGCTGAGATGAACATGCTGAACTCTCTGTGCGGCAGCTAGAGACTTACATAACTAATGACTTTTGATTTTCTGACTTTGTATACACTTCTTTAAATACAGTAAGCAAGATTTTTAAAGAAAAAACTTAACTTCATTTATACTGAGCTGTTTAAGAGTGAAAGTTTTGCCTGAGTGACAAAAAGGAAACAGGACACATACAGGATGTTGCAATGAACTAAATCTGTGAACTTTAAAACGACTCTCCTTTCACTTTTCAAAGTTTTTTTAACTTCAAATTTGATTTTTATCCCTCTTTCATTTTTGTACTCTACAAGCAGCAGCGCAGCTCTGGATGGGGTGGGGGAAAAGGATGAGAGCCCGTGTGTGTCAGTCAATGAGAGCCCCTCCCACCTCCTGTATAAAGGCGGCCTGTCTGGTGTGTACGAGCTATTAGCAGAGTGACACAGCTGCCTTACAGAGAGCCAATTTCAAGAAACCTGTGGAGTACTCTTTTGTAACTACAAGAGGAACTTTTTTATCCAGCTGAATTAGAAGATCACACCAGGTATGTGCATTCCACTTCAAAGTAGATATTGCCTCTGTTCCCTGCTGATGGCTTTATCCTTGCTTTTTTGAGGTCAGGGCACAAGTGTGGAGGCAAGGACAGGTTATCTGTCTGGTTATATAAGCAGTTCAGTTCTTAGCGTGTGCGTCTGTTAAGGAATTGCCTCCAAGGTGTAAAGCATCTGACAGTGGCAGATCATCATAAGGAGTTTAAAGGGTGCTATGTTTTTGCTCAGATGATATGAGTTAGATAGCATTTTAAGTTTGTTTGACTTTTGAGCTGAGCCTATTTTGGACCCTCTCATTGGTAGACTGTCCTTGGCGTTATTGGCCAGAGGCCCAAAGCATGGTTGTAAGTTTACTTAACCGAGCAAAATCTGACCTTAGCTTAACATTTCAAATAAATGAATGATAAGTGCAAGTAATTTGGCCAGTGGACTTTAGTGTAAGCAAGCAGCAGTCTGGCTTCTTATGAGGGAATGTACATGCATTCAAACTGTAAAACATTACTTTAAAACATGAACTAATAAGTTAACCAATGTTCTGTTCACTCTTACAGGAGTCAAAATGAATTTCATGTTCCAGTCCTTCCTCTATTGCTGTCTGCTGGTGACAGTAGGACACTGCTTGGAACTTGAAGTGAACCCCGAGTCCAAAAAGAGGTGAGTTATTGATTGAATGTTTGAAACATTTGTGATGTGACAGCCTGTCAAGGCTTTGACAGCAGTCACCTGTCTCCTGAATTATCTTTCTAAGACTAATGGCCTTTTTTCTTTCCTCTCCCAGACTGAGCATATGGCTCGGGAGGAGATTGAGACGGGATCTTGACAGTGTATCAGTAGAGAAGACAGCACAGTTGGAGCACTTTGTCAGACCAGACGATATCAGGGATACTTTGCTGCCACATTCCAGGTAAGACATTAACCATGCAGTGCTGAGAGTGCACAATCTGTTGTTGATTTTTCTCATTTTTTTCTCATTTTTGTTCATTTCAAAGTAAATAAATGCTCAAAAATTCTGAATTGAACACTGATTAATTTCTGTCTCTCTTTTTGTTCTTTAGCACTGACATCAAAGTCCGAACTAAGAGGTCCAAAAACTCAGCCAACCAGCCCAAGAGACAAGGCTGCGCACTGGGCACTTGCACAGTGCACGATCTGGCACACCGTCTTCACCAGCTCAACAACAAATTCAAGATTGGGAGTGCCCCAATAGACAAGATCAGCCCACAGGGATACGGCCGGAGGCGTCGATCTCTCCCCCCACACAGAGTCACACTGAAGCTGGAGCAGGGCAGGCTGAGGCCCGTGTGGAGCATAGCTGACTCACAAGTTCACAAGCTGGAGGCTCTTCTCAGACGGACATGAGCAGGACTTTATGCAAGAGGAGTCGGGAACAAAAGCGAGGGAGTCAGTGTCCTCACTGTTCTGTTCTGAAAAGATTCTCGAAATGCCTCAAACTCTTGCCAAGCTTTTCTCCAGCGCGTCTTTTTTCCTGGCAGGAGGACTGAATCAGAGCAAGAGCGGCTGCACTGAATTTCTGTGAATGCTGCAGCTCGGAGATGGAGAGAAACCAGCAGCTGGCTTACAGACACTGGATGGCACGGCTTGGAGCAAAGTGCGGGTATTACTCTCTGTGAGAAAAGCAGAGTGGTAATACCTGGAAAAGTGGACACATCCTCTGGCTTAAAGAAGGAACTCTCTTCTTACATTCTGGGACTTAACACATTTCTTCCTCAAGGCCAGGACTTTGATAAGTGCTATCCTCCAAGGATATACCACCATGTTCCAAACTGTCAGTACTTGTATGCACTTTTCCATGTGGACTTAAAGTCAAATGAATCATCAGGAAAAGACATCTTCATTGAAATGCCAACAGGAACATGGGGCTTAGGAGCTTATATAAAGTTTTGGACACTGTATAAGGGAAAATGCCTTAGATTCTGTGAGATATGTGCCAATCCACAATGGATTGAAATATACTTGAAATTGTTGTTTTATGTACAAAACCATGTGCAATCTATATTTGTTTTTATTGCAGGTATATGTATATATGAATTCCTTTATTTAAATATTATATGAAAATTACATTAAAGTACTTATGCAGATAGAACTATTTTTGTACAGGAAGAAATATGTATGGGCATTGTAGCTATTTGTCATTATTCTTTTTGCAAACTGTGGTAATAGGATATGTGTTTTATAGGTATATATTTTTAAATGTGCTCTATTTTATTTGTGTCAAAGCAATTACATTGTCATTCAATAAACATTTTGCATACAAAATCAAGACCTCGTCTAGACCTCCTTCACTCCTGGCTCTGGTAAATTGAATGTGGTGCTCTATTGTCTGGAGCACACTCCTACAGAAAGACACACAGCACCTGGTCTCTGTTAAGTGATAACAGGGTCTCATTAGAGCCCCCCCCTCCCTCCTCTCACTACATTCCCATAGTTATGACACCCCCCCCAACCCCTAAAAGAAGGGCAGACAGGGTGCCAGGCGCATTCCTGCTTGGTTCAGCTCATATTTGTTGGCTCAGCCCACACCGCAGAGCAGCTCTTAAGCCACCAGAAGAGG
This sequence comes from Xyrichtys novacula, assembly GCA_962446985.1. Taxonomy (NCBI): domain Eukaryota; kingdom Metazoa; phylum Chordata; class Actinopteri; order Labriformes; family Labridae; genus Xyrichtys; species Xyrichtys novacula. The sequence goes on along the minus strand of OY660864.1, from coordinate 33,004,965 downwards.
CTGAGGCTTTAGCTCCATCTGGGTTCAATGCGAGATGGTTGGGACACAAGAAGGCCAATGCAGGGGGTTCAGGCCAAACATTCCTGCAAGAGAATCACAGAAAAACAGCTCCAGTGAGGCACTGATAATGACCTTCACATTCAGACAGACCCCTGGGACTGATCAACACTGAAAGGCTGCAGCCTGCTTTACTTTACACATTAACACCCCCCTCCCTCTTTTTTTTTTTACATCTTTAAGGCGCGTAAACTACACCAAGAGAAACAAACAGAGTATATATTTCTCTTTTGGCTCTATTCACTTTCTCTCTTTTGATGAGTCCTTGTCTGAAAAAGGACAACTACCAATATGTGCACTTTGATTTATAGATGGAAAAATGTGGCATAGCCATGACAGAGATAAATGCATCATGAGGTACAACTGAATGAAATCCAAAGAGTGACAACTCATTCTCTAGCTTTTCTTGCCCCGTAGGCTATGGCACAAACGTTAAGTCTATTTAACCACAAATAAAAGATGTGCATGGATTTTTTTTAAGTCAAACTGACTTCATCTGTGGAGTAAAATCATCATTGCTGCTTGTTTGATTCCTTCATAAGCACTGGCTGCATTTCCATCCTGTTTTTCATCAACAGTTCTCAATGAAATCATACAGGAAATGAAAGATCAACTCATGACTGAAAAACAACAGAGGTGGCTTTGATTTTTGGAGTACTTCATACTGTTAAAACGCTTGATCATAATAATAATAGCAAAACAAATAAATAAAAAGATTGGCCGGAAACTGTTTCTGCTTTTGTTTAAGTCACTTAAAAGGAGCTGTTCAATACTTTGCAGCATGATACAGAAACAGAGCGAGGGTGAGTGTTTTATGTTCTCTGTTGCCATCTAGTGAAAATATATTAGTAAAACTACAAATTTTGATATTACAGGAAGTATGACTAAAGGCGAGGAATGGGATAAACCCCTAAATTTACACTGTCTTCTACTGTGCTCTAGGTCTATGTGAAGAAACACTTTACTTTTTAACAAAATCTTATAAAAACTTACATCCTGATTTGTCTATCCACATTAAAAACAGGAAGTTCACTGAGCTGTAAGTCAGTATGATTTAAATGGGGAGATAAACCCTAAATAACAGAATTTTTCCACCTTTTTTGTTGTTCTTCAGGAATTTGCCCATTGTTTCACATGACAGCTTAAGCAAGACTAAAAATATGGGGAAGAGATGGTAGAAATGACACGTACCAGTCAACTGAGGGTCGGGGTCAAGCCGTGGGATAAGAAGGTGAGCACTTTCTCTCTGTATATGGGGCACATGCCACTCACCAAGCTTTGACATATCCATGGTTAATGAACTTAAACTCTACATAAGCTTGTTCTTACATTGATATAAATTACACCTAAAGATGACACAATGACATGTTGCAAGTGACGTATTATGGGTTTTCTAACCTATTTGTTCCAGCAGTAATAGTAATAATAATAATAACTTTGTAAACATCTGTTTTTAAAGGTGCTATATAAATGAAGTGCTTTAACAGAAGAAGCAAACAAAGGGAGAAACAGACAAAGGAAAATTGACAATTAGAAAATGGATGGTTAAAAATGGACAATTAAAGATTGGCGGTTGGTGGTTGACGGCATCACATCAGGCAGGTGAAAAGGAAGAAGGTGGATAGAGGAAAGATAAAAGAGGAAGAGAAATAAATCCATACATACATACATATATAATAAAATTAGATAAGGTAAAATAAGAGTGATAACAAAAAAGGAGGGATAGCTTATCCCAAAAACAAACCTGCAAACCTCACAGTGACTACCATATGTTGGTGACCTGCAAAACAAAATCCTGAATGAAATTATTAAATGTCTTAGAAACTCAACAGAGTTCATATGCCATCTAGTGGTTGATAAAAGGATCAAATTTAATGGAATTATTCATTCTTAAAGAGAAATCCATTTTCAACACAGACTCTCTACCCAAACACAAACAGAAAATAACAACAACCTGCCCTGTGTCTCTCAGCACAGTTCAGTCTAAGAATAGAGTGAATGGATCTAGATCTGGTCCACTAAGTGTACTCTAACTGTGTGAGGATGTCACTGCCACAGTAAGCCAATCAACTGCTGACGCCAATGAGGTGAGAATGGCATCAAGAAACTGAGCAGTGTAGGTCAGCCGGTAAAAAATAATACCCACTTCCTCTTGGACTTAGAGTATAATGACCTCCGAGACTTAAAGTTTTTCAGCTGTTGTGTTGAGACATTTTCAAAGGAGTACAAAGAATAACTTTAGGACTTGTTATATTTGATGCCAGCTGAGATGTCCTCTCTGTCTTAAAGTGACTGCCAAAATATGACTTAGCAAAAACTGGGACTGCTGAAGGTGTCATAACTAAATCACACAGTATTTACACAGTTTGAGGCCCCACTCGTTGATAAACTGTTATTGATTATTATAGAGATGAGCAGAAGAGGAGAAAAGCAGATTGATCAATCTGACATACCTCTGTCAATCAAAATGACACAGGCCTGGTGCTATGAATCAGTCTTCTACTACCAGCCCTTAAAGTACACTGATAGCCTGAGCTGAGAGGATTAACCTCGTAATCTCACACACTGTCAGGCTAAATCAGGGAGTGCGGGGCCCCTGCTGCTGCTTATGGTCACAGCAGTAAATCTGGGTCCTGTGTGAAGGGTTCAGTCCAATTATGGTGCACTGCAAGAATGCTCACTGTGCTCTGGAGAAGTGTCAGAGAAAGTGTTAGGCTGTCAAACACTCTCCACATATTGAAGTTAAGGTACCTTCAACTTTTTTCCCTGCAACAAAAACTTCATGCATTCATTTATAGAGACACTTACTCTCATGACGCAGACTGATGACGTCAGTCCGGGTGACTGTTCTGAGATTTTTTTTTAATCTTAGTTGGGTAACTGTATAAAAGAGACCATCTATAGATAGTAAGGCTATAGTGAACCATGTAATATCGCTGAAAGACGCATCCTTTAATGCAGTGGTTCTCAACTGGCCTCACTCTGGGACCCGCGTTTTCCCATGGTCCTTAAGTCGCGACCCACTTTTATAAATTCAAACCAAGCAGATTTATTTTTTATATTAAAAAATCTTTAAAGACTCAGATCTTTAACATAAATACACCCATATTATTGAGTAAAGTGCATTTCAGAGCACATAAACTTGACGACAAATCCTAAAGTTGCAAATACAGAAAATATCAAATTGCACAAAATAAAGACCAAAAAAAAAAAAAAAAATGTTTTTTTACTGCATTTAGGCCACATTAATAAGAAACTGAGGAGGACCACAACATAACGCATACCTTTCAAAATAAGCTATTTTTCAAAATAAAAGACATGTCAAACATAAGATGTGCATGAAATATTTACTTTTTTGACCAGCTGTTCACGACCCATCCAGATGTGTCTGCGACCCACTTTTGAGTTGGGACCCACCAGTTGAGAACCACTGCTTTAATGTACAAGAGGAAATCATTACCTTGCTGTTACCACTTGCTTGTCTGCTTCTGTCCTGCATTTAAGCCATCATCCACAAGAGGACAGCATTATTCTCTGCAAAAGGGAGAAAATCTGGAGAAACGCAGATTTTTAAAAAATAAAGATTCTTTTGAATCACATTTAATACTGCATGGGAAAAAAATAACATAACAGTTACAAAACCATCTGCATCCTGTGTTCTTGAAGCTGATGACCTTGCACTCAACTCCGGCAATGAAAGAGTTAAGAATGAAGTGATGGGCACTGCAGGGCTGTGGATGTGATATCATACTCTCTAGCCACAACAGGAGCACAGCAATGACTTGGATGTTTCTCTGAGGGGAACTTCTGCTCAGTTTGTTCATGCTCCAAAGACAGGCTGGGTAGGTGAGTGCATTTTGTCTTTTTGCACAATTCTGCAACCAAAAATTAAGAATGCTTTATGCCTGGTGTGTTTGCTGTGTATTTTTCTTATACTGCATGGAAGATGCAACTGGTTTGTGTGTATTCATACATAAAGCCATTCATACAAACTCTAAAAATACTCCTCGACTTACAAAAACTGAATCTGACAAGCAGTCAAGAATTCATTTATATACACTTCCCCCTCTTTATCTTTCCTCCCCCTCAGGCCTGGCCACAGGGAAAGATGAGAAGAGGAGACTCACCACTGAGAAAGCAGAAGTCAAGTCCTTGCTTGGGAAAGAGTGAGCCTTTTTCTCTGCTTTCCTCTCATTCCTTTACTTAAATAGCCCTCTCTCATCTTGTTGACCTCTCCCTCAGATATGACTTTGACAGCGAGAGCCATCTTGGGGGGTTCAGCCAATAAAAGCAGTGAAGTGTGTGAGAACAGGCTGAAAAAAAGGAGACAAGATAAAGGCGGCAGGATGTGGAGAGCTGCTTTGAGATTGGATGATGAGTGCTAGAGTAATGGCCTCAGAAGCCTCCTGTGGGATTCACACAGTGAATGGGAAATAATGAATGATGATGCTCATTCTCCAGAGTAGCTGTCGCGATGATATACAGGCAACTTCATTTTTCCACATTACAGTACATTTCAGCAGACTCACTCTCAAATTCAAATACACCCACATTGCACATCCAGAGTGAACACCATTACAGCTCTCCCCACATTAGTGTCTAATGGAGAGCTTCATAAGTCATCTGATCTGTTGAGTCCTAAAGCTAAGACACTGATCAATAAAGAAAAAGACTGCAGTTATGACGAGTGGGATTTTTTGTTGTTGAAAGAGGCGCTCAGAAAAGAAAGAAAATCAGGGTTGATGGGGTAAGAATCAAGAGGCACCTAACGGCCCTAAAACTGCGAAGTTACCATTGATTTGTGATTAAAATCATATGTTAACCCGACCAAATGTTGGGAATTTACCCTTATGGGACTAATAAAGGAGTATCTTATCTCGTAAAAAAACAATAAAACAATGAGCTCTAAAACTCTAAAACAATGAATAACTGTCTGCAGGACAAAGTATGCAGAAATGCAGCATTAGCATGAGCCGTCTTGTAATTCGACTTCCTTGGCCTGTGCATGAAAATCAGATATGAACAAATGTCTCATAGTTTAGTGTTATTGTTGAAGTAAATTTGTGTATCTATGTGTGTTTAAATATCTAAATATTTATGCACCCTGTCTATGAGGAGAGACCAGCCACTGATGGAAATCAGGTGTTTGAATGGCTCAAGAATTTTTATTATTTCTTTGGTTGAGTAAAATCTAGGGGGCAGGTCCCTACTGTTTTTAACACAAGCTCCGTATAAGTGACAAAAAAAAGGACAAAACAACTTTGGATAACTTTCCATCGTTGCAGATTGTCTATTTTTTTCAGTTATGCAAGTAACTAAGATGGAAATTTGAAATAAAAACAGTTGTCACAACATTCTGCGAATTCTTCGGATTTCAAGACAAAACAAAAACATACTATTACTCACTCCCATCAAGTATTTTTAATTCAAGACTCTTTCAGGGAAATGCCAAACTACAAATTCATTCAGACCTGGTGATATTGCCTGCAGGAGTGGTAAGAACAGTGCTTTTATTTATTTATCATGTTGGTTAAACAGCTCCAGAATCTTATTTGTTAAAGCCATCTTGAGGAAATTGAAGTTTGCATCAATTTTGGCGCCCTCCTCTGGGCAAAGATGGACATCTTGTAATTTTGCTAATCCTGTCGGGTAAGATAAGTTTCTCATTATGAGCAATTGTTGTTGGAAATGTATAAAAAGGCTTTTTTTCTGCAGCTGTCTGACCACCACCCTCTTGTGTCCTTTTGTAGCTCAGAAAACATCTGTATGAATTTCAGGCTGTTTCATAACGAATTGAAAAATCATCACAGGAGCTTTAATGGAGATCGTTGTTAAAAGACACTGCCTTATGAGTGTGCTCTGCATTCATATTGTAATTTCTCCTCTTGCTTGGTTATAAATAACAGCATTTAACACATAAATAAAAAAAAAAGCATGTCTCGTTTAGTCAACTGAACTTTAAACATATCTGAGTGAGAATATTAGTGAATAGGTAGCCTGAAAATCTGTTATTTTAAAAGGTACAACAACCCATGATCAGAACCCAGATTAAAATATTGCTAATAAGAGTGAAAATAGTATAAATGCCTGGAGAGATCTCAGACTTACTGCCTGTTTCAGATAGCCTATCTAAGAAGCTGATTCAAGCAGCCTGAGGCTTTCAGAATAAAAAGTAGAACCCCTTATTACCTGGTCTGACTCCTTGGCCACAGAAGTCCTGATGAGCCTCCAGGTTTTTGCACTTGGTGTGAGTGTACCTGAGAAAGAGAGACACAAAGAAAGAAAGAGAGATAAATACTAGATATCATACTGTGTTTACCCTGAGTGCGGCTGTCTCTTTGCTGAAACCATGCTTTGACATATTGTCAAGATTAGAAGCACTGTCAACACGGTGACACTGGCTCCTCAAAATAGAGAGAGTGATCAGGGGGAACAAAACAGTAGGTGTGTGTCACCCTCAAATCATAGTTTGACTGAGACTGACCAGGATAGATACAGTTAGAAATGAATCTGACAACAACCATGGATATGAGCGGCACTGAAGGTAAGAACAAAAACTGATAAAGGCGCTTAAATGTCATGAAAAAGTAAAACCTAATACATGTAATGGCTGTAGAGACTTTACTAGATTAGTACAGGTCTGCTGTCAGACTAGAGTTTATAAGACTAAGGTAGCATGTGTTGAGTCCACTCTGCTGTTTCTATGACGCAGCCATGACAGGATTTACACAATCTAAAAAAAAAGAATGAAATAGAATAACTCATGTTCTTTGGCTTTTAGTGACATCTAAAAATATATATCCTGGTACATACCAGCCCAGCTGATAATCCACAACAAGATGTCTGTCTTTACATTTCAACTTCACTCTTCTCTTATTCTTCTCAAGCTGTTAGTCGGATTGTAAACAATGCAGTGCACTGAAAAAGAAGGCACTGGTCATTGCAGGGGATAGCTTAAAAGGAAACCCTAAAACTAGGCAGATGTTAGAGACGATAACTAGACCGTGGATCTAGTTTGGATATTTGAAGAGAAAGACTTTTTTAATGTTTGAAGTAATTTGTTTGCTCTAGCATACGCATATTTGTATGCATACAAACACAATGCTATTTGTCTGTGTTTATCTGTGAGCATGATGGAGTACGAAGGTGTAGTTCTTGTTTCAATGAAAGTATTACAGGTTTTATCAGAGTAAATAATTAATGAGGTCATTATATTCTCAGCATACAGCTTTGAGAGTCTATTATTTCAGTGTTGGCTTGTGGTTCCACAAAGCCTCACATCAGCAGAGAGACACTGTTGTTGTTTGTCTGGAATGATGAGAGACCTTAAAGCCCCTTATCTGAGAGATTAGCTTGCTCATATTGTATAGCAGTATGCAACATGGTTTCTCTTTGTTGTTTGACATCCTGATGACCAAAACCTGTAACACTAGAAACATCAGCAAGACACTGTCGACTGCACCAGGTTATCCACCTTCAGAATGGACAGTTGTCTGTTTCTCATAGGTCTTATTCTGACTGTAAACAAAATTAATATCTAGATTGAGTTGTAAAAAGTGTATTATTATAAACCAATCTTGACAAAGGAGTCATGACTATGTGAAAATATAAAAAATATGGTTACCAGCCCTGCCTGGATAAGTATCTTTCTCATTTTTATTCATGTTGCAGGTCGCATGACATGATAAGATGCATGATTCTTCAAGGAGATCCTGTAGGATATAAACAAATGCAGTAGTTTAATGTAATTTTCACATACATGAGTTCTTCACATATAGCTCTACAGGTGGTGTTATTGCACAGCACCAAACCCTCATACAGACAGATAAGTTTGTTTACAAAACAGAGCAACTGGTCAGAGCAAGTGAAGTTCTCATGAAGATGATACTCGGTCTTTGTATGCTGTGACAACACGTCCCTGCCACAGGTCTTCTTCACTGTATCGTCTTCTTTCTCGCAGACATGCCTCGACAGTTCCCAAAGGTAACTCTGAGTGAGGAAGAAAAAGAGACACAGCTGCGAGCCGAGAAGGTTTATGCATCAGCGTTGAAGGAAGAAGACAATAAGAATGCCTTGTCGATGTTCACCGTGCCGGAGGACTGCCCGATCGGCCTCCAGCAAGCCAAGGAGCATGAGCTGCTTAAGGAGCTGGCAGAGCAGAAGTCAGAGGAGAGCACCAAGAGGTAGGCCCTGTTTCAGGAACATCGTTTCAAGACGTGGAAGGAAAGTATGTGTGCTCATAATGATCAAATTACTATTTACAGGAGGAAAAGCTTGAAGATGATTCGATCCCAATCGATGTCCCTGCAGATTCCAGTCAATTCAGATTGGGCACGATCAGTGTCACCATTCATGTCCCCGAGCCCCACCTGCTCCTTAATGCCGGAGAACTGCCCTGACTACCAGAGAGTCACTATAAGTGGTGATTACTGTGCTGGTGTAAGTAACCTGAGCTGGAGCAGTCATTCTCAAATTTAAGACTATACTCTGGGAAATGCTCTCATTATAAACCAGTGATTTTCAAGTGTTTTCACAGCCTCATGGTGTGTCCCAAAGATACTACAGGTGGGCTGCTGGAAGTCTTCTGCAACACAAATATTTCGGTGTGCATTTTAGTTGGAAAACTGTCACATTCATATTGACCTTTTCTGTTTAGAAAATGAAAAATGTTTTTAAAATGCTTAAAAAGTGAGCCAAAGGAGTTATGTTAAAAGGATATTCCGGCGTAAGTTAATTTAGGGTCAAACACACCGTAACACAGAGTTAGACACCCCCTTGAGAGATGAGTGTTGCCGACCGCTTGCTTCTCTAGTTATACCAACTTTAGTAACAACCACACGATAGCAATGCACAGCGATCTGAGGAGCCATAAACAAACCTCAACCAAAACGCCTCTCTATAGCCACAAATAATGCTCAGAACAGCACCTAACTTCATCAACAGTACATATAGAGTCCCAGCCATAGTACTAGCCACCAAACATCTTTTTAACTTTGCCTAATTTCTTTAGCAAAGAGACTAAACACAACTCACCTACTCTCTTCCAGCAGCCGCTTGTTTGTAGCGAGACCTCAGGCCAGTCCATTACAGACTGCGGTGGGTTGACGCAGCTCAAGGAAGAACATTTATGATCATTTCTACATGGAAATGTAATCCGACCGAGATGCTAAGACAGAAGAACTACTGCGTCTGCTGCGCAAAATGATTAATATGATGATTATTGTTTAAGGAAATGATAAAGAAATGATACAGTATAAATACAGTCTATGAGTTTGACCCTAATTAATTTTACGCTGGAATATCCCTTTCATGAGATTTTTAAAAGACAGGTATAAAATAAAGACAAATAAAAATCATATTCGTATACTTTAAATGACAGCCCACCTGTAGTATGCTCAGGACCCAGTATGGGACTGCAAATTTCATTTTATATTTAAAGATGGGCAATTACATGTTGTTTCCATTCAGATCACTGTGGAGGACTACGCACAAGCAGCCAAAAGTCTGTTTAAGGCTCTTCTTATCCGTGAAAAATACTCAAAGCTAGCATATCACAGATTCTTCAGAACTACGGCCCAGTTCCTCCGCAGTGCTGAGAACTCAAGATGGAGTGAAGATGATGAGGTTATTCCAGGTTTGCATTACACGGTTTTAAAAGCTACACTCTCTGAGATCTGATCCAGGTCCACATGACAGTAACAGAGCAATGTTGTGGCCTCCAGATATGTGTCCACATCCAAAAGAAGGAGAGGATCCGTACAGTATGGAGAGCATCCCTGAGAACTTGAACTACAAGCTGAAGATGAAAGATGGGATAGTGAACGTGTATGATAGCGCTGAGGCACTGAAAGAAAACAAATCCCACGACCTTCCGTACCCAGACTTGGAGACCTTTGCTATCGACCTCAGTCATGTGCTGGCAATGATTGCAGATGGACCTACGTGAGTTTCCTAGAACCAAAAAGCCACCACTTTCATTCTGCTTGAACAAACAATCCTGATTGTAAGACTAGTTGCTGTCCTTAAATCCTCATATTCACATAGCAACCATCTTCCTCTGACATCACCCACAGAGTGTAGCTCTGCTGGTACAGTGTTTTAGGGCTTTCTTTATGGTTTGAACGTCAAATTACTTTCGGTTAGGGATGTCTGGATACAATATTAATACTGGATATCGGTCCAATATCAGTGAAAAATCGAATATCGGATTATATCGGCCTCCATCTAAAATCTCCGATATTAGCACTCCGATACAAGCAGTCCATTCCAGACTCCACATCTACGAAAGTTATTTTAGCGCTTGCGCTATACTCGGACAAGGCAAGCGCTGAAATAACTTTTGTAGATGAAACCATCTTGTTTCCGCCTCCGATTTTGTTTTTTTCCGACTTGGTAACTAAAACGCTGGGAGCTCGGGTGTGACGTCATTTTCAGCTCGGACTTCTGACTTCCGAGGTAACTCGAAGCAGCAGAAGGTACGAACAACGTACTAAGGAGTAGGAGTGACGTTTGCCCTGTGGCAGTATTTTTCATTAAAGTCCGAAAAAGACGTTGCAGCTGAGTGCAAAACTTCTTATGCACAAGTTTGTGCCAATATCAGATCAGTATATCTGATCGGTATCGGCCAGTACTGAAGGCTACAATATCGGTACTGTATCGGAGGTAAAAACAAGTTGTATTGCGGCACCCCTACTTTCAGTTACCCAAATATTAGCATTAACTTTAGCATTCCATGACAAAATGACTCAGTTATATCCAAGGACTACAAACAGAAAGCAGAGAACACCAGCATTTAGTCATTCCTTGGCTAATTTATCTGCTATCTTGGTGTTAACCAAATGTCTCTGCTAGGTTTCCCTCTTATCATCCTGCACCATGCAAGAGCAAAAAATTCTACTTGCTGTTGGTAATTTTAGGGTGAGGAAGTTAAACAGTAACTTATGTTTTATGCTAGCTAATGGATAAACAGCTATTAGCTAGCTGAGATGTCTGTTAATTCCTGTCTTGTTAAATCTTATGGTCATTTACGCTTAGAATAACTGAATTTCACTTTTTTCCCACAGAAAGACCTACTGTCACAGACGACTTAACTTCTTGAGTTCGAAGTTCTACCTCCATGAGATGCTCAATGAGATGGCTGAGCTAAAAGAACTGAAATGTGTTCCCCACAGAGACTTCTACAATGTTAGAAAGGTTAGTTTTCATTCTCACTTGTTGTGAGCTCTATTTTAACCATAGACTGTATATACTATGGACAAATTGGTTCCGCTTTCCGCCAGTATGTGGACATGAAGCCGAAAAGCTCTCGGTAATTGTGCATTTTTTCTCCACTTCCTGAAACCAACATTGCGCAGTAGCATTGTACGCATTTGGCGGGAGAGTCACCAAGAGTCACTGTGATGACCCTCGGCTCAAACAGTGTGTCCCCTGGGTGAGCTACGCAATCTTTGTACACCCATTGGCTGTATCAAGTGTCAATCACAGAAAATATGAACCCCCTAATAACTTTTAAAAATGGAGCTGTGCAGAAAAAAGAGGATTTGAACACAAACCAGTCTTAAAATAACTACATGTCAACATTGCAACCAGGGGGGAGAAACATTTATGTTCTGTGTAATTAATTTCTAAAGTTTGTCCACAACTCCATTAAGAGTGCTGGAGGAGGCGGGATTTATGACCTATACTGCAGCCTGTCACCAGAGGGTGCTGTTCTCGAGGTGGCTGAACCCAGCGAGGAGGCAGTAGACGTCCATTCTATATACAGTCTATGATTTTAACCAAAAATATCTCTCTAACTACATTACCTACTTTACTGTGCAGATAACATTTTAACCAAGTGTGTTTCTGTAAATGTTTAGTTCATCCAGTATACTCAACCTTAACATGGTATGTGTCACTCAGGTGGACACGCACATCCACGCAGCTGCCTGCATGTCTCAAAAACACCTGCTGACCTTCATTCAGACGACATATGAGACTGATGCTAACCGTGTGGTGTTGGAGAAGATGGGGCAGAAGATGACTCTGCAGCAGGTTTTTCACAGTCTCAATAAGGACCCCTATGACCTCACTGTGGACTCTCTGGACGTACACGCTGTAAGAACAGCAGAGATCATGAATATTAATTGTTTATCATGAAAGCACGAACACTTGTGTCTCTCTAGACTTAACACTCTGTCCTATTATCATTATTTCTTACAGGGGAGACAAACTTTTCACAGATTTGACAAATTCAATTCAAAGTATAACCCGGTGGGAGCCAGCGAACTCAGAGAGATCTTCCTCAAGACAGACAACCTAATTAATGGAGAGTATTTTGCCCGCATCATAAAGGTATCATTTCATAAAACCACATATTTTAAGTCAGAGGAGACTGGAATGCGGCGAAGTACTCTTTTGTACTTTTGATCTTTAACAGGAAGTGGCTCATGACCTGGAGGAAAGTAAGTACCAGCATGCAGAGCCTCGACTCTCCATCTATGGACGCTCCCCTGAAGAGTGGGACAGCCTGTCAAAGTGGTTCATTCAACACAAAGTTTACTCTCCCAACATGAGGTGGATCATTCAGGTCCCAAGGATATAGTGAGTCCAACACTCTCGACGAAGAACCACCACATTTCTATTTCTTATCGTAGAAGCTCTGAAAGACAAAAGACAATATTCTTATGTGTTTCAGTGACATTTTCAAGTCCAAGAAGCTGGTAGACAATTTCGCCAAAATGCTGGAGAACATATTCATGCCTCTGTTTGAGGCCACTGTGAACCCCCAGAATCACAAAGAACTTCATGTCTTCCTCAAATATGTAAGATTTCGTTTTCATTAAACTGTAACCCAATTTAACAAAATTCACCAACACACAAATATAATAAGAAATCCTTATTGATTGTGCATAAATCTGCAGTTCTTTAGAGCTAAATAACCTTTTGAAAAATATATTGCATAGTGACTGTTGTTTAAATACAACTTAATCAATAACATAAATTAGGGCACGACTTATTAAATCCTGGTTTCATTTCAGGAGTAAATAAAAGAAAGTGGTAACAGTTGTGAGACATAATTACAACAACAATTTATCACTCGTACTGACTTAATTAACTTATTTATGCTGTTAATGTCGTGTTTTTGTGTGCAGGTATCAGGCTTTGACAGTGTGGATGACGAGTCCAAACACAGCGATCACATGTTCTCCTTCAGAAGCCCAAAGCCGGAGCAGTGGACTGCAGACGACAACCCTCCTTACAGCTACTATGTCTTCCACATGTATGCAAACATCATGGTCCTCAACAACCTCAGGAAGTAAGATCTAAAGCTGTCCTTCTATTTTAAAACAGGAGCACTGTCATTGAACAATGTAAAAACTTACTAAATAATTGATGTGATTTATTGACTTGTTTGTTTGTGTCCCCGATAGAGAACGCGGTCTGAGCACCTTCCAGTTCCGCCCCCACTGTGGAGAAGCTGGATCCATCACACACCTGGTCTCTGCCTTCCTGACGTCTGATAATATCTCACATGGACTCAACTTAAAAAAGGTACCGAGAACTATTGAAAAGATTGTATTTTAACCTTTTATTTGGATATTATTACGTTATTCTATTTAAGGCATGTGTATATTGTTCTTCATTCACTTGTCTTATTCTTATTGATTTTATTGTATTTTACTGGACTGTTATGACAATTTAATTTCCCTTTTGGGATGAATAAAGTCATCCATCCATCCATCCACCGATCTATCTATCTATCTATCTATCTATCTATCTATCTATCTATCTATCTATCTATCTATCTATCTATCTATCTATCTATCTATCTATCTATCTATCTATCTATCTATCTATCTATCTATCTATCTATCTATCTAAAGGGTTGCCATAAGCAGACCTGGAACCACAAAAGCAGCCTGTGGTTTTCCCCATAATTCTTCACTTTAACCAAAAAGTACATAGACAAAAATAAAATGAACTTTCTTGAAGTAAGCAAAAGGAGCAGTCAGGATAAGTGCTGTAGCTTAGAGAGGACAGTAGAAGTGTTGAATCCCTGGGGGTCAGACTGTATTTAGGTTTTTGTTCAATAAAAACAGCAGGACTATTTTGTACCTTTGAATTCAAAAGCACCAGAATGTAAATCTATAAAGTGTCAGCGGAGGTCTCGGGAGGTCTAATGCTAGAAAATTAACATCTGAGAATAAACAATTCTCTTCTTGTGCGACAAAGAGGAGCTGCAAAATTAACACAGCTCACTATAAAGATTACAGAGGATACAACTTCCACTTATTTTTACACGGCACACGACATACAGATACCTCAAAACTAAGAACTGTTTACTGAATGTGTCTGGCTGCAAGATTAGTGTTCATTTTCTTATCCCTCAAATTTCCCTCAGAGTCCTGTACTGCAGTACCTCTACTACCTGGCCCAGGTACCAATTGCAATGTCTCCACTCAGCAACAACAGTCTGTTTCTGGAGTACTCCAAAAATCCACTCAGAGAGTTTCTGCACAAAGGCTTGTGTGTGTCCTTGTCCACAGATGATCCCATGCAGTTCCACTACACCAAGGTAAACATGTACGACTGGAGAAATAGTGTTTACTATACTTCTAAAAGTATAAATATATGTCTGACTCTGTTTGTGTCCTTATTCTAGGAACCATTGATGGAAGAGTATGCTATAGCGGCTCAGCTGTGGAAGCTCAGCACCTGTGACGTGTGTGAAATAGCCAGGAACAGTGTGTTGCAGAGTGGCCTATCTCACCAGGTATAGAAACACATTCACTCCCTTCACTCTGTCATTTTAGACTCAGCAAAATCTCCCTCTACACTGAATCTCATCTGTCTGCCTGCTTTGCCGTTTGTTTGTAGGATAAGAAGCACTTCTTGGGAGTGAACTATCTGAAAGATGGACCTGACGGAAACGACATCCGCCGCAGCAATGTAGCTCAGATCCGCATGGCTTATAGACACGAGACGCTGTGTAACGAACTCAGCTTCATAGTGGACGCTGTCAAGTCTGAAGCCATAGACATACTATGTGAATAAATCTAAATATCAGGCATGCTGAGCTCCACCATTTAAGCTTTATTTCAAAGGTGTCAGGACTGAAGTGACTGTGATGGTTTCAATGAAAAGCACATAACTCTGCTAGTTCAATAAATGCCTGCTATGCAATACCTGCTTGTCTCAAAGTTGACAAAAACTGTTTAGGAGAGGACATTAAGAAGTAGACTCACATGTATAACATCACCTTTTATGTGTCGGCAGTTGTACCATATAAAATTATGCTGTAAAAACTCAAGTTATAAACTGAAGTTTTTACAGACACTGTCCACATAGTTGAGAGAGAGCTGTGCAACATTAAATCAGACACCCCTCATGAATCAAAAAGGTGTTTTAAAGATGTTGCAGTGAGTTTTGAAATTATACATCAATCCCAAGAGACCTGTTGTTGAAAATGACATGTGCCCTCTTAAATAGTTCATAGACTTATTGAAGAAACATTGTATTTATGTGTAAAATACAGAAGGTACATAGGAAGAAGGTCTTCACAGATTGTATTGCAAGCACTACCATCTAGTGGCCAAACTGCACCTATTAAAAACGTGAATGAAAATACTCACAGACACATTTTGCAAACAAAAACAAATGTACTGTACAATCATCTTGTTACATTTCTTCACAAAAAAACCTACAAAACTACAAAAAACAACCAAAACATCTTCATTCTCAAAATGAATATAAAACACACTGTCCATCCATGGATGAAAAATCTACTTAAAAAAGAGTTTTTAGCTTGAATCGTCACTTTCTTCTATACTCTCCTCTTCCTCAGAAGCAGCCTGTGGTTCCTGTACAACCTTCACACACGTCCACTCTTCTGTCTCAATGTACTCCTCCTGCTGCTTCTGCTTTATGTCAGCATGATTACTTCGCCCCAGAATAGAGAAAAAGAAACAAATCACAGCACCAGTAAGTCAGTATGAGGACATAAGAACCACGATTAAGTTTGCTGAAAGTGTTATATGATGATGACGCAAGAGTATTTAGTGAAATGAGATCCTCTAATCTTTGAATTAAAACAGCCTACATGTGCAGCACTTCACATCTTTCTTCACATATTTGTTATCTAATGTCCCATAAACATTAAAAGCCCTTGTATTCAACTGTGGAAATCGACTTACCTTGTAAAGTATGCAAAGAGGATCACTGCAAGAAGGAGGAGGGCACAAGTTGTGGTGATGAGAATTGCCTTTCCTGGAAAAATAAAAGATGAAAAGGGAAAAAAATGTTAGAAACAAAACTCACATCTAAAAACTTCTGATGAAAGACCTGACGAGTATTTCTAGCTCTAATTTTTATGCTCTTTGAAAGAATCTCATACCTCCTGATGAGCTCTGTTTCTTGCCAACATACCGGACCGGTTCAACCTCATTTCCTAAAGTTTCAGGAGTCAAGGAAGGAAAGACGGAGGAAGTAGACTGAGGGGTATTCGTGGAGCTTACTGTCTTGGAAGTCGACTGAGGGCTAGGAGTTGTTATATCCTTCAGTTGTATAGCTGCATCTGTACATGTACATAAAGGAAACAACAGATAAGATGAGAAGTGAGAACAAAATAATTGTTTTAAAGATTGTGAAATATTTGCCACTAGTTCTGCACTGGTAGTAGCAGCTCTCATAGCGTATAAACATTGAGTTATGACCAATAATTTCAAAACAAACCAAGACTTCAGATTTGTAAAAGGATGCATGCTTTGTCATGTATGTAGAAAAGTACAAGATAATACCATCTGGAAATCCTCCTACCTGTTTCATTGAAACAAAACACATCAAACTTTTTTGTGACAGAGGCCCTCCATGCCACTAAGCCTGTCTGGTTTTTTCCACAGATAGCAAGAGCTTTGCTGCGAGGAATGACTGCAAAATGCTCATCAATCCATCCATACCTAAAAACAAGAACAAAGAAAGACACAAAATCAGGCCCTGTCCATCAAACTGTCCCAGGATGAGTGTCTTGAATGTGCAGTCCTTCTCAGGTCACCTGCATGTTTCCAAACCTCTGGAGAGAGCTGTCTGCACGTCTGTTTTTGAGGCGATGTTCACACCAAGAGACAAGCAAAGTTGTCGAGCATCAGAGGCGTTATAGGCATACTCAGCATGGTTTTTATGGTTGTAGTAAGTGACCTGAAATACTCCTGCAATACTTTGGTTTGCTCCTGGGAAAGCTGGAAACAGCATATACAACAGTTTTAAATGTAGATCCCCCCATGTAATGATAATTAAAGAAAACAGGTACAAAACAGCTGGAATCTCCTACCTCTGATGTGGCCTTTGTCAATCTTTCTACCAGAGATGACTTGAGTAATTGACAGCAACAATGTGAGGCTGAGCCAAATCATATTCACGCCGGTCAGAATAAAGACAGATGACTGCTGTGGATGGCGAGTGCTGCTCAGCTTTATGTGTCTGTGAGCCAAATGCCAGGGTTAAATAGAGGTGATTCTGTTAGCTGGGGTGTGTGCACTCTGTCACTGCCAGAGAGAGGAGGAAAAGGAAGAGGGAAGTACTGCTAATGGGTCAGATCAGGAGCAATCATATGTTCTCGAAGCAGGTCCCGGGAGAGAGGAGGAGATAAAACTCGTTTGACAGCAACAGAGGACACGGCTATGAGGGTCTGCAGAGGGCAGAGTGAGGACTGACAACATAGAAAAGGATCGATGTAGTGTAGTCTTATACTATTGTAACAGTGTGTGCGGCTGGACATACTGTTATTTTTTAATTTAACTTAGATGCAGGAAATAGATGCATGCAACCTGTCCTTCTAATTAACACTTTTGTTAAATATAAATGAAGATTAGGCATTTTTGGAGCAAAAAGACAATCCAGACATGTCAAATAATACACCCATAATTCAAAGTTGGCCTCCTCAGTGTCCGCACTGACATCTGACTCATCTGACTCCAGGCTCTCCGTCCAAATGACTTCCTCCCAGGGGGCATTATTCAATCACAAACGTGCTTATGATCTCTGGTATCCTCCTAAGAGCCTTTGGCACACGACCACATCTCACTTCCACAAAAACATTTCTGCACAAACCCCGCTGGCAGGAAATGACGCAGAAAGTGCTGACGAACACGCAGATGTGAGGTGTGAACGGGTTTTGTTGACACAGGAATGAATGAAAAATCAGGAGCTATGGAAAAGAACAGGTTAAAGGGGTTAAAGTTCATTGGGTCATAAAGCCATTGAATTGAACTTGGATCAAATAAAACTGATTGCTTTCATAAGTTGAATTAGAAAGTCATATGAAACAAAATTATGTAACCACTGTGTCTCGGAAAGTAGTAATGAAGAGTTCAGATTTGACAAAAAATTGACAAAAACTTATTACGCCTTATAAAAATCATGAAGCTGAAACACAAGTTTGACTACTTTAAAGTGTGTGTCTTGTCCTGTGAGAAGTCAAAATGTTCTTTGGCAACAGAAATATGGAAACATTGTCAGATTGATACATCTAGTTTAAAATCTCTGTGTGCTTTGAGAATAGAGTCAGTCCTTAGTAAAGATATTAAACTATGTCTTTCAAAAGTGAAAGTGGTGCTGTAGTGGCGGGCCAGCTCACAACAATCACCAATCCTGCAGCTCCTCTCTGTTTGATGAATTATCAAATCAAGTTTCAGCTCATGGTTTACCCGACCACAGACTGTGAAGCCCCCAAATATTTAGAGTTCTCCCTACTGACTGATAGCAACTCAGCAGTGCCGATTTAATAACCAAATTCCATGGTTTAAGTACCAAAAGGGATGTGATACTTAGAGGATTAGGGCCACAAGAGGAGAAAAAAAATAATTACAGGAGGGAGATTTTTTAAATTTCCATTTCAAGATTCAAGTCAAAATTTTGAGATTAAAGCTGAAATTTTAAAAAGTTGAATTTTCGACTTTATTCATGTCGACTTCAATCTTGAATTTTCGACTTTGTCATAATTCAATTCTTTTGATCTCAAAATTTCAACATTATTCACAACATTTTGTAATCTCAAAATTTTGACTTTAATCCTTCCTGTAATTATGTTTTTTTCTCTTCACATGGCCCTAATCCTTTTAAGTAGATACCAGCCTCATGGCCTGATCCTTTGTCTCGAGACCTTGGCTCCACCACCAGCACATTATTTCAGAATTCATCAAGTTGATATTTGGGCTTCACATCTTCCCACTGAGCAATAGACGGCTATTAGATGTCTCTTTTCTTTTAAGACCTAATGTCAAAGGTCTAGATTCTGTATATTTTTAGACAGAGTTTAGACGTTGCACTTTAACCCATTATTTGATAACTATTTATTTCAAAAAGCAACTGTGAGTCGCATAACTGACCTTCAAGTACTTAACCAAAATAATTATGATAGCCGTTGAGCAATATACAGTGTAGTATAGATATAGCCCAGATTTAGGCTTGGTCTAAACTTGGTCTAAATTTAGACGTCAAAAAAACTTTCACTTTAGACGTCTGTGGTAGCCTGATTTTAGACCAGTCGTCTCGGCTATATTAAGACGTCTATTAGACCTTCTTTCAGACCAAAAAACGCTCAGTGGCTCACAATGAGATGGAAGGGCAGTATCCATGGCAATATACAATCAATTGGAACAACCTCACCTGGTTTGAGTCACACAACTGTTTTTTGTTTTAGCATTTTTTTTCATTCGGTTGCTGTTTTCAGCTAACCGTTGACTACCCAACTAGCCAAAAGTAGAACAATAAAAACATGTGATAAAGAGAGAAATATAGGACTTATATTTGTGTTGCAGCCACAGGCATGATACCAAAATCATCAAAATGTTGTCCTGAGAAGACTGGATGTGAACATACAGATCTTTTACTTTAACAGGACTTAGGTGATGATTTGTTGATGCTATGTGCTCACAGACACAACAGCTGCCCTGGATTAAGTCCTTAATAGAATAAAAACATGGTCTGCTTTGGGAGTACTTTCGATGAAAATGACAACTATTTGTTTTCAGGCACCTTTAATCAAAGGTGGAGTGTCAGGCATAAAATCTACAGAGAACAAACAACACAGAAAGGCACACATGTGCTACGATTAAAATAGGTCGTCTAAAAAGTGCTCTTATACATCAAGACAATCTCTCAGTGCTCTTAAGACAAACCAGGAAACCACTACCTGCAAATATTATTGCACTTCAGGAACAACTTTGGAATGTGCTTATATTTTAAAGTAGTTAAATACACATTTTCAAACCTAAACTTCTTTTCAGTATCTTTAAATATGACTTCGAAAATCTCTCGTGGGTTTTAATAGCTATTTGACCTGAGAGATTATATATTAACCCTAAAGTGTAGATAAATATTCACTTCTTTTATTGCGTTACTAAATGAAAAGTGTTGGTCCCTAGACAAAAACCTTCTTTTTTTTTATGCCCAACTTTCAATTTTACAATTCAAACAAAATCATAACTTAAAGCTGTGACTCATGACAAAGGCAACATTCTCATAAAACCTCCAAAAAGTGTCTTTGACCCTCAAGAGATGAGGGCACAGATTCAAGTGTGGAGACATGGTAAACTGGAGAAAAAACACAGAGATCCTTCACAGTCCCTCTTATTGTCTTCTGGGGTTCTTTGGTTGCAAACTTCATTCAAATGTCTTCGTGTCCTCTTGTACAAACTCCTCCTCTACCTATGTGTCCTCTCGTCTGTTGTATTTGTCGCTGAAGAAGGTGAAAATACTGATAACCAGACACATCACCACAAACAGCGTCAGCGCAATCAAGACCAGTCGCCGACTCACGGGAATCTTGGGACAAACCCGACCAACGTGGACGAGGAACTCCTCCATCCTCCTGTGGAGAAAATCACCTCACACAGTAAGGATCGGATATTTTCACAGCTGTTTACAGATACATGTTTACATTTATAGACATTTAACAATTCATTTAACCCTGGTCTGCGTAAACACAATCAGAGCGTCACACATGCAAATACTCAAACATGCACACACGTATAATAATAAAATAATTGAGGAATATCTTCTCTTTTCTTATAGCTGATAGTGACACTGATGCCTCTGATGTGAATTGCTGATGCCTGAAACTAACGAAGAGGGGGCTAGTTGATTTATTTGACAGCAGCAACTTTTGAATGGCAAATCCAGAAAGTGATATATTTCACTGTTAAAAAGACGAGTGGGTGAAGTTTATGTCCAAAAAGACTGTATTCACATTTGCAGGATGAGAGGTAATGAGTATCATTTTGTCCACAGGAGGGCACTATAATTAATACAGGACAAAACTAAACACACAAAACACAAAAGTATTAGATCTAAAAAAGAAAGCCATCAAAACATTTCATAATTAATGAACAGGGATCAAATAATGCATCTCAAATTATCAGATGTTGTTTTCTCCCACTCAAATATGTGATTATGAACATTTTCCAACCACCTACAAGAGTGTACATTTTTCATCAAGTTTGGCTAGCTCTTATAAAAACAATTTCTAAACTTAAAAATCTTCTCTCAAGTGTTTAGGACCATAAATCCAGTCTCTTTAATGCTTAAACTGAAACTTTGATACGTGCCACATACTGCTTGTTGAGGTTGATTTGTGTGATGTGGATCAGACTCTGGGTCATTTAGTCTACTTATATAGTCTAGATAAACTCAGAAACATGCTTCCCCATTTCTTTCTTTTGTGAAACAGTAGATTTAGTTCACCTGCTTGTCTTTATTTTCTTTCCACTCTCTTCATCCTTATTTTTCATATCCAGTAATTTCTCTGCAGCGATTTCTTCCTCATGTTTCTCCTCCTGGAGTACTTTACTTTGCTTCAGCCCCTCTTGGTAGCTGCAAATAAGAAGGTTTAAATTTACCAGCATGGTCTGAGGATAGTGAGAAATCATCAACATTTTATTATTAGTCTTAAGTCACTTGGCAATACATTGAAAACTAACACATGAAACAAACTTAAACTGCTGCCATCACTGAGTTTGTGTTTGGATTCACAGCAGGAATAGAAGAGAGAAGGCTTCACCCTTTATTGTACGCCTCCTCCTCGATCTTTGCCTTCAGCTCGGCTCTGATCTCTGCTCTGATCTCCTCGAGGTTGACTGTAGGTTTGGCTGGCTCACTTTCCTGCTCCGACACACTCTTTCCACTGCATTGTTTCAGATTGGAAAGAACAGTCAGCCTTGGACACCATCACAATCACAGCAGAGGTAATAAAACTGATTCCATGTTGATTCCATCACAACACCCCGGCTTTGTCTGCTCATGGAAAAATTGCCAGTCTAAGGACGCTGTCCCAGGCTCGGTACCATCACAAAAAAACAGGGCTGTCACTTTTATTATTTATTTTTTTCATTCTGGTTACAAAAAAATAAGCCTCAGACGTCTAAGAGCTCCACCCTGTCCACTTTATGTCGAGGATTTGATTGGAGTCTGGTGCCTGGACTTTGTCAAATACTTTCACAAATATTTAGAGTAAGACCCAGAGTAGCATATCTATCAGCTGCAGCAGGGTTTGATTATTTTTCATGCACTCAGGGTTAGTTTTAACCTCGTAGGGGCTTTCTCTGCTCTGCACAACACATCCTGAAGGTCACACAAACAAGCCAAAGGTCCCTCTGCAGCACAAAACATTTTTGATAAGAGCGATTGCAGCTTTAGGCCCATTGTTTCAAGGACTGTGGGATGACCTTGGAAATCATGGTATGTGTACATACTGTACATGGACTTTGTGTGTATGAGTGTGTGTGTGTGTGTTTGAGCAAAACACACCATGTGCATGAAGCCTACCTTTCTGTGGCTTGTTGTGCTGTCTCTGTTGGAGTGTTAGCTTTCACATCATTCCCTTCACTCTGCAGAGAAAAATAATTAGAATAACTTTATTTTTATAGCACTTTTAAAAACAGAGGTTAAAAAAATGGTCATAAAGCACAGAAAATTGGCACACGGAATAAAAACAAATAAAAACAAAAAGCTCAGTTAAAACAAAGTCTCAGAATTAAAGGCCATTTTCATTTGGCATAAGAAACCCAGACAAAACAAGAACCCTGCAACATAAAACAAGACCATGAGGACCAAAATAAAAACATAAATTATGTAAGTATAACAAAAGCTAAAAAGACAGTAAAGCTGACATAAGACAGAGAAAAAGAGATACAAGATAAATGACAACATCGCCTAAAAGCAAGTCTGTAAAAGTGAGTTTTTAAGATTGACTTAAAAGAAGCGACTGTCTCTGCAGGTCGTTTCAAAGTCGAGGAGCTCTGATGGAAAAAGCTCTATCACCTTTAATTTTGAGCCTTGACTTTGGAACGACCAGGAGGCCTTCGCCAGAGGATCTGAGGCTGCGAGTTGGCTCATATGGTACCAAAGCTCTGAAATGTAGCTTGGAGCAAGTCCCTCGAGTGCTAATCAATAAAATCTTAAAATCAGTTCTAAAACTGACAGTATGTCAGTGAAGGGAGGCTAAAATTGGAGAGATGTGATGCAGTCTTCTAAAAATGTTGACTATTATCAAATTTATAATTACTTTTTACTCCAATAAAAGTACCAAAGCAGCAATACTTAATGCAAGTCCTGTCTTAGAGGTGAAAGTACAAGTGTGTAATGGGTTAGAAGGACAAAAGAAGCAACTTTAAAGACAACATACTACAGGATGTGACTTTTTATGTCTTTCACTCCAACACTGTGTAAAAAAACTGACTGTGTGAGAGCTAACCTAAATGAATCAAAGACTTTTGGAGCTCTCTGTAATGACTGGCTGCAGAGGGTTGAAAGCCCACCTCTCCTTTTACAATAGACTCATCAAACTAGGGTCAAATTAGTCAATGAAAATCCATGTCAAAGAAGTTTTTGCTAAAAAGGAGTTAGTTGGTTAGTTAGTCTGACAGTTATGTTGACAAATGTGACTCCTGCTGTGATTTTTTGCTAAAATTCACACACTAGAAAAAAAATGTTGAGGAAAAAGTAATGAACAATGACAAAAAAAACGTAATAACCTTGTGTGTCTGCTATAAACCTCGTGTGGACTGTTCTGGGGTACCTTAAATGTTTATTGTGTGTTTTGTCTCACAGTCTTTTGTCAGCACCTATTTGGCTCCACAGGAAATGAAGCCCTCCACATGTACAGTCAATCTCATGACACAAACATTACAGTTTGGACATTTTTTAAATGCAGTAACTTTTGTGGTCGCACCTTAAAAAACACCAGTTCTTAATTTTGTGCGAATAAAAGTGTTAAAATAGATACAGAGCTTGTTTGTGTGAACTCAGTTTCTCCACTGCTTACAGCTGACACGTTCAACTTTTAACACGTATTGAATATTTTAATATTATGATAGAACAGAGGTGTGAGATGGAGGGTCATAAAAACAAGAAAAGAGTTATCTGATGTCCTCAAAGTGAACCCTTCTGTACTTTTAGTGTCCTGGAGTGAATGGTGATGCATCAAATCCTTCATATGTTCTTCTCCATAATTTCCTGACAGGACAGGAAGACCTACCAGGACAGGAAGAGCACCACCAGCTGTGGGTCCCGTGTTTGGTCCTGTGCTGGGACCCGGACCTGCTGTAGCCGGGGTCTGACCGGGGATGTTCAGGAGGTTAAACTTCGGCACCACTGCGACGCTTACCCTACGCCTGGGTAGAGCCTATAGAGGACATAGGGTGTGCAAGAGTGTGAAAAACAAGAGAGGAAAATTGGGTTAGCACAGCATTTACTTTGTAAGCGATTTTTCACTAGTTTTAATTAATAGGCCAGATAAATGAAAACATCCTTCTTCAAAACAGTGCCTACCTTTCCAAGAGTGAGTGACATTGACCTTGAAGGCCGTGGAACGCCATCATCTATAAATGACAGGCAGAGAAATGTAATCAGGTTGGCTGAGTTTCACTCGATTTCCTCCATGTGTTGTTGTCAGTGTGTCGGTTCTCACCTCCTGTGTCCACAGAGCCTCCATGACAGCGATTCGAGTTCTGGTTGGCCAGTTTCTTAAACTCCATCAGCTCTGCATGGTCCTTCTCATACGTCCTCTTCAGGTTCTCCACATACTGCATCATGACCTCAGTGGCCTTGTTCATACGTTTCTCCTGTTGCAGAATGAAGATCAGTCAATTTAAAATTTGTGCACTGGAACAGTAACTTCTACTGCTCGAAAACTGACTTTTAAGAAACTTTATAGCTCGGCTCATCATTGTAGGAGCACTGAAACAAGTTTTGGAACATAGATACCAGACCAATGCAACATTTTACTGAGGAAATTGTTTCACGTACATTTAATTTACCAACCAAACAATTTTGAAGGGATTGTTTGCAGAGTTTAAGCTTTATCTTTGTCTATCCGGGTGGAAATATAGTATAAAAAACTGAGATTTGGAATTAAGATATGCTGCATCATTTATCAAAGTCTATGTGTATAAACAACTGCAGTGGGAGTGAGATCGGGAACACTTTATTTGACAGCTATTTCAATAACGCATTATAAATACATGTATATTGTGTTATAATCATATTTTAGCACTGTAAAACTGTAGTTATAAACACTCATAAATGTTCATAATACTTTAATGTAATAAGCATAACACATTATAAAGCATTTTATCATGACTTACAAGCTCAGGTATGATAATGTTGGTAACCCTTTCTTTTACGGTACACTTATTAACAGGTAATTAACAGGTAATTACCTAGAAACAACATGAAATTATCTGGTAATTACATGATAACTACTAAGTCGATACTGTCTAGTTTTTTCTTTTTTTCTTTTTTCTGTGCAGCTCTATTTTCAAAAGCTATTTGGGGTTCTTATTTTCTATGATTGCCACTTGATGCAGCCTATGGGCGTGCGAAGATTGCGTAGCGATACGCCGTTTGAGCCGAGCATTATCACAGCGACTCACCCGCCGAATGCGTACAATGCTACTGTGCAAGAGGTGGTTCCAGGAAGCAAAGAAAATCCTGGAAATACCAGAGCAACTCGGCTTCAAATTTGTATGATGATGGAAGGTTACCTACCTGGTAGCTAGACAGTATTGACTTAGTAGTTATCGTGTAATTACCAGATAATTTCATGTTGTTACTAGGTAATTACCTGTTAATTATCTGTTAATAAGTGTACCGTAAAAGACAGGGTTACCATAATGTTTTATAACCGTTAACAACAGTTGCATTGCATTATCTATGTGGGCATTGTCAGTGAGTTGTTAACAGTTATAACACATTATATTGTGTTAAATTCCACTGATTTTATTAAGACCCTTGTTCTTGTGGCGGCAAAAACTTTATTCACTCCCAACTTTATACTTTCATTTTACATTCCTGAGCTGGAAATGCAGCATTAACATCAAAGCAGTTGCATGCCATCTTAATACAACTGGGAACCGGACCAAAAATGTCCTTTTAGAGATGTTCATCAATTCTTGGGAGCCTCATAATTGAGCTTTTATCAAAATAAATGGCAACAGTACAAAGAAAACCCAGGAATTTATCTACACGGCTTGGGAATACTGACGGACAGTTGGGCAGCGAAAAAATGTAAATGTGCCCGATAACTGATGTTTGCCTTGGCTAGCAGGAGTTTGCTGTGACATCAGATAAGCAATCATTATTTTTAGATAGCTGTCAAACTCTCAAGAGGCCCCATGATGACAGTATCCCAGAGAAAACAGCACCTCTTTAAAGATCTGTCACATAGTGCAGCGCTCTTTTTCCATCATTGTCAGTTTTTAATGTTTTCAGATTGTTTAACTTCACCTGTCGAACTGCTCCCACTATCTCCGCCCTGCTGGAGAGCCGTGTTGCCAGTCGGTGCAGCACTGACAGAGTCTCGATGAGACGCTGGTAGGACTCACGCTGCTCCAGATTCTGCCACTGTGGCGCAGTCATCTGCAGATATCAACAAACAACATCGTCGTACAACTCTCTCCTGAAAACAAACTGTGCATCATTGGTCCTATTAAACCTGGACTTGGAGTCGGATGAGATAAATATTTACTGTGTGACGCTTCCAGGAAACACTGAGCAGATGAACGAGCACTAAAGAGCCAGAGGGAGCTATTTTTTTTCAAGTGAATGTATCCCATAACAGCTGATGTTTTCCAGGACTGACCTTCAGCGCTCTTTTGAACTCCTCCAGCTCTTTCTCAGTGTCTTCCTCAGTCAGATTCCTCTCCCTCTCTGACTGTTTGAGCCGCATCTCCAGAGTGTAGTTGTCGTTACGAAATGCCAGAGACAGCTGCACAAATGCATTCTGCAGGAAGGAAGATGCAACAATATAACACGCAGAATGGCACGCTTAACAGCACATTAAATACCGCAGATCTGCCGGTGATGGCAACACATAAACTCAGCAGGATCCATGGAAAACTCTCCCACAGCTCCGCACATGCACACACAGCATTAATTATGTAATGCTGAAATGTATTTTTATTGGGTAACGTGACGGAGAATCAAGCAGCCTTGGGAACAAGCTGTGATTATAGCATTGACCTCCTGGTGTTGTGCTGTGTTGATCAAAGCCAGTCTGCACATTTTTCCAACACTCACGGGCTGCAGTTTAGAGGAAATATACGACCTCTCTGACTGTCCTGATACACACACACCCAAGGGAGCAGCCAGAAGGGCTTCAGCCCCAGCCTTTCAGCGTCACTTATGTTTACATTTTCTCCACAGGAAATCACTCTGAGTCTCTTTGGTCTGATCAGGAACAGAAAAACAGCTTTTACGACTGTGTAATTAACTTCTTAGGTAACAAAACAGGTTATTATAAACACAGGTCTGCACGTGGCAAATGTTAAGCACCAAGGGGAACAATACATACAAGGGGAACTGTAATGTCTGAGTACAGTTTACTCTGCACGTATTTCTGCTGGTGGGCTGTTTTATAACCTTTTACATGACGACTCCTACACAAGGTTAATCATTACCGTGGAGTTCTTTGAAAGTAAAGAGAGAATATTAAACTCAACATGGAATTTGGAATTTCCCCCCATGGGCCTATTAAAAGAATGTCTTATCTCTTATCTTGTGTTTTGTTTGGAAAGGTAAGCACAGTGGGAAGTCATTTTTTATTGCTCTTTAACAATTCCAGGTTTGTTTTTTTGGTGTGTCTGCATGAGTCTCATCATTATTCAGGCTTTAATCACCACTAAACTGTCTTCTCAACTTTATTATTTCCAATGTCTCCAATCAGTGATATGATTCTTTTAAAAAGCAGAAAAGTATCTACAAAACACCCCAGAAGAAAAGAAATCAAGCTTAGCATGCACAACAAAAGTACAAAAGAGGATAAGGGACACAAGAAGAAAGAAAAATTATTACAGGAGGGAGATTTTTTTTAACGTCCATTTCAAGATTAGAGTCGAAATTTCGAGATTAAAGTCCAAAATTTAAAAAAGTCGTAATTTCAACTTTATTCATGTCAACTTTGATCTCAAATTTTCAACTTTCTAATCTTGAAATTTCAACGTTATTCACAACATTTCTTAATTACGAAATTTAGACATTGTTTACATGTCATGATCTCGAAATTTCGGCTTTAATCTCAAAATTTCAATTTTTTGATCTCAAAAGTTCAACTTTATTGACATAATTTTGATCTTTTTAATCTCGAAATTTCAATTTAAATGTTGAAATTTCGACTTAAATCTCCTTCCTGTAAATATTTTTTTTTTCTCTTCATGTGGCCCTAATCCTCCTTTGTAAAAAAGTCACAAATCTAAACTTTGCCACAAATAAAAATAAAATTGGTGTTGAAGTTCAGATACCAACCTCAACTTCTTTTTCAGTGAGTTGGGGCGCACTGGAACGATATCAAATAGGAGCTGTTAGTAAGGTCAGTGATGGTCATACACGGTTTAAACAGTTATTATGTAAAATGGGTTACTTTTAAGATAAGGCAGAAAAATGTAGGTAGAAGAAAAGATTAATGTTGACTGTTAACATTAGCAGCCAGTGTTTTGTTACGCACCAGCCTGGTAGACCGCGATGGAGTTTGAGTTTTCTCAGCATCACATCAGAAATGTTTGGCATGGCGTCAGACCTCTCCTTTGCTTCCTCTGAGTTCGTTGAAGGTGGTGGACCTGCAGACACATTGTTTTGTACTGTACATAAGACCAAAACAGAATATACAGAAATCTAAATCCATTTTTGTCAAAGTCTGTAAAAAAGAAAAACACATGCTGCTGAGTAAAAACTTGTAACTTCCCTGAAATTAAAATACTTTAATATAGGATGACAGGAATATAAGTCAGCTGCTTAGTGAGGAGAAATTATCTTTTTATGTCAATTACTTTTAATAAGCAATACCCACTGAGCAATGGACGGCTACAAGACGTCTAGTTTTTTTTTTTTAGACCTAATTTCAACCGTCTAGATTCTGTAAATTTTAGACGGAATTTAGACGTTGCACTTTAACCCATTATTTGATAACTATTTATTTCAATAAGCAACTGTGAGTTGCATAACTGATTTCCAAGTACTTAAGCAAAATAATTATGATAGCTGTTGAGCTCGGCTACATTAAGACCTCTTTTAGACCAAAAAATGCTCAGTGGGTACCTACAAAACTTTTACAGTCTGGTTCACAAAAGTGTCTTTGTGTGGCTTTAGCTGCTAAACTTGAACCGAACAGACATTTCCCGATTTACAAAGCACATGCAAAGTGTTAGATGCATCACAAAATGTGCAGAAGAGCAAACTGCTTTACTGTTGACAAGTGTTGTTTGCATATATTCAAATTTGTGAAAGAACAGACCTATTTTAGTGCAATGTTTTTCTTTTTATTTGGTATTAGAAAATTATTTTTGTTTTAAAAAGAGGAAGCTGTTTTCTGTCTGGCTTTAGAGTCTTTAAATCCTGAATGTTTAATGAACTAGAGATGTATTTCTCACAAAACTGTCTTGATTGTGCACTGATTATCTGGTTGAACTTGAGTGTAGCTGCCACCAAGTTGAGAGTCTACTTCTACTTCACTGTCCTTTTCAGAAAATAAAACATAAGGCCCCGATTACATCTTCCACAGGACATCTTTGGCTCACATGATTCAACAATCATGCCATCTACTGATGGAAAAGTAAAACAGCATTTGTTTCCCTGTTATGGGATTGCCAGTAAATGGGTGGCATTGAGGGAAACGCATCAGGAACATCTCATCATTATTTTGCGAGTGGAACAGATTTTCCCTGAGATTTAGGAAGTGCACACCCATGCAGCGTTTCTGAATGTCTCAGTCTCACAGGAACGAGAGAGCAAACAATGACTCTTACCTTTTTCCTGTTCAGCAGCTTCACTCAAGTCCGGTAACTTGGATCCCACTATGCTTTGGTTACGCATCAGCTTGTGCTCCTGTACACACAAAGCACAAACATTAGGATATTTCCTATCTCCCATGTTTGGGAAGATCTGACTGAAAACAAAAACATCTGAAAAACACGTGTCACCTCTTTGAGTTTAGAAAGTTTGTGCATGCCCCCAGGCTGTCCAGGGAGGTCCTTGTACCCCGAAGTCTTGAACACAGCATCCCTAGGATTTTCAGAGAGATTTTCCTCAAGTGTAGGAGGGAAACTCGGAGCGCCGCTTCTCGAATTCAAACTGCCCACAGAGTCCCAGGACACAGCCCTCATCAGCGGAGGGAAGGCCCCAATCGTCTTGATCTCTGCTGTACAGGGGGCTAGCTGAGTAGGGGGTCTGGGGACGGGCTTGGCCACGCCTGTGGCGGGGGCCTGGTTGAGGTTTCTTCCTGGACCAGCTCCTTCTTCAGCTTTACTGTGTGCTGAAGTAGTCTTATTTAAAGAGGGATCACAGTTCTCCTTCTGAACGGCAAAACGTGGTGTTAGAGTCCCAGAGGACACTTTCCTCTTCTCTGCTGGCTTCCAGTCCACCAACAGTCTGTTTCCCTGAGGCTGGAAAGACAACAACCAGTATAAATAACATGCTGTGATCATAATCATCATTTATTGATCATTATAATATCTAAAATATATTATTTAGCACTTTTATCAAACACTAAACTCTAAAAAATTAGATCCAAATTAGCCACACAAGCAGCTTTAGCAGGCTGCACTGAGACACTGCAGGGATGTGAGCTAAATGCTAACACTACCATGCTAACATGAAGATAAGCCAAGCAGCTGGTTTAGATTATGTACATTTTATATATAGTGTCCAAATCAAAATCCTGACAAAACGGTTTTTCAGAGAGAAAGGTCAAAGGTTGATTGAAATCTTCTAAAATCAATTTTAAAAGGATTGTGAATAAATTTTCCAAATTACGTGGCCCCTCATCCAACAGTTTCTTTTTACATAAATGTACTGTATATTTAGCTGCATGCAAACCAATCTGTCTTTTTAATATCTGAGTGCCTTTATTCTTTGAAACACACTCCTCTACAAAAGTTTTTTTAAATCAGTCTTTCATTAGTAAATATCAAATAATTTATCAATACATGTGCGACAGTGAGTGAATCTGTCGATCCCACCTCCTTATCCTGCGATGTTAAGTCATGCTGCTCTCGCCCTGAAGGAACCCCGAGGTGCTAAAAGAGAGGGAAACACACTCTAAAAAGTGTGACTGGGCTAAATTAATATTTACAAAATAAATACCAGTAACGTATATGTAAATAAAATGACTGTGTGCAGTTTGATATATTATTATGTTGATCTAAACTCATTTGAATCATTGCATTTTACTCATTTTTGTTTAAATAATATCAGCTAAAAAACACTGAGTTAAATGTAATTATATTAACCAGTTAAGTCAACAATGTTCAAAAATTAAGAAATGCTACTCAATGGAAACTATTTGGTTTATATTGCTGTACACGTGTTTCTCCACCTAAGACAAGTTGTGCCAAATTGTTTAAATTGACTTAATTAAATCAATAGTTTTTAATTAAAGTTTAATTAATTTTTTCAAGTAGACAATGGTCAGACTTTTCTGAGTGCACAGCAATTTTACTTTTAGTAAAGAAATAACCTTGACCTCACATTGAAACATGATTGGATTAGAATCAGGAAGATATCAAATGTTTTTAGCAGGTTTCTATGTGTGGAGATGAAGTGGCATATTGGAACATTAAAAAACACAAAACTACCCTAACCATCTTGACATCATCCCTTCTGCTATCATGTCAAGTTGCAGTTCGATGGATTAATGTGTTCCTTTAAAGTGACTGTCTGAAAGTATCAGGAAATTCACACCAGATCTGAAGACACCAGAAGTTTCAGGGTTTTCTCAGGACAGGAATATTGGCTCTCTGTTCAGGGTCACTAGGATAGAGCAATGAAGCTGGACTTTGAGTCTTGGTTATTCAATCAAATATTTGTGGGTATTTTTATCATTTCATGTGATTCATGTGTTGGAAATTCCTTCCGGGCCTTTGTGGGTTTACAAGCTTAGAAGAGTAGGGCAGACTTTGGTACCATTCAGAAGTCTTAATAAGAGTAACACATCCAGCTTAACTGTGGAAAGTGAGAACGAAACAAAAAGATATCTTCACAACACCTCCCCCACTTGAATAATGTCTTTACCTGTGAGTTGACAGGGGTCGTCTCTGTGGAAAAGATCAGAAAACAATCAGGAAAACGACTGAGGCAAACCCAGCGTCCAAATGAAAACATGAGAAATTGGCGGAGCAGTCTTGCAGAAAAAGTGATTCATTGTTTTCAATAGAGTTAAAAAAAAGCCTGGAAGGAGTGAATTACCGCTTTGAGGAGCCGCAGTCAGTGAGCTGCTTCTGGACTGACATGGTGAGGATGACGGGGTTTGATTTGGAGAAAGAGCTGAAGAGAAAAGTGCATTTTTAATCATAACTTGATTCCATTAGATGCATATTTGCTTGCAGTTAAAGTAACAAACTAAATTCAAGTCTACACATTTATCTCATTTGCTAATAATTTCTATCTTCTGTGTCGAGTGTTTATGTCTGTATCTCTGTGTGTGGTCACTACCTGTGGGGGACTCTGAGAGGCTGCCAGTGGAGCGGCGGCCACGACGTGTCAGGAAGCGGTCACTGACCTTCTTGGCCTGTTCGAGCAGCTCCAGGTTCTTCTGTCGATCCTCCTCAGAGAGCTGCAGCTCTGGCAGAGGATCCTTCACCAGGTCAATTACATTACCTGTGCTGTCTACAATGAGAACGTACACATGTGTACACACATTTAACACCCACTCAGATGAAAATCCTGCTTTTCTTGTTGTCTGCATGTTCATATGGCATTTTTCTGATGCTACAGGATATATTATGAGAAAAGAGGGTGCAAAATTGCATTTCTGTGTATTTCTGCATTTAAATCTTTGTGAACCTCTCACAGTCCCAAACGTCAGGCTCAGACACACTAGCCACGTTTACATGTGCAAAATTTCTTGATCTGATTCAAAAATTGAGGGATCAGATAATCTGAATCCACTGTTTATACGGGCACAAAATCAAATAATCTGATCATGACGTGTACATGCACCAAGTTTTATTCAGATTAGAAGCATCTGGAAATGGGCAGAGTTGTCTGATTTTGCTAAAACAACCGCAGATGAAGAAGTGCTGAATTGGATCAGAATCTTTCGATCAACATGTTTACATGGCGCATTTTTATTCCATTATTCAGATTATTTGTGCCCATGTTAATGCAGCTAGTGAGATTTCCTATGTCACAACTCTAAGCTCCGCCCCCGGAGCCCCACTATGCAGGCCAGACTCAAAGAAGTACAGAGGACAATTGCGGAACAAACGTGTGCGTTAGCGGATTGCAATGCTCGTAAAAAAGCTAATAATGATATTAACTTTCATCATGTCCCCAAAGACATTAGTGTCCAAGTGCTGAATAGCTCCTATGTTATCTGCTACTTCTCCTACACTGGCAACCTTAGCCTACAAGCTAGCATGAAGAGGAGTGTGCAGAGCAGCTCTTTCTTTCTTTCTTTCTTTCTTTCTTTCTGGACATGGTTAAAAAATGTATATAAAAAAACACACAAAACAACAGTTAAGAATAGAATAAAATAAGTGCCTCACTTAGAAGCACATCAATCTCACTTGTCACAACAAAATTAGAACAAAAACAAAACCAGAGTATCCACATGTCCAAAAAAGGGGTAAGAAGAAGTCAAAGACTTGTCTAGTCTTACCCCTCTGTTACTGATCTCATATAACTTAACTTAAACACTATAACTAAATGTTTTTTTTAAAAGTGCTGTCTCTGCTGATGACTCTGAGGTGAATGACTAATGAGCTACTGGAGCTCTGCAGAAGCAAAACCCTTGAAAATGACAGGAAACGTGATTTTGGCTAAAAACTTACGATCACAATTTAAAGACTTAGACATCACACTTTAAGTAGTAAAAGGAAAAAAAACGATCAGAGTGGGACTTTAACACTCTCCACATGCACATGTATTATTTCATATTACTCAACCTGCTACTGCTTGAACATGTCTCTGAATCTACATGTCAAAATAAAAGCATAGAAAACACAGCTACAGCCCCCACTTTATCAGACTGTAAAAACATGTATATCTTATGTACAAGAACCCAGAGACTGATGTTGTGTCAGAGTCCTCTGAAGAAGACATTTAAGTGGGATTCTTGGTATAAAGTCTCAGGATAGGGAGTTATTCACAGATGCATGAGAGGCAATAAGTCAGGTGATGAAGGTTGGCCAAGTCAAGGATGATTTTATCTCCTCTCTAAACTAAAAAGAGAAATCAGCTACATGAAAGTCAAACATTTCAGGCATGTGAGAGGACACATAGACGGATTCCCTGAGACCAAATTTAGTCGAAACGCTGTGAAGGTTTATAAGACAGGAGGGTACTATAACACATTTTTGTCTAATGATTAAAAATACCAAATACCTCTGGATACCTTCCTGACTACAGCTGCAGTGTGTGTGTGTGTGTATGTGTGTGCAGGGTTTACCCACCAACTGTGGTGATGGGTCCTGAAGAAGATTTTCTTGCCAGCCGAGCTCTAGGACTGTGTGGTCTGAGAGCAGAAACAGCAGTGATTTAGATGTGTTTCAGAAATACTTCTCCAAATAAGAAGAAAACTTTCTGTTTCAATGATCACCTATTCTGCTCCAGTGAATGACCGTCTGGTTGGACTACAGTGGTCTGCTGCGGGTAGACGATGGTGGGGGCAGTCATGATGACAGCTCGATTCTCACTTGGTGTGGACTGAAAAAAACAAACAAACACACAACAAAAACTGTCACTTAAAACATAAACTGCAGACCCAGAGTTTCAGATATTAACCAATGAAGTGGTGGTAAGTTTGTTGCATTTCCCTTCTTTCTAAAGATATGTGTAATCACAGTACAAACTGAAATCACACAGGTATTTATACTTGGACAAAAAGCTTCCCAGCAAAATCCAAGTTGCCATCATGCTGTACCGTCTCATATGTTTAGAAGAGGTCTTGTTGCATTTCGAGTGCCTGAGGATACGGAGGAGGATTAGAGCCACTGTGAAAAAAAAGGTCCAATATAATTTTTTTTTAAATTTTTATTCTGAGAAAAAAGTCTGAATTCTGAGATTAAAGTCAAGTCAAAGTCAGTAATTAAAGTCTGAATTATTTTCTCAGAATAATAATTTTTTTTTAATTATATTGGACTCTTTTTTTTTCCAGTGGCCCTGGTCCTCTTCCGTATAAGGATGGTTAGCCTTTAGGCAGCAACAATTTTGATTATATGAAAGTCCACCTTAAAAATCCTGCTTGGTTTCACTAAACTTAGAGCATGAAGAATCTCCATTTACAACTGTGATGTAACTTAAGATCAGCTACGTAACAACTCGTCTAAAATGCACATGGAAAACTCCTGAAAATAGCTTTTGGATTAAAATGAATAGCTTTGTGTTTTTTCAAGGTACGAACAAAGACGGTTTTCAGAGGCAACTTGTGACAAACTTTAGGGACCCTCAGGGAAAAAGACAGAGAACACATGAAAATCATGCTGACTGTAAAAACAAACTTAAAATGTAACTGTAAAAAAAGCTGAGAGATCAAAAAAAGAAGATTTTAAACAAAGTGAAAAGCAGCACAATGTGTCTTTAACCATTTCAGTTCTGTATTTGCACAAGCTAATTGTCCTCCAAGAGGGAAAAACACAACATCTTTAAGTTTGATCACAGATATCAAAGTCCTGTATCGGAGAATCCAAACCATTAAATCCATGCACGTACAAGGAAAATCAAACTCTGATCCCTGAGCTCCTCAAAAAGTCATAACAAATCAAACAATATGATTTTGCTCCTGTTTGGATCATCTGAGAATATATCTGATGATCATGAAGTTGAGCTCCACAAGAGGTTCCACACATCCTTTTACAGTTTACAGAAAGTTCAGATGATTTCCTTGAAAAGGCAAACATAGTCGACTGCATAGACTCATAAAACATCAGGGAATCCGTGGAATTACACCAGAATTTGTACACATAATTTGAGAAACCATAAAAAACAGGAGCAAAAAAGGGAAAAAAAGCTTTTTAAAAGTTGCCAAATGAAAACAGACTCCTTAAAAGTGCAAAGTACTCATAAAATGTTTATTTTGCCCAACTGTTAATGATGATACCTTTTTAAAGAACCGATTCCAGGAGCAACACGGATAGATTCTCCTCAACATGAACAGACAAATATCTTTTTGTCAGTTCTTATGGCCTTGAGTGCTGTTACCAAACAAAGAAATCTATGTGGTACATGAAGTTACACTCACTGTACTGGGAGAGCTGGAGGAACTGTCCACTTCCTCTGGCGAGTCCTCCTCTTCCTCAGGCAGTGTGGGCATGCTGGGGGGGAGCGATGGTCGTGAGCGGGTGTGTGGGAAAATAAACGCTTCTCCAGAAGCGATGGGGGCGTCACGGGGCTCCTTGGAGAAATGATCTCTTAGATTCAGAGGAGTTACTTGCTGCGAGTCTTCTTCCTCCTCCTGGACCGAGAAAAAGACAGTGTCCATGTATGTTATGCAAGAAGGGGAAACATTTTACATTCATATGCATTCAATTCGTAAATGTTCGGGGAAACTCTTTCTGACTTTTTTTAGTCTGAGAACATGAATGACGCGTGAATAATCGCTAATATTTGAAAGGAAGTCCGAGCTGACCACAGCTAAAAACAGATACAGCAGGAATAACACAACGGTCACATCATAAACAAAGACCAAAATAGCTTCATTCCTCATTGCTCAGAAGAGCAGCAAATTTACCACAAGACACTACCATCAAAAAAACAGAAGCCCTATCTTTGAACTATCTGTAAATACAACCTCATTTTTAAGGATCTAACTTTAAAACAAAAGGAAGAACACTTTCGTTTACAGAGCCTATAAAAGGAAAATAATACATCAGAAGAATGTGGTAAAGCCGCTCCAACCATTACTCAGCTAAACTCTCAATAAAGGGACACTTATGGGCACTTAAAAATGGAGTCTATTAGTGTTCATCTGTTCTTCTCATGATGAAAATATTAAGCCTGGAGTTTAAGAATATGCATTTTTTTCCAGAGTTGATCCTCTAACTGCGCTGTGGTCACTTTCAGGCACACAGATACACTTATGGACGAACAACAACAACAACTCACAGCCTGGATATACTTTAATATCATCACCCTAAACTACAGGTAGTGATAACACACCCTTTTATTATTGATGCCTCATTATCTGGCAATGCTTTCAACAGGTGTAAACACAGCGTTTGTTTATTATCAACTTTTAGGTTTCTGAGTTTGTACTACACTAGTGTATACTGCTTGAAGTCCAAGGTGTCAGGGATTTGTACCCTATGAGAATAGGGCCCTGATGTTAGTTTTTTCAGACTGGGATGCTCTGGGTTATTATAATGCATTTTCATATGCCTCCTCATAGTCTGACTAAAGCTGTGAACTCCTGAAGGACAGTGTAAAACAAACAGAGGAGGAGCTGTGTGGAACAATTATGGAGAAGAATTTCATTACTGCACACTGATGATTTTTCCCTTACAGCACATCCACACTGTAACTCAATTTAAGGCGTATCGGGGTGGAAGGTTGTTGGTGGAAGACAGTTATACAACTACTGACTGACAGATAGGACATATAACACAAGTAAACTCAGAGGAAACCATAGACTGTATATATTATGGACAACTTGGTTCCGCCTTCCATCATTATACGGGTTTGAAGCCAAAAAGCTCTCATTTTTTTCTCCACTTCCTGAAACCAACTTTGCGTAGTAGAGTTGTACGCATTTGGCGGGAGAGTTGCCGAGAGTCGCTGTGATGACGCTCAGCTCAAACAGCGTATCCCCCGGGTGAGCTACGCAATCTTTGTACACCCGTAGGCTGCATCAAGTGTCAATCATAGAAAATGTGAACCCCCTAATAACTTTTAAAAATGGAGCAGCACAGAAAAAAGAAGACTTGAGCACAAACTAGTCTTACAGTAACTACATGTCAACATCACAACCAGGCGGGAGAAAAATGTATATTCTGTGTAATTCATTTTTAAAGTTTGTCCACAGCTTCGTAGGGATTGCTGGAGGAGGTGGGATTTATGACTGCAGCCCGTCACCAGAGGGTGCTGTTCTTGGACTGGCTTCACCCAGCAGGAGGCAGACAGCGTCTATTCTATATACTGTCTATGGAGGAAACCTGTCAGAGGTACAAATTGGTGAAGAACTCTGCTACTCAGAGACAGGAAATACCGGCTGAAATGGAGGAAACGACACAAAAATGACAAATGGATATTTTGCTTGGTTCCCGCCAGCTAATCAGTAAACAATTAGACTGATGTAAATGATCAATGATGTTAAAACATCAGGTGATCATTGTAAAGACTCTGCAGTCAGAACTTCTGAGTCACCACAGTTTATTACACACAGTTTAATGATATTCTGTTGTTTGATTAACTAAAACCCACAGAGGTCAGTTGACTGAGAAGTTCAATACTGAAATTTGTGAAGCTGAAATACCAAAAGATTTTTTGTGTGTTAATCGATGAGTTGCCTCTACCTTTTAAATTCTGGAGAAGCTACCTGAATGTTTAAAACTATAAACATCACCTATTTAGTTTAATAATATAAAAGCACCATTTGAACTTAAAGCTCCTTCCTCTTCCCAAAAAAGGATGCAAATCAAAATGCAAAGCAGATTTTACCCTCTGACAGAGCACAGAGTGCAAAGACTGCTCACACCGTCATGCAAGTGGTTGCTAATGTAGTCCCCCCACTCATTTGGTTTCCCCAGAGATAGAAGTATTTACATATGCATGAGCAGCACAGGTGCTGCTGTTGTATTCAGCGTCAAAGCTTGTAGTAAAATTAACCAGCAGACAAGTAAGAGGTGTGATGTTTTATATGCACTTTCTCCAGGACAGCTGCTCTGTGGTGTGTAGATGATTTTAGCCAGAATGTGCGGTGTGCTGTTCAGTGTCAGCGACATGAAAATGACAACCTCTGAGGAGCACAAAGCGACAGAAAGACTGTGAGGAACTGGAGAGGAAATGGCTTGTTTAACTGACTCCCGCTGAGCTGAGAGGATATTTCCTGACTACAAGAAAACTGTCACACAGGATTAAGATCTTGACTCTTTCAGAGCCTGCAGAAGCATCAAGTACATAGTTCTTCATACTTATGTTTGCACAGTTTTACCTCATTGATTTTGTTTCTTATTTCAGCTGATTCTCATAAACTGAATGATATCTTGATGAGATTCTGCCACATACATTAACAGGAGTGAGTCACACAGTATTTCCAACATAATTATACTAATGATCTCGCAGCAACAACCACCTGCATTTTACGCAGATGAAAGCATCTGAATTGTAATTTCTTCTTATGAAATCCTTGTCCTTTTTAAATCAGTTATGCACTTTTCGGTAACACTTTATTTGACGCCTATCTCTATCATGTGTATAATCACTTTATAGAACTGTGTAACTACAGTTATAAACACTCAAATGATCATATATGATTATAGCAAACAACATTATTGCATTATCTATGTGGGTGTTGTCAGTGAGGTGTTAAGAGTTATAACACATTGTAATACCTGACTTTGTAAGTCATGATAAAATGCTTCATAATATGTTGTAGAGATAGGTGCAAATAAAGTGTTACCCACTTTTCCACAGTTTTTCAAAAGATATGATATGAATAATTAGATAAAGACACAGAATTCAGAAAACTTTGGGAATTTAAACAAACTTCAGTTTCTGTGTATCTGTCAACTGGCGATTCTGCAAGGTTTGTTTGAACCTGAATATGATAAAACTTTTCAATAAGAAACCCAAACAAACTGCAAGTGCAGCTCAACAGGTTAAGGATTCACTCAGGTGAAGAAAATCTTCTTTTAAACAATGAAAAAACACACCATGAGAAACTGCTGTATCTAAAATTTACCTGACCAAAACAAAGCGGCTAACCACCCCCACGGGAGGCCCTACTGTTTCCCTGCAGAGCTAAATAGAGCAGGGATAAATATTGCAGAGTAATTGAATCACTCAGATTATTTCCTTTGGAGGAGCAACAGGACAGAACATACAAGCCTCAATACAGTAAGTCTTTACACCACAACTCCCAGAGGACACAAACATGTTGCAGTTCACACACATCCTCCTTAAGAAGCTTATTTTAACCATCAGAGTCTGAATTAAACCGTCATTGCAGCAAAGCTGAGCAGTCTCTTTCCTCGGGGGACAACATGGGGACCCTCCTCCCTTCTTCTGTTACATAAGCCCGCTCCCTCCTGCCAGATTTGTTTAAAACTTGGTTGTGTGAAGTTCAGAGTACACGGCTGCAGAGGAAGTACCACATTCAGAGATAACATGGCAGAGGAAGTGTGAGGGGGAAAAGAAAATAGATCAGATGAGAGTGTGGATGAGTGCACTGACTTTAAAATGATCACAATGAAATGAGAAGAAGAAGAAGGGAAGATTAAACTGAGATTTCATCAGACCAACTGTAGATTATGTAAACTCCAAACTTTTGGCAGGGTGTTTCAACCTGATGCGAAACAACCTGCCAAAAAGTCCAAAACACAAACACAAGCCTGACCCGAGTGCAGAGATGTGAACAGAGCAGCAACACCTGACGCTGCAGGAGTTCACTGAAAACCATCACCCACTAAGACCCCACAGCTTCACACGCCTGATCATCAGAATCTGTCCACAGAAGTCACACACATTACCTGAGTCTACCATCAGCGCAGCAGAGAAACACACTCCCGCTGATCTCTCCAACAAGGACCAACTTCCCTCACCGCCGGACTGTCACTCTCGGGTTATTCCTCAGAAAACTCCTCTATCCTCGGGGCTTCTCCTTCCGTCTCCCGTCCCCTCTGTTCCCTTTCTTTTTTCAGCAGCAGCCGCTCTTTCACTCCCTGGGAGCTTTGACCATTTAAGGAGAAGGGCTCTGAATGCCTCTTAGGGCTGCTGTGGAGTGTGTGTGCGTTTACGTGTGCCTTTTCTGCTGCTGCTGCTCCAGTGATCATCCCACAGAAGAAAAAAAATGAAACTACTTGAAGGAGCTTGTTATTTTTTACTGAAGGGGTTTGTTTTCTTCTACTAATCGTAGTTCGAGGGCAACAGGAGATTATTTCGTGAGATGTTGTACGCAAAGGGATGTTTCTCAGAGATTGATAGGGAGATTGTGTCTATTCCAATCTTTGTTTACCCTTCAGTCTAAGAGGAATCCCTGCACCCTCATCTGAGCTCTTAAGGTCCATCTGTGCTCAGAAAACTGAACAGTTGAAACATGCAGAGTTTTCTTTTACTGCAAGATATCACAGTTCCAAGAGCTGTAGTCATCTTCTATTATTTCGGACGAAAAAAGCACAGAAGTCACATTGCTTGTGGGAGCACAGCTGACTTCCACGGCAAATTACAGCATTACAGCTGAAATAACCTAAGCTG
The DNA here is from genome assembly GCA_962446985.1 of Xyrichtys novacula. Taxonomy (NCBI): domain Eukaryota; kingdom Metazoa; phylum Chordata; class Actinopteri; order Labriformes; family Labridae; genus Xyrichtys; species Xyrichtys novacula. The sequence goes on along the minus strand of OY660864.1, from coordinate 32,963,037 downwards.
ATAATGTGAAGTGAAACACTGTGAATGAATCTGTTTATCGCTTGGAAAACTTATGGAAAAAAACGTCAGATGTTCTCACTTAAATCAATCTGAACATAAATCTTCTTTTAGATAATCCATTGTTTCCTTTTAGGAGGAAATGCAACACATTATTTAATCAAGTAAATATACAAGTTATACAGCTTTCATTAAGTACAATCCTGCATACAAAGCTAACATCTCATCAGTCTGCTGATTATTCTCTTACTACTCTATTAGAAGTAGCACAATTATTTTAAGTTTCCCACTAATGCACTCAGAGTGAGTAGGATTTAGTGACATCTAGTGGTGAGATCGAGGATCGCATCAAACTGGCAACTTTCTCCCTAAACCAAAACCAAGAATGAATTGCGCCTTGAGTCGGGGTTTGCACTCGCTTGCTGAAATATTGCAGCACAATTCAAATTTCCTCTAAATGGTGAGAGGTTGTAAAACTTAAGCAGCACTAGAGATTTACTTGTAATTATTTGAATGATTTTATCTCTCATTAGGTTGAAAAGCCTTTGCTTGAGTATCATCTTATGAGGATCAACATTCAGGTTCAAACCCCACACAAATACGCCATATTAGACACGCACCTCTGCCTTTAAGGAACTATTCTAACCTACTTCATCAGAGCGGGGAAGAGCCTTACCTTGTTGCAGCTGCCTCGTCTTGTGCCACCTGTTGGAGCCAAAGCACACACAGTGAACACGGGTCATTTGCATTTAACAGGAAAGCATGCAAATGTCAAGAGATGGTTAAAAAAAGAAAAACAGAAGTCATATTATGAGTGTGTTTGAGAGTGTGTGGGGGAGACACACTAAAGAGACAACAAATAAGGAAGTGATAAGTTGAGTTCTCTGTTCTCTGATGTTGTTGCCGACAGCATGGTGTTCATCTGATTGGTAGAAAACTACATCAACTCTTGTTTCAGGAAGTTTCTCGCCCCTTCTACTCTCCACCTCCATAACCAGGGGCAACAATCACCTGGCAACCATTTGGAGCGCACACGATGTTTGATCTGCTGGTTGACAGCTCTTGGACTGAGTGTGGGCTATTGTGACGACAGCTTTAAGTGCTCTCAGATAAGAGGTTTGTTATGTTAGGATAACAGGTGAATGGTCGAACACAAACAGCGACATAGTAGCTCAAGTACTGGAGATAATTAAAGACCTATAGATTAAAAAAGGATACACTTAAAAAACACTCAACTACTCTTGTGTTGCCAATTAATTTTGACATTTCTCAAGGTTTGCGATTGCAGAATTTCGAGCTCAAATCATGCATAAAAAAGTGGAAACTACCTGCAACTGAAGACGGAAAATCACAACCCATTTGTCTGAAAAATAGCACCTTTTTGCCTCACTTAACTCTTGGACTACTTTATTTCTCTCTCTGTCCTGGAAGCAGCCGTCTTTACGAACTCAGTCACATTCCAGCTAAAGTGATTTTGCTATTTTCATCTCCCTCTCATCAAAGAGAGCACACTTTACTGCTGCCACGCACAGAGCATTAGAGACCCTTTTCTAAATTATTTATACTCAGTAGATCTTTGTTCGTCACACAGTCTGACTTTGCCTCATTTTAATCAACATTACACCTAAAAACAGGCTCCAGTAGAGAGTCCAATCTTGATTTATTATCTCATATTTATGTTTTTATTAGTGTTGCTACATAATGGAAAGATAAAGAAGTTTTAATGGAGGCTGAGTACTGCATGTGCCATTGATATCATCAGATATTCAAAAGCACCAGTGACAGTGCTGCTCTGAAGAGACTGAAATTCACTCCCTAAAACCATCTGAGATTGTAAAGACCCCCATACTTTCTAATCACTCCTAAAAACACACTTTTTTAAACTGGCCTTTCACCTGTGAACTGTTCTTTTATTGTCTTTTCATATTATCTTTTTTAACCTTTTACATTGTTGGTTTTCTTTCTCAAAATTTTCTGGATTTTAAATTGTATTTTTCTTCTTTGTAAAGTGCTTTGAGCACCTGTAAAAGCGCGTTGAAAATAAAATGTATTATTATTTATTAAGGTTCAGATTGTGATTTTGAGTCACTGCTTTTAGTCTGCTGGTTGGTTTGCCCCTTAAATTAAAATAAAGTAAATGATAAAATTATGAAGATGTTTGGATGTAAAGCAAATAAAGGTTCTTTATAACTTTATCAATCCCCTGACTTTCTCTTTGCCACCAGCATGAGGTTGACATTTATTGTTTTTAACAAAACTTTCCAGCTACATAATTAGACACAGGGAGATTCAGCCAAGACCAACAGTCTTGTCCTCTACAATCTCTAAATTTACATGTGTATGGGCCAGTTCTGCATTTATTTATACACTGTATTTGTGAATATCATTTCATTCGTAAAATTTAACAGGCAAATATTAATCCCTTTATCCACAAACATAACCTCCTAAACTTAGATATGTAGGCCTGTTTGTTCAATAAACTTATTATCTTTTTTTATGATGTCTCAAATATCATATCTTGTCTGTTGTTGTTGTAGATAAGCCCTGTATTGTTGATTTGCCTGACATTTGCCTGTGTTTTTCTGACTGCTCACACATACAGATGAGGCCTTTGGGTACAATCTGGCACTCTGCACATCTCTCTTTTATTTAGTACTTTGAGAAGTTCAAGATAAATAACCAAAATCAGCCGAGAGCTGATATTTGTATTTGTTTATACTGGAAGTACTAACATCTAGTGCACTGAAACCATCCTCGCATAAACAGCGACAGGATCATAATTCACATCATTTACATCTTGAACTACCGTGACATCAAACCAGCGCACTTCCATTTTTACAACAGCAACATCCACCATGAATTTAATGTATCTGATTTAAATGCAGCTTCATTTGATAAGCAAAAGCGTCATCATGCTCACGTGGCTCTGGAGAAGATAAACTCCTGAGTGGGTGTCTAAAGAAAACAAAATAAGTGGACATGGAGACTGCACTGTCTGCCGATTCTGGGAAACCTGAAAACACCCCAGACTTCCTTCTTCCTCAGAAGTAAACATAAAATAAAACTATTTCTTCAAAACCATTATGAGACGATTCCTAGTGAATGCAGAATCCTGAAATAGATCTGCTGTGATCATTTTTGAAGATGTCGACAGAATAGCTGCCCTAGTCTTTTGGAGTTCAATAAACCAGTCAGGTATTTTTTCAGGTTAAGGAGCATCTGATCAGATTTTTTAAGAAATATATTCCCATGAATGAGAAGATGGATCCTGGAGTCTTGTTTGTTGGGTACATGATAGCCTGTTTCTTTACCTCTCTACCTTTAGCGTAGCATGAAGACAGGAAACAGGAGGCAACAGCTAGCATAGTCTATCAGTTGGTCCCCCCCGCCCTTGGACTTATTACATACATATATCTTGTTTGATTTTTTTTACGTTCTTTTATATGCATTTTACAAACTAGATACATTGTATTACTGAAGTTTTGAGCTCTTTACCTCTGCTTCCTGCCTTTAGGCTAAGCTAAACTAAGCTAGCCAACTGTTAGCTCCTTTTCTAACTGCAGAGGCATTGGTGCACGAGCTAGTACACACTCCTCAGGAACTTTAAAGCACCGAGGAACTAAATATATAGATATATGTCTAGATATATGGCCCAGTTTCAATTTTTGTCAGTTTTTCATGGAACTAAAAATACTGAACTCCCTCTGCCTTGGCATAAAACTTCTTTGACCTACCCTGATCTCCCCCACAGCCTCTCTAGATCAACAGCATGTACTCCCCTAGAGATAAATCTCTTTTCCTCCTCAGTGTACCAGCTGTTGTTTGCAATGTAAATATCTACTGCGCCTATTTTCAGACATCCTTGGGGATTAGCATCAAAAAAGGAAGGAAGTCTAATTTATCTGTGTCTCACGTGTACCCATGCGTGCACCCTATAACCATCATAGCGCCAAGGCCACAGCCATCATACCATTCATGGGAAGCTGCAGAGGCTCTCTGACTCCTGGGAGAGGAGGAGATGGAGGAGGAGGAGGAGGAGGAGGACTCCTTGATGTGTCTCCATCTTCAGGCTCCACATGAGACTCATATGTAATGGTTTCTGTGACCGCTCCAGGATCAGCCTGCAGAGCGGGGCCTGGAGAAGCCTGTATGAAAATCACAAGAAACAAAGAAAGAAGTCGACGTGTTAAAATGTTGTACTTACAAAAAAAAGAGTATTCAAGAGATAAAACCCCCACCATTTATGTATGTTAACTCCTTACACTCACCGGATTTGAACATAAAAAACACACAACAGATACAAACTTTCATATCTCTTGATAGGAAGACTTTTTGATTCACAACATAATATGATTACACAATGACCACACACACAACTGGACACACAACTCCCAGTCTTTATGGACACCTCCTTTTCATGATCACCACAAGGGGTCATCAGTTTCCTCTGGAGAGTTATAACATGTTCACCGATGCAGGAAAACAAAACGAAAAATCTAAAATCTGCAAAAACCAACTAGTTTACTTTCTCTACAGATAAATTATCTTTGCGTTTATTTCAGATCAAAAATTGTGTTTTTTTCAGGCAAATCAAAATGACATGAATTAAAGATGACAATAATTTTTCAATATTTTAAGCTAAAAAACTTTCTGTTCTTCCTTTTTCTTTGTTGCCACAGCTCTGATTGACTTTTCAATGCTGTCTCAGTTTTTTCATGTTTTTCTCTTATGTGTTTTTCTGACCTTTTCATTTCCTTTTTTAACATCTTGTGTGACGCACACTGAATTGCATTGTGGCCAGAATGTACCCTGTAAATAAATTAGCCACAAACCTCTGTCGGAGGTTCTTCTGTGATCCGGGCCTCCAAAACATTCATCTGCTGGTCAGTGTTGGCAGCTCTGTTCAGAGCCTCCTCCACCCTCTCAGTGATGCTCTCCATCCTCACCCTCACCTGGCTCACCCTCTGCTCGCTCGCTCTCACCAGCTCGGCTGTCTCCAGGGCGCTGTTCACCATCGCCTCCATCCTCCTGAGGGTCGCCAGGAGGCTGTCTGCACTCACCTGAGGCTGGGTCTGCTCCTGCTTTGAGGCTGCTCCACCTGAAATCTCCCTGGCCACTGCTACATCCCTCTGATCCTTCACGACCTTCACCACAGCTCCTTTAGGCTCCTCTTTTTCTGTGTTGGTCGCCTTATCGACAGAAACAGCCCTGATCGCGTTTTTCTCTGCAACACACTCCTGAGCAGATCTGAGGGAAGTTTGCAGGCAGAGGATCTGCTCCTTCATATCAGTGATGGTCTGCTCAGCCTTCTGGAGCTTGGCTTGTGTGTCAGAAAGCTCCTGGAGGGGCTGCTGTTCTCTTAACCGGGCCTTTGCCCCCTCTAAGCTGTGGGTTTTCCACCAGTTCACCACAGCAACTTTCTTGGCCTCCTGACTCTGGCTTTGCTTTTGCTCCTTTGGCTCCCTGCTCCTCTGCCGCTCCTCCACCTTCTCCCCTTTCTCCTCCCACGCACCCTTGTGCAGCTCCAGCTCCTGCAGCCTGAAACCACCACCACCACCACAGACTTATAAACATCTCCTTTACACGCTATTATGTCTGCAGTAACTGAGGGGCACTAAAACTGCACTTAGCCCTGATAGGGTCCGACACAGAAGATTGTTACTCCTATGGGTTGCGTAATAGCAATGCCCGTAAATTCACTGTCACCACCAGACACCCCTTTTACTGGAGGAAGCTTCTCAGAACGGAGTCTAACATCAAACAAATCCTGTCCATGACCTTAAGAGGAGAAAGGGAGGTAAAAAACTCACATACACATTGACAAGCTGCTGTTTGATGCGTGCCTGTTGCTGCTGGCGGTGAGGAAGAGGCCTCTCCTGTGTCTCTACAGGAGTCGAGTCCTGAGTGTGCGAGAAGATACAAGACAGATTTACACATATGCATGTTACTGTATGCCACCACTTTCATCCTCTACTATCTCCTCACCCTCTCAGGATACTTATTGTGCAGAAGATGGGCTATTTCTGCAGCTTTGATCCTGTGGATGATGCTCTGAATATCCTCACTGTGCAGGGATGGGAGGCTTATGTCATCCAGAGCTTGGTGATGCTGCTGCAGACACAGAGAAACATGGTCAGCTTTCAACAGAAAATTAAGATAACCTCTTTAGATGGTGAGCATTTTCTACCTGCTGCATATCCTGTATTTCACTCTGCAGACAACGATGGTTTGGAGGATCTTGACCATAGAGGTGATGAGGACCAATGCAGAATCTGTCATACCTGCCAGGAACAGACCAAAAATAGAGCTCAAGTATTCATTTTTAGGTGAAAGCAAAATGTAAAGATACTTAGAAGCTCGCAATTACCTTTCTTTCTCTGTTATAGGGTTGCAGCACACTTTATAAAATCAAAATCATGACTTTTTAAGATTCTTATTAGTCTAAGAACCATACAGAAAAAAATAAACACAAATTTTGCATGGCAGAACAAGCAGTAGTTAAGTCAGAGGTGTCATATTCAACCTCAGGTTTTAAAGCTTTTATGAAATCTCAGTTGCTCCGTAATCCTCGTTTGCCCTCTGCAAACCAAGACAAATTTCATCAGACATGCACTTTCTCATCTTCATTTCCTTCCCTCTCCTGTTGGGTTTGCAAATGCAGTGGATCATCATGTGGACAAGAAAATCCATAAAAGGATTTCTTTAAAAAAAAAAGGGAAATCATACAACCCCAGTAAGACAGTTTAGATTAATAAATATTCAGACATGTCTCAGTCAGAAAAGTGTCTGATCTTTGAGACCTCTCATGGGTAAAAGTGAAGCCGTTTTCAGCATCTTAGGGACCTAAAATCCAACTCACCTCAGGAGAACTTGGTGTGAATGTTCCTGTAACCTATTCAGCTCTAACTGCAGACCCTGCAACCAGAAAAGAGTTTAAGAGTTGAATAAAAAACATTTACATAAAAAGCCTTTAAATAATTTTTTAAAGTTTGTTGGTTTTTCTTATACTTGACATACTAACCAGTGTTATCACAGTTCATTTAAACCTGTTTTTATGATTGTAATGTATTTACTTAACACTACTCTGCAGCATGAAACTGTCAAATTAAAATCACAATTCAAAATCTACAAAAAAATCAGTTCTCATTGTCTCTTCCCGGAGTGAATCATACCTCGATCATGTTGTGACTTTCTGTATGAGATTTTTTCATCTTATCCATCAGGATCTCTTTCTACACCAAAACATATGAAAGCAAAGTTAACCGTTTGTGTGATTAATAAGAGTTTATAATTAATTAATTAGTAGGACCAACCTTTGTGATTTCTCTGTCTTTCACTGTCAGCGTGATCAGGATCTCTTCAAATTCAGCCTGTAACATCGTGACATTATTTAGTTCTTGATTTAAGCTCAAATCAGAATAAAATTGTCAGAGTTTTCACTCATTTATCGTACCCTCAACTCGGCATTGACTTTTCTCAGTTTGTTGATACTTTCTTCAGAGCATGTCCTCTCAAAGATCAGTTTCTCATTCTGTTTGGGAAAATTTCATTATTATTAATAATTTTTTAACACAAAAAGAACAACTTAGTTTTCAAAAACAAACAAAAAAAGTACAATACCTTGTCTTCAAGCCTTCGAATGTGAACCTTCAGGCACTCAACTTCATTACTCTAAAGACAAAAGGTCAACAGGTAAACAGTTGGGATAAAAAATTGATTCATTTCACACCAAGTGTTGAATGTACCAGTTTGGTGCAGCTGTTCTGGGTGTGGCTTGCTCTCTCCTGAGCTTCTTTAAACGCCTGACGGCTCTCTTCGAGTTCTTCGGTCAGGGATCTGGCTCTTGCTGCTGATCTCTGAGAACTACACAAAGCAAAAAGAAATTAAATCATAAGAAAGTAACATGAAACACAGAGTTTATTGTGCTTCATACCTCTTTCATACCAAAATAAGAGAATAAACTCAGAACCTCTGCTGACAAAGAGCAGGCCTGTCAGCTGTGTGATTATGTTACATGCTGTCATACATTTTCCATCATCCTATACTTTGCACTGAACTGCCTCTTTAAATGATATTGTAATACTGCATGCTCTGGTTGAAGTTAAATGGATAGGACTGTAATTGATCCTTCACCTGACCAGCTTGGCTCTCAGCTCAGTGATCTCAAAAGTGAGCTGCAGGTTGATGTCTTCACACTGAGCCACCGTCTTCAAGAGGCTGCTGTTCTGCTCACTCAGCTTACGATGAGCCTGCTTCAGCTCAGCCACTGTGCCAGATAAATCTTTTCCATCACTGAAGCCAAAACAAACATTTAGTGGGTAAGCATTAACAAATGCTGATGTATGAGGTAAACCTATGCAGTGATTTAAAGAAGGAGCAGCTGACCAGGAGCATTGAAGGGTTTCTGAAGAGGCAGCTTTTGTTTCAGAGGTGGAAAAATCCATTCCTGAAAGATAAGCAGATTTTATGAGATGCAGTGATCGAGCCTTTTCTCGGATGTCTGAACAAAACCATAAACCTGTACCATTTACGAGAACTTTGGAAGAGTCTGGCCAAGATACTTGACTGTCATCCACATCGGGCCTGAAACACAAGAGGGGACATGAGTTCCCAAAATCCACAAAAATAAATAAATAAATAAATAAAATAACTGTACACACATGAACTTCTTAAAATTAAATCGCCATCAAAAGTGATGCTTTTTGAGGATATAATTCACCATAAATGTGCAGGTTTATTCAAGATTGTACCTCTTCCTTTAATACCTGGGAATTATCATCATGAACATTTGCTACTGCTTAAAGAGCAGCAATTAAAAATAAATCTTGGATCTTTTACAAAAGTAAAATTATGATCAAATCCAACTCAATCCAAGTTTATTTGTAAAGCACATTTAAAAACAACAAAACGCTGACCAAAGTGCTGTACAGTAAAAATTAGGAAACAATAAATACAGACAATCAACACAAACCATAAAACAAAGACACACAGGAACACATTATAAAACATAGATGGTTCAATAAAATCATGATTAAAAGGCAAAGTTCTCAATATACATTATACCATTACATGTTTAAATTCACGACTCAATTTTGTTAACTACTTATAGTTTGATATTTACTTTATTTACTTGAAAGTCATTTAATGTTTGAGATATAATTTTCTAAATAAACAAGATGAAGTGTGATTGTCACTTAAAATCCAGAGTGATGAAGCTCTGTCTCACCTGTCCTGGCTGCACTGTGCAATCCACTCCCTCATGGTGACGTGAAAATTCTCTCTGTTCACATGCGGGTCCTGACGGTCAGGGTCGAGCAGATGTCGCAGGGCAGTCAGTCTGTCCTGCTCTGGACTCTGATGCGTCATGGTTTGTAGGTACTGAACGATGGTGGAGGCCAACACCTCTCCTAAGGACAAAAATGATGCAAGAATGATCATATAGAAGTCACTTAAAAAAAAAAAAAAAAGTGATGCATTTTGTTAAAATCAGCGTAACCTTGTGTACCTGTGTTGGAAGTGTTACATGTGTTATACATGATGTCGAGGAGTTCATGCTCCGAGAATCCACCTGTATCTGTGTTGTCCTCAAGCACCTCCCTCCTTGCACGATTTGTTGAATCCCAAACTAAAAGGGTAAAGATGGATAAATGTTATCGCACATAGAGCATATACACAGAGAGTACATGTGTAAATACTGGAGTTGTTGCTTACCATCATTGCTGTCAGACATTGTGCGTGTTTCCTCTGAATTCTCCTGCTACATGACCTGATATTTTAATCAACAGCACACATGTATTTACCTTTTGTCATGTATTAAGTCAATTTACAGAGGAAATACAGAACATATTGAAATCGATGGCAAGCTTTGAGATGAAATCAAACATTGTTATCTAATTGACTTCTCTTCAGTTTATGTTCTATTTTTGTTGTTGTGAAATCTGTCCGGAAGGTCTTTTATCTCAATCCTGCAACAAGAAGGGGGTGGGGATGATACCTATCTCCCAAAAGCAAAAAAAAAAAGGCAAAAACAACAGTAAATTGTGAAGGGGAGCATTGCAAAACCAAATGTCAGACTTATCAAACCTCCTTCAAAAATAACTTGTTGTTAATACCAACTTACTGGTGGAAATACCAATTTAGGACAATCTTCAGTTATTTAACACTTTGAGCAGTTGCTATTTCAAAAAGAGACATCAGTCATAAAAATATTTCACTTACTTCTCAGACTTGGTCAGCTCTTCTGAAAGACGAGAAAAAGCAAATGTTAAATCTGTGTCTTCATTTTTGTTTATTTCCGACAGATCTTACTCTTCAGCCACTATGATGGAAACACAAAAAGTCTTTTTTTCCTTGTGCTTGTTTCCACTGCTTCACATCAAAACCAGCTGACATCCCCAAAGCCCCCCTCAGTCTCCCCTCCTCTCCTGTCCTTCACCACCCACCTCACCCCACTGCTGCTGCAGAGGTCTTAGATCATTTTCCACCCAATGATTTTTTGTCAAATTCAATCAATCAAATTTTATTTATATAGCGCCAATTCACAACAGTCGTCATCCCAAGGCGCTTTCCAAAGAAAAAGAGCAGGTCTAGACTACACTCATTGTTTGATGAATTATCAAGACCCAACCTAAGATGGGATTTGACCCATCTGATCTAACATGAGTGACAGTGGCGAGGAAAAACTTCCTTTTAACAGACAGAAACCTCGGGAAGGACCAGACTCATGTTAGACAGCCACCAGGCCGCTGCTGGGTAGGGGAGGAATACAGAGAGATACATTAAAACAACAGCAACAACAACAGTTCACAAGTTTTACACATCAATTGCACAGTCACACTCACAAATACCAAAGTTTGATTTAGTTCTGATAAAGGTAGTTCACAGTTTTCTTGCAATCTGTGATAAACAAAAAAATCTAAATTCAAGTCCCACTGTGTTACTAAACTCAGGATTTTCCCATATTTTTCGAAACGTCGAAATCCCCCGCTAACACATATAAGTATTTCAGTGAAGAAACTATATTTCGAATAAACTTTTTGGGTTATTTTGTTGGTTTTACCGTGAGCAACCATGTTTTCACCAGACAGCACCATGGTGAATGTACTTCCATGCGGAACGCTTCTTTTCTTCTTAATCCGACCGAGCACATTTCCAGTGACACAGATGGTGGTTTGTTTCCAATCGGACGCAAGTTGTAGCCGCCACCAGACTGCGGGAAGAGATTTTTAAAATTCCCATTAATCGGACAGAAAGTGGACTTTTTCTGTCCTCGAGATGTCTCGGGGCTCCATTGAGATCCCTTTACGGGACACGGATGAGGTAAAACTCCTCTAATTTATCATCTTGTTTATCTGTAGTTGATTGGTTCCGGCTGTGTCGCTCGTCATGTGTGCTAACTCTATTTAGCTTTAGCACAACACAGAGGTGCGATTAATGTGAAACAGCGTCAGAAAGAGTCAAACATGAGCAAAATAAATAACAGAAACATGTTTGGATTAGAGTTTTAGTAACCCATGTAAACAAACATACAATAGAAAACAGTAAAGCTGTTTGCAGTAATGAGTATCAGCCTCAAACGATAATTAAGACGCTGATTGTTCTGCTTCTTTCAGGACAAATATGTTGTTTTTTCGCATATTTATGTGATTTTTAGCTGCGAAAGCTTCTTTTAAATCCTTGCATATATGGTGAATTTTTAGTTTTAAACTGAGAAAGTGCTGAAACATCTGGATCTTATCAGAAATGGTTGATCTGTGTTTTTAGGGTCAAAGTAGTATGACTTTAATGTTGACTGTGATATAGATAAACACAAAGGTTTATTCCTCTATGCCATGGTCCTTAAGTCGCAAATTTATATTTTATTAAAACAAAACCTTTAAATATTCTAATCTTTAACATAAATCCACTTTTTTATTGAGTAAAGTGCATTTTAGAGCACATGATGGGGACGACAACTACTGAAGTTCCGTGTACAGAAAATATCAAACATCGAATAAATATGTGCTAACTCCACTTAGTGTTAGCACAACACAGAGGAGCGATTAATGTGAAGCAGCGTCCTAAAGAGCCAAACATGTGCAAAATAAATGACAGAAACATGTTTGGATTAGAGTTTTAGTAGCCCATGTAAACAAACATTCAATAGAGAACAGTAAAGCTGTTTGCAGTAATGACTTTCAAGAATTGAGAGCTGATTGCTAATATCAAATATCTAATACATTTCGCATTAAATATTTACTTTTTTGAACAAATAATGAAGTTAAATAAAAAGACAAAAACACACAAATAAACAAATGTACTTTATCTGTGTTATGAAGCTTGAATTTGTGAAGTAGATACACACGAAAAATGCCAAACTAAGATGATCGAACAAAAATATCATTTTCTTGTGAAGCCAATGAAAGAGTAGCTTATTTTGTAAAACACTGACAAGAAAGCCAATTTGAGACAATAGTTACGTTAATAAAGTGCTTTATAGAAGGAACTGTGCGTATAAATTCAGTACAGACACTGAGCATCAGTTGATATTTATCATTCAACATGTGCCTTTATGCCGAAGTATAATCAGGATTATCACAGGGATGGCTACTAAAAGTGTTATTTTGAAAGCTTGACAAATTAATATTTTTATGGTCGATCTGCACAACCCACATTCACAACACCCTTTCCAGATACTGTGAGAATGACTTTTGAAACATGTGAATATCGTAATACTTAAATAAATGTTATTTTGCAGGTTATTGAGCTCGATTTCGACCAGCTGCCAGAAGGAGATGAGGTTATCAGTATCCTGAAGCAGGAACATACACAGCTTCACATATGGATTGCATTGGCGGTGAGTTAATGGAGCTATAACAGACATTTGTTAAATTTACTTCTGCAATATTAGCTTCATCAGTTACACTCAAGAGTACTTCATAATTGTACTTTTCTCTTTTCTAGTTGGAGTACTACAAGCAGGGCAAAACAGAGGACTTTGTCAAGCTTCTCGAAGCAGCTCGTATAGACGGAAACCTCGACTACAGAGACCATGAGAAAGACCAGATGACCTGTCTGGACACATTGGCAGCTTACTATGTCCAGCAAGCACGTAAAGAGAAAAACAAAGATGCCAAGAAAGAGCTCATCACGCAGGCTACACTGCTGTACACAATGGCAGATAAGATCATCATGTATGATCAGGTATAAAAAACAAGTCTGTTTGATCGATTAAACTAACGCAGCTCCAGTTATGTCTCTATTTAGCAACTGTTTAATGTCATTAACCTTCTCAGAACCACCTGCTGGGACGAGCCTGTTTCTGTCTGCTGGAAGGAGACAAGATGGACCAGGCTGATGCTCAGTTCCACTTCGTTCTGAACCAGTCCACCAACAACATCCCTGCTTTACTTGGCAAGATAAAGATGCAGCCACTATATTATATTATATTATATTATGAACCACTCTGAGCTGAGTACTGGATTAATGACATTGTTTCCATCTAACAGGTAAGGCCTGTATCTCCTTCAACAAAAAGGATTACAGAGGAGCTCTGGCATATTACAAAAAGGCTTTACGTACAAACCCAGGCTGCCCAGGTAAAACACTTCACCCTGAATTATTCTCAAAACAGAGGCCTGCATTTCCAACTACTACTTATACTCTTGTTATACTTTACCAGTGCCAGATAGCAGATAGCAGTTTTTACCATATACAGTCAGTAAATCCATACATATAACAAGCACAGAAAGATTACAGCAGATAGTCTATACCAACCAGCATTGATGCTTTCACCCTAATATCTGTTAAAGTAGTTATTGGCCTCTTCATCAGTTATGCTCTGTCTCCTTCTCCTATAATTATTGTGTTTGGGTGTTGATTGCTGAAGGTTAGTGATCACCGTCTTTCTCTCTGGTTCCTGATTCTCTGTCCAGCCGAGGTGCGGTTGGGGATGGGCCACTGTTTTGTCAAGCTGAACAAACTGGAAAAGGCTCGTTTGGCTTTCGGTCGGGCCCTAGAGCTCAATTCAAAGTGTGTGGGAGCTCTCGTTGGTTTGGCGGTTTTAGAGCTCAACAACAAAGAAGCCGACTCCATCAAGAACGGAGTGCAGCTCTTGTCGCGGGCCTACACCATCGACCCCAGCAATCCCATGGTGCTCAACCACCTCGCCAACCACTTCTTCTTTAAAAAGGTAGTCCGCTCCTTGATCAAATACTAGAACAACATTAAAGTAGAGTGTCACTAAACTCCTGGGTGTTTTCTGTTTACTGGTTAGGACTACAGCAAAGTGCAACATCTGGCCCTCCATGCTTTCCATAACACAGAGGTGGAGGCCATGCAGGCTGAGAGCTGCTACCAGTTAGCCCGCTCCTTTCATGTGCAGGTAGGATCCTAACTCATCTTGAGGATGAGCACAGTTGTTGTTTTTTCATATTTCAATCACTCAAACTTCACTTTTTTTTCTTTTTTGTTGTAGGAGGACTACGACCAAGCCTTTCAGTATTACTACCAGGCCACTCAGTTTGCCTCATCGACCTTTGTGTTGCCCTTCTTCGGCCTGGGACAGATGTATGTCTATCGACGAGACAAGGAGAATGCAGCTCAGTGCTTTGAAAAAGTTTTAAAGGCTTACCCCAACAACTACGAGACGATGAAAATTCTCGGGTCTCTTTACGCAACATCTGACGATCAGGAAAAGAGAGACATCGCTAAAGTACGTGCCCTTTGCAGAAAATGGTATCATAGTTGCAGTCATGAATTTGTCTGTTTCTCCCACTATTCTCGTTGACAAAAAACATGTAACATTAGCTTGAGCTTGTGATCATACCCTCAACATTTGCTCTCTAGGGTCATTTGAAGAAGGTGACAGAGCAGTATCCAGACGATGTGGAGGCTTGGATCGAGTTAGCTCAAATCCTGGAGCAGACTGACATTCAAGGGGCTCTTTCCGCTTACGGCACAGCCACACGCATCCTGCAGGAGAAAGTGCAGGCAGATGTTCCCCCTGAGATCCTCAACAACCTCGGGGCTCTTCACTTCAGACTGGGCAACCTTGGAGAAGCAAAGGTAGCCGTGACAATGCAGTGCGGCTCATTTTTCCAAAGCGTCCTGTTTAACAGCTGTCCCTCAATGATGGGTCTCATTTTTTTTTTTCCGCAGAAATACTTTCTTGCATCGTTGGACCGAGCCAAAGCTGAAGGAGAGCATGACGAACATTACTACAACGCCATCTCTGTTACCACCTCCTACAATCTGGCCCGCCTGTACGAAGCAATGTGTGAATTCCACGAAGCCGAGAAGCTCTACAAAAACATCCTGAGAGAGCATCCTAACTATGTGGACTGTAAGCTTGCAGCATTTAACAAAAAGAAGTGAGAAACTGAGGAAAAATGTTTTAGACTCCTAGGAATTACTGATCTTTTTCTGCTTCAGGTTACTTGCGCCTCGGAGCGATGGCTCGTGACAAAGGAAATTTCTATGAAGCATCTGACTGGTTCAAAGAGGCCCTGCAGATCAATCAGGTACTCGGTCACTTGTTGCAAATTCACTATTATAAGATGAGGATTGAGTAAAAGCTTCTGTCAGACAACCTGATGTTTGTGCTCTTTGTTGCAGGATCACCCAGATGCCTGGTCCCTGATCGGAAACCTTCACTTGGCCAAACAAGAATGGGGTCCGGGTCAGAAGAAGTTTGAACGTATTCTGAAGCAGCCGTCCACACAGAATGACACATACTCCATGCTGGCGCTGGGTAACGTGTGGCTGCAAACTCTGCACCAGCCAACCAGAGACCGGGAAAAGGTGCGGCAGACAGTTCTTTTCTTTTTTCTAAATAAATTGATTTAAACAAATGATAAACAACTTAAAAAACAAACTTACAGATCGATACAGCATTAAGAAACATGTCCTCCTACTTACACAGAGAAACTGATTCAGATTTGGATTAGACTAATTCAAAATTAGAGTTATGCAGTTCTTGGACAGCCTTTTGTAGGACTATGAAGTCTTGAATTCCAGGTCGGCTGTTTGAATCATGAGTGTTAAAGACAAAGAAAACCTCTAAATGTTGTGCGGGTGGTTTTGTCTGAACAGGAAAAGAGACACCAGGATCGCGCTCTGGCGATATACAAACAAGTCCTGCGTAATGATGCCAAGAATCTCTATGCTGCCAATGGCATCGGTCAGTACAACCTCCTTTTATTCAGTCTTTGATTAATTGTTATTGTTTCTTAATTGGATAATAAACAATTGCTTTGTCTTCAGGTGCCGTCCTGGCCCACAAAGGCTACTTCAGAGAGGCCCGAGACGTGTTTGCACAGGTGAGAGAGGCCACAGCAGACATCAGCGACGTCTGGCTGAACTTGGCTCACATTTATGTGGAACAGAAGCAGTACATCAGCGCCGTGCAGATGGTAAGAGTCTCACTTGTGGTTTTCATCAGGAATACTGACCTTTTGACTGTTTTCACTGAGTGTTTTATTGTGCTCCTCAGTATGAGAACTGCCTGAAGAAGTTTTACAAATACCAGAACACGGAGGTGCTGCTGTACCTCGCCAGGGCGCTCTTCAAGTGTGGGAAACTGCAAGAGTGCAAGCAGATGCTTCTAAAGGTAACACAATTCAAGGCTTCTGTTGTGATCTGTCAACGATAAGAATGAGGTACTACTTAGTCTCTCTGTTCTTTCTCCTAAAGGCCCGTCATGTAGCTCCCAGCGACACAGTGCTGATGTTCAACGTTGCTCTGGTGCTCCAGAGGCTGGCCACTCTTGTGCTCAAAGATGAGAAGAGCAACCTAAAGGCTGTACTCAGCGCTGTCAAGGAGCTTGAACTGGCTCACAGGTAGAGTTAGAAAATTCACACCTGCTCATCTCTGTCTGATTTTCTTACTATTCTGAAGCTAAACCTACAATTTTGACTCTCTTCCTCCTCCTCCTCCTCCTCCTTCATCTGCTCACAGGTATTTCAGCTACCTCAGCAAGGCCGGAGACAAGATGAGATTTGACCTGGCTCTGGCTGCATCTGAAGCAAGGTCAGTCTGAATGTATTCTCACTACAGACCAACAAGGGCTGGGCAATATGGCCTCAATTAATATCACGATAACTACTTCACAAGCTGCTCACCCCCTCCCACATTAACCTCGTCTACTTCAGCCGCCGCTCCAGACACTACAACTTTTGAACCGTCCTCCATCTCCTCACCTGTCTTCCCCTCTTTGTTATGGACTGGACGGGGTGAAGTCATGTCTCTGACGTAGGACAGCGTCTTAAAGAGACATGAGATCATAGCCTACCTACACACATCCAAAACCAACTTTGATTTATTTCTTTATTTTGACACCAAATATACCGACATGGGCAAAATGACGTCAGTTAATGTCGTAAATTTCGGTATTGGTTAAATTTTCGGTTTATTGCCCAGCCCTAGTTGAGACATCAACCACAGTCCTTTCATGGTAGAAAATACTATAAACTTGGGTATGCATGTTAGCATCGACACATCATTTCTGCATCTCCCTCTATAACCTCTCTAATCCCTGAACACTGTCTCAGCAGATGACTGTCTAGCATGAGTCGAGTTCAGCTCAAGGTTTCTGCCGGTTCCAAAGAAAGCTGTTGTTGCTGGAGCTGTTTACATTCAGTTAAATAACTGAGGGGTTTCCGTGTGTTGTGGGATTACAGGCAGTGCTCTGACCTGCTGAGTCAGGCTCAGTACCATGTTGCAAGAGCCAGAAAGCAGGATGAGGAGGAGAAGGAGCTCCGGGCCAAACAAGAACAAGAGAGGGACCTGCTCCGTCAGCAGATGTTGAAAGAACAGGTATTCACAGTGTCACTATCACACCACTTTAACACCGTCATACATTAAATCTCATGATTCAGTCCTTTTCTCATTGATTGTTTGGTTTGCCGTCCTCTAACTTGTGTAGGAGGAAAAGCGGACCAGAGAGGTGGAGGAACAGAAGAAGCTCCTGGAGCAGAGAGCTTTGTATGTGGAGAAGACAAAGAACCTGCTCAACTTCACAGAGGCAGCAAAGGAAATGGCCAAAGAGAAGAAGAAGGGAGGCGGGGGCGGAGGAGGAGGACGTGTGAGTGTTGGCAGTGGTGATTTCAGACTCATCAACAGATGCCGTTTCACAAAAGTAACATTCTCCAATTTTTTAATCTAGCGTAAGAAAGGGGGCGACGTGGATGACTTTGTCAATGACGACTCTGACGAGGACCTGCCACTGAAGAAGAAGAAGAAGAGGAGGGGCAGTGGCAGCGAGGAGGACGAGGGGGGTGAGGACGGAGAGAAAAAGTCACGCAAGAAGAGGAGGAGGTGAGTCTGCTGCACTGTGGATATTTGTATGGACACCTGAACAAGGCGTCAATACAAACTCAAAGCATATGTTGTATTTCAGACCTACTAAAGGAGATGATGACAGCGATGATGAGGAAGGATCATCTCGACCCAAGAAGCAACGCAAACCCAAAGAACGGAAGAGGATTGAAAAGGTTCTTGTCACAAGTTCTTGTTGTTCCTGTTTAAGAGCTGACTAAGAAACTAACGCCGTCCTTTCTTTCAGCCTCAGCCTGAACGCCTCCCACCATCTCTCAAAGGGAAGATCAAGTCGAAGGCTATCATCTCTTCCTCTGACTCTTCTTCTGATGAGGATGGACTGAAAATTGCAGAAGACCGGTAAGAGCATTTGTGTAAAAGAATCTGCAGTAAAAAGTGAGACGTCAATTGAGGGACAACTCATGAGTGCTTTTCTCCCACACAGACAACAGCGAGACAGCGGTTCAGGGTCTGAGGACGAGGGCGGCCACAGGAAGCGCATCGCCTCCGAAAGCGACTCAGATGCAGGACCGAGGAATCGGTCGGGCAGCGAGGCAGGCAGCCCCCGACGCTCTGCGGGCTCAGAGGACGACGACTCAGGCAGTGACCGTCAAGTGAAGAAGAGGAGGGTGCAGAGGCAGTCTGACTCAGAGCAGTCAGAAAACGAGAGCAAAAGGAGTCGGTCTGGATCAGAGGACGAGTCCCGGCCTGGTTCACCTGCAGCAGCATCAGACCGAGGATCAGAGCCGGGGTCTGACGCGGGGTCAGAGAATGAGGGCTCCCCCCGCCGTCAGAGCGGCTCTGAACCAGAGGGATCAAACAATGACGACGACAGCGACTAAACCTTTAGTTTTCCCTCTGAGACTTCTCCCACATCAGGCCGAGAAAATCTCCACATCTTCATTTTTATTGTTTTGTATTGAAGCAGGAATTTCAGATGTCTGTAAAATCTCTTTGACTTAGCCTAGAGAAGGGTAGTGTTACGTCTTTCCAGATATGTCGTCACAGGTGCTGTTTTGTTTTAAGATGATTTGAGATTAACGATAATTTCAATTCTGAGAAAAAAGGTGGTAACATCTTTGTAAAAATCTCTGATGTCAGACGTGACACTGACTGGAAAATGAGAGGACACATCAGCACAATGTCCAATAAAAAATTAAAAAGAAATAATAGAAAATGTGTGGTTTATATTTATAAGAGTTAGGTATCAAAGAGGATTAGGGCCACAAGAAGAGAAAAACATAATTACAGGGGGCAGATTTCCATTTTCAAGATTAAAGTCGAAATTTAAAGAAGTTGATATTTCAACTTTATTCATGTTGACTTAATTCTCAAAATTATTATTTTTTTAATTTCCAACTTTCGACATCATTCACAACATTTGGTAATCTTGAAATTTTAAGTTTTAATCTTGAAATTTCGACTTTAATCTCCCTCCTGCAATGATTTCTTTTTTTTCATGTGACCCTAATCCTCTTCTGTGGTTTAGAGACAAAGCCCAATCAAAAAAAAGTTTTTTCTTAGTGTCCTACTTTTTCATTATTGATATGGTCTGTGGTTGGGTTTAAATGACACCCAATATATATTACGTGAGATGCTTATTTACATTTTAGTGTTCAAAATGTACAATGTACAAAATCACGTGACTTGTGGGCCAATAAAAAACAGGTGCAGCTTAAAAAAACCCAAAATGACCTGAAAAAGGTCCCCCACACTCTATAATTTGATTCCAAAAGTGCAACTTCCATATATTCTAGATTCAACACACACAAATATATCATGAAATCAGTTTTCTCATCAGCTGTTTCAGTCCTTAAAAGAGCTCAAATCAGCAAACTGACACCTGCAATGGTTGACTGAGCCTTTATTCTCTCACTCTGGTCCAGTGCACACAACCACAATCATGGAGGCTGCTGACCTGACAGTTGTCCAGATAATGATCATTGCCACCCTCCACAAGAAGGCTAAGCCACAGAAAATCACTGCTGAAAAGGCTGGATGTTTACAGAGTGCTGTATCAAAGCAGATTAATAGAGAGTTAACCAGAGGGGAAATGTGTGGGAGGAAAAGGTGAGCAAGCAACAGGGATGGATGAGCGCAGCCTTGAGAGGATTGTCAAACAAAGCAGATTCAAGAACTTAAGGGGGCTTCAATCAGTCAATGCGTCAAGAGCCACTCCACACAGACATGACCAGGAAATGGACGACAAAAGTGTTGTGTTCCTACTCTCAAGAGTAGCATCTCACCTGTCTAAGAAGAAAAAGAACCAACTATTGCTAAGTAGTACAAAGTCCTGTTTTCAGATGAAAGTAAATTCTGCATCTCTTACAGTCTGGAGGAAGAGAGGGGAGGCAGAATCCAAGGTACTTAAGGGTTCAGAGTGAAGTTTCCACAGTCTGTGATGATTTATGACAATTTATGCACTCTTAGTAGAGTGCATAAATGAACATAATTCTACATTAAACCCTGTTTTTATATAGGTAAGAATAACTTTATTAATCCCCGAAGGGAAATTCAATAGTCTGTTGTCTCACAAAATATGTCTCTAAAAGTTATCTACTATTTACACAAGTCATAAATGACAGATAATGTTTTGATAAGATTTTTTTTTTAAACTATAAGCAACCATGAAGAATCAAACTAAATCCTGAATACTTCACTTTGCATATGATAAATTAAAAATATCAAGTTTAACCTTTTGACTTAAATTGTGAGAAGAGTTATTTCAGGAAACTCCAAAATGACTGAGCTGTAACTGTAAATTTTAGCTCTGAATTTTAAACAAAAGTAGATGACAGGTTTTGTTTTTTTAGTGACAAAGATCTTTTAAAGTAATTATAATCAAAATCTAAAGATAGTTATACTTCAGAAAGAAATTCAGAATTCAGGAAAAAACTGAAACAGCACAATGAAAATTAACCGTTAAACTTTATTAGAGGTTGCTCTGTAGTTGTACACTGGACTTTCTGCACTTAAAAATTACAGTGACACTCCAAGAGAAAGTTTAGGTGTACATATACAGCGCATTTAGTATAATTTCATGAAGATAATAAAAGACCATTTAAAAACTTGACAAATATGGCGAATAGACATAAAATCTCCACATGTAGTGGCGAATAACTGTAGCACAGGAAACTAAGCTTTGGCTGTCTCAAAGTTAAAAGTCGAGACATTCAAGTATAGTCCGAGATACATTAGAGGTATATCCATATGAATTAAATTAAAAAAAGGCCACACAGATTCACTCCTAACAGCACAAAAGTTTCTACATAAAAAAATGCTCGATTCATTCAACTCGATGCAGGTAACTGAAATCACACTGCAATTAAAAACAGGCCATTACCGTCGGACATCATCGAATCCACAATGTTGTGGGTGTTCAAACACGTGGTCTGCTTCTACGAGCAAGAAAGCCGTAACTTAAAGATTGTTTCAACAAATCAGAAAGAAAGTGTGTCTTACTATTGCAACGACTCATGTGTTGAGCAAAGTGCACGTAAAAACTGACAAACAAATGCAGATAAAAAACAGAGACAAGACTCTTTGCAATACATTAGAGCCCCGTTTCTTTTGTAAACAGTTTTTAGGTAATGGCAGCACTTGGTGACTCCTACCAGATGTACAAGGTGACACGATGGGCCAGAATTAGGTGCTGGTACAGTTCCCCGCACAGTGCCGCCTACTGTCTCAGAAAAAAAAAAAAATAAGCCAATGATTGAAATGTATAAAACACCTGCTGTAGGACATGATTTAGGATCGAAAATTAGAAAGTAAAGCATAAATAACAGGATGGTGATGCTGGCTTCATCTGACAAAAACATTTAGAAGAGGAATGAATTGTAACAATGGTTGAGAAGTAATTTTTTTTAAAGAGGGAGTTTGTTTATGACAAAAGGGAGGCAAAAAGAGAGATAGAAAAATCACAAAGTAAAAAAAAAAAAAAAAATCATTGCATCCTGATAACACATGGCTTAGGCCTGTCCCTCAGAAATCTTCACAATCTGACTCCTCTTCTTCAGCAGTCTCCAGCCAGGTCAGCCACTGGTTCACCTGCACCAGGACAAAAACACCTCCATTAAACCGGGTTATTTATGATCATGAGGAAGCTGTACAGGATATGATACTGAGGCTTGCACAGAAATAGCCAGAAGAACTGATAAACTTTGATAAGGAGTGAGAGTCTACAAACTCAAATAGGTCACAACATTAAATCTACATGGATCTGTGTCACTGCTGGGAGTAATGTGAGAAATCGTAAGATTACCTGAAATAATGCTTTTCCCTTCCCTGGATACTCCTGGGTGATATCCTCTTTCCATGAAAGGAAGGCTTCTTCTTCGATTATTTCCATGTCATAGAAGTTGACAAAGTAGCGCAGCAACATACCTGGAAAAGAGGAGCGACTGTTAATCTTCTGCACCACACCTGCTCTGACCTGGACTGGAGCTGCACAGATAAAAGAAAAGTAGGCGTGCTCACCTTTAGGGAAACTCTTTGCATTGCAGTGGACCTGCAGAGCGTACAACGCGCCAACCTGCAGGTCGATGTGATCATGTAGGAACTTCTGCATCACCGGCTTGAAAGACAGCATCAGCTGCTTCTCCTCATCCAGTTGCTCTTTACTGGGTGCTGCAAGCTGCTCTTCGTCATCATCAGGGTTGATCTCATAGGCAATGTACTGCAAGAAGCTGACGGACAAGAAGGTGATCAAAATACTGGAAATCTCTTGTGTATGTGATCAAATTAACCACAAACTCATTGGGTTACAGTGCAAGATAACGTGACTGTTTTCACAAACACCATCTGCTGTTGTACCTGGTCATTAGGATGTTCACAAAGCCTTTATCTGTGTGCAGTTTAGGAGAGATGTTGTCTTTAATCCACTTGTATATGGACTGTGGAGAGGGATCAACTTTAATCTGCTTCAGCAGCTCCTTTTCCAGTTTCATGAGTGGGAACAAAAAGCTGAGGCCTTTGCCCTCCAGGATCTCCAGCATCCTGTCTTTGTTCTGGTCAATTTCTACATGGAAAATAAAAATCCATTACTTAGCAGCCGAAGAAAAAAGTACAGAGCACACAGAAATGATTTGGTTTGGTTGTATTTGGACGTACCAGGAAGCATCTTCTGCATGTTGACCTTGCTCTGCTGGAACAGGTCGGTCAGCCACTCTCGGTCCTTCAGTTTGACCAACTGCTGCAGGCAGAGCAAGAACAGAGGAAAGTGTGCACCGTTCTCCAGCTGATGGGCCAAATCCGAAATGCTGACCAGGTCCTCAACGACTGAACGTGCTGCAAACTGTGCCAGGTAGGACTTCACCAGAGGGACTTCCTCCTCAATCTTTGGACACAGGTCCAGAACACTCAAAAAGGCCTAGTGAACAAAAACAGAGTTAATTAAACTCTCGAACAAAAGGCCTTTATATAGCCTTCGATTATATTCTGATCAATGACTTAAAAAGGGTACTACACTGACCTGCATCAGGTTTTCACTGTTGACAAGTCCTTCTTTACACAGTGTGTGGATGAGGGTGCTCGTTTGCTCCTTATCCTCATCCGAACGATCAAGGGAATAGACCACCATCTTGTTCAGCATCTCAGATGAGAAGTGTTTTGGAGCCTTCATGTCCTTCACAGCGTTCACAGCCTCCTCAATGTTCTTGTTGTTCAGGTAATCTGCAACTAATGACTCCTAAAAAAAAGGGGGGAAAAAAACAAGATGATGAGATTGTGTGTTGGACTGTTTAATTAGCAGGAAGGAAGCGGAATGCGAGAAACTTACTGTCATTTTGCGCAGCTCTTCCTTAGTAGGAGGAGCCCTCTTGTTTGACTTGGCAGGTTTTTCCTGAATAGGTGGAGGATTGATTTTCAGGCCAAGCTGTGGCGACTAAACAAAGAAAAGCTAAATGAGTACATGGTCACGAGAACCTGTGATCACCATCAGCATATTTGCACTTCACATAAACGTGTTACCTGTCCTATTTGGGGACCTTGGGCACTTGAAGGTATCATAGTCATCTGAGGCTGCAACTTGGACATCGGTTTCTTACTCAAAATGAAAGACTGTGCTGGTCTCAGACTGATCTGGAGGGGAGAAAACAGCATTTTTAAAAAACAATAACAGATGATTTCCTATCCAAGCCACATTTCATGACATGACTTTTTTTTTACAAAACACACCGTGATTGAAAATAATGACCTATTTTAATGCAAATCAGACTACCACATGTATAAAAAGTGTAATCGACTAAAACTATGAATACAAATGCAATGCAGGCGGTTGTACCTCATCAACGTTGACCTTCCCTTTCTTGCTGAATCGTGGCGCCATATCCTTCGACTGTATCTGTGCTGTGTGATTCTGTTTATGGCTGAACACTGGTGAATTCTGCCCCTTTAAAAAAGAGATTTTATAGACTCAGTTATGAACATCAGATTTTAAGTTATGTAGTGAAGAATCAGTCTGATGATGCCAAGTATATACCTGGGTTGGTTTGTTGTAAGGCTTGCTTCCTGCTTCATACTGAGGCTGATGCACACCATTACCATTCGCCATGTGACCATTGTAGTGCGGGTTTGTACGATGGCGTCCCATGGTGGGGGAGTAGTGGTCTTGAATGACTCCTGGGCCTGTACCTATGCTACATCCTTTGGAAAACAGAACCCAAAAACATTAAATCCAAATCCAAAGTTGTGTATCTTTGTCTTCTTGATTAGAGGTATGAAGGGCTGTAACGTACCAGGCATCTGTCCAAACATATCAGCCAGTCCACCCAGAGTTTCTCTGTCAAACTTAATCTTCCCTGGCAGGAAAGAGGAGTTCTCCATGAAGAAATCATTCCTCATTGCATCGGTGGGAGGTGGAATAAAAACCCCTAAATCCTGCAATGCAAAGTAGGATACAGGCTGACTTTATGCCACACAGGATTATACTCTTATTACTGGGCTATATTCCCATACAATTCAGGGTCTTCATCGACCAGGCAAACCCACCTTAACTGCTTCCTGACGGATTTGAGTGATGGTCTTTGGTCCGTTGTCTACTTGAGCTTTACGAGGTGACCAGTCGTTTTCTCGTAGCTCCACCGTATTCTGCAGCAGGAATCTGATCCTCGCTGGCAGTTCCTTGTTGTTTGTTAAGGACTGCATGCGACCAAAGTACTGATTCATCAAGGACTGAAAGAAGATTGTGTTTTAGTTGATTAAATCTTTCTTTTTTAGAAAACAACCATCATTTAACTGCATCACTAGGTAGATACTCACCCTAGCCTTTTCATGATCAAGTTTAGGTCCGACTGTTTTCATTATCTGACAGAGGCATTCCAGATCTTCACCCATATCCTTGAGTTGGACTCTCTTCTTTTTATCCAGCAGCTTAAAAAGGTTAAAACAGAATATTATACTATGAACATGAATTCTACATATGGTTTAAAATTTCAGCCAACCACACAGATGCCATTCAACTTACTGTTTTGATGCACTTATGAAGGATAGATTCGTGGATGAGGTTGAGTTTCCCGAGCTCCCCAATGAATTTGATGTTGCCCAGCATCTTGATCTTAGCGATAGCACGCTGCTCCTCCTCCTCAGAGGTGAGTGGGGTGTCGATTTTTTCAAAGACTAAAAGGAGAGAGAGGGAGAGATAAATTAGAGACCATTCAATCATGATATGGCCGCGGGTGTTTGGGAACCGGCCACAAATATCAGGAGTTTATCCACTTACTTTCAACATTTTTGGCACGATTCTCAAACTCATCCTGGAGCTTGGAAATCAGCAGCCTCCTGAAGGTCTGTAACAAAAGATTCAAGCATTCAGTATTCAAAGAAAACAGGGGGAAAAAAACAGTAAAATAAAGATCATTTAAAACATTTTTTTAACTTACATTGTTCTGCTTGCTTGATGATTGATTTTCTCCTGATGGACTTTCAAAGTTAGGTGCATCCTCTGCCAAGCGTAGACATAGTTGAGCGTACAACTGGCTATACTTGGGCTCTTCGAGGGCTTTGTCGACAATCTATAAGAAAGTGAAATTACTGATGAAGTGACTGCTGTGATAAACTGTGAGTATGATAAACAGGAGATTTAGGAAAAGACTTACCAAAAGGACGATTCCTTTGAGAACAACTTTTGAATCAACACCCACATTGAGGAGCTCCAAGCATAGTTTGTCAAACTTCTCAGGAGTCAGCTTATTGAGAATGCTTGTGGAGAGAAGATTACAGGAGGTCAAATAATGCCACACCTTAATAAAAACTGCATGATTTCACCTTTTCCCTGATGGCTCTTTTCTACATGAATAATGCTACACAGAAATGCTATATGAACTGTGAAAGAGAATTATAGATTGATTTAAATTGAAGCTTACCCTCTCACTTTTCTGAAGATTGAATCATTGCGCCCTTTCTCACGTGAGGAGCTCGCATCTCGTCTAGTGCTTCGAGAAGGTACCCATCTCTGAACGCCAGGACCTGGGGTTTTCCCCAGGAACTCGCTGCAAGGAAAACAAAACGGCAAGTGTTACAATCAAATATTTATGACCTTATAGTATAACACCTTATGTCACCTTTACCTAAATAACACCCTGTTTGAAACCAGATCCCCATGGCTGAGTGCTATCTATCATTACTGAGGACCACTCTCTTCTCTTCTCCCTCTGTGGGGCTGTTAGTAACCCATCACGTATCGCTGTTCTGAGATAAGTTGTGCTCTTTGTTTTCCCTAATGCTCTTTTGATGGACATGTTTATATTTGATTGACATGTCTACACTGTCACTCATATTTCACCTAACAAAAATTTATTTTGGTTAAGACACAGAAGAGACCATGAGCAAACATCACTTCATTTTACATCACGAAATATCATTTGCTTCTCTTCAGTGTTTCAGGTGTGCTAAACTGTTGTAACACTTTGGCGTTCTGGTTTCATTTAGACAGTAACTGGCCAATGAAGTTCACCACACGGTGGAGCAGACTGACTTCCTGAGTGTTCATTCCTCATTTTATTCAGACTAATAAATTGTTACGATTTATGACCAATAATACATGACACATCTCAACACATGAGTAATTTAGTTGAAAAAGGAAGTCAAACACAAACAACACCTAACATTTTGCGCTTGAATAAATGGGACAACACCTGAGCTGACAATAAGTCATAAAGAAGGGAAGGTAAAAAAAAGGTCTAGAGTATCCATTTACATAATGAGATGCTTTATCCACATAGAATTTAAGGATACAGATGCCATCAGAAAAAAGAGCTAATATAAGTGGGGATGCAATAGGCTAAGTAATGCGGCACATGGGTTGTTAACTATCATAAAGATTAGTCAATGTTCCATGTAAAAGGAAATTTATGAAAAATCACCTGTTGCCGACAGTCTTGGGATAGTGCTGAGGTGCACCCCCACCTCCTCCCCCTACACTGTGATACAAAAAAAAAAAGAAATAAAAGGTTTTAACTTAACAAAAAGGAAATGTGCCTCTTAGGCTTTAAGTGGTGTAGTCAGAAGGGGGGGGTTACAATATACAATTGCTGTGTGTTATGGTAATGTGGGAATACCTGAAACGAGAAGGACCCCCTGGTGCAACGACACTCTCCACTTTGGCGGCTTGACTAAGTATATCTGAAAAGAATAATGTTCCGGGAGTAGGGCTGGAAAAGCGACCTGAAAAAAGGAGGACAGATATAAGGCCATAAATTTACTGCATTTTCCCAAACATGTTTACGTGATTTTCATTATATTGCATTTAGGCCTGGACGATTTGGCCAAACAGATGATCACGATATACTTTGTCATATTGTCCAATCTCGATTATTATCCCGATTTATAGTACAGATGATTTAAAACCTGCTTTAGGTGTGCTCACTCGGCAATAGTGATAGAGGGTAAAGTAGGTTTGGGTGTATTTGATAGCTGCATGTAGAGATGAGGTCGGTAAGAGTAGTCGTAGAATTTGCATGCTATCTTTATTTAGCGATTTAGTGATTTTCATGGGAATTCGTGTGGTGATAAGAAATATTTTAGTCAGCTGGTCATTTTTACTCACTTCTGCCATATTTTGGTTCTCTCAACTGCAGCTGTTATTGTGCCAAGAACCCTGAGTCCTCACCAGGAAAGAAACTAAGTTTACAGTTTCTATACATATATATTTTTAAGCATTTTTTGTTCATGAATGCTCAATTTCAGTTTTTTCTTTGTTGCATGTTTATATAGTCCCTTCATGGCCCTTTCCCCCTCCATTTTGGGCATTGCACAGTTAAAAATAAAAGAAAAACTACTTTAATCTGTCATGTATTGTCCTATTTTGATGACAAGTTCTTCTTCTTGGGTTATTATTTCGTGTCAAAATCACCCTGCGATAGTGATGGTGTTACTAATTTTAGCGTTAATGTTCTCGGGTTAAGACGGTAACAAACACGCAGTTGTTGACGGTCTAAGGACATTACAATACGAGGAAATGCCTGAAAAGGAAGCAGCACGTTTAGTTAATATTAAACGATGCAAATAAAACGAGTGAGTGCGACACGCGAGTCTACCTCACACGTGTCCGTCCGAGTGAATGTGACACTGGGTGGTACTAGCACAGCATGCTAAAGTGGCAGGTCATGCTAACAAATCACGTTGACGGAGGATTTCTCAATCGCTTTGTTTGTGTTCTCCATTTCCTATTCTCCCTATCAGCCTATCATGAGTCGAAATCGCTCACTTCCCGATAGTCTTGAGCTTTTAGCCTAAGAGTCAGGAATCCAAGTTTGCCTTAAGTAACCCAGACATGACCCAAATAACTCAGAAGCGCGGATTCACAGAGGAGCTTTTCTCGGAAATATCGAGGCGAAGGACTTCTCAGAAAAAAACTGACGTGATCTATTTTGACTCGTTTCGACGACGTTATTTCGATTTAAACGAAAATAACCCGAAACTCTGCTTTCTCGACACACTATACTACAATTTTGTTTAAGTTTAAAAATACACCAAAATTAAAAACACACTGACAAAACGTCTGGTGTTTCGAGTAAACTTGTAACCGTGTTGTATAAAACAGCGAATTACGTGTTAGTGAAAATAAAGGGTGAGGTTTAAACATAAAAAAACACCCATCAGCTGATTTGATGAGGCCTTTGTTCACGGACCGGATGTCCACTTACAGCGACATCTTGAGGGGTTTTGTTCTCAGAGCTGCTGCCGGTAAGCTAACAGCTAACGAGCTGTTAACGACTCTCTAAAAACCCGTTAGTTTATTCTTAACACGAACCCATTTCAGTTAAACAGACGTAAACTAATGTTTAAACCAAATGTTAAAGTTTATATCCCGTTAGATTATCGACCTGACAGGGATTTACAGCTAAACCGGGTCGATTAGCAAACGTTAGCAAGAGGAGGAAAAGATCGAGATGTCTTACCTTTACAAAAGGACCGTCAGTTTAATTGTGTTTTTCGTCGAGCGAAATAAAAAAAGAAAAACAGAAAAGAAAAAAATGAGCCTGAATTTCGAGTGAAGCCTCTTAAAGGTTGTTGAGTGTTGGAGCTCGTCCGTAGGCTCGGCGCTAACTCTCCACCCGGCTTCTCAGGAGGAAGAATGCTGACTGGTCGGCTACGTCATGCGGAAGCCGCTTTTTGTACGGAGGCCGTGAGACGTCATCGTCCCACCTAGTTAACGTCACGTCACGTACAGAAAATAAAATCGTGATAGTTTCGCAATCCTGTGAGGACATGTCAGCCAGTACAGCTAGAGGGTTAAACCCACACACACTTAGTGTCGGAAATGAGGTGTAAACCAGGCACTAATACATTTTTATGAATACATGGACAGACTAATCAAATGGTTGACCACAACTCAGCCACAAACTCTACTTTTAGGAAGCTTTTTCATTTTCATTTTTATGAACACAACTAGACTGGTGTTTATTGTTTTTTTTAGTTACTACCGAAGAAGTAGAAGCTGATAGTGGTGTAATGAGGACTGACAAAATAATAGGAACACCCTTTCCAATCCAAGTTTATTTATGAAGCACATAAAAAAAAAAAAACACTGACCAAAGTGCTGTACAGTAAAAAAAAAATAAAAAATAAAATAAAATAATAATAATAATAATAACAAAAAATAGACAATTAACATGAACAATAAGACAAACCACAGGAACACATTAAAAACAGGGGGACATCAATGGTTTGGTAAAAACACGATTAAAAGGCCAAGTTGTCAGGAGTTAAAAGCCAAGGAGTAAAAGTGCGTTTTCAAATTTGATTTAAAAACAGGCAGTAAGGGGGACAGTGAACATGAAGAGAAAGAGCATTTCGGAGCTTAGGTGCAGCAACGGGAAAAATACCAGTCACCCCTGAACTTTAATCTAGAGTAGAACTGGGGACAGTCAGAAGGCACAGGTCAGAGGATCTGAGGGTCTGAGATGAAACATAGGGTTTTAAAAGGTCAGAGACATAAAAAGGAGCAAGCCTGCTTAAAGATTCATAAGTTAATAACAAAATTTAAAATCAATCCTAAAACGCAAGGGAAGCCGGTAAAGAGAGGCTAAAATAGGGAAATGTGGTTGCATTGACAGTGACCGGATAAAACATGAGCTGCGGCATTTTGAACGAGCTGTAAACGATTAAGAGAGGTTTGGCTGGAACCAAAATAAAGTGCATTGCAATAATCAAGACGAGTTGTGATAAAAACATGCATAACCTTCTCAAAATCACTGAAAGATAAAAAAGACTTGTCCTTGTTTAAAAGACGAAGATAATAAAAACTGCCTTTTCCAACTGCATTTATCTGTAGATCCATTTTAGGGGTAAATACAGCTGCGTAATGTCAGCATAGAAATGAAATGTTATATTTGTTAATATTTTTTTTTTAAATTTTTATATAATTCACTCCCGTACATATAAAGTTTCTCATCAACTTTAAAAATTATGAATTGTAAATGTCAGCAAAAATGCTGAAACTTCAGAAAAAAATATAGAACTGTATTAGCCATGATGATTAGTTCTGACTGTCATGTTGTGATCTAGACCTTTTACCTCAGTCTGATATCACAAAAGAGAGGACCGGGGCTCTCTTTGGATTTTATCTTTACTCTACCTGAGCAAATTCAACATTAAACCAAATGTCCATCTTCTTTGTTCACCTGTTTGATTGTCTCTGTCATACATCTGACCTCTTAGCTCATAATTTCAAACCAGGTTTATGAATTGTTGTATTAAATGTATGATCCCACACTTTTTAATTCTTAGTCAAATGATTTTGAATTTCCTTGCGATCTTCAAAATATTTCTTCTATTTTCAGTCATTGTCCTTTAGCATTTCTATTCAGGATCTTCTGTCACAGCCGAACAAGACACACTGGGTTGTAAATTCTCCAGTGAAGCTATATTGATCCTTTTAAGCTGACTTAATTTCCTTGCCCCCTTGTAAAGTGATGTCCAATCACAGGGTTATCTACTGGGCATCGACTCAGGAGCCCAAAGGGATTCAGTGTTTTTGCCCTTGGATGCCATAGGAGGAGGATCAATTGACTAAGGACTACAAAAACAACAGCCTGCCACAGTGATACCACAATACTTAGTGAGCCAATTTGTTGTAGAAGTTTTGGACCTTTTAACATTTTTTACTCTTTTACATGATTATACAATAACCAAATAAGTTACTACAACATGTAAGAAAATCCATGATCTCAAGAGGAAGAATTCCCATGTTTATGGTGTACACATGACTTCTCCTGCTGGGGTTTGATTGGTTAAAAATGACAGCCTATTCTCCTTTTTCGCCTCAGGGTATGTTTTACAGACTGTTGAGTCTGTTTCTTCAGAGTGTTAATATTTAAGACCCTAGTCTGCAGTATTTTATCAACACATGTGGTTGATTTCAAGCTGTTTTACTATGGGTGACAAGCTGTGTGGCGTAACAGTTCCATAGAAAAAGCCAGGTTGTTTTTATCATAAGGAATCAAATAAGACCTCTGTTATTGTGCAAGATGAGTCAGTTCTGCCGTGTGTCAGCAAATGACTACCGGGCATGACCAGACTGATCACGCCTCTGTCTGTGTCAGGTTACACTGTGCAGCCCTTTATTAAAGATAAACTGTCCTGAAGATAGTCCTCATTTACATAAAACATAGACACACTCTTCTGGCAAAGTTTGCTCCAAAGCGTATGAACTCAGTGCTTCTAAGGAACAGAGGTAGAAAATGAAACCAATCATGATTTATATAAGGTCACTCTTATTAGGTCAAATTTAGATCAGTTAGACATGTAGAACAGGTCTAAACCTTATTCCTTGTATGAATCTTTATATAGAGACTCAGCAGTATCATCATGAGCAAGCAGTAGGTGTGAAACTGTAAGCTCTACTTTTTCTGATGTGGTTAAACCTGCAGGGTGAGTACCTCTGGGACTTTTTGTATTGGGACCATGTTTGATTCTAAAAACAAATTATACCCTAGAGGTAAACACACCATGTACTGAACACTTGGGATGAACATGCAATAAGCAAATCAGCGGGTTGTAATCTCTTTATACTATCTGTATTGTCACAGTGTAACATGAGTCCATGACCCTGTCTCACTCGCTTTTTCACACTATTACATTTTGAGACTAGAGTCAATCCAAGAAAAACTAACCAATGAGTCTATTTCACACCAGAAACAAAGTTATTTTCCTTTTTTTTCCCTGGATTGAGACTCTGCCCTTAATATCAGCAAACATATTTTTTTAAGAATGACAGGTTCTGCTTGTGTTATGTGTATTTTTGGTGTGCTAGTTGAAGAGTGAGAATAACACAGTGTCAGGGTGTCTTGTTTATTTGCTTGTATCCAATCACTGGGGGAAAGATAACTCCATGTAGGTATTATTAATGATTATCCAGTCACTTTCAGAGCAGTCGTTTCATCTTGTTTATTCTATAATTCTCAGTTGGCCATGGGAACATTAGACCTTTTCCTATGCCCGCACTCATTTGCTGCCTCTCCTCTGAGGGTCATCAATCATTCATCAAAAGCAAAATGAAGCCAGTTGTCAGACAGTAAACACTTCTCTCAGAGTTAATTAAGCCCAGTGTGGCAATAAAATCTGCAAAGGCTAGCACCGCATACAAGGAATAACAGTTCGCTTCCACTGTGAGCTGCTGGAAGTTGATATCGCTTCATTGCATTTCTCCTGATGTGCTATTTCATGATGTAGTTCAAACACAGTTTGACTTTGAGTTTGGCTGAAAGGTGAAACTACAAACTTTATATTTTACAAATAAGTTATCACTGGAGTAATAAAAGTTTGTGGCCTTTAATGTCATCTTCAGTTTAAAGACAATGTAATGTAAAGTGACATTTATACATGAAGTTTTTAATCCTCCAAATACAAATATGGGAAGAGTGACTTTATAAGAAAAGTGAAATGGTGAAGAGAGACAGAAGTACCAAATTAATAGAAAATGCAGAACTTTTTCAATACAAGAACATCATTAGGATCCAAGAAACTTTTATGAACATGGTGAAAACATTCATAAAGATTCAACACAGGACAGACCAAAGACATTTAAACCTGGTTTAAGATTATATATGGTTTTAAATTATACAATTGTCCCATTAATGCCAAGAGAGGTGTAATGTTGATGCAGAAGGTGTTGAGTAATTATTTTGAGAACAGAAAGTGACTTTTTGTACATTTTAACCCTAATAAAACACACAAAAGGCCAAAAGTCTAGTCTTATTTGATCTGAAATCTTTAAAATGCCCAGGAGAAAAAAAAACAAAACAAAAAACAAACACTTACATAATGTCATGAAATTTGCATCCAAATCCCTTTGAAATATATATTTTTTGTTGATTTCTTGATTTGATTGATTGCAACTCTTTACTTGACAGCTTGTAAAGAAAAACATTTTCCACCATTGTTTTGTTGAGGCAAGAACTCTGCCATGAAACCTCCTGAACAGAGTTCAAAGAGCGTGTATCTGATCAATTATATATCTGGTGAAACAAACACAGTAAACATAAGGTAGCATTTATTGTACAAAGGATCACAAGGGCTTCATGTTAGGAACTAATAAATAATGTAACACAGAGAGATAAAATCCTGTAAAACATGCAGGTTTGATGGTGGAGAAAGATTTATTTAAGGCTACAACAAAAACAAGCTTTCTGTGTTTCTTACCTTAAGTACAGGGCTAAGTTATTTCAGTGGTAAGAATGTAGTCCTTGTTATTGGCCTGTGGGAGTGGGAGATGTAAAAAAGGCTGATTAAAAAAATGGCTAAACACTTAGAAGAACTGAAGAAGTATGTGTGTGAGCTGGGAGAGCAGAGGCTCTGTCAGAGAAGATCATGAGCAGCCTTCATTTGCAGCAGCTTTGAGTTTAATATAAGGTGTATCATACTGAGTGGAGGCTATTTGCTGGTCACTAAGCACTTTCAGAGACTAAGAAAATGAGTCAGTGGTCCCCAGTAGAATAGCCATTATCGTTTCAAAGATGTAAACTGGGATGATGATCTGAATAAATACAGATTTCAAAACCATTAATCTTATACTCTTGTACCATTAAATACTTAATGGTGGATGAGGAAGACCAGTAGATCATACAATATGAATAAATCTGTTTTTTTTATTTGTCTGTGCAGTGAAATCTGGTAAATCTTTACAAAGATATGCAAAGAGCACTCACTGGTCGTGAGGCTTTTCATTAGGCAAGCTATTGTTGAGAAGTCAAATATAATTACAAGAAGTAAATTAGCATTTTAATTTAAGCATCACAGAAGAATGAAAACCATTTAGAAAACCTTAATTAATTTTGTAAGTTATTAAAGTTAATTAAAGTTGCACTCTTTGACAATCCATATCCATGTTTTAAGTAGAAGCAGAGTAAATGTAGAAACATTAATATAATTATGAACAAGCAGGACAGGTCTAATCTTCAGTTTTATTTTGGAGGCCTGATACAGTGTAAAGCCAGTAGATGGTGCTACAGTGCTTCATAGGGCCGTACTTCTCAAATGGGCATTATTTGTGATGAGTTTACTTAGTTTAAAAGTTGTTGTATTGCACAGATAACGATATGACTGCAGTGTGAGTTTTTTGAGGGTCTTGAGAGCTTTACCTGCTAGATTAGTCTTTCAATGGCAAACACTTTGTTAGGGCCATTAATTTTACAAGAGAAGTGCCTTTGTTTTGATAATGTCTGCAATAAATCACATCTGAATGAAGGGACCATAATTTATCACAAATCATATGGTGTGTGCAAGGCCTTAATATAACAGGCTAATAAGTCAACATTACTGATGGCTCTGTCTCAGTTGTACAAAAACAAGGCCAGGCATTGCAACAATTAAACCACATTTCAACTACATTTTCAGTATGAAACTTTCTCTTTGAATAGGTGCACCAGCACTTCATATAAACAGACTATAGTCCTAGTCACAATAAGGGTCATTTAAAGGGTAAAGATGATTTATTAAGTGAATAAATATGTATAAAATTAGTGCCTAGTGAGCCATTCATAAAAAGACTTCTCAGATGTGAGTAATACGACTTTGCATAATGTTCGGTGTGACCACCATCCATAATTCCGGCCAGCTGTAATGATAGATTTCCTTTTGAGGAGCCGATTAGTTTTGTTTCACTGAATCTGGGTCTTAAAAACTGTGAAAGTGATTGAGACACACACACACACACACACACACACACACACACACACACACACACACACACACACACACACGCACACACACACACACACACACACACACACACACACACACACACACACACACACACAAACACACAAACACACTCACAAATGCAAACAGACATGCCTGTGAATATTTCAACTCAGACTCAAAATCTATTTTACATTCATCAAACAAATATCCATCTGCTTCATTATGCCTCTCACTGTGTTTTAACAAAACTTCAAATCTCACAAAAGATTTCTCCACACCAGTTCAGGCACAGTCTTGAGACACACCGACCTCAGGGATATTAGAGCTCTGAGCTTATATTTCTGAGTGGGTCAACAAGTTTGAAATCACCCATTATGGGATCAGGAGAGCTGGAAAAATTTCACTGACTACAACTCTCCGCCAGTCATAACAGGAACAGCCTGAATCGTCCTCTTTGTATTCATCAAACATTTTATCCAGAACTTTCCTCTCACTGTGCCCATTATGCTTTCTTTGCTTAGCATCTAATTGGCTCTTATCTATTGCTGATGGATTGATTCTTACATGAAAGGGATGTTACATGGCCTCAAATATCACTGCAGATTAGCCTGCAGGGCTCCAAAAGTTGCTCATGCTGATTGTGTGTTTAATATTCGGAGCACACTCTGCATGAATATGCTGAGGTAGGGCAATGGTGGCTGTCCTGCACGCCAAATTGTGTTGGGCTTGAGGGACTGTCTGAGTCATCACGGACAAGCCCGGTGCCTGATTCCAGCACTGCTTATACTTCGGCAGGGCTCTACCTGAGAGCCTGATGGTATTAGCATGAGATTTGCTGGAGAGGAGAGCGCTCCCCCGGGAGGAGTTAAAGTGTTTTCTCTGTAATAAGCCCAAAGTGGAAAACAAAAAGAGACCACACTCTGGACGTCTAATCTCGTGAGTTACAGAAACAGTTTTGTATTATGGCAAACACTATCCATGGTTAATGCAGGTATTATTGTATTATGTAGTTCGGGTATATTCTCTTCTTCTTTTATACTGTTTACAATAACATGCTATACAAGCCAGCAGCATCAGTCCAAAGACTCTATGAAATATCACAGGTATTTGATGGAGAGCCAAGAAATTCACTGAAGGCTGAATCTTGGTTGATTTCTTTACCGTCTCTATGGCACCATAATGAGGTTGTTTTTTGTTGTTTTAGTAATGGATGTTTATTTTCATGTATCGATAAACTGTGATGACCCCTTGACTTTTAAGTTCAATTTGTAGGGCTGGGCGATAAACTGAAAATTTACCGATACCAAAATTTATTACGATAAGTGACGTTATTTTGCCCATGTCAATTTATTAGGTGTCAATAAAATGAATAAATAAAAGTTGGTTTTGGATGTGTGTAGGTAGGCTATGGTCTCATGTCCTTTTAAGACGGTGTGGGTGAGACAGGTGAGGAGATGAAGGACGGTTCAAAAGTTGTAGCAGCTGGAGGGGCGGCTGAAGAAGACGAAGTTAATGTGGGAGGGGGTGAGCAGTTTGTGGAGTAGTTATCATCCATTTATCATTGTCAAGGTGAATTTCTCAATATATTGTGATATTGATTTGAGGCCATATCGCCCAGCCCTACAATTTAGGTTTGAGCCCAAATACATGAAAACCTAACTTTGGCTTGTTAGCAATTTTAGCATGGTGACAGTCGCATTTATCCAAAAGGCCTACTATTC
Source organism: Xyrichtys novacula (assembly GCA_962446985.1). Lineage (NCBI taxonomy): Eukaryota > Metazoa > Chordata > Actinopteri > Labriformes > Labridae > Xyrichtys > Xyrichtys novacula. Next base: position 32,925,382 of record OY660864.1, on the reverse strand, counting down.
TGTACCATTGAGTCTTGGTGCCAGATTTAAAAACAGACTCGCAGGATAGGTTGGATTGTGTGTGTGCACGTATGTGTGTGTGTATCAGTGAGGGTGCATGTCAGAGGTATCATGGTGTCTGGGCAGGGATCTACTGAGCTCTCTGAGGAGAAGAGGGTGTAGGAGGAGGTAGTGGTGAGTGTGTCCTCATCCTCTTCATCCTCTGGCACCAAAACCGCCAAACAATGAGGAAAGCAGCTCAGTGATGTCAAGAGAAAAGGGAAACAAGAGTTCATCCTCTCCATCTCAGTTCTGTGTCCCATCAATAACTGGATTTGACAGCAAATGACAAAAAACACCACTTGTTTTGAGGAGTTGGACACTTTAAGTGCAAAAATTACCTCTAGTACGAGAGCTCTTTGTCTACATTTTTCATCTGCTTATATGCACAGACATACCAAAAGAGGAATGACAACATCAGTCATAACAGCAAATGCCCCAAATGACATACTGCAATGTTTATGCTCAAAGGATCAAGACTCATGCAGTAAATATAAAAGGACCGTGAAGGGAGACATTTGATGTTGTTATAAAGTGACAATCTGAAGGCTCAAAGATGATCTGGAGGTTGCTGTTTATATCCTATTTCTGACCAGCAATCAATACTCTTTTACTACATCACCAAGGTCTCCTTAAGGTTTTACTACATGTCTCTCTTTTTATGGGAATACGTTTCAATTTGTTAGTCTATTGAAGTGAAGCTACTCTTAAAAAAATCACAATTATTTTTTTTTCTGGCATCAGGCAGACTGATCCATACTTCAGGGTCGTTCTTCTCAAAGTTGTGCTCAAACTTCACCACATCCTCCATATTATTAATCACAGTGTTTCATCCCAGTCCACTGAGATGCAGTAATGCACTTCTAAACCGGCTTTCCCACCACAACATGCATGTTTGATTACGTGTGTGACACAAGGTGACAAGTGCTTTGTTTTTCCAATACATTTAAACTTATTGATCGCTAAAATGTTATGGGAACTGTGTGCTGTTGTAAAGCCTCACCAAAAGAAATAGAGTAACGCAGCGTTTGGTAACGGAAACAGAGTTAGAATAAAAAAACAACACGTTACAGTATTAGTTACTGAATTAAGTAACGGTGTTACGAATAATGCATTACTACCTAACACTGGTTTTTGGAAATGAGGGTCTGCATCACAGTACAGTCCAACTACTTGGGTTTGAAAGTATGAATGCAATGAACTACTGTGTAACTGCAGAAGAGCATTTAAGACTGTCATGGAAAATTACTGAATGGGATAAATTCCCAATGCATCATGTGTAGTAGTAGAATCTAGATCCTATTCCCAAATCACTTTAACAGCTGCAATGCAACTTTGAAACACTGTCCTAGTAGAGGCTGGATGTACTTAATAAGATCCATCCCTCCGTCCATCCATCCATTCATCCATCTATTCCTTTTATCAACCTGCCTGAATTGGCCAAGGAACCACGTTGGCTTGCAAATACTTATTTGTAGAAAGTAATTTCGTCAAATAAAGACACGTCTAGACATCAGTGGCGGTTATATCCTTCAGAGAGACCTGATGTTTATCCACCATGAGCAATCAGGGTTGAAACTTCTATCAGAGCCAGATACTGTCATAAATTGCCATCTGCAATAACCTGAAAGGCGAAGAAAGAGGGAGAAAAACAGCGACACACTCACAGAGAAAAAGAATTAAACAGACTTTTATCTTCAATACAAGTATGACTGGCCAAAAAAGACTGATATTAGCAATGGCAACAATAGTAATGATGATGTAGTGAAAGTGAATTGGGAAAGGTTTAAAATAAGAAGGATGTGGAGTTGGAGTTCACGGTGAGCAACTTCAACCCTCCTGTCCACCAGGACATCCATAATCAGTTTGTATAGACTTGTGTGCAGTACAACTAATGCCTGTGAGATTCAGAGTCAATACTCTTGAGAGGCTGGCTCACATTGAGAAGGATGGATACCAGCTTTCACATGGACTTTGCCTGCTATTGTGTTAGGGACTGCATCCTCAATCATTTCACCCCGCAGCCAGAAAGTGGTCAAATGCTCATTTTACCCAAACACCATGGTTCACTAATCCAGGTGACAATATATACAGTACTGTATGAAACCCTGAGGCACCGTTGTGTAACAGACAATTTCCATGGGCCGAGAGAAATGCATCTTCTGTATGAAACCAGTCAGTATCATGCAGTGTCTGCTGAGGGTGAAGTCCTCTGGCAGCATTCTGTAAGGACTAAAAACTAATGTACTGGGCAGCACAAAAACATCTTCCCTCTACACCCAAACAAGTAATAAAGCCATTCATCAAAATCAGTCTGTGACAGTTGCACTGAAGAAGCCCCACTGCTCTAGTCTCAGTTCAAAGAAAAGCAGCCAAAAGAGGCTTATTATGTTGGCACTCAGAGCTATTTGTTGCATTTATGGGGGAATTTGACTTCCAAATAAAGACATTACAAACTGTGGACATCTACAATTATGAGTCTTAATAAATGCAGTTTGTTTTCATGAAAGAAATCACTCCACAAGTCTTTACTTAGTCAGTATGCACTGAATATCTAGATGTAAATTTAAAGTGTCTTTCGGGTTCATTTCATTTCTCAGGGTTCAACAATACTGGCAGTGGTCTGGCCTTCTTCTGTGATTGATTTTATAATTGCATTTGATGACAGATGATTGCTTTCTTTATTGTGTGCCTCTTTGCTGCTCGGTGACCTATATGTCGGGAATTTTCTTTTTTTTTTGTACTTCATTCATAAAGGAACAAGCTCCATTGAGCGCTTTTGGCTGATAATAGTTCAGGAAATAATATGTCATGTATTCAGAGCATGAAAAAGTAATAAGAAGGAATTAATTTTACCACAGCTAGGACTGTCAAACTGCAAAGGTCACATGAATCCAAGAAAAATGTCTGTGAAAGGCAAGAAAGGAAAAATAGCTCTGAGCAGTGCTATTTCTCACTTACACCCTTGCTTGACTCTGCTAAATAAATAATTAAATGAATACATAAATAAAAGACCTTGAAGGGTTTTACCAGACAGAGAGGATGTTATCCTGAGGAGAGTCATCAGTCATGCATCTGCTAATGAAGAACACAGAGAAGCTTATAGACGTTGTTTTTCTTGTACTCTGCGTGATCTGACATTTGTTTTCCTTTTCACTACTCTTCCCTCGACTTCCTGTCAAAAAGGAAGACAGTGTTTCTGTTTATCAGCAGTTTTTAATGTAGTGGAAGTAAACAGCTCAATAGTGCGTATGTGTGAGGTACTGTGGTGTCTGCATTTATCTTCTGAAAAGGTAAAGGACAACAGGTAAGAGAAGCGTATGGTTGGACCGCCATCTGCTTTAATTATATAAATATTGATTAGGTGTATTGGCATTTCTTCCGCTTTGCTGGAGCAGGACTGTAGAAGCCACTCAGCATTAAATAATATGGAAGTTTCTGAAAAAAGCGCTGAGATTGAAAGAGTCAGAACATCACTCAACCACTCAGTCCTCTCTGTTGGAAGGTCTTTTCACCAAACTGCTGAATATTCATTATCCATACAGCGCACATCAGAGCTATTTATATAGCTGATGCTGGTTTATAGCGGGGTGGAATCAGCCCCAGATTTTGACATTACAAAATTTATGCTATGTTACACACCATTTCACTTTGAGACCACTTTTACAAAATCAGCACAGCAGCTGTACAGCAGCTGTTTTGCTTATCATGCAATATGGAAAGATTTAGTTAAAACCCGAACTTGAAAAAAGTTGGGCTGATGTGTCAAATACTTGAAAACAGAACTTGGTGGTTAGTCAGTCGTTTCAACTCTATAACTAAAAGTTGTGTTAATCCATCATATCAAAACTGCTCGACTGCTGAAACAGAAAAAAGCTTGATAAAAAATGCTCATCTTCTGCCTGATGCAGCAGAAGTCGGGACAGGGTCGTGTTTACCCCTGTGTTGTATTGCTTCTTCTTTCAACAACTCTCTGTGAACATTTGGAAACTAAAGAGACTTGTTTCTGGAGTTTAAGGAGAGAAATGCCTGTTAAAGGATTTCAGTGGCCCAACAGCCTGGGGTCTCCTTTGTTGTATACTAAAACAAAGACATAGAGAAAAAGCTGTTCCCGCTCTTTATGATGAGAGGATGGAGGATGAATTCAAACCCACACAAGGACTCACACTCACCTGCAATGAGTAGACTTCATAGACTTCTACATGAAAATAAGTGCTAACAGCAAAACAAGTTGGTTGTATTTTCAAGTTTAAGCATAATGAGTTAGCAAGTTCATATAAACCTGCCTAGCATAAGTATTTGCCTCAGGTCACCTTAAGTGAGCTACAGGCTCAAAGAAGTCTCCAGCATTCGCAGATCATCTGCATATACTGATACCCTCATTACATGGTACAGTTTAAATCTGCATTTGTGGATGCAGCGATGAATTGTGTTTACATCTGTGGCAAGTTGAAGAGTCCTCACCAGGTCTTTTGCGTGTGCATCTGTGTGTGTGAGTGTGCGAGTGCTTTATGTGTTGAAAGAGGGCTGGGAGGGTGGGTGGGGTCTGGTATTTGTATTTATTTTATTTAGTTGTTTTTAATATCCTGCTTGAATCAACAGCACTTTGTGCTACATTACAAGTATGAAAAGTGCTTTACAAATAAAGTCTGATAGATAGATAGATAGATAGATAGATAGATAGATAGATAGATAGATAGATAGATAGATAGATAGATAGATAGATAGATAGATAGATAGATAGATAGATAGATAGATAGATAGATAGATAGATAGATAGATGTTTTTGGAGCCCATGCAGTGATTTACACATCAGAGTCATGAAAGGCAACTGTCGCTAATGACCACTATTGGTTTTTCAGAGATTTCTCTGTATTTGTTGAATCTTTAATGGTGTTACGCCTGTAAATTATGAATTCATGGTTAAACCCTTTTTATACCCATGTTTCAAGTTTCTAACCTGATTCAAATTCACTTAATTGGTACAGAGATGTTCCTGTTTGAGTTTTTTATAGCATTATTCAACTTTTTCAGATTTTTGTCTCTGTCCAAAATTTTTTGAAATGTATTTGTGGCATCAACTTGAAATTAAGCATGTATTTTCATAAAACGTAAAAATAAAAAAAAACCCCGTTTGAACATTAAATACCACATATTGCATTTGCTCCATTTTTAATAAAATATGGGATTTAAATATTTAGAGATCTGTTAAAACAAGATTTTACACACAATCCAAACATTTTTTAAACTGAATAGTCGGCTCTTGATGATCTTTTGTCCTATTAAAATGACTTTTATGAGGTTTAGATTAGATTTGTTCCAATTTAGTTGATTAAAAAATGTTCAGCTGTTGTAGAGTCTAACGTAAACGCTCCTTTTTTTCTTCCTCATTTCTGCTTTTCTTTGTTCAGGTTGAGATGTATTGACGTTGAGAGCTCACTCCCATGTGGCATAGGCTTTGGTGTTGTTCCTGGAGTGCATTACACATGTTGACAGATGTCTTCAACTATAGACTCAGACGGAGATAGATCCCAGTAGAGTGTAGTGACAGGGCCAGGACTCGGCTGAGCAGCTGGGAGACAAACTTCATTCATGCTGAGGTGTCGTGACCGGGTCTGAGACAGTCTGTTCAGCCTGAGGAAAAGTGAAACAAGCTCCCGTCTGCTGCTCCCATAACTATTGGTGTGTCTATCCCGACACTAAAGTCTGACAGTCTGGGAGGAGTTGAGGTCTTGACTGCACTTTCAGTCTGTCAGGTTAATTTCCGACACACCTGAAATTTACCTCTTGGCAGCTTGAGTCAGTTGTCTTACAGATCATCCAAAGAGTGGTAACAAAAGAGGGGTTCCACATAACAAACTTGGAGGATGAAAAGTGGAGACAATAATGAAATTCCAAAAACTGCAGTTCCTCAAATGGCCATTTGAGATGGCCAGAAGTAAGTCAACCCTCATTGGGCCCCAAATCGAAATGCATGACTTTACAGCAGAAATAAACATGTGTCACGTTTCTTAGTCACTTACTTCTGCTCTCACCATATTTGTAACCTTGTTCTGTGTTTCTCCTTTGAAAGCAGAGGTAGTCAGGATTATTGTTGGTCTCTCACATTGATAGTGTGGTAGTTTCATTTTACTTGGTTTGTTAAATCCACTGATGCTTCCCCTTTAACCTCAGAAGTGCACGAGAAAGCAGCAAATTTGTTTCACAAGCTCTCATGGCTTTTGTTGGTCACAACACCAAATTCCTTCCTGCTACATCATTTAAAAGGGAAACTCTGTTATTAGGAAGGTCATGCATTGATCTAGGGTCGACAGTTTGGCATCCACTCTCTCCTCTCCAGGCTCATACATGGTTACCTTCATGCCTGCCAAACTCAAGGTTTCAAAGCAGTTTAAAAAACAACAGGAGACCTCAAAGCGCATGTAAAAATCCAAATCTAATATATTTTTCTATCTACAGCAAATATCTAAGTTGTTGCAGACTGCCACACAAGTATAGTGAGCAGTATTTCCAGACCGTCATGATTCAGCTCAAGTGCCTTTATAACCAAAAACATGTGTCATGATATTGTGACCAAAGTAAAGCTCAGGGTAACAATAATTTATAATCCTGTTGAGTATCAGATCTGATCAGATTTTAACATCAAACCCCGTCTAAGTTAAGCTTTCCACGTATCTTAACTTCATGGTAGAAGTCTCGTGGAGCTCACACACATGGAAATGCTGCAAACACGCAACCAACAGCATGTGCGTTAACCGTCTCCCAGCTCCATGTGTAATGATTTTCTGTTGTTACTAAATGCATGATTAAGAGCCATCTTGTTGGGTATGCACAAAGACGATCAATGAAAAGATTCGAGAGGAATCTTGCGATCGATTCTACATCTTCAGGCTCATAAGATTACTGTCCCCCTCTCATTCACAAGGGAGGGGATTGAAACTTAGATGATTAATTTTGAACAATGTAGCATCAACATCAGCAATGAAACACAGTTAACTCTAAAACAGACTTTAAAAAAAAAAAAGTCTTGGAGTTTAATTTGAAAGTCTAGACTGCCTTTGATTGTATCAGTCGATCTTTTGAGAATTGCATTTATTGTACTTTCAGCATGTCTAGATAAAAACTAATAGGTATTGCTTGAAGAAATGCCTTGCAGAATAAAAAGCCGACTGCATTTATAAGGAACAATCTGGAAAGGGCAAAAAGAAAGAAAGAAAGCAATCCTGTAAAGGAAAAAAGATACTGTCCTCTTTCTCTTTAAGAAGCTACATATGAACTCTTTTGTAACCTACACAGTTATATAACATACATGATACCACTGCAGATTGAAAGACCTTTCTTTAGCTATTCTTCTCCATTAGGATTCATTCATTGTAATCCTATTATCATATTTAGGTTAGGTTATTCTGCAGACATAGCATGTCAAATCCAAACATTAAACATATTCTGTCCTCCAGATATAATGTGATATTTCTCTGACAAGTATAAGACAAGTTGTCTTACATATAAGATGATGCTAATGTATTGAAATTGGCAATTAAAAGCATTTTGTATGATAATATGAAGACAAGGAGCCTGCAGTAAAAAGGATCCTGCAGTATTATGGTTGACAAACATGCAGAATTATAGATGAAACAATGGGGGAGGATGCTCTGATGGTGTCACAGCGCATACATCCGCCTTTAGATCACTGCTATTACAGTGTGTTTGCCTCCAAACGACATGATTTTGTAGGCTGGATCTCCTGTCACTTTAGATAGCTATCAAGTATCATGCTGCACATTCTGCCTTACTCATGCTTTAGAGTTGAGTTAGCACAACACACTGTTGGACAGGATGTGAAGTTGTTTCCAGGCACTGTTCTGCAGTTGATGTGGTCTGGCACTGACTTGTCATCCACTTGTGGTCTGATTTTTTTGAATCTTCTAAGCCTAAAGACATCAACACAGTCCAGCAGGAAGAGAAAAGACAGAGCGCTGTCTGCATTTTACTTTTGACAAAAGCATTCATCTATGAAAAGGGGAGGGGATGAGTTCGAGGGGAGAATAGTTGGAAGGGAGCTTTTTTTCCCTCAACTTTTATTAATGTTACAGCAAGTCCTGAGCTATAGAAGCTAAACAGTGGGTTGTTTTACCATCAGGGAGCACAATCCAACGCCTGTAGCATACAAAACCAAAAGATATTTAGGAGCTGCAACCTGATGGACTGAATCGAGCATTATACTGCTTTTTCAAGACAAAAGAAAAATGGACAAACAGTTCCTCCAGTCTTTTAAATGACATGGAATTTAATTTGAGCTCCAAATTGTCTCATGGTTATCGACAACACAAGCAAAGACCCAAACAATCCTACCAACAAGCCTGATAAATCATATTATTCTGAGCTATTAAAAACACATCAGTGAGCTGCACGAGTATTTCCAGTTAACATCTTTCTCCATTAAAACGCACATGGGCGACAATCCTGTGTCTCTACAACACTCAGGAGCATGTAGGAATATGATGCTGCATATTTCCTCAAGACATGCACTGAAACTCAAGTATTCTCTAAAACTACATTGGCAAAGCTTCAAAGAACTTAGAAATGGTCTACCTTTATGAAAAAATTACTCTTTATTTATGACCTGTACTTTTATAGATTAGCTTTTAGAAGAAAGAAATTGTCTTGATGCAGAATATCCAAGAAAGAATTTTAAAAGCAAAAACTTAAGATACATGATCTGTCATATTTTCTAGTTACCTTTTTCATGAAATAAAGGATAAAAAACATCCTTATCCTTGGACTAACTTATGACAAGCAGAGGCTGTCACTGTGCCCGCAATAAGGGTTGTAATCCAGCACAATATTGAACCTATTTTAACAATTTGGAGATAGCATTTGCTCAGAGAAATTTCCAAACATGGTACAGAGTGTATTTTTTGGATGAAAATCATTACTCCATCGTTACTCCTTTGCTTATCAGTCACTGCTAATGGTGAGATGAAAACTCCTCACTACATTTATGACAATGGCATATTTGCTAGATTTCACTTGAGGTGCACAACAGACTCCTCATCAGAGTTTGGGTCTGATTGACTATGGCTGAATCTCTCCAGTTTTCTTCTACAAGCTATCTTGACAAACACCTTTTCTTCTCTGATCATGCTTGAGCTCGAGGTGGTGTTTGGAGAGAGAGAGAAACCTGACTCAGACAATTTCTTATTGAAGAGGAAAAGGTTTGCGCTTCCAGCCCCTTTAGATTTTTTCTGGACTTTAAATGTGAGAAGACAAAAAAACAACGACCATCTTCACACTGAACTTCAATCATTTATCAAATCTCCTTTTTCAATTCTGGTCTTGTTTCATTGAGTTGAAGAATGACACATAGATTACAAATAATGTTGCTGCTGCACAGGATATAAGCGCATCTTTTACTTCCTCCAAGAATAAGCTCATCACACGAATCACAGCTTCCTCTGTTGGTGCCGACGCTTGTCCATCAGCAGGGGGTAAATCCACAGGAACGTTTTGGTTTGTGGATAATCAAAACCACTACACAGCGCAGTGAAACAACAGCACTGCAAGCACATTATGCTGCATTGTGGGGAAAGTGCTTAGAATTCTGATGGAACAAATTCTGTTAGGTTTTAAACACATAAGAAGGAGAACCAAAAATAAACTTTCTCATGGATTTGATAAACAAAAAAGCACAATATGAGGCTTAAAGTGGCTGAACCATTGGGGCACAGGCGTGAAAAACCCACGAGGTGACAAAGTCCAGAGAAAGAGGGAAACACCAGAACAGCAATGATCAAATCCACACTTGGCACTCGATTAAATCACATTGACATCACTTTCATGATCAGACTGATGGATGACAGAAGTCAAACATATCCCCGAGAAAACGTGTCGCACCAAGACTTTATGCTGCTTTATTACATTTTGTTCTTTGACTTTCAGAAACAGAGCTGATAAATACGAGAGCTCTTGTATGGTTTTGTTGGATAAAAGTGAGCACTTTACCGATGGTGCTTGTTAAAAGCAGATTCTGTTTTCTGGCTCAAAAGGAGCTAGCTTCAATCTAACAAAGCTTATAAAATTCTTCTCAGAGCTCTCATATCCCATCATTTCCAACTGGCATTAAATAAGTGTACTGAGAACACTGAGTTTTATGTTTCATTTTATAAATGTTTCAAGAACTGGTCACCTTGAGCTTGTCGGGAAACACCCAATAGTATTTCCTTGAAACCAAAGTTATAGTTACTACTGCATTAAATCCTTATGTAATAGCCTACTAAAAATTGTGCCAAAAAAAGTCATTTCGAAAGTTACGATCCCAGTCAAGTGGCATGATTAAAAATACACACAGTAATTATGTAATGATTCACAAGATGGGGTCATTCGTCTAGTTTGATGGAAGCAGACTTAGAAGACTCTCATATAAACCCTTTAACTTGAAAATGAATTATGGCTTTTCTGATCAGCCATCAGCTACAAAATATTTAAAGTTGCTGTAAGCTGTAGTGAAAGAGCTGTAAAGGATTGTAAATGCACATGGGCTGCACATTTGTATGCACTGCTCCTCCCTTTCCTCTCACAGGGTCACCGGTGAACCCCATTTGCGACTATGGAAGGTGAAGTGACTGTAAAACACACAAGGGAAGTAAAGACTGTTACATGAAAGAGGAGGCAGGAGTGACAATATGAAACAGGAAATAACTGAGAACTAGAATGGTGAGTAAAAAAGGGGGTTTAAAAACAGTGACAATTCATGACAAAGTAGACATTTTCTCCTTTTGTGTGACCAGCCATGCACACCCTCTCTTTGTCTGTATGACTTCTAAACAGCCTCTTACTGCTCTGTGATTTTCTTCAGTAGTGGTGACTCAGTTTTGTTCTTGACAGGTGCTTTAAGCATTGTGAAAGCAGCAGCTGCTAAGAAATCAGCTCCAGGTGTTAAGCATTTTGTTAATAATAGTTTTTACAATATATTAGACCAGCAGATGTTTGAGTACTATTTGATATCTCTATCAGAATGGTTCCCAGATGTAAACACTCTTTTCATCCGGGCTGTGAGGAACCATGTCACCTTGAAATCTTCAAAATGTCTCATCCTCTCCAGGTTTAATGTGCATGTTAAGATTAAAGCTCAATCACAGCAGACAGCGGCCTTCAGCAGTGTCTGTTAAAATGTCAAGGCCAGCATCTAAGGGGTGAGATAGGTCAGCTGTATATTTATATTTTGTTTGTGTACCGGACACAGTGTTCGTATGAAAGCAGTAGGTCTATAAACTTTAAAAGAAGGTTGTGCAAAAAATATTCTAGCTTCGTGAACAGTTTCCACCTTGTCTTTGTCAAATTGCAAGAGTATACCGGGTGCAATGTAAAGGTTATTCTTACAGACCTATTATGTTGTGCAATTTTTAACTGTTTTCAAGTAGAACTTATAATGTAGTTCAGCTACCACAAACGATTACTCTGATAATCAACATGACCACGATTATTTTTGCGATTAATTGATTACGTGCGGCTCACCATTGTCACTGAGTTGTAGTGACGCCAGACACTGACTTCAATGAGCTCTACTGTGCATGTGCCTCCGGGACAAGGCACACACAGCGGAGGCTAGGAGCGGAAGACAAAGCAGAAAAAAAAACCCAATAACATAGATTACTAATACAGTTGTCGACCATTTTGATTGTAGAACTTTAATCGATTAATCGAATAATTGTGTAGTGACACTTAACCCACCTTGCTCCCAGTGTGTGTCCTCCACTGGTGTATGAATGTGAGTGTTGTGTGGTGTTGGTCGGAGAGGCCGTAGGCGCAAAATGGCAGCCACGTTTCCATCAGTCTGCCCCAGGGCAACTGTGACTGCTAAGGTAGTTTACCGCCACCGAAGTGTGACTGAATGAATGATGTATCCAATGTAAAGCGCTTTGAGGGTCTCTGATAAAGTGCTATAAAAATCTAAAGCATTTAGTGTTACTCAAAACCCACGAAATGAAAGTAAATCACAAAATATTGTTCTTAATTTATTTTTATCAAGCTCATGCCTGAAGGTTAAGCAAAGCCCCTGTCTTACCATCTTAAACTGAGAGGATCCTACTTTGGGGATGTAACCAAGAAATCCAAGAAAGAAAGGAAGGTGTCGATGTGGCAGACATACCATGGAGAGGAGAGGGAAGGTTGTCCTTCAAGATGTTAGCTGGATTGTAAACAATGAAGTGTAAGAGAAGAGGATGACTTAGCAGGAAGTCAATAAAGCCAACTATTGGCCACATTGTAATTACTGAGAGGATGGTGTCGGTTTCCAGGGACAGATACTGCTGTTAGTTAATGATATCCCATGATTGCTGATGAGTTTCAAGATTAACCTTCATATGACCTTTTAACTGAGCTTTGTATCTATTTCCACTGGTCTAAAGGGAATTGGCTGGAACTGGCACCATTTATTCTTGTTTACCAAACATATTCAGGATAGGAAACCCATAAAGGTACAACATTGCTCAACATTAATGCTTAAATTCAAACAATTAAGAGTCATAAAGCAAACCATCAGAAACATGGTACTGTCCCTTTGAAGGGATTTATAGTTTGTGCAGAAGGGTTAAGCTTCAATAAATGTAGTCTGTTTTATTTCCACTTTTATTCTTCGCTCTTGCTTCCCCGTGGCCTATATACTATAGGAACTGTGTGGAGCTGGGTCAAAAGCTGCTTCAGCACCTCCCACTCGTTTGGCTGTTGTGACTGAATCAGCCTCCTTCGATTAGGGGCTCCCAAGACTGCCTGAGTCTGTTGTGCTCCATTAAATCTCTAATGATCCTCCCCAGTTTAAATTAAGAATCTAATATAAATGTCAAAAACAGATGTTCATCTGCAGGATACTGGCGAGAAGAGTGAAAAATAACCAATAATTTCTCACCAGAAGCAGAAACGTGGTGTCGTTTTCATGAGAATTAAATTCAGATGATTTTTGCCAGTTTCATTTACCCCAGAATTACCATAGTAAGATTAGGCATGTCAGTGTAAAGCAGCGATTCTAGTTGTTTTTGCAGAGAGGCTCATTTCTTCTAACTGAAAATCCTTATCTAACTGTTTTTCTAAGGAGTAAAACTTTGCCTTAAAGTGAATCTTTTGCCACATTCAAGACAATTTCTAACCAGGAAAGTCATTGCAGGAAAACTAAAACAGATTATTGATCTCTAACTTTCAAGATAGGGGATAAAATATTTGGTCAATCATGTTTCTGCACAAAACACTTCAACAAAGATTCAAACATAGGAGTTCTCGCTACCAACCCTCACATGTGAAGATGGGTTGATAATACAGATCTGTACATTTTAAAACTATGTTAAATATCCTTATTTTTTGCAGTGAAACGAAGCAACACATTTTCATCTGCAAGGGAGGATGTAGGGAGGCGGCCCTGATGCATAATCAACATACGTAGCATGGGATCCAATCACCCTGCAGCAATCAGTGATGCCCTGGGCAGTGCTGCAGCTCTGGCAATTAAGCAGGTCAAAGTGTTTATCAAATATTCATGTATTTGTAGCTCTTACACTTGCTGCTTGACCGCAATTTACAATTCATCGATGCATTGTTAATAATCCACAAAGAGCCTGCTTGACCTGTGAGCCTGTTGCTTTTGGACGATAGGACCAAGCGGATATTAAAGGTGACATGTCTACAAAAGCTAAGGAGTGGCATGAAGACCCTGAATATCTAGGTTTCAAGCTCTCAACAGAATTAATCATTTTGTGTTCACAACAACCGCTCAATAACCCCGCAGTTGTGCTTCATCAGGACTGTGTGACTCTGGTATGATGACTTTTGATTGATGATAGGCAGGTGGCTACCTTTGTAGGCACAAAGACAGAGCAGCCCATCAGGATGAAGATCATGTAGCAGCTCTGAAGTACAGCAGGTTTATGATGGAGCACACGTCCAGACTCACCCCCACCACGAGCAGGTCCAGGTGACAGCCACAGCTTTTCTTCCATTTATATCCTTTCTGTTGAGAAGAATTTAGAGATATTAAACATATCATCACATTTAACACAAAATGGAACATAATTAACAGAGAAATTCAGTGAAACAATTGTATCAAGGTAATCTAAGCCTGTAATTTATACCAAAAATATCAGTCAACGCAAGATGGTGATAGTGTAATCTGTCCTCAATCTGCTGCTGCATTTCTACCAGACCACACCTTGCTCTTTGAAATTAAGACAAATCGACTCTACTTCATTGCAGCTTATTTTAATGGTGTTGTGTATTGTTCATATTGCTTAGTACTCTGCCTGATTAGACGCTCTGATTGGTCATGCAATCAAGAGGTATTTTGATAACATCCCTTTAAATAGAAAATGAACTGAGAGCTTCCAGGCTGATTAACATTTTTGAAAAGGTCTACAACAAAAGCAAACAACCCCAGCAGTCATTAGAATAGATAGAATCCCTTTTGTTGGTGCAAACTTAATAAGATTACTTTTCTGAGTTTGATTTTTGGAGTTTAAATGAGAAAATCTGTGTGTGTTTTCATTGCTGTAAAAAATCTCTGCTCCTCTTTGTTGGTGCAACTGACAAGGGACTCAACTGGGCTATTTTTGTTTTGTGCAGATCCTTGACAGGCGTGATAAAGTGACTCTTTTTTTTTTTACTTTATAGTCATGTATCCAGGTCAGGGCTCAGTTTTAGAGGAGAACAGGCAGGTATAGTGATCCCTATAATGCACAGACTAAATCTGCCCTGCTCTCCAACAGGGGCTGTTCCCATCTGGGGCTCAGACCTCCTCAGCCGGCTTATCTCCGTGTGGAGCAGCAGTGGCTGGATGCCAAGGTCCCCTGAAATTGCAAATTCCTCATCCTGTCAGGCAGAGTATGAGGAGCCCCCTTTCACAGATATCTCATTTGAGGTGCTTGTATGGCTGATGGTTGTAACGAGGATCAGTCAGTAAATCAAAGGTTTTGATTTGTGGTCGGGCTCTTTCTTCTCTACCAAGGCCTGATACCCGGGCACACGGTACTTAAGTTGCAAAACTGTCACACACCTCAGCTATCAATCACATAGTTCGTGCCCTCGCTCATGACCCTGGTTGACCTCTCAAACTGTGCCAAATATCCAGCAAATGAGCAACCTTTCCTGTAAGTCAAAGAGTGCTGTGAGCTGCTGTGTTTCTTGCACGGGAGAGTAGAGAAGATGAAGCACAGCCCTGCTTTTCTGAAGTCACTGCAGGCTCAAAATACAGATCATTCATCATGTAACAAATAATCTACCTGTGAGCATTGTGCCTGTGTATTTGCATGTGTTTGTTTCTGTTTTTTCCCCTGTCTGTACATATGCTTGTGGGTGTTTATCGGTGCTCTCCCCCCATGTTTTTTTCCCACTGACAGAGTTTATTAGCATTTCAAACAGTGGCAGCATCTAAAAATCTGTCACATCTTTCCTTTCAGGAAAACAAGATCAGAGTTGCTCACCCCTGCGTCTATCGGCCCTCAGGTCATTTGTTTTGATTGAGGATGGCAGAGTGTGGAGCATATTAAAGATGGGATTGTTAACGAACTGCCCACTCCTTTGTTTTTTCGCTTCTGCTGAGTTCTCCCAAACGGCTCTCTTGCACTGCTTATAAATGAGGCCAGAGAGTTGGCTGGAGTGTCAAAATCTGCTTTCAGGGTAATGATCAAACTGTGTTTGGCACTTACTTCGTACCTGGTAGTTTGCAAAACATTTTTTTTTTTTTGCATTCTCCATTGTAATTACTAGCAAAATGCATCCTGGTGTATTGTATTTAATCAAATCTTACGCCAAGAACTTTTAGGTTTGTGTTTACACACTGCCAAATTAAAGTTGAACTAAGTGGCAAAAAGGATCTAAAAATAAAATTAATTTTGTCCGTGGTCAACAAAAACAAACGTTTAAGGATGGATTTATGGACTTGAAAGGCTTGTGTTCAGTTTCTGGCTGCTGTTAGTGATTATGTAGTGTCTGCTTGAAAAAAAGGAAGCTAATTACTAAATTAGTGCCTGGGACTGTGCTCTGCAAATGAAGGAGAGCTCAAAGGCACATTTTAGTGGTGGATATGAGAGAGAACCACCACTTCAAAAAAGAAATTAGGCTTCTGGTTATGAAACAGGAATAACAAATGACAGTTTCTAAATCCTTTATTAAGTCATTGGAGTGTCCTCTCCTGGAGAACATAAAACAACCTCCTGTAGTTGTGCTGCTAATACAACTGGAGTAAGTCGCTAAAGTTCGATTGGTTTGAAAAATACATTAAAATAGAAGCTGTCGCACACGGCTTTGGACAGCATGTGATCTAACCTTCAGACAAGATGAGCTCTGAGTAAACCCCCTTTAGGGCCCCCTGTGTAACAATGACTTCACTTTAAAGGGATACTCTGGTGTAAATTTAAGTTATGGTCAAACACACCATAACACCGAGTTTGACACCCCCTCGAGAGATGAATGTTGGCGACTGCTTGCTTCTCTAGTTATACCAACTTCAGTAATGACCGCATGATAGCAATACACAGCGGTCAACCTTAAAGCCACTCTATCGCCACAAATAATGCTCAGAACAGCACCTAACTTCATCAACAGTACTTATCGGGTCCCAGCCATAGTACAAGCCATCAAACATCTTTTTAGCTTTGCCTAATTTCTGTAGCAAAGAGACTAAACACAACTCACCTACTCTCCTCCAGCAGCCACTTGTTTGTGGGGGGAGCCCCGATGAGTCGATCACTGAGTTCAGCAGAGTTTCGCAGCTCAATGAAGAACATTTATGATAATTACTTCATAGAAATGCAATCAGAGTTCTTGTGTATCTTGTATACCCACTGCAGACACAGTAGTTCTTCTGATTGCATTTCCATGAAGAAATAATCATACATTTTCTGCTGCACTCGGTGATAGACTTCGACAAGCAAGCAGTCTGCAACATTCATCCCTCAAGGGGGTGTCGAACTGGGTGTTACTGTGTGTTTGACCATAACTTAAATTTACGCCGGAATACCCCTTTAAGTTTCAGAAAAGCTTGTCTCATCATCATTTGGATTTATCTTCATTTACTTTCCAATTAGCACAAACCATGGCAGAGCATCTAACCACTGACTGACCTCCTCTGACCTCCTGATGACTCTGAGCCCCCCACAGAGGAACCATTCCTACACTTACCTCCGCAGCTACGTTAATGGATCCTGTGTTGATGCCGTCATTGACTTATAGACCCATCAGCTGTCACCTGTGAGTCTCTGGTTCACTCCTCTGGAAACCTTTATGTTGTTTGTTGATTCCCCTTAGCTGTTGTTGTGTCCAGGCAAAGACCTTGACCTTTCAAAGAAAAAGTTTGACATTTGGGGAATTAGCTTATTAGCTTTCTAGCTGAAAGTTAGGAGAGAAAAATCAATTTCACTCTAAGGTCAGTATGTTGAATACAGAACCACAGCTGGATGGATATTAGTTTAGCTTAGTTTAATACGTATTAGGCTATTCACAGGCTCTGAATAGCTGCTGTGCAATCAGTGGAAACTATAGGAAATAACTGTTTCCTGTAGATACAGATAGATGCCTCCCCATCTCTTTTAGATAAACCGTAGTGATGCCAAAATACATTCTTGGATGGGCACTGTAAACCTATGCCAGTAACATAAGTTCAGGTTGGAGTCTGTTTATTGGAAACTGGCTGGTATCTCTTTCCCTCCGCAACACGTTTAAGTAACTGGCAACACAGCACAGGTCCCACAGACTGGCAGATACATGAATTTAATGCAGACACTCACCATAATGGGAAGCCAAAAGACTCTTGTGTAGGTGTTGGTTCCCTTTTTTTCTCCTGTATACATCCCGTGCACGGGATACAACAAAAGTGGCATTTGTTTAAATACATGTTAGGAGATAAGATATCAGTCTCATATTAGTCTCACCGGGGGAAATCCCAAAACTTACAGCAGCACAGGTACAATACAAAAGAGAAATTAAAGGGTAAAGAAACTTATATACGTGTACAGCAATCATGCTGTTGTAGCTTTTTTTTGTCATATAACTGTTTAAAAGTTAAAAAAAACACACACAAGAAGAACTAACCACAATGCCAGAGAGCATATGAGAGGAAATTTTATTTTACATGTATTTGCTACTGTAGGGCCAGTGTCCAATCTGTTAACGTGGAGGAGGTGTGCTTAACGACCTATACTGAAACCAGCCAGCAGGGGGAGCTTTAAGTGTTTTTTCCTTTACTTTTGGTCAACAAACAAAATAGACATGTCAATCTTCCAATCTATATTTCAACTAGACAGCAAATGTTTTCTCTAACTTACTTGACTGAATAAATCACACCACAACTCCTAAAGGAAAATATGTTTGCGCATTTGCATGTGTCAGCGTTAAAGGGAGCAGTCTTTCTTCCAAACCTCTCCAAACAAACAAATATAACCTTTGTTTATTGGTGCCTTTGAAACAGAAATGGAGTTTTTTCAAGAGTGTATAATCCATGGACAGCTGTTCAGGGGTTGCTGTTCTGTGATAACTTTGCACAAAGTTATACCAGACAGTTCACAGAGTGGATATCAGTAAATTGTTAGACCTTTGTTAGTGAGTTTCAATATGGCAGACAATCTGTTTTTCCGGGGGCTTCTGAATGAGTTATGTAAGGACATTCGGCAAAGAGCTATTGATGGGTTTTTCCCTGTGATATACGGTGGATTAACGTTTATTGTGCCGTGTGTACCCTTGATAAGTTCAGAGCCAGGTGGCTATAGAAATAAGCTTCGCTGCTTCTAAAGCAAACACCATTAGATCGATGGTCTCCATCTGCCTGACAGATGCTGTTTGCCAGAAATTATTAATTCTGCATTCAGAGCTTCACACATCAAACACAGGATGACATGAAAATGATATGAAAAGAGGAGTCAAGGATTGCGCCACCATTAGTCGAGCTAATTCTCACATCCAATCTATTGCTATGTATTTATCTTGCCATTCAGAATTGTCTCATGATATTCACCTGGTTGCCTTCTGGTACATTTCCTTTTTTTTCTGTGTCAGATATCAAGAGTCAAACCACTGCCCAGGGGTATCATTTAACATTGACTTTGTTCCCTAAAGTAGTGCAAATTTAACCGTCTCTTCAACATCAATTTAGCAAATACTATACAGTTCACATGCAGAGTTACAAAGGCTTTGCTCGTGCTCACTTTCATTAGCTATTTCTGAGAAGTATCAGGTGTTTCAACTAGGCTCGTTCACTCTAGTACATAAGAGAACTGAACCCGGGGCTGTACCGACCTAACATGATATTTTACCACCTGCCAGTTTCCATTCCAGTCCTCTCCATTTTACTGTTTCTCTCGGCAATTCATGATAGCACCTAGAAAACAATCATGGTTCACTGCGTTATCATACTTGTGTTTTTTTTTTCTTTTTCTTCTGCAGGTGCGACATGACATTCACTCGTCTGTTTCGGCATCAATAACTGCTGTACTCTCCCGTCTGTGTCTGACGTGTGATGGAAGAGGCACAGCTTGTTTTCATCACTCTCCAGAGTCACCCTGTACACTGAAGCTTCCAGTGTTGTAGTCCAGCAACCAAAGCTCAGGCCAGTTTCGAGTCTTGCGTCCTCAGTATTCAGGTGTGAGTAGAGTCCAAGTCAGTCCAAGTCAAATCTGAGAGATTCTGAGTCGAGTACTCATTGTTTGGATTATTTACCATATGAACAGTGAAGACAGCTGTTTCATTCCAAACTACTGACTCTTCTTCCTGCTGTGATGGGATCTCTGAAGGTGTCTAATAAGCTCAAAAACACCTGCAACCAAACTGATATTCTGTCGGCTTGTTTACAGTGACACATCTCACATGCTGAATTGTTTTTGTTCGCTGTTATTGTAAAATCCTTGAAACTTCCAGACATGATTTACATTATAGGAACTGTAGCCGCACATGACACCATAAGAATTACTTTATTTCCTCCCTGAAGGGAAATTCAACTGTCTTTAGTCTCACTTGTCATGTCTCAAAAAGTCATCTACTATTTATGGAGGAATTGTAAAGTCTGATAGCTGTGGGTACAAAAGATCTTCTCAACCGTTCTGTCCTGCAGCAAAGAGAGAGGAGCCGTCCACCACCATTGGCTCTTTGGTCCATCATGTGCCAGATCTCACTCTAAACTGAATAAAAATGTAACACAAACATAAAAACAGTCTTTACCAATCAATAAACCTGAGTCCTCCTTTCTATCGTCTAAGTGCAGTCAATGCTTAAGTTTGAGTACAAGTCCAAGTAATCAGAACTTGGGTCCAATTTGAGTCACAACTCCTAAAATTAAGGGTTGGCTACTACATGTAGTGACACAGCCTGATGAGAAATTAGACAGAAGCATGGTGAGAGAAAGATGCAGATGATCTTTCTTCATCTGAGGTACTGAAGTAGTTTTTTTTAAATTTATGTATGCATGGAAAATCAGCAGTGTGTTCTGTTGTCTTAAATTCACTGTAGAAATTCAGAACATAATCAGACTAAACATCTTTAATACAGGCTGCACATTACAGGCCATCCAGCACCCCAAGGGAGCGCAAGAGCGCAAACAAGAGGCTGATAAAAATGTAGTTTGACAATGTTTTGAAGCAGCAGAGAGTCATCTAAGTTTTTGTCATCTTTGATTAACAACCAATGATGTATGGCTTTCTGACAGGACTCAGTCATAAATCACGTCACGTTGTGTCATTTCCTTCTAGTAAAGGAGCTGACAACTTCTTGACCTCCTCCTTTCGTACTCTATGACTTGTCATGGAAGGTTTTCCATAAGTGATAACAAAATCTACTCTGCGCAACAAAGTAGCCAACAGCATGGACCAAAAACTCCAGGCCAGAGCAGAGGTAGAGAAAGGCTAACCTGCTGTCATGGAGATGGACGCATCCTACGTATTATTCAAAGCCGCCAGGAGGGTCACACCGAAGTAGGAGGAAGATATGACTGTAGAAAAAAATTACAACCAGAGTTCTGTTACAACTTAAAATTTTGGCACTCAATACGCTGAATACTCAATACTTAATATATTTTTGGTTATACAGAAAAACAAATAAACAAAATATTGACTCGTTTTTTTCGTTTTTCGTTTACTAGATGAATGGAATAATTGAATGGATGGATAATACATGGACTGCTAAAGTTGGACTGGTCCAAGAATATAGACTTCATCTACGGAAAGGGACAGAGCCGCCTCTCTTGCCTGAGGAGACTCCGATCAATAGACATCTATAGTAAGATGCTGCAGAGGTTTTTTCAGTCTGTGGTGTCTACAGTGTTATGTTCTACGCTGCAGTCTGCTGGGGAGGAAGCATCAAACACAAAGATGCAAGACGTCTGAACAAACTGGTGAAAAAGGCTGGCTCTGTGGTTGGATTCAAGCTGGACTCAGTGGAGGTTGTGGTGGAGAGATCTACACTGAGGAAGGTGGAGACTATGGACCAAAGGGGCAAAGGTGGTGGACGGCTCCTCTCTCTTTGCTGTAGGTCAGAAAGATTCAGAAGATCTTTTGTACATCAGACTGTACAACTCTTCTGTAAATAGTAGATGACTTTTAGAGACATGACAAATGAGACGACAGACAATTGAATTTCCCTTCATGGATTAATAAAGTTCCTCTTATTCTTATTCTTAAAAAGGTGGGTCTTGAGCCTGTTCTTAAAAATTTGAATGTTTTTTGGAGTAACTATGGCTGACATGTGCATCTCCTGACACAGTGAGAGAAATATTTCCATTTGAAATATGTCGGAGTAGAGACATACGTACAGGGACGTACAAAGAAGCAAAACAAAGTACCAAAAATTCAAACTTAATTTCAGCAACCCAGTAATGTTCTTTATTATTTTGCACCACAGTCACTTATTCCCAGAGACAGAGGAAGAGACTGACAGACTGACTGACAGATTATGTGTGACAGGAGAAGAGAAGCCATCACGTCACCTCAGACGTACCTGCGTTTCAGAACAGCATGTTTGAAGGTGAGCTTGTCACATGTATTTAGCCTCACCTGAATCCAAGAACACAAATAACATGACAACTCTGATGTGTATAATCCACATTAAACCACAAATCCTTTATACTTGTGCTGTGTATTGCACTTTGTGTTTACTTACGCAGACTGAAATGTTACAAAAATAGGAGAGCAGAACCGGGGAAATCTTCAGCCGTGGAAGCCTTCATGATCAATTCGTCTGTTCCTGAGAATCCCGTTTCAAATGCATCTCTGCGCGCAGGAGGACAAGAATAGAAATAGAGTTTTGCTTCAATGCTCACAAGATGTCTCTCTCAGCACCGCTGCAGGAGGGGAGAGAAGAGGAGAGGCAGAGACTAAATCCAGATTGCAGTGATTAGACATTGTTGGAGTTTGTATAGAATTGGAGTTCATGGACCTCCTACTCATCAGACGAGAGGATAAAAAACTCTGAGGTCATTGTATCAAGGGTTTGTATTGTCAGTGAGCCGTGACAAGGCAGATTATGAGTGTGGCAGGGGTGTACTTGTGTGGTCTATTCAGATGTGTTATGTAAAGCTTTTTTTCTTCTGTTCAGATATGTAAGAAAATAAAGAAAGAAAAAGCTTTTTGTTTGGATCACAAAAGGAGGTATACAACCAGTGTGTCTGAGATATCCTATAGAGAGGATCTGAATGCCTTTGGATGGAGCTAGAGTTTACCTCTGTGTTTCTTCTTTGTGCTCAGCTGAAGTAACTGACCTGTGGCTATAGCTCAACCTATTTCAATAAGAGGCATCTCACCTATATATATTATATATATATATATATATATATATATATATATATATATATATATATATATAACTGTATGTTTTCCATGTTAAAAATGTCAAACTTTTCAAATGAAGAAAAATAACTTTTCAGTGTAAGTTCAGAGTTGATCGATCTGCTCCAGAGGAACAGTAAATGTAGATCAAGTCGAGCTGGCAGATACTTGTCTAGATTAGCAGTAAACCCTTCACCATTTCTTGATTAAATTTCAACTTGGTTAAATAAATAAATAAATAGGTAGAAATGACACAAACTGGTGAGAAGAACCACCAAAAAACAGTGATTATGGTTATTGTGTAATTTTAAAGTCATGGTGGCTGTTTTTTGTGACATATATATATAGATAAATGATGCATGTGTATCATCTAAATCTCTATTAAAAGCCCACAGTTAGTTGCTGATTCAGGAAAAACAGTTGAGGACACAATCTGTGGTCTCAGAGATTTTCTTTATCAAGGATAATATATTCTGAAGGTTTGACTCAGCTTTATTTTAACAAAGTAAATCATGATTATTGTCAGTGATTGATTCAGTGGCAGACGATGCCTGCATCATAACAGGATTAATAGAGTCAATACACATTTTCACAGTTTAATCTGATTTATGGGCTTCTCCACAGAGCCTCATCCATCACTGTCAGAAAACAGTTTAATTGTAATGGATAAAATGCCACCATTTATTCATCCTGTAACCTGTTACTGGTTGGAGTAATTCAAGTGAAGTATGGTAAGGCAATGAGTCCCGAGGCGAACTTTTAGAGAGCTGAAATATGAAATCTCATACAGCTTACTGTAAAAAGTGACAGTCAGTGAGTCTCATTGTGAGGATAAGAAGAGGGAAAAGATGCACTGTTGAATCAACTGGTGAATGAGCCTCAAACAGGCTGTTAATGAAGAATAAAACTGCACTGATTCAGTGAGAGGGAAGTTCTGATTCTCATTAAACCGCAGACTGTGTCAGACATGAAGGGGGTCACATTACTAACATCTCTCACAGGTTTCTGAAGCACAGTTTTGAGGCATGTTCATGACACCCATAGACTGTATATACTATGAACAACTTGGCTCCGCCTTCTATCATTATACGAATTTTAAGCCACATTGCTCTTTGTATTTCCGTGATTTTTTCCACTTCCTGGAACCACCACTTGATCAGTAGCAGTGTTCGTATTCGGCGGGAGAGTCGCTTTGATGACGCTCGGCTCAAACACTGCATCCCCCGGGTGAGCTACGCAATCTTCGTACTCCCATAGCCTGTATCAAGTGTCAACCATAGAAAACATAAACCCCCCAATAATTTTTAAAAATGGACCTGTACAGAAAAAAAGGACGTGAGCACAAACCAGTCTTACAGTAACTACATGTCAATATTAATTTCTAAAGTTTGTCCACATCTCCAGAGGGATTGCTGGAGGAGGTGGGATTTATGACCTGTACTGCAGCCCGTCACCAGAGGGTGCTGTTCTCGCGGTGGCTTTACCCAGCGAGGAGGCAGACGGCGTCCATTCTATACAGTCTATGGCTGCGTTTCAGTTACCTGGGGAGTCTGATGTGGGAGCTGGGAATGACATCAAACTGGAGTTGACAGTGTTCCTGTTAACAAGTCCAAAAACAAAGATGGACGTCTCCATTTATCCGTTGTTAGCTGTTGTTTACAATTGTCAGCTGTAGTTAGCCATTGTCAGTTGTTGTGAGCGATACCAGCTGTAAACAACGCATTACACAGCATTTTACTCTTACGAACACCACAGCACTGTGTTCACAGTTAGACGTTGGGTGGGACAACATAAACCACTTATTTAATTTCACAAAAACAAAACAGAATAAAACAATAAATAACACATTACAAGAACTTTTACTGTTACTCTTTACTGTTGATGTGCTGTGCTGCCATCTTGGAATATGACGTTGTCGTCAAGTCGGGGTTGGTGATGCTGACTGGCCCTAACGTTTATTGTGGTGAGAAGGTAGATTTGAGGGAGGCTAGCCCCATGCAAACAGATCCTGTTACATCAGTTTTATTCGATGGTATGGCTTTATTCTGAGAGCTCTTTCTATGTGCTGATATGAAATATTAAAGTCTGCAGCGGGGAGAGCACACCTCCTCATGTTTCATGTGCATACATGAAAAGCAAAGGTCGGGAGAGCATCAGAAAAGACCTCAGGATCAGAACAGAGAGGTCATCAGTGACAATACAACTCTGATGACATCGGGCGGATATGGATTACAAACACTTTCAGAAGGAACAGCTAGGAAACAGTTATCAAAATTAGGCTCTTTCACACAACTACTCAAAAACAAAGACGTTTGTCGTCCTGCTCATTATTCTGTTCATTCAAGCGAAACTTAAAAGGGCAAAGATTAAAGTTTCATCTGCGTCTTGAGGCTGTAACATCCTGTCAGGTCCTTTTTAGAGAATACGCTCACCTGTGGCCTGATGTCTCGGGACATTTTAAAATATGCAGTCCAGGACTTGTCACCATGGCAACACGGCTACAACTCTGACTCCCTCTCAGAGCAAAAAAAAATTAGCAGTGACATTTATTCACATGTGAAGCTACTTGGCTGTGTGGGGGAATCAAGGATTTCACTCCCACTTACTTTGTTCAACTAAATCTTCTTCTGCTCCTGTATTCCCTTACTTTTTTTTGTAAACTTAAGCAGGGTTTCTGTTTGTTTTCTACAGTTGAAAGTGCTGTTTGTTGTCCCACTCACCCTGCAGCAGAGATAGCCTCCCCGCAGCTACAGTACTACCTGCGGCTCACCTGCAGCAGAGAGAACACAGGAAAGCTCCTGGCGATGCATCCTGCGGGGGCGTTCAGATATTCACGCCTGACATGCTGCTTCCTTTAACCATATGGTTTTCGAAACTCCCCTGATTCCCCTGATCACGCTGCAGGTTCTGTCGTGAGTTCAATGTTTAATGTCTCTGTGTAGGGGGCAGAGAAAATGAAAAAACATGATGGGTTGTCTCTCTAAGTCTTCTCGCACACCAGGAAAAGAGATGAATAATAGAGGTAGAGAGCGAAAGAGAAACAAGAAAGAGAGAGAGGGAGATGGAGGTTATTTTCATTAAGACATTATTTCAGTTTTTAGAGGAAACGTTTGCTTTGTTTTGGATTCTGATAAGAAAACTAGCCCTGTTGTTTTTACAATAAATATCAAGATACTTCCAAAAACTTAGCAGGGCATTTAAAGTGGAAACAGATAAAAAACAAACAAACAAAATGAGCCCCCGAGCTGCCCTGGAGCTCACTCATTAACATGATATATTCGTTTGATTAATCTTATAAATACTTAAGAGTTGTTTCAACAATTTGGCTTTTAATGGGGAAATTACAGAGTGTATTATTTATCAGTTTATCAGTTACAGTTTGACAGTTTTTGGATGAAATCTCATTCAAAAATAAATAAGAAATAATGAGAAAAATGCTTTTGTCAATGAGTTTTAAAGGTTCTGCAGGAGGGAATTCAGTCTTCAAACAGAACCAGGCCTCTACCTCCTTTCATAAACATTAAGCTAATAAGACAACAGGCTCGGTATAGCAGCATGTTTCAACATTTAACAGTTTTATTGAATATCTTAAAAAGATCTTCAATAAGTCCAAATCAAAATGGTCATTTCACCTTCTTTCTATCTGAAATTTTCATTTCCAGTACCCACCAATCTGAATGAACGCTCTGGATATCCAAATGGAGGGACAGTTCACACATCTATCATTAAATTGTTTTGAGTCATACTTTTGAGTTCTAGCCCCCAAAATGAAAACTCATTGTAAAATGTAAATTATAATATTCAAAATACATTCTGACAAATGAAAACTGAATGTCCCCAAACAAACAAATGAAAAAGTTAATTCCAGGTAGGATGAATGATGTTGTGGATATCTTCGATAAAGGTTATGTTTGACTGGGAGAACATCTATCATAGAGTTTATGCTGAGTGTAAATCTGCATTCATAGGTTTTGTTCAGGTACAACAGCGGTAACAACCTTCTCATTGAATCCTTAAAAGATAGAATAAATCGTATTACTTTCTAGATGTAGGTCATTGTAAAACTTTAATGTACAATTTTTTATAAACAGATTTCCACAAATGAAAACATGCTGTCAGGAATATCCCAGTCAGCTCTTTTGGTCCTGGTCTGAGTTTTTTAGATATTGAGTATTGGCGATAAGAAGTCCCAAATCT
The DNA here is from genome assembly GCA_962446985.1 of Xyrichtys novacula. NCBI lineage: Eukaryota > Metazoa > Chordata > Actinopteri > Labriformes > Labridae > Xyrichtys > Xyrichtys novacula. The sequence goes on along the minus strand of OY660864.1, from coordinate 32,898,362 downwards.
GATCTTATACTTACATTAGATAGATCACAGAGTTTGTAACAGCCTGCTGGTGCATTAACATTGTTCAGCCCACACTGCGTAACCTCATAGCATCCATTTTCTTTTCCACATTCCCTGTGTTAATGTCTTGAGCATCTCCCTCATGCTCAGCCCATCTCACATGCTCAGCTGTATCAGAGCCACAAAAATCAATGTGCTTGTAATACTGCGAGCTTGAACTCAAAAGTGGAGGAATCAGTGCAGTGTGCAGCGAGGCTCAGCAGTGACATGGGACAGACTCCAAATCTCTGTTGTAATTCAAACAGCAGTCTCATTATGTTCTAAATCACCTTGTGTGTTTTGAAAAGCTTTGCTCTACATCTGTGATAAGGCAGTGTGGTGTAGTGTTAAAGTGGCAGGATATACTCTGGATCCAAAATTTCCAATAGATGGCAAAAAACCCAGACTTCCTCAACCACAGAGATAAACAGATGGTGGTCCAAAGTGAGAAATTCAACCATCGTTTTTGTGATTTTAAGGGTCTTTTCACTCTGATGACATAATCTGTTTTCCTTTGTTTTCATTAATGTTTCGTGTTTTTTTATTTCAGATAACGTGTCAAATTGATTTCCTCACTGCAGATATTTTAGGGATTGCTAATGCTAAACTACTCCCAGGCTTCTACCTCAAATTGTGCTCATTTTAAAACAGCTGATGTGATTGTGATGAGATAATTTGCTCAAAATGCCAATCACAGATCAATTAAAATGTCCAGATCTGAGGATCAGGACATCCCTAGACTGTATCTACGGGTTAGAACGAGGACAGCAGACAAAGAGGTGGACAATGGAAGCAACAGATTCATGAACCTACAGAGTAAAAGCTTTTCTAATTACTCTTGACCAGGCTTAATTCGGTTGTGACAGGAAGCCAAACTTTATGTGGCAGGTTGTTTTGGTCGCATTCGTTTTCCTTGTCCAACTGAGTTAACGACTGAATACACAACTACCACACAAGGAGCCAAATCCAAATAATTATTGTGTAGTTTGTACAGAGAAATAAAAGCTTGAGCTACACAGCTAATCTATTCTTTCACACACTACTGCGTTTTTTTTTTTTTTAACAGACTCTTCAGTCCCACTTCAAGTGCTCTCTGGACTCAGTGAGGCAAAGCGAACAAAATAAGGACATGACAGAACAAGGACAGTGACAAAACGGTTTGAGGAATCAATGAATACATTAGTATCACCCTTGGAGAGATTCCTTGGACATGGTGTTTGACTAGTAATACACATTTCACCTTTCAAAGCAAAGGCAGATCAGTATTTTCTCGAGATTTTAAAATGACAGAGCACTCTCTTCGGCGTGATTTCATGATGAATTGCTCATTTGAAAGTCATTTCCAGGACAGTTGCTACAGAGAAGCAGCAACGATGTACCTGTTAAAAGGCGGTATTTAATTCCAATTGCGAGGAAAATGAGTGTAATTTTGCAAATGATGGATCTCAAAGGGGAAGACAGACAAGTTATCACCTTGGCTTTATTACAGTGAGGCCGTTTAACTAAAATGCTGAGTGTGACTCATTCTTAGATACAGCATATCGGGACACAGTTTGATGTGTCTTTGATTTCAAATCTCTGAAGAAAAGTTACTTGAAGATGTGCTAGATCAACACTGGAGATACATGCATTTATGATGCTGGGAGATTAAGTCAATACACTCCGACGCAGAGATTTTTTTTATCTTTGGAGATGAAAATAAAGTTTAAAAAGTGCACAAGTAAGCAATCAGGTCAGGCAGTCACAGTGGAGAAGATGTAAGCAGTAATGTGCAGGGGGGGATACAGCCTTGTTCAATTTCTCACAATGAAAAGTTGGAGCATGTAGAAGCGCTCCTATTGCATATATTAAGACGTGTTAGCGAGGGAGGTCTTTTTGATGAAAGTGGGTTTCCATGTATTTTTAATGCCATGGTTTGCCGAGCTCGGCTTGAATGTGGATGCTAATGAGGACTGGCATGTTGAAAACAGGCTGTGCCACTCGTCTCCTCCCCAGGTGCAAACAACAGTCGGAGCAGATAGTGGCCCCAGTTCCTCAGCTTCTGCCCATGTATTTGTCATTACAAACTGACAATATCAATTCAGTAAATTTGTGTTGCATAAACAGTTTGTGTGCGTGTGTGTCAGTCTGTATTCTCCAATAAAAGGTGTGTTTTCAAAGCCAGATCTCTTCTTTTTTTAGTACTATTTTGGTATTACTTGGTACTATTTATTAAGAGAGACATTCTGACTACACATCTAAAACTTAAATTAACAACAGAGATATGATTTTGTTAATGTATGTAAGGTTTGGAAGGGGGCTTGAAGATCAATTTTGTTCTTTGGAAAGCTTTTTCTGGTACTATGAGTGTGTTTCAGAAAACTTTCACCAACACAGATAAAATCACTTAAAGCTCCTGTGGGGAGTTTTTCGACATTTATGAAATAGACTAAATTTTACATTGATGCCTTTTTACGATGAACAAATGTAAAATACGCCAACGAAGACAAGACAGACTATTTTTATTTTGCAGTTTTTAATGCCTGAATCCACTGTGAGGGGGTAGGTGCCCTGAGTTAAAGCTGGCACATGAAAAATTCACAATAAACAATACATTTGACCATTTTAAGGCACTACTTATGCTGCGTTCCAGTTACCTCGGAAGTCGGATGACGTTACACCCGGGTTGATGGCGTTCCAGTAAACAAGTCCGAAAACCAAGATGGATGCCTACAGTAAACTGTTGTTAACAATTGTAAGCTGTTGTTAGCTATACCAGTTGTAAACAATGCATAACACATTATTTTACTCTCACAAACACCATAGCACCGTGTTCACAGTTAGACGTTGGGCAGTACAACATATAACACTAATTTAATTTCACAAAAAACAAAACAGAATAAAACAATAAATAATACAAGAGCTACTTAGCTAGTTACTCTTTACTGTTGATGCACTGTGTTGCCATCTTGGATTATGACGTCGTCGAGTCGGGTTTGGTGAGCATTGTCTGACTTTCCGAGTCAGAAATCCGACTTCAGGGTGGCGTTCCAGATGAATTTCCGATTAGGAGCTCGGAAATCCCGACTTTCAAGTACAACTGGAACGTACCATTAGGCATGTAAAGAACAAAATGAGCAGACTGCTTTGTCCACCGCTGACGCCAAAATGAACATAAACTGAAAGTTGCTCATGGGAGCTTAAAAGAAATTGAGGGAGCTTTAACAATATGACACGTTATGATTTGTCAAGTCTAGGATACCGATTGGATGAATCACACGCAGTATAAGATTACCTTTCTATGGTAAAAAAATAGTGTCCTCACATAGCATACAATGAAAACAATACAATGATGAATTCTGATGAGCACAGATAAAGTTCTTTGTTCACAGTTCAGTTGTTTTGACAGGCCTTATTGACTTGTTTTTACACTAAAAGTTTCTATACTTTAATTAAATGCTGCTTCACCATAGTAACGCCTCAGATATCAGCCAAAATCTAGGTGACCTTTTTTAGTGATGCCACTGAAAGTACTCCAGGGGCTGTAAAACTCTGCAGCAGCTTTATTTGGATGTTTTCAGACGTAATAGTGTTTTTTTCCCTCTGCAATTGTGCTGTGAGATAGATGATCGGAAACTGTTCCACATTATTTTTTTCGTTTTGTTTGAATCAGAGATTGAACCTTTAACAACAAAAGACACTTGCACTCAGTGTTTACAATAGGTAATTTTAATGTTACTTAATCCAAATATTTCAAATATTTACACTTATAAAATAATCCTTTTCTGATTTATTCCAGCGTGTTCCCACATCTGTACAGCTGTACAGCCCAATAATAATAAACCTACAAACCTGAGACACTAAATTAAATCATTACAGCAGAGACAGATTCAGAGAGTTTGCTACACAGTAGCAAATATGATCAGTACAAAAACACGTTGGACCCATTTCATCTTTTAATCTGGCTGTACTGGATTTACCACAAAATATACTTAATATACTACTCTGTCAAATCTGCAAAATATTTGCCAACTATGGCTGATCCTGTATGCAAAGTAAAATGTTTAACATTTACGATGTGATGTCGCCTGCTTATCAGAGGACATTGTGGAGCCACAAATGATGTTGAACAGTGCCCACTTTCCTGTGGACTCCTGCTTCTTATCCTTTCACACACACATACACACACACACACACACACACAAACAGACAGACACACAGGCGCGTTCACATGTGCACACAAAAGAAACAACTCCATTCAACCATCCAGTGTGCTTTTCACTGCGGTGTTTCCTTTCAGCGGTCGATCATAAAGAGCTGCTAAACAGGACGTTTGTGATGAACCATTTCTGTCCAGTGCATTTCTGCAGAGCCAGTTGGTAGCCAAACTCATTGTCAGTGCTCGCTACGAGCTCCAGGCATCTCTTTGATTTCCTGTTCTGAATGGATCCTCCCTGAAAAGATAAAAGCAGGGTGGTTCAAATTGCACTGTGCGGCAGGAGAAAATTTTGTGTATTCAATATAACTTTAAACCCACACTGCTGTGAACTCATGCTGGTGTGAGCTGTTGAAATGCTGTGAGCATTTTGGCTACCCAGAAGATAGCATCACCATAGTCTGAAGGCAAAAAACAACACCGTAATTGCTTTTAAAGTCGTTACTGATCTCCCTTACCAGGCAAAGGTTTTCAGAGAGCCTCGTCGGTGAAAAAAATCACAAAAAAAAAAACTGAAAAAACAAAAGGATAAAAACATCTGGATTTATGAGGAAGAAAGACTGAACAAAGACATTAGGGACCCTAAAACTGGATCATTGGCTTCACAACCATTGCAGTATTTTCAAAATAAATTCTTAAATGTTTTGAGATGAGAAATTTGCCTGAAGGAGAAGCGAAACCTTTAGTGCAGAAAGAAAGTGAAGTCCAGCAGCTGTTTCCAGATTCTGAATACAGAGAGCACATCAGCTCAGTGAAAATATTCCAGCATGTCCTGATGAAACGAGGCAAGATTTTCTCATTACAGCTTCATGGCTGACCAAGGGCAAGTGACTGAAGAGGAGGCCTTCAACAGTCAATACAGCGTGGAGACAGCTGAGAGGGAAGAGCTCTTTCCAGCGTTTTGAAAGGACAGTGGAGGAATGAGGGAGAGAAAAAGACCAGGGGTTTTGGCAAGTTACATAGACGGAAAAATGAATTATTCTCTTTGTATTTACACAGGAGTCTGTCCGTCCGTTTGGCCCATCTGTGAGGTCAAGGAGGCACTTTTTATAGATAACAGATTGGTGATAACTGTTCAAAGTGGGCATTTATGAACCATCATGTACTGAAGACCTGAGAAATCCCACTGCAGCTGCGAACGGGGCAATCGAAGAGAATTTTAAAAATGGAGGATGGCAGCCACCTTCTGAATATTTTTAACTAGATTTGAAGAAGTGCTCGGAAAAGATGATAAGATCATAATACACCTGGATACTGGAGGAACTTCACAGCGCTGGTTTTCAGACTTGTTGATCCTGCATCAATCAACTGTAACTAATCAAATGATCCCTCGTGTCACGTGTACTAATGATTATAAACTAATCAAAGACTTATACTAGAATATTTGAAATTCAAATATCTCTAATTCTGTCTGTTGAATGTAGAGTGTCAGAGGCTGCCTTTACTTGTTGAACAGAGGTTTTCAAACTGTGAGGTTCACCCCCCAAAGGAGGGTGAAGGAGGGGGTAAGCAAGACAAGGTTGAAAGGAAAGTTCAGAGGAAGAGATGTGATGCAATGTTGGTACCCTTACCAGTCACATCTGAACCACCAGAACTCACTTACATGTTTGACTTCAGCCAGACTTAGGAGATCAGAAAATAACGTTTGTTTTAACATCACATCAGAAATAATAAGAAAAAATAATCCTCTATAAAACTCAAAAACTTCATTTTGCAGCATTCAAGTATGTGATATCAGTCTACACATCCATCTGTGTTGCTGCTTATCAGTAAATGGCGCTACGTCAATGCTGCCCCATCAGTCCAAAGAGGAGAATGACAGACCCTCAGGATGTAAAGTTATCAAACATTCAAAACGTTCACATTTATACATCTTTGAAAGAGCACAGTGAATATTGTCCAGAATAACGGACAATGGGGCTGTCACGGACTAGCTATCCGTGATGGCAGGCTCCGTCGCTTGGCAAGTAGACAAAGGCCACCCCCCATTGCTATGAAAAGTTTAAAGAGGAAAACACCCCTAGAGTCTGCGAGAGCGGGGGCGGAAGATGACTCATCGGCTGACAACCCGGTAACTGACCCTGGAATGAACACGACAACGAACCAGATAATCGGCACAGAACAAGCAACAACATCGGCTGAAGGACAAGAGCGCCAAGTATGTAGCTGTGGCTGGTCCAAAGTAACCTCCATCAGAGGCCTAAAAATACACCAAGGCCGGATGAAGTGCGTGAAGAAAACGAGGCCAGGACCTCGCATTGACCAATATCTTCTGAGAGAAAGGTCAAGTCAGGCGAGTGAAGCTCAGCGGCAGGATGTAACCCACAGTCCACTGAGCATCAGTACCCCAGAGGCTGAGAATAATTCAAGCACAACATCAGAGAACTTGGAACCCAGCCACTTGCAACCTGCTTTGGAGAAGAAAATGCAAGGCCACAGACCTCATGTGAAGTGGCCAAAGTCCAGCAGCAAGAAAGAGTGGGCTACAATTGATGCAGACCTGATCAAGATCTTGGACGGAGTCAAAGGAACAGTGGAGAAGAAACTGGAGAAAATGGGAGACCTGATCTACTCATATGGAGCAGAAAGATTTGGAGCAAAAGAGACAGGGAAGAAGAATATGCCACCAACAACCCCTCCCAAGTCCAGAAGGCAGAAAGAAATCGAGTGCCTGGTTAAAGAGAGAAGGGAATTGAGGAAACAATGGAAGAGAGCCTCAATGGAGGAAAGAGTGGGCATTGACCTCCTGCAAACAGACCTAAAGGGACGCCTGGGAAGATTGCGGAGAGCTGAAAACCTCAGGACTCGACGCAAGAGGAAGGAAAGGGTGAGAACATCCTTCTACAAGGACCCCTTCAGATTTGTAAAAGGACTCTTCACTAAGGAAAAAAGCGGGTCACTTAAGGTGCCAAAGAGGGAGTTGGAAGATCACCTGAAAACCACTCACACAGACAGCCAAAGATTTGAACAAAGGGAGATACCATCAGACATGCCACCAATTCCTCTACCAGAACACCAGCTGGATGACAGTCCTCCAAAGTGGAGCGAGGTCGAGGAAGCAGTGAGGAAGGCAAGGGCAGCTTCAGCTCCAGGACCAAATGGAGTTCCATATCGGCTGTATAAAAACTCCCCAAACATCTTACGCTTCCTGTGGAGGCAAATGAAGGTGATGTGGACGAAGCAAACCATTCCAAAAGCATGGCGTAGAGCTGGAGGAGTGGTAATCCCCAAGGAGAAGGATGCCTCCAACATCGATCAATTCCGGCAAATCAACCTGTTGAACGTGGAAGGGAAGGTCTTTTTTAGCATCGTTGCAAAAAGGATGACAACATACCTGAAGCAAAACAACCTGATTGATACATCTGTGCAGAAAGCTGGAATACCTGGGTTTTCAGGATGCTTGGAACATACAAGCATGATATGGCACCAAATCCAATCTGCCAAAAGGGAAGGAAGGGACCTGCACGTCCTATTTCTGGACCTAGCCAACGCCTTTGGATCCGTCCCTCATTCTCTGATCTGGACAGCTTTCAACTTCTTCCACATCCCAAGTACCATCACAAACCTGGTGAGAAACTACTTCCAAGATCTGCAATTCTGTGTCAAAACAACAGAATATACAACATCATGGCAATCTTTGGAAGTGGGAATAATGGCTGGATGCACTATCTCCCCACTAGCCTTCACCATGGCAATGGAAGTGATAATTCGAGCTTCCAAATGGGTTGTGGGTGGAGAACGTCTGAAGTGTGGCCAGCGTCTCCCTCCCATTCGCGCTTACATGGATGACATGACCACCCTGACCTCAACCGTTGCATGCACCAAACATCTGCTAGGAAAGCTTCATGCCAACATCACATGGGCACGGATGAAGTTCAAACCAAGCAAATCCAGGAGCATATCCATCGTCAGGGGGAGACTCACAGACCAGAGGTTCCACATCAAGGACACACCCATCCCATTGGTGTCTGAACTGCCAGTCAAGAGCCTAGGGCGACTATACAACGCACATCTCAAAGACTCGGACCAGAGTGATCAGCTGAGGGAAGAAACCATCAAAGGCCTCGTCAGCATAGACAAGACCTTGCTTCCTGGCAAGTTGAAACTGTGGTGCCTGCAGTTTGGATTGCTCCCCCGCCTGATGTGGCCTCTAACAGTCTATGAGATCCCCATGACCAAAGTCGAGAAGATGGAAAGAACAGTGAGCTCATACATCAAGAAGTGGCTTGGCCTCCCGCGTTGCCTCAGCAACATCGGCTTGTATGGACATGGTGCCCTGGAACTGCCCATCTCTAGCCTCACAGAGGAGTTTAAGTGCACCAAGGTGAGGCTGAACATGACCCTGACTGAGTCGCAAGATGAGGTGATCCGTGCAGCTGCTCCCAGACTGGCAACTGGGAGGAAATGGAACCCATCTGAGGCGGTACAGCAAGCCAAATCTGCTCTCAGGCATGGAGACATTGTGGGACAGGTGCAGCATGGAAGAGGCGGGTTTGGACTCGGAACAAGTCGACCCACATGGCACAAAGCAACATCAACCCAGAGGAGAAAGCTGGTGGTTGCTCAGGTTCGGCAACAAGAGGAGGCAAACAGATGCGCGACAGCAGTAGCACAGTCCAAACAGGGACAGTGGACCAGCTGGGAAAACCTGGAGCATCGTAAGCTCACATGGAAGGATCTTTGGGAAATGGAAGGAAGCCAAATCAGCTTCATCATCAGAGCCACCTATGATGTTCTTCCCACACCCAAAAACCTAAACCAATGGTTTGGAGAAGATCCTTCTTGTGCACTCTGTCAAACACCTGCAACACTGAGTCACATCCTCACCGGCTGTAAAACCAGTCTGTCCCAAGGCCGCTACACCTGGAGACACAACCAGGTCCTAAGACAACTGGCGATCACTCTGGAAGGAAGGAGAACAACCATCAATGCCCTCCCTCCACCAATGCCTAGACGCCCAAACACCACCCCATTTGTAAGAGCAGGACAACCACCGGCAAAACCATCTGCAAGAGTGGAGGCAACCCTCCTAGACTCTGCCCGGGACTGGAGGATGCAGGTTGACCTAGACCAAAAACTCATCTTTCCGCCTGAGATCCTTCCAACTAGCCTCAGGCCGGACCTGGTCTTGTGGTCAACCACCCAGAAGGTTGCGTTCATCATTGAATTAACTGTACCGTGGGAGGCAGCAGTTGGTGAAGCATATGAGCGCAAACGACTGAAGTATGCGGACATAGCAGCCGAGGCAGAGAAGCGCGGCTGGAGGGCCCAGGTGCTTCCGGTGGAGGTTGGGTGCAGAGGCTTCGTTGCAACATCCACAACCAAGCTTCTGAAGAGATTGGGAGTACGAGGACAGGCCTTCCGACGAGCCATCAAATCAATATCAGAGGCTGCCGAACGAAGCAGCAGATGGCTCTGGATCAAGAGAAAGGACTCCACCTGGGCTGCAAAATGACCACCTAGGGGTAAAAGCAGAGGGGGCACACCTGGGACGCCAGGTGTCGCCGTTGAGCCCCCTGGAGGTGTCGTGGGCCTATCAATGAAACACCAGTGAAGGGGGGTGCCCACCTGAAGACCCCAGTGAGGCTTTTACCCCCCCCCCCCCCCCCCCACTCAATTCCAAGTGCTGATATAAGGGATTGTAATAACTAGTCCTATGAGCTCAACTCAGATCTTATTGAGTGCATTTATCTCATTGCTAGGGAGGCCCTAAGGTGCAAAACACAACGGCAAATCAGAAAACAAAACACAAAAAGAGAAAACACAATGGTTAATGTCATTGTGTTTTCTGATTTGCTGTTTTGTTTTGCACCTCAGGGCCACCGTACATTGCTGGCCAAACTGTGCAATTACACTGGATGCAGGCCACACTGACCTGACAAGCTCAGATATACTGTAGATCGTATTTCAATTTATAAAAATCTATTAAGATCTTCATTGACTGGAATAGCTGTCAATTGAGCACATTTTTCACAAACTATTAGTCGAGAAAATGTTGTCTGCTGCATTTTTACCTGTTACCTGGCATCAGAGGTGTACATCCCACAATTTGAGACACGAGAGTCATTCATGAAAAACTGCACTGGAGCAGGTTTAGACACTCCTTTGTTGCACCTGTTGTACCTTAGATTTGTTGTATGTATGTTTTGGATTCCTTTTTGGCCTCTTTTGGAGAAAAATGCATCAAATTTCATTAACTGTTAAGTGCCACAACTGCTAGCAATGCCAAGTGTTAGTAATGCCAACAAACAAAGGCTCAAAAAATGAACAGGGCTTTTGTTTTGTGTTTTGTTTTCCACGTGAGGAGCTTCTTTTCCAGCTATTCTGGCACAGGGAGATGACATCCACATTTCCAATCCTGCCTACGGAGCTCTGATTTGGCCAGTTGTTTCTCAGCCCAGAGGAAACAGTAAGCCATTAGTGAAAAATCCAACATGTGGGTGGTGATTCGGAGGCATGAACAAGGTCAAAGTTAGAGCCCAAAACACCTTTACTTAGCCAAGTTTTATTGGTGCTGCTCATTACGACAGCATCCAGGAGTCAGCTGATCAACGTTATATACGACCTTACAGCATGTGGGATGGGATGCTGCGGTTTATATTTTATGTACCATGCTATATGCAGAACAATAGGTGTTTGTTGCAGGAAAAACTAAAAAGACATCACCCACACATACTCAAAAAAAGCATCAAGCACAGCAAGTCATGCAGTCCAACCCACTGATGTTTGCTTGTTTTCTAATCAGAAAAATAACCACCTGCCAACACATGATTCATCTTAACACCCAGGCTCATGCTTTAGATCTTTTAAACATAATTGCAGAGCAAAGTCTAGTTACAGTTCATGAAAAAGTCTTAAAGGGAGCAGAAGCAGGCTTTGTTCGACATTTGAATTAGGAATGCATACTCGCTCTAATTTGTCCAGATGTCTGCTCTCCAGACTTGCTGCTGCTCCTGCTGATGGCCTTATCTTGGCTTGGTGCACATGCAGACACAAGTGCATCAATAATTGATGCCAAGATTCAGAGGTGTGATACGCTCTGGCCCATCAGATAGGTCCTCATCTGGCTTACTGAATTATACAAGTCCACCAAAACGACCACTTAAAATTCACTGGGATGACAGGTGATGTAGAGATACCTGTGGCAGACTGATGCTCAAAACAACGATAGACTTTACAATAAGTGAATAAAACCACATTTTTGGATTTTATGCCTGTCGGACTAAAGAGGAACAGAGTTGATGATTGATTAATGCTGCACTGACAGCAGAGTAAAAACAATATGAGGCCTTTTGAGCCCAAATCAAAGTACGCACTAAGTCCAATTCACCCTCCGTCATGGGCCATTTTTTAAAGGTGGCCGCCTGCTCTGTTAAAAGACTCAGTGTAAGCACGCAGCCGCTGATGAAAAAAGACAATCATTAAGTTTCAATGAGTGTTCGTTACTAAATGAGCTGCAGGATTGAGGGGAGCTCCGGTCAAACAGTAAATTAAACCACTTGCATGATTAAAAAGGTACCTCCTCGGTTGTTTTTCTTCTTCAGGCTCATTCAACAAAATGACTCATGCTAAATAAGAAAAACTGTGTGTTTTTAACCTTGCGTTTTAAAAACCACGAGTGCGGTGTGTCACACTTTATCACCTGAGTGAAGAGCCAGTGGAGCTTCATGCGTTTGGCTGTGGCGTAGCTGCACTCAATGAGGCGCGGTCTGCCGTTTACGTCCACCAGGCACTTGTTGTCGTCATCGTCGACAGTTGGACTGAGGAGCCCGATGTGGAGCTGCTGAGTACTGGTGTAGTACACATTCTATAATTAAACATCAAAAAATGCATTAAACATGGCGTGTGGTGCTTTCCTGTACCTGACATTTAGATAATGGTCCTCTCAGAGCTGGTGTTTTAACAAACAAGTGATGGACTGTGCAGCAAATAAGCTCGCTCTTATATATTTGGGGTCTGATGAAATCCCTATGGTGTTCATTTACATACTCTGAACATGAGTATTTATTCAGCTATCCTGTTGAAAGGAGGACAAGGGAAGACGCAGAAAGGCTCTCAAAAGATGCTCATAATTTATTCAGGAGTGGGGAGTAGAGGAATAATTATGTCCTCTCTGGCAAAATCCCTCCTAAATTGCTTTTTTTCAGGCAGTTGTATTCATTTAAACCTGACGAAAGCCCCAAATCTTTTGCAGGAATAAAGTAGGAGATGCATATTTTGTTTTTCAAAGGGGTAAAGCTTAGCATTACAAATGTGCGAGAGTGGGAAGAAATCTGATTTGTCTGTGATTGTGCAGACAGACAAAAAGGTATTTCAAATCTGCTGCTGTTTTCCTCTGATGAACAAAGAAAATGAACACGGATGACTTAATGATCATGTGAAACGACACCTGAGGAGGATCTGACAGGGGAGCATGTTTACTGTAGTGTTTCCTTTCAGTGCAATTTTAATGTAAATGCGCTCTACTGATGCAAACGTGCACTTCTCAACATTAAATAATGATCTGCTCTTTCACGCCCACTCTGTTTGAACAGCTACAATAATGAAACACTGATCATAATTTAATGGAAAAAAAAAGGTCAACACTTTTCAAGGGGCTTGAGACCATTTGGCACACTTATTTATTATTTCACAAAAAATCCCTCCACTGATTTGCTTGGCAGAGTCACCCAAACCAATGAAAACATACGTTTCAGGTAGGGCTGGGCGATAAACCAAAAATTTACAGATACTGAAATTTACAACAATAACTGATGTCATTTTGCCCAAATAGGTGTATTCGGTGTCAAATAAACAAATTTTTAAAAAGTTGGATTTGGATGTGTGTAGATAGGCTATAGTCTCATGTCCCTTTAAGACGCTGTCCTACGCCAGAGATGTAACTCCACCCCATCCAGTCGGTAACAAAGAGGAAAAGACAGGTGAGGAGATGGAGGACGGTTCAAAAGTTGTGGCTGGAGCAGCGGCTGAAGTAGTCGCTGGAGTAGTTATCGTCCATTTATCGTTATCGAGGTGAACTGCTCAATATATCGTGATATTGATTTGAGGCCATATCGTCCAGCCCTAGTTTGGGGTGTGTTTTCTCATTATAATTATTCCTCATTTCTAGCTTAAATGTACTAACAAATAAGAATCTGTATCCCCTTTTTGCCAAGACACTTCAGACATTCACAGTCTTTAGTCCTGGAGTTTTAAATTTCATTTAATAAACAGAATAAAAATGGAGAATCAAGTAACAACAAACATTGTTACAGTGCACAAAGATACATATAAAAAAAAAGAAAAAGATGCACAATTTATTTTAAAAATGTATTAAAGGAGAAGCACAGTGAGTATGTAGGGTTGGGTTTTAAGTGCAGGGGAAAATGTGCAACCCTCAGCGTCAACTAACCCTGTCTTATGTGTTTAACTGTAAGAAGAAACACTTAACTTCAACCTGAACAACAAGTCGCCTCAAACGAAATGAACAGGAGGACAAAATAATGTTTCATTTGCAGAGCCCGGAGGATTAGGAAACCTGCGGTTGTAGTGAATGCAGGATTTAGATTCTTATCAGAATAAATTTGTTTTAAAGCAGAATAAATACCAGGGACTTTATCTCCATCTGCGGCAAAGATGGTCTCTCATTCTGCACCTGTATTAGCTCCCAAAGCAACCCCAAATCATTTGTTTCATTTGACACCAAATATCTTGGCCATGATTCCTCCTTCTGCAGCTTTAGCTGTTTTTTTTTTTAATCACATTTATGTGAAAATGCCAAAAGAAAAAATCCTGCCTCCTTCACAACAGACGCTGACAGTCACCAGTGTTATCCCTCTGTGCTGCTCACTTTTGGAGCTGTGCAGACTGCCAGACTGTATGTGGCTGTGGCTCCTATTGTTCCTGAGCTTTGGTCCGTATGTGTTATTGTTTTTTATGCTGAAGTGTTGTACTGTAAGGCTGCTGCTACCTGCGCTTACAAAGTCGGTCACGTGTTGGATTGTAAGCTTTGAATTGCTGTTCCTTTCATGTGTGCCTGAGCTCTGATGTGCTGTATTTACCACACCACTTACAATACAGAGTCTAACTCTGCCAAAACAAATCGCTGTAAAGTACAGCTGGCAGGGGCAAAGGCAGGTTCTGACAGAAAACAAAACAAGCGTTCCCACCCCTCTATTTACATGTATTATTATTGAGGCAATCCAGGGAATCAGTCCTCTAGATGATGTAACACAGACACAATAATAGAGCAGACTGGATTTGTCTTGCAGAGGAGATCCCTAATCTCATTAGAAATGCTGGAGCTAGTCCAGTTGTTTGATATGCCAGGATTTATCGAGATTAATAGCATAAATAAGATTTATAATTAGTATGTTTTAGCATATTTAGGTCTTAGAAAGCGCTCTGAAAGTTGACAAAAAGGCGCTTTCAGATTAAACAGCTTTCTTCTGACTCAGTTGTAATTTGCGCCATGGTGTAAATATCAACAGAAGCGTAATGGGTGTGAAATGTCCAATAGATTCATTTAAATCAAGGGGGATAATGTGAGATCAAGTCTTACTCTGTGAGACAAGTTTCCAGCTGCCACAGCAAGGTTAAACAATCTCTGAAAGCAATCTGCCCAGACATAATGGGATGGAGGGATCGATAAAAGCTGGAAGAGCTGGGAGAAAGTAAATGATAATCAAGCTGTGCTAACATTTGAAGACACTTGAAGTCCCCGGTATTCGGGCTGAAATATATCCTGGACAAGTCATCCAAGCATACACTTTTAGAGACGGTGACTGATTGGAAACACGTGATGAATAAAGCAGAGGTGTTTGATTCTAGATCTGGATGTTTGACTTTGTGATCTATTAAATGTCTTTTTGCTAATGTGAAAGCACACCTTCTATACGTATATATATATATAAAGCCGGAGACAGAGACAAATGCTCAGGTAAAATAAAACTTTGTGTTTTGTCAATATTGTGACATTTAATGCTTGAACCCGAAGAGAAGCATATGAAAAGCTGGAGATGAGTTTCATATGTATTTAACAGCAGAGAAGTTGGTTTTGGTAAAGGGCAAAAAAGAAAACCTGATCTTGTTTTATGAGGAAAAGCTCCTGAGGTTGATCCAATCTGAAGGCAGGGGGGAGGTGAGTTATTTTTCTTGGAGATGGAGCAGGTTTTATTGAGTATGAAAAAAAAAACCCAAGATGGAAATAAAATATTGAGGTGATAAATTAAATCTGGCTTTACACTACATGCTGCATGAAACAGTGTTGCTCAAGTACACAGAGAAATGGAGCTCTAACCTGAGGTGTCATCCCGTGACAGAGGTACAGGATGGGCACATTGTCATTGTCGGGCCCCTGGTCCAGACACAGATCAATCTTCAAGGAGTTTTTCAGCTGCAGGAGGCGCACAAGAATACACAAGCACACAAAGATACAGAAGACACAAACTGTCAGCAGGAAAAATTGGTTTTGTTCATATGAAAAACAATTATTCATACTATAGCATTAAGTGAGAATTTCAGTTTAAGTCTATCATGATATACGGCCACAATTCAACATTTAATAGACTGACAAAGCAAAGAAGGATCGCGAGACATGTTGCGATGCACACAATCAATCAACCAATCAACCAATCTTTTTTTATAGAGCACTTTCATGAATGGACATACAACACAAAATGATTTACACACATAGAAAAACGTAGACCAACAATTACAAATAAAGCCCCTCCCTCCACACTACGCACACACACACACACTTGCACACTCTCACTACTGATAATAGGGGGACATGGCATGACACTGAGGATTAAGGAAATTAAGGAAGCGTCATCTTTGGGGTCATCCACACTGGTAGGGGTCACAGGCTGTGCCATCGGAGGCACCAGCGCCCAGGCCCCCCGACCCCGACAGACAACAGCCAGCTGGGCTGAAGGGACCCAGGGACAGCGCCCCCAGCAGCAGCCCAGACACGGCGCCCAGTGTGGAGGACCCCCCTGAGGAAACACTGGAATTAAAACTAACACCAAAAGCACAAGATAAAGCAAGAAAACCCTGAAAAACAAAGAGTGAACGGTTTGAAAGGATAAAAGATCTATAAGATAATCAATAATATATTCTTAAAAAAACAAGATAGAAGCATAAAATAGAATAGAACCACACAAGAGTGTAAGAAGAATTTAAAATACTAGTTAAAAGCCTGATGAAAAAGGTAGGTCTTTAACCTTCCTTAAAAAATATTAACAGTCTCTGTGGTCCTGAGGCTCTCCGGGAGGCTGTTCCACAGGTGGACGCCATAGTGGCTAAATGCTGCCTCACCGTGGGTTTTAGTTCTGGGTTTTGGTATGGATAAAAGGCCGGTGCCAGAACAAGAACAACAGTGAATCATTTCTGACCTTAAATTTGAGACAGTTTTGAATTCAGTGACTTTTTTCATATGTGGGCGACAGACCCAGCAGGTATCAAACAGGCAAACTGTTTGTATAAGGTTTTATAAAATGCAGCATGGGAGACAACATTTAGAGTTTGACACAACCACACTAATTCAAAGTATGTTAAAAATGTATTTTAAAGTCTGTCTATTGAATGCCTTTTATTTCACAGACTCCCTATTATTCGATGAACCTCTCTGAACCATGAAGATCCTGCACCACTGCAGCCACTTCAACCTTTAGGGGACACTGATTTAATAAGTTATGTGCCTAAAGTTGAACACTCTGCTCTAAGATATTAGATTTAAAATATACTCTTTTGGGGGGGATTCTTCTGGGTATTTAAAATACTGACAGACAGGTGAGGGGCTGGAAGGTGAGTAAGAGAGAGGTTTTCATGCAGCACAGCGCCCTGGTCCAAATCAAACTGCAGTGAGAGGACTCAGACCTCTCCGAAGAACCTGTTTTATAAACAGTCATGCAGTTTTTATCCCATTTTATTCAGGTTTGGTTTTGCATCAAGTGCTTTTGGGCTCTTGTTTTTGCTGTTTAATATAAAGAACTTGTTTCCTGGCTTTCTTACAAACCACCTGGCAGTTTTAAATACTCCATCCACCCTGTTTCTCTATACGTCTCTCACAAGTTTAAAATAGACGGTTTAGAAAAGTAATATCACGTACAGCATTTCCACTAAATATTTCATAATAAACAGACAGACACCAGGAATAGTCATCTAAAATGATCAAACCAAACCTCCACAGTCATCGCAATACTGATCCAAACCAGGCTCTTCTTCAGGAATTTAATTGCTGCTTATGAAAAGCAGCAATTAAATTCTGCTTTAAAAAGGTTTCAATGTCTCAAGGGCTTTGATTTATGTATCTGAGGAGATTTGGGGGCTGAGATTTAAAAAATCTTGAGGTCAAATAAAAACAGAATCAGATGCTGTGTGGTGAAAAATTAAACTTCAACCATTTCTCAATTTACTGCGATTTACTGCGAGTTAATTTTATAAGATAAGATGTTCCTTTAATCGTCCCACAGGGGGAAATTCAGAATTTACAGCAGCATACAGACATACAAAGACAAATTAAAAGATAAAGAAACTTAGAGTTAAGTTAAGAAAACAGAAAAAGATATGTACATGAGTCCTGTTTACATGTGTACAGAATATACATAATAATATGATGTATTGCACGCTGAGGTTTCTGTTGTGGAGTCTGACAGCTGCAGGAAGGAATGACCTGCTATACCTCTCCGTCGCACACTGTATATGTACCGCATATGTTATATTTAGTGTCCTTTATATTCAGAGTCCATTATATAAACATAATTTATTCGAGATTCCTATATCCCTGATTATTGGACTGTTATGGGTCTATGTAAGACGGCAAAACAAAACATGAGTAACCACGTTGATAAGAACGGGAAAGCTGAAACTGTAATGCGAGGCGAGTAGAACGACTTTACTGAAAAGGTATTGCTCACTTTTTAATAGATGTAGAGGTACATTATTCCTCCCTCAGGGGAATGACACTATTATCCAAACAGTAAGTACTGCTTGCTGCAGTGCTCCCTGTTAATATAAAAATGCATTTACAACTTTGTGTGACTGGACAGGCAATATGGGCAAAGAAAAAGTAGCCGGATTACACTTTCATTAAGCCCACATTTCCTTTTTTGTTTTCATAAACAGACTGTAAATGATAAAAACTACTTACAAGAAATACAGGAAACGCTCGGTCTGAGCAGATGAAGGCATGTGAGGAGCAAAAATGTGAGTCTTATCGTCTCAATCCTCCTGAATTCATTTATCTTTATAAAAATGTAAATCACAAGTGTTAGGCTCAATGAACATTACTCAGACTGTGAAGCCTGGCCAGAGGGTTATTCATGTGCATCATGACAAAAGTCTGCCCGATTGCGAGACACAAATCTGAACGGCAGGGAGCTCTGGGGATGCTGGTTTGTGTGCGGGGAGAATTAGGTAAAGATGTGAGATCAGAGGAGCACAGTTAAAGATGATTCAGCTCCCCCACTGGCTCAGGAGATGTCTACTTATATCTAATGATCGGTAAATCTACAGGAAAAGCATGGTCCTGTGCAACTTTGGATATCTATTGGAGGCGATTAAACTATAATAAATATGCATCAATGACACCTTTGGGGGTCACATTATTGTAAGTTTCATGGCATTTATTGCATCTTAAAAGTGATGTAGATCCGAGGGAAACATGGAAGGAAACTAGTAACAAGAGGGATTAAAAAATGGATCAGATTTGATGGTACTGCTTTTTCACGGATCTGTACAAATCTGCAGTTTGCTACAGGGATGCAGAGGATATTTGACCTTCATCAGTGCCTCCCTCATCCTCACAGTGGGAGGGAGAATTAGAGAAGGAGAAAAACACACAAGACCTAAAACACATGCTTTGGCACTGTCAGGAAAGTTTTGCAGCCATCCTAGTGGCATCTAATGACTCCTCGAGCCACAGCGTCTGACTCGCCCATCAAATGCATGTCGCAAATATAGAATAATGAGGTCAACAAACTCGGAGAAACGAATGTAATGAGGCCAGCCTATTTCTTTGCTATATCCTCTCACTGAAAGTCAGCCGTACGACACAGCATAACCCTGTGGTCTGTGTGTCAGTGTGGGGTGAGAGGATCATGGTGATGAAACTGTTAGAGAACAAGGAATATGCAAGTAGAAATACTGCAGACGTGCAGTTTTCTCAATTTTCCAACTGTAAAGAAAATCTGCAGCACAACTCTCTCTCTCTCTCTCTTTCTGGGATATACTCCCTATTAGGGCTGGGCAATAAAACGACAACGATATACATTGAAATTTAATTTCTCTAAATATCAATACAAAACATGGTCAATATCCTTTTTGATAGTCGGCATTCCGCCATGATTTGGTAGACTATACAAATAGCCAATATAAAGGGGAGTTGCTCCGGGTCCGTTTCACACTGAACCAATCATGTGCTGAATTAGAACCAAGTAGCAAACAACTGCGTAGTCGCAGGCTGCAGCTACACACAACCTTAGCACTTTAACACGTGAAGCCAACGGCACTGTCGGTGAGATAAAAAGAAAATGAGTGCTACCCAGCAGAAATACAGATGAAGGCTCAACAGATGACGACATTGTCAACAAGACTGGCAGGAAAACGTCGGTGGCGTGGACGTATTTTGGTTTTTGGAGGTTGGACATGAAGCCGACTAATGTGCACTGCAAATCGTGTCGAGTACATGTTCTCGTAACATGTACATTCAAAGGCAGTAAATACATAGTGCATCTACTGCATGCGTTTGAGTTCACCTGAAGAGAGCTGCCACCTGTGGGGTGGTTTTCAACTTTTTTTCCGAACATGGTTTTTCTTATTTTTGAAAAAGTTAAAAAAAGCTAAGTGAGGAAAGCTTTTCATTTTTCCAGAAGACAGCCATGTGTTTTCCTCTTCTTTTTTTTTTTTAAAAAGGAAGTATTTTTGGCAACCTCTTAAGAGGAAGAAGCAAAGAGCCGGTCGCTGCAGTGAACCTCCTCTTTGTAAACTGTTTGTGCTCCTGACAGCAGCCCGGCACAGGGGGTCAAAACGATTCTCTCAGCCTGTTTTTTGACTTGCTGTGGCTCTTTTCAGATACTAAACTGAAGCAGGGATGAAGATGGAGAAGGCGGCTTACCACTCCGTACGCAATGGTCTCACTGTACATCCTCATCTCGGGGTAGATGTTGACCAGGTACCATCGGAAAGTTTTACACTGCAGCTTCTTCCTCAGAGCCTTCCTCTCGCTGATATCACCAATATCAATTCCTGAGTCCTGGATCCAAGCCAACCCACACACACACACAAACATATACACACACAAGGGAAGAACACAATGATGAACACAAAGCATAGAATTGATTAAGCGTGGCCCATGGAGAGGCGGATCAGATAATGGGCCGATGAAGAGCATTGTGCAGTCATTTGTTCTGTATTTGAAAAGCTTCTACAGGGTTTGATTTTTGTCCAGTTTGGCCTTGAAAATCCCTGTACCGCTCCAGCTTCAGCTCCACAGACACTCACAGGGCCAGAACAGCCTTGAGACAAATGGAAAGATTCTTATACATGAATTAGTTGGTTTGTACATTTAAATATTTGTGCAAGACATTTAGATTTGGCTGTTTTAGAGATCGAATTCACTATATTTAAAGGGCGTTTATTATGCTACATTACAAAATAATATATCCTTTGGAATAAACCACTGGCTGCTAATTTAAATGATACACATTAAAAACAGGTTTTTGCAGAGCTTCTTGCTCTGTAACAGATGTTTAAGAGTTATTAACCATTCCACCCAACAGACATGCCTCCTCTTAGGATCTCATCTACATTAGGCTAAATGAACCAAGAACAGATGCACTAAGCAGATCCATAATGACTGGAGCCACCACAATGAGGAATAAGTGACCAAAAACATCATTAAAAGCACCAAGTAAGGCACGTTTCTGGAAATAACCCCAACTTCATGAATATACTTGCATGACTTCAGCAGAAAGCTCTTCAGTGTGTAGTGAGGTTTGGTTGTTTAGCTTGTCTTGAAACAGTTCTTAAGATTTGATGTCTTATTCAGGTTCTGTTGTACATGCTACTGCATGTTGTGATGTGTGCGGACATAAAAGAGAGTAGGTGCCACCACATTCATACTGAGTAAAGGTACAATAATCTGAATTGTCTCATAGCAAGGATAAGAATACAGATTGCATTTAAAGTGTACATTTTTTTTTATTATTATTCCTTATCAATTAAACATCACATTAAATTTTTATTTATTTTGCAGGTCCTGAGCCACAAGTTGTAAACCTGTCGACCAAACCACCCTCACTGTCTCCACACACTAAGCGCGAGTAAAATCATTTGTGAGAATGAATTACACGTCAAGTCGATGCAAAGATGCGATTAGACGCTCCTACTATTCTGGTGGCACGAATGATGCGAATTGTGCGGGAGCTGAAAATGTCTCAACTTGAGCAGATATTCGCATCGCCATAACTAATCAGCACAAAGGTTGCTGGGTGTTGATGGAAATGGATGGTTGTTCATTGGTTTCTAAAGTGGAGGACAAACTGATCGTGTCGGTGTGTTGGTGCCCCGAATTATGTGATACCTTTTCTTTCAATTACCAAAACCATAACGCAAAGGATCTTCCCTGGAGGCAAGTGAGTGAGGAAGCCAGATTACCTGGTAAATTGTAAAAAAAACCCTTTTCAATCCCTTGATCCTACCAGTTGAATTGGCAGGGATTACCATTGAAATTACCATTAGCACGCGAATGAAGCGAGTAAATACTATCAATTCATGCGCCTAAATTCGCGCAAATTAAGCGAGTAGACAATTTTACTTGCGCTTGGTGTGAGTGCCCGATTAGACGAAGAAATAAAACTCTGTGAGCCAGTCCGTCATAGACTCTTCACAACATAAATGTAGTCTCAGTAACAGCACCCACTGGTTTCTTCACTGGTGACAATGAAGCCCAGTGGGTGCCGTGGTTGGCATATTGAAAATGCTGACTCCATCTTGCTTGTAGTTGATCTAAAAATGCCTGGAGAGGTAACCCCGTCTCCTGGCGAACAGCTACTTTGTGCCTACCTGACAATCAAATATTCATAACTATCAGCTTTAATATCAGCCAAATAAAGAAAAATGATTTCAGGGTCAGAACTGCACTTTTTGCACCCGGTGGTGACATGTTTCCTTCAGTTGTCGATGCAGGTATTTTGATTAGGCATCAAGTCCTCCTGGCTTGCTGGGCTGCACAGTGGTGTCATGGTTCGCACTGTTATCTCACAGCAAGAGAGCTTCCGCTTTTGAATCCCAAATGGGATCTTTCATGTGGAGTTTGCATGTGTGGCTTCATATTCCTCCATTTTTTAACATGCTTGGTGGAAGGATAACCTGCAACATTTTTTACATGCTCTCTCTCCATATCACCATAGCTCCATGTCGTCCCCCAATAGCTCATCAAAGTCACCAACGCCTCTCTTTAATAACTCCAAAGCTGTGGTGGGTCAAAATCTAGCTGACAGGATGCTGTGGTGTTCAAAAACAGTAAAAGGTGAACTCAGACGGGTGCAGGCTGAAATGGAGCACCAGTATTGTGTTGATTTCTTCACCCTCAGAGCTAAATGAACACGTACAATTTCGCTATGCGGTTAAATCAGGGGGCTAAAGCAGTGGCTAAATTTCATGCTTCTTGAGTACAGACTGTGTTGAACGCCTCATTATTGACTGAATGAATTGCCTGCAGATGTTCATCTATTCATAACGTGGATTTACATATTCAAATTGATTATGCAGATGGAGAAAAAGCGTCAGTGAACAAACATTTGACTTTGCCTTTGAGGGGTGCTACATTTAACATGAGATGACATAGTGCTTTAATTTACTGAATCTGGATCAAGATGAAATGGCAAGTCTAATCTTACATGAAAACAGCCACATATAACACTAGTTCAGCTGTAAAAATCCAAGACAGCATGCAGCACACACACAGTTTGCATCATTAGACTCACTGTGATTCTGCAAATAGAGATATTTTATGCTTTATGAGCTCTGGGTGTTTTAATCTAGCGTCTCAAATGGCATGATTAAGCCTCAGTTCAAGATTTAGAAGACTAACTAGTTTGTATTTCTTTGAATGAATTGCAAAGATACGTGACTTCAATTGTGTTCATTTTGCTCCTCCATAGTTTCTCTATTGGTCTCTTTTTGTTAATAAGGTTCTGTTCATCATATTCCTTTCATTGTATTACATTTTTAACCACGAATTTGCACATTTAGACCATATATTAAGTATTCATACATCTTGAGGCACATATCTGAATCAGTCCATTCTGTATGTGACGATAAATAATTGCATATGAGCCACCTGGAGGTGTCAGCGGCTGATTCAACCAGACATCTGTGAAGGGAGGAGCACAGCAGATAACAGGTGACATGCAACACTGTACCATTTAAATGAGGCGCCGCACAGTGAAGCTGCCTGTTGTTTCTGTATGTTTATTATCATGTCCTCTTTGTTTACATGTATGGGTTTGTGCATCATTTTCACACAAGACTTGAGGCATCAGTACAGATGTTTTCTCAGGATTATAAGAGCCGCAATGGAGTAAGTGGGAGTCTATAAGGGATATATAATCAGTATTACAATATGCAGTGATGCTGCTATCATTAAGAACAGCAGTGGTGTGATATGTTGTCATGTGTTGCCACTGTTTTCTTTCCTCCTCTCATATATGATGTCTTAACAGCTTTGCAATCTGTCAGTGTAGGCAGCAATCACTTCATAGCTGTGATATGACTTTTAAAATGGGGCACATTTAACATGTTGATTTTGAAATGTTCACAGTTTCATTTTAGTTATCAGGGAAAATATGAAACTGGGAGAACCAAAAATGAAGATATGAGCTTATAAACCATCTCTGCCTTAGGAGAAACTGTTCTGCAATTTCAGAGGATGTTTATTTTAGTCGTCTTCGGTTTAAAAGGTTTAATAGAAAAAAGAGTGGACTGGTTAGAATGATTCAAAACTGTCAAGTAGAGGGAAAAATGCAAAAATCATGAGATTTTTAAATCAAAATGAAGCCATGAGCTTTCAATATCTTTCAAGAGTTGAAATAAAAAGTTGAATCAAAGAGTTTTGAAATAGTCGGCCCATTTTTAAAAATTCTGCTTTCATGCTTAAACAAATCAATGTCATACTCCAACACCAATAAAGTAAGGTGTTGCTAATAAATCATAGAAAAACATCTTTGTTAGTGGATTACTGTTCTGTGCTGACAACAGCGTGAAATATTAAATCCTACAAGCTAAGATTTAAAAAATTAACAAACTTGAAAATATATTTGATCTAAGTCTCTGCAGTATGGCCTAAAACTAAAATCCCACCAAACTTTCCACACCTAATTCAAAAAACAATTTTAATTTATCTTTTCTTTCTGGAAAAAAAAAAAAAAAACTACAAAAGACAAAGAAACTCAAAACAAGATTTGGACCCTGGGGGATAAGTTCACCTTTGTGGTCTTCAGGGAAGTGAGCTGTTTGTGAGGCAGTCAAGTCACAGAGCCCAGCTGTTGTTGAATTGTTTAACTCATGTTGTTGTGGTGAAACAAATCGACATTTTCTGTAACGCTCTTGGGATCCTTTCACATGTACAGACGTGATAGGGAAAATAACAGCAAAACGCTCACTGATGGGTTGCATGTTGCAGGTGTTGATAGTCCAAAACATGTCGTTTGTTTCAAGTCCAGCAAATCTGAACCATTCTTAAAAGACTAACTAAAAAATGGCACTGTGCCTTTTTTGGCAAATGTGGAGGAAGTTAAAGAGATACTGTAGATTTTCATTTACAAAAATCCTCTTAAAGCTCAGATATGAATGAATCAATAAAATCATCATTCAGTTCTTTTTTGATGTTGGTCAAAGAAACAGCATGACTGAAATTCACCCCTCACCTCCATGGGAATATTCCAGGCCATGTACACGTGGCTCTTAAACTCATCCATCCAAACTTCTGCCACTCTGAGGGCGTTTCTCCTCACGTGGGCTGTCAGGTCCTCTGTGTAGGGTTTGTGAGCACGCTCTATGTGGGCGATCCGAGCACAAGGCAGGACTTCAACACTTCCACCACACTGCCACACCTGGGTTTAGACATCACAGACATAAAACAGAGAGACATTTACTCGTTATGGCGACTGCATTGAATTCAGTGTAATTTTTATGGTTTGATTTGAAATATATCTGTTGTGGTTAAAGCACAGCTCTCCCAAAGGCTGTATAGATGTTATATAGACACACTGCAGACCTTGAGAATAATCACTTTTGTAAAGAACTGGAATAATGTCTGAAGTGGAAAGCACAGAAAGTTTCAGAAAGCACAGGACCCTGTGCTCTCGAGGAGCTCAAATCCCATGAAAACAGAATTTTCCTATTAACTTTCAAACCTCATAAAGAAGGCTATTTCTATCAGGCACTACAGGGATGAGCGTTATCAGAGTACGGTTATGCTCCCATGTTCTTTACCACTGGTTCCCCCCTCTGTGTATTTGTTTAATTGACTTTCTCCAGCCTTTTGAAAATCATTTCTTTAAAGCAGTTGTCTTTACATTAGTTATTCTGTTTCTCAGGTTGGAGAACTGCTCGGGGGATCTCCTCACAGCCAGTGCAGTGGGCTGTATACGGCTGTATCACTTCCAGGCTGCTTAAAGCACTTTTGGGGCTCCAGGCAGAGGTCCTTCATCACCTCTGCAACCAACTGTATCCTCAACTGTGAGGAGGAAGTCCCTGTGGTTGAAAATATTAATGTCCCAGTGCCCAGGAGGAGACGCCTGAGTCCATGATGAGTAAAAGCCAGCGGCACTAACTCCTCTCTGACATAATGAAGACCTCTGGGAGGCTCCAGACCCGGGAGCAGGCGTTTGTGCTAACTTGTTTCAAGAGGTGTGACCTCAAAAAGTGACAGGTGTTGATACAGATTTTTTTATATATATATGAACTGACATGCACAGGAAACTTTTCACATTATCATTGCATCACACAAATCTTGAAACATGAAAAAAGACACAAAAGTACCGATCCTTTTCCTGCTTACATGTTTAACTGCATAGTCAGTCAAATCCCTCCATACATTCATATTCAACAGACAGTCAAACATTATGATTGGGGTTTATGCTAATTTATGGAAACCCACTTGATTTATGATTCTGTTTACATTGCCTCTAGTACAATTTAATACTCCTAATTGCCCATATTAGTCAACGGGTCCTTTTATTTTATTTATTTCTTAATCCTTAGTATTATATTACATCAAAAGATGAATGAATTTCTGAGGAACAAACAACAACTAATAATAAAAAAAAAAAACAGAAGGAGAGTTTCGGCTAAGAGAAGATAAACAGTAAAATAAGTTAAGATAAAAGAAAATGCTGCAGTATTAGAATAAACTACGAAAACTATGGAAGCCTACTGCAATCAGAAAAAAAGCAAAAAAAAAAGCTTTGTTTTCCAGAGTAATTTTTTCTGTTCTGTTCTTTGGACTCATTTTTTTTCATTTTCAGAGTCATTTTTTTTTCTGTTTTCTAGACTCATTTTTTTGTTTTGTTTGTTTTTCAGACTAATTGTTTTTCCTCTCTCTGGGATCATGATCATTTATCCACAGACACTTCCATCCCCCTCTGCTTGGTTTATTAGAAGCAAACATGGCCCACTTGTTCAGTTTAATCAAGTTTTACTTTCTTTTGGGTTTGAGACGCTGGGAGATACTCCTTTATTCAAATCAGACAGATGGAATCATCATAAGTTTGTCTACTTTATGCAGGCACCCCAGGATTTGCATACCCTACATTTAACTAATAACATGCTTTATTCTCATTGACCCCATATCAGGGGCTGGATTTGGAGCAGCCGCAGTGGTTAATCTTATCTGAATACATGAAATTCTCGTAGGATTTAGAAGTATCTGGCTTAGTTAGGAAAAAAAAAAATGTCAGAAAAAACGAAAGATGAAAAAAAAAAGTACGAAAAAGACAATACAAATCAGTCCGACAAAAGGCAAAGAAAAAAAATTACTAAAAAAAAAACTTTTTTTTTTTTTTTGCTAGTGAATGCAAAACGCTTCCGTAGAAAACTGCAGTCTTGAAAAATAAAACCTATGTGAGAGTGCAGAAAACTGCTGTTCCTTAAGTGTCCACTTGGGGTTGTCACCTAGGATGCCCCGCAGAGCTCATATTAAAATGCACATCTTTGCAGCAGAATCTAACATGTTCACAGCTTGGTACACCAAAAGGCTCCTTTCTTCATTTTTAAAAACTGAGTTAATATGATATAAAGTCATAAACGAGTTGGATTTAACATTTCCAATATGGCAACTGCTGTCTTTGGGCTTCAGGATAGCTATTTAAAAACCACTAAGCAGTAACACTGAGTCTACATCCATGTTTGAAACAGGCTATGATGGTATCTTAAAGCAGTTGAAAACTTGAAAACACAGTGAGGATGTCTGTATGGGAACATCAGGACAAACTGCAAGAGTGTTTGCTGAGGCTCAGAGATCACTTTATGCTAATTCAGTGCATGGTGTGTGAAAGAAGTTGACATCTTTCACCGAGGATCAACTAGCATCGCTAACAAATACACAACAAGCGCCTGATGTGTCATGGACAGACGAGACAATTGAGATAAAAAAAAGACGGGACACTCTCACACTGATCTGGTTGTCAAGCAGATGTGATAATGACCTGTTAGTGTGGTGTGTCTGACGAGTGATTCATTTCAATCAACATCTAATTTAAAAGCAGAGATTTCTTTTTTTATTCGGTGAATAAACCCTGAATTTTTCTGATGCCTTGTGAGTGGAATTCGCAGCTTATAATGAGCCGAGCATTTTGTACATGAGGATAATATGTTGTATGTATTTACACCTACACAAAAACATCCATGATGGTCTTTCATATTAGCTGAGAACAGGAAAAGGCTGACCTTGTGCAGTATTTTGCGGTGGAGCTTCTGGAGCAGGCAGTTGATCAAAATATCAATACAGCAGTTCAGGCTTAAAAGTTATCGGAGAAACATCTTGAATCATTTTCTCCACTTAAGGGCTAAGAGTAAAATTAGGCTTGTTACATCAGTCTGAGAGGATGCTCGGCAAGTATTATCGAATTACAGGCTCATTTGGTGCTTGAATTAAAATCCAAAGAGAAACTGGTTAGTTGTGAAAGCTGCAGTGATGTTCGAACATTACACTCAACCTTCAGTGATCTTTACAATTATGTGTGTTACGGATAAAAATATGTCGGCGCCATGACAACGATGAAACCCAAAGTACAGTTAACAGTCAAGCAGAAGGACCAGTGGAAACAATTTGTATTGAGGTTCTTGTAGAAAGCCTTGATTAATAGTAAACAAGCTATTCCCTCTGAGTGTCCGAGAGGCTTTACTTTGGGAGTGATGATTTTACCTGAGTGCCATTATAGGAACACTGACATGCTCACAATGACAAAGCAAACATTGATCTGAGGTTTACATATAAAAAAAAGTACATATCAGGTGGTTAGAAAGGTTTCTATTTTTGCCTAAAATAAATACAAAAAAAACCCCCAATAACTTTGACAAATGTGTGATTAAAATTGTGAAGAGCTACCAGCCAACATTACTCTCCATCTCCATATTTTGTGTATTGGTTTCTTATAACTTTTTAAAGACCCACTCCGATGAAAATCATGTTTTCTTGTTGTCTACATGTTCATATGGCATTATTCTGATGCTACAGGACATATCATGAGAAAATTAAATGCAAAATTGCATTTCTGAGTATGTCTGCATTCACATCGGCGTGAACCTCTGGCAGACCCAAACGGCAGGCTCAGACCCAGTAAGATTTACTATGTCACAAGTCCAAGCTCCGCCCCTGTAGCCCCGACAGGCAGGCCAGACTCGGAGAAGTAGAGAGGATGATCGTGGAACAAACGTGTGCGTTAGCGGATTGAAATGCTCGCATGAAAGCTAATAATGATGTCAACTTTCATCGTGTCCCGAAAAACATTAGTGCTCCTATGTTACGTGCAGCGCTGTCTCCGCCCACGATTTAGAGGCAAAGTGCTAATGATCTACTGGAGCTCTGTAGAAGAAAAGCCCTTGAAAATAACTCGGGTAACGTGATTTTTGCTAAAAACCTCAGAATAACAACTTCAAGACCACTGATAACACTCTAAGTGGTAATAAAATAAAAAAAAACAATCTGAGTGGGACTGTAATACAGTTATATTTACTTTTGTTGTCCTGTATTGTGTATTTGCTCTGTTCAGACTGCAGTTCTGCCTCAGACTACGGCAGTTCAGGCGGTCTCCTCACAGTCAGAGCAGTTGGCTGTTATGATTTCTGCACTGCTTAAAGCTTATTTAGGCACCAGGCTGGGGCCTTTCATCACCTCTGCAGTCCACTGTCCTCCGCTGTGAGAAGGGAGTCCCTGTGGTGTGAGGCGTAAATGTCCCGTTGTCCGTGCAGGAGAAGCCCGAGTCCATGAAGAGTAAAAGCCTACAGCACTAACTCTTCTCTGACATAATGAAGACCTATGGGAGGCTCCAGGGATCTGTGCAAACCTCCATTCATGTTTATAGATAATTAAAAGAAAAAGATTCCTTTAAAAAAAAACAGCTGAAAGGATAACGAAGAGGGAGAAAAAAACACGTGCAAACGATGGCACTCGACATAGATGAGAACATTGAACTCACACTTTAATGCACCGCAGCGCTGAAGTCTGAGTCTTTTAATGACTTGACTTGAGAGATTTGTTCATGCTCAAACATGCACAGTATAACAGTGGGTTTTTCTTTAACAGAATTAATTACAGCTTGTAGTCTCCCTCGCATTCTTCAGTGTCAGCTCTCCTTTAAGATAATGAAACAAACGCCTCTGAATCCTGCCTGTGTGACGCCCCCTGCAGTTAAACACTTATTATCTGCTGCTTTTTGCCAGATTAATCACAAGAAATGGGTCATTACTGTCAAGATGGAGGCCCTAGTCCTCCATTACTTTAGAAGCCTGAATCGTTGCTCTATTCATACTTTAACAATGTTATACAGTTGGTTATTTCTAATAGTACACTCTTTCTTGACTGATCAAACCTAGCATGTAATTTGCATGGTGACTCATATAATCTGCTTTTCAATATGCGGCTTAATTAGAAGACATGGCTTGACAGCACTGGTGCACGATCTTTATCTCCGCCTCCACGCTGTCAGAAAGTTGTTAAATAGCTATTAGGTTTGGAGAGTTTCACTCACTTGGCCGCTGTTATTAAAAGAGTTTCACACTTTGCCACACAAACAAATGAAATCCTCCACCGCCTCCTGAGTCCACGTCTTATTAAAAGTCAGGACCTCAACTCCACAGCGAGTGAACAATCACCTCGTGGACAACACTGCCACTCCCTTTAAACTTAAAACTCATCCTCTGTTAGATATCTAACATCTCCTGCTCCCACTTGTGTCTCGCCCTCCCTCCGCCACATCCTCCCGCAAATACTCTGCAGTCTAAGTCCGAACCGCTCTGTTATCCCACTTTTCCTCTTATAATTCCTTTCTGTAGAACTTTTCTGGCAGAGATTCTGGTCTCATATTACAGGAGTGTTTGCTCAGATCTATTATCAGGGCACCATCAGCCTGAGCCTAAGCTCGTTTTACTGCTGCCCTCATCATAATTTGCTTTGGATAAGTACAAGAGCTAAATACCTTTAATGTAAATGTAATGGGAGTGGAAGTGCTTTATTCATTTTTCTTTGTACACTGGTGCCAGTTACACAAGCACAGCATCTAGTGCTTGAAAGTGGATTTTGATGGGATAACTAACAAGGTTATTTCACAGAGGCTTTGAGGATTTGAAGCCTTAAAATGATGCGGGTTTTTGGTGCAGCAACACGTCAATCAAATTACAGAAAATATAGTTTTAAGCTCTAAGATTGGATTGCAAGTCTATGAAATAATCTCGTGAACTTTTTGCAACCTTCAGTTCGCTGCCCTGAGTGTACACCACCTCCAATCTATTTTTAGCTTGACAAGCAGTCACACCCTGCAGGCTTGAAACAGCATCTGTAACATGTTTGTGCCTTTCTTCTTCCCAAAGAACAGCCATAGCTCCAAGTTGTGACATTTACAAGAGACTTGTTGTAGCCAAAACGTGGATCAAGAGGTAAATAAAAAGTCTGAAACATCCTTTGTAGTTCAAAACATCTCTCTCTGTTGCTCAATGTCATTCTCCTGGGTAGATGCAGAATTTTATGGGTATGCTACGCTCTTACAAGGTTGTTGATCTCTCACTGAAGAAGTGAATTTTCAATTTTCAATATCACCCTTGGTAACAGTGAGACTTTTAATGTAAAATTTAATTTAATTTTCTCATCCATCTATTTTGTTGGAAGTGAGGTTGTTTTGAGATGAAGGTTATTGGCCCAAAATAGGTTTGTGAATCCATCAAACAGCCATAACATCGTGACCATCTGCCTATTGCTGTGCAGGGCCCCTTTCTTGTCAGATCAGTCCTCACTTGGTGAGACATGGACTCCACTTGACTTCTGACGGTGTGCTTAGGTAACTGTCTCCAAGACACGAGCAGCAGGTTCTCTAAGTGAGGTGCGGTTTCATTGGATCAGATTTGGTTGCCGGGCACATCCTACAGATGCTCCAGGAAATCTCAACCTGAATTTGTTGTTCTGTTTCTTCTCATCACAAACTAGGGTGCACTTAGTGTTCTGATACCTTTCAATCAGAGTCAGTGTGAGAACCTTTTTTTTAAACTTTGAGCAGCTTCTGTTGGAGTAGACTATGCAGACCAGCTTTTATTCCCAACACGTATCAGTAAAACTTTGCCACCAGTGCTCTTATCCTTGGTTCAGCAGCTTTCCCTCCTTAGACCACATTTAGTAGGTAATGACCACTGCAGATCTGAAACTGACCCAGTCTTCTCGCCATTATAGTTTGGTCCTTCTCCGAGTTGCTCACATTCTTGCACAAGTCTATTCCTTCTGCTTCAAACACATCAACTCCAAGGACAGAGTACTCACTTGCTGACTCACATGCACTATCTCATCCTCTGAGATGCTCTTGTGAGGAAAAAAACTGTTATTCACTTCACCTGTCAGTCAATATAATGTTATGGCTGATTGGTGTGAGTACCCTGGGAAGTAATACATCATCCGGACCATAAAGATCAACCAACAGAAGCTCATAGAGAGTGAGAGTCTTTGTTACCTTTGTCAACAGAACACAGTATATGAAGACAGAGCTATAAGACATAGAAAAACACAAAGGTGGTGACAATAAGAAACTGTTTTGCCTCGAAGGAAATCTAAGACCTAACTTTATTTTTTTGCCAGTTAGGAATCTACGAGCTTGTAGGGCTGTAAAGTCCTAATCGATTGGTCGCCTTTTTGGTCGATATGTGCTGAGTCGACCAAAATTCTGACTGGTCGACTGGATTTTTTTCCACGTCAATTTACAGTCGATGGTTAATTTCACCAGGAGGAATGTACCAAGTGGTTTGATGAATCTAATATTTGTGTTGCTGTCTTGTGCCGATATGGCAAACACAATAGTTCAAGACATCACTCACCCATTACACCGACACATCATTCCACTACCCTCTGGGCACAGATACGGAACACAAAAATGCAAAAATTTTCATTAGGAAAAGCCTGATCCCTGCAGCTATCGCCACCCTTAACAGCAGACCTATCCGACCAGCCTGTCACCTTTTGCTGTTGTCACTGTCCCACACTATTTATGCCTGTCCTTACTGTTTGTTGATGTTTGTAATGTGCAATGTCGTTGTCTTTCCCATAATGTACAGTCAGTGAAGATGAATTTCCCCAAGGGGACCAAATAAATCAAATCTCAAATATCAGTATATTTGCACTCCGCCAAGCCACGCTCTGCGGAGCTGCGTCGCCTCTGCCGCAGAAGGGTTTGCCGTCAGTCAGAACATTTACGGGTTTTAGTTGACCAAGAAACTTTTTGGTTGGTTGATCACAGCCCTACAAGCTTGGCAACAGAAACAAAGCAAAATCAAGCCTGAAAAGTTATCTGTTTTTCAGCAAGTTGCTGCAGAGTGCTGTAGCTGAGCTAAAACAAACCAAACAAAACTAAAAACTCAAAAAGTTTAGCAGCAAACTTCGGCATGATGAGATAATTTATCCTCTGCCAACAGTAAGAACACTGAGTCACACGAAGTACGAAGAAAAAGCATGTTATTAATGAGCCACATCATGTCAGATACAACTCTTATTTAAAGCATGTGTATAAAACTGTAGCCTGATGTCCTGTGTCATATTAAATCCAGCTCCTATATTTCTGTTTCTTCTGAACAGATCCTCAGTTTATATCAAATTGCAGTACTAGTCTTAGAATGACGTCAGTGTGTAGCATGAGGTTCAAATTATATGGATCTTTAAGTGACTCTCCTTATAAAAACAGGAGACTGAGCTTCAGAAAGAAGAGCCAAGAGTTTCAATTTATTAGCTAAGTGGCTTGAGCTGATTAAACCTGAGACTGACAGTCTGCTGCAGTCACAGCTTTTGTTCTATTTTGCACAAAAAACTCATCATCTTAACACTTTTACATAAATCCTAATAGATGGCTCTACCAGTGCGTGCAACATGCTGAATATGGTTTAAAAACCATAACTTAGAGGTGTGAAGCTTATCAAACAACTCCTTCGAATCTTTCTGTTCATGATCTTTCTGCCCCATTTTTTACAGTGGAATATTTTACTGCATTATTATAACACTACAATGCAAAAACATTATTTGACTTGCAAATTACCAACAAACTTTCCCTTTATTATATTAACCCATAACACGTCCTAGAAAGGAAGTATTTAATACCACAACTTTGATCATTAAGCAGTGGAAATACTATACAAATCCATTTTAAGTAGTATGTCAAAGATCCTCGTAATGATGACTTTAAGACAGCAAGAGAGACGGAGGCAGAGAAAAACATAGAGCGAGAAGGAGAAACAGACGGAGTGAGAGGGGGAGAGATATGTTCCAGTTTGAAGCAGAGCAGACTGAGATCAGAGGAGGAACCGTGAGTTCATGCATCAGTCATGCCATGAGTCGTCACAGCAGGCTGGAGGTAGAGATATGATGAGGTTCAATGTATTTTCACGATAAACATCATGAATCTTAATACAGGCTGACAGACATTTGAATACCACTAGATGTGAGGACATGATAAAAGCACAGCTCCTTTTTTTAGAGGATACCTGGAGAACCAGAGAGAGCTGGGGTTGAAAAAAAGAGCTTTTCTAAACAGTCGGCTCTCATCTAGGTCAGAACTTTGTGGGGTGATATAATATTCAAATACTAGAATGTGGGTCTAAAGTCAGATGACTTCAAAAACAATACAAGAAAATGAAAAGGTCTTGCAAACTGCAACTTCTGTTTACGACAAAAACATCCTTCGCTCTTTGAATTTGGAAAAAGTGATGTTACAAGCACCCTGACAGTTTGTGAAGAGATCTGCGGTGACACTTTTTCAGTGAAAGCTGTCAAACTTAAAAAGAAATGCATCAAGCAAAGGAAGTGCACATCTTTTATAACCTCCTGTCAAGAAGAGCAGCACCTTAGGAACTTTTTGACCGTATATCCCTGTGATTTACGATGCTGCTTTCAGAATTTCCTGTTTTTCATTTTATACTCAGTGTCTGAGTATCTGGAGCTATCTTCTTTCATCTCCCTGCAGCACCTCACCTCCACTGCCCCCTCTGGAACCTATAACAGGCTTTAAAGAACACCCTAATATTTCCCCACTGCATTCATTTCACATTTCCGCACTGTTTTGAGATAATAAAACCCTTCACATCAAAGCTCAGGCTGTCTTTTAAGGTGAAGCTGAGCTTCCTCTTTTGCTGCCCGGAGCACTGAGTCAGAGCAGGGCAGACAACTGGACTAGAATTTCTACTGTATGTGGATTTACTCTCACTGTCTGCAGTCTGACAGTTAAAGACTGTTACAGGCCGTTACTGCAAACTATATTTTCCTATCTAGACTAAAAAAAAGCTTTTGTTAAAGACCTTATACTCTTATTTATGTAAGATTTAATGGCAGTAAGTAGATGTGAGAATCAGACGGTCGATCTTCTTTGTTAAAAAAGATGAGAAAATTAATAGCGGGTGAGGGCGGATGAGCCCCTTTCACTTTCACTCTGGTGAGTAATTATTCCTGGAAGCTAAACAGTCATTCAACTGCAAAATAGTTTTAAAATTCAATCACTCACTCATTATTTTAATAACCTGTACCTGGTCCCCTTTGGTGCAACTATTCCAGGTGCCAAACACAGTGACCCTATCAGTACAGTCCTGTCATGGTTTAATACATTTTATAGAGCAGCCATTCCTCAGAGAGCTGCGTTCAAAAGCCTTTAAGCCAACAGTTTGTGCAGCAGACTGGAAAGTAAATGTTGAGGTACAATTTTGAATATGATTTTTGTGGTTCAAGTTTCCCCAATTGGAAGATGAGTAAATATGACTGCAATTATTTTGTATTTTAACAAACTGGACAGAGTAACCAAACCTGAAAGTAAACAAAAAAACGTACTTAAAAAACAGACGTTGAACTTCCTACATTTGCAGGGATTTAATACGCCACACAAAAAAACTTAGCTCTGGCAAAAACATCCTGAAACTCAATGCAGACAATAACACTGCCTCTGTCATTCTCTTTTGTATTTTGTAAAGAAGCAGAAGTCTGAGTCAGGCGTAAGGTTTTTTTTTAACTGTTGGGAAGAAGAAAAGAAACAAGAGTGACTTTGGGTTTTGGCATCTTTTAATAGACACTGTGTTCAATTCACCGGATTTACCAAGGCGACATTTTATAGTCGAGCAGAATAACATCCTGAAAATTGGTGTGCTCTAAAGTTTGCTGCTCCTTCCGTTCCTTTTTTTGTCCCTAGTATGAAGCAGAAGTCTTTGAGTCAGATCATTCAAAACTGCAACCAATTAGAGCAAAGCTTTTCACTTGGCCGGATAGTTACGGGATTAAGTTTCAACATTTGTTGCTTTAGTCTTTCAGTCATGTAAAAGGAAAAAAAACTGGGTATCCGACCTCTTATATTGTAAACAAATCTATAAAATCTTCTAAATGCATCTATAAGGTTAGTTGAGTGTTATCAAAAACAGCTTTACATGAGTGAGAGGATGTTGAGTGTTCCTGTTCTACATCTATACGTCCTCCATCCTTTTATTGCAGACCGTCACTCGGCTCCAAACCCTGCCCTTGAACATTACTGGCTAATGAAGCATAAATGCATATAAATGTAATTCTTGGGAGACATTCATTCAGTTATCCATGCAGACAGCCGTGTGAAGAGTTGTATTCTTGCATTATTAATAAACCTCTTTATCGCCGCATACTGTCTAATGAAAAACATGGAGCTTTTTTTTTCAAGAGGGCCAGAGACGCTAAGGAGTTATCATCCAGGGACTGTTCATGTCTAACCAACCCTTTTATAACATCATCTCACTATTTTACTTCATGTCTGTAGAAATCTGTCCAGTCTTATGCAAACTATGGAGGGTTTTAAACTGATGTCACTTTTTCTTCTGAATGAATTACAAATTCTACACATCTTACTTTTAATACACTTTGGACATTCTGTTCAAACCGAGCCTCCCAAAGCACAGACAGATGCTGTAAGTTCTCCTAAACTGCTGCTGTGATGATTGTAGACTCATCTGTTTAAATTTATGTCACAGTACATGGTACACTTGATTAAACACGGCAGAATGCACCCATGAATAACAGTTCAGGGTG
Source organism: Xyrichtys novacula (assembly GCA_962446985.1). Lineage (NCBI taxonomy): Eukaryota > Metazoa > Chordata > Actinopteri > Labriformes > Labridae > Xyrichtys > Xyrichtys novacula. The sequence continues at coordinate 32,861,370 of OY660864.1, read as the reverse complement.
ACATGTTAAATCATGTAGTGATGTGCGTTTTTGAATAGATCGAGCAAATCTGATCCAAACTCTCAGTGTTGAGGCTTTTGTGTTTTACCCCCAAGCTCCTGGGGGTACCTTTAAAACCTCTGCAACCACAACTTATCCACTCCACTGCAGCCTCCTAAAGTCCTCCTACAGTTTATGACTCCTCCTGGTTCATGGCAAACGGGACCGTAGAGGGACCAAGTCTTGTTTCTTGGCTGAGGTTTGTCACTGTTCCGAAAACTCTTAAGTTTTCTCCATATTTTTGTTCCTCAGGCCTGATCATCTGTCTGTTTGTTAAACGTACCACCTACAGAACCATATTGTGACAACTGAGAATCATTTCACCTGTTCAACACTATGAGAATGCTCTATATTTATGAGTTACTGTGTCTTGTATTGTATCTCTAGATTTGTAATGTTGTAGAAAACTCATAATGTATGTCTTTAAATTTCAAGGGGTGCCTTTGACAAAGTGAAAGCAACAGTTATTTTAAATAACTTTTAAAGACCCACTCCGATGAAAATTATGTTTTTCTTGTTTTTTACATGTTTATATGACACCTTTCTGATTCTACAGGACATATAATGAGGAAACTAAATGTGAAATTGTATTTCTGAGTATTTCTGAATTCAAATCACTTTGAATCTCTGGCAGACCCAAACTGCAGGCTTAGATACAGTGAGATTTCCTATGTCACAAATCTATGCTCCGCCCCCCGAGCCCAGCTATGCAGGTCAGACTCAGAGAAGTAGAGAGGATGATAGCGGAACAAGCAAATGCGTTTGCAGATTGGAATGCTCGTACGAAAGCTAATTATGATATTAACTTTCATCATGTCTCCAAACACAATAGTGTCCGAGGGCTGAATAGCTCCTATGTTACCTGCTACTTCTGCTGTGCCGGCAATGTTAGGCTGCAAGCTAGTGAATTGCTAATGATCTACTGGAGCTCTGCAAAAGAAACAGTCTTTGAAAACGACACAGGTAACGTGATTTTGGCTAAAAAAAACTTCATAATCACAATTTAAAGACCACTAGGAACACTGTTGAGTAGTAAAAAAAAACAATTGGATGTAGAGGTGGATGTATGTACAGTAGATGGATGTAGAGACTAGGCAACAAGGTTGGTAATGCACTCTTGCAGCTCCGTCAGGTTCATCCATATGGTGTTAATGAAATTATTTTGAGATGAATTCTATTGGAGAAAATAAAACAGCAATAAAACTCATCATCTTTCTTTGATTGGACTTGTGTTGTTTAAGTCTCAGCGCAGAGCTACTCACTGTTAATGACTATCATTAAAGTAATAATTCAGCTCAGAACTATAGAAGAAATCTTTCAATAATAACAAAGCGTAAGTTTTGTTTTATTCATACATTAAATTGAGGTTTGAGCTGTATTGAAAAACCTCATTATGCAGACTTTTATCTTATGTGTGTTGGTGCTCACATCCTCTCTGTCATCTCATTGATTGTCCCGTTAGTTTCAGATTACACAGTGGGGTCTAATGCATCTCCAGCAACACAGGAGTCATTAAATTCAATCAGTGCTGTTCTACAAGTACAGGCTGAGTCATTATGGTGTAAGTTATCGTCTTCTTCCTTTATAGTTATGGTGATACTTTATGTATCCTCCAAGTACGAAATGGATAAGATTGTTGGCCATTCATTTCATCTTCCTTATAAAGCTGAATGCGTATCTCTTCTGTTTAAGCTTCATGGACTTCGCAGCAAAAGTAAACACAAGATACATAAAGGAAGACTAAAGGCTAAATTAACTACTTAAACTGTAAGATTTTGCATGTTTAACAAGAGGCAAACCCTGAGGCTAACAGATTTAACTAAATGAACAAAAAGAAAATGTACCAAAAGGGCCAAACACATCAGGTCCTGGTGGGAAACTTGAGGCATGCTGTAAAAGCAAATCAAGTCCTGCAGAGCTTCACATGAGGGAGCGCAGATTTACAACAGAAGTGAACAAGTTTACAGCCTGGTTCAGAAAATAAAACAAAATACAACAAGAAATACAAGTTTGGTCAATATGGCTCATTTCCTATTTTCATGAGAACTTAGAAGTATTTTTTTTTTATTTGCGATATAACTCACAATCAGAATAAGCTGGTACAGATGATTCAAGACCCTTAAACAAACCCTTTTGCATATCAACCAGCAGCCTTTGTGCAAACATGGCCATGACCATGTACTTCTCTCACGATTAATTGAAAATGGTGAACCAGAGCTTGATTATTTGTTTGTATGCATGCTTTATGCATACAAATAGAGGAAGTAAACAGGGCAGAAACAGCACAGGACATTAAAAGATAGAAGGAGCAGACAGAAACGTCAACCAGTTTTGGAGGACAGACATGAAGCAAACACAAAATGGACTTAGACGGTGTAAAAATCTTGTTGAGGGCAAAGAAAATATTAACAGGCTTTGAAGAGGTCCGTTCAAGATGAAAAAGTTTAATGTCAGTCTGTCTGGTAAGAAGACAGTTACTTCATATCAGAGTCCTATTCACCCTGCCAGGAATCTGCTTAAACTCACTATTATCCCTACATGCTTGTGTTGTTCAGACTCTAGCTTTGCTATTTACAGCTGAAACCCTGACACTATTGTTCTTTGTTAACTGAATATAAATCACCTGATGAAGTTTTGGCTTAAATCTCGAGTGCAAATAGTTAATATGACAGTAATTGTGTTTTATTGACACTCCCATAAATACTGTGCACAAAGCCTGTCTCATAATTGTTTTTCATCAATGATCCTCATTTCTCAACACAACCTTCTTGGCACTGCTAAAGAGCGATGATTTCTGCTTTGGTCTCTCTGTGATGCATCGCTGCAGGCTGGCTCCACTGGCACAACACCCAGTATTCACAGGTGTTTTGGGAAATCATTTGTATTATTATTTGGTTTTAGAGCCACATCCAATTTGGTGAGTGTTCTGCCGCCCAGTTTGAGTTGAAGGACCACATTATAAAAAAAAAAAAAAAAAAACATATCGGGAGTCTTCCACTACCCATAAACAAATCCTCACATTGTGACTTCAGATATAAAAGGTCAAACTTCAGCTGCTTTAACTCTACCTTGTTTCACATGGTGGACGATTTTTTAACGATTTTTTGCAAGACATCATAGAAAGTAACATCACAACTCACTCTGGGGTAAGTTACACAACTGAGAAAGAGAAAAGTAAATATAGTTGAAATGAAACACATCCAGTTTGTGAAAGAGGTGTTAAATTCATGCCAAAACACTCGCCTCTAAAGACGCATCAACCACCTGCTTTATGTTCTGAGGCTGCCAGCGTTACTGCAGTGGCAGATGCAAACATGGTGCATTAGCTGACAATGAAACTACAGATATTTGGGTTTATCGTGGTTTCCAGAGGAGGTAAAAGTCTCAAATCACCAGTTTGAATTCTGTTATGGCTAGTGTAGGAGACCGAAACTCTTTTGATCGACCTTTTCTGGCTGTAATTTCTGTCGTATTTGAACCCTGGCAGAATTTTGCTTACTTTCAACTGTGTGTAATGACCAGCCCACTGATCCAGGGTTCAGAGACTGTCTATCACCTTCAATACAAATACAGAAGTGTCACTGGGAAAGAGTATGAAATCTACACTCATAAATTCATTCACTGAATTGGTTTTCCATCCACTGCAATAATTGCTCACTTAAAGGTTGGGTAGGTATGAATCTGTTAAAGAAGCATCTTTTTTTGTGGTGTATAATATCATATTAAAAGCCTTTAATATCAGCCAATAGCTATTAGTCATTGATGACACTTGGTAATATAACGATATCGCTGTGTTTTGTTATGTCTGTGTAGTCAACATTTTAAATTTTTTGAGCGGCCCGCTCTTTCTGACTGTAAACAAAGCCATTCTCCGCCTCCCCCAACCTGATTGGTTGTGAGGCAGACGCTGCTTCCCTGTGTCGTTCATGAGCCCAAACAAAGTTAGCTACAGTGTTACAGTATCGGACAGTAGAAACCAACCAGAAAGTACGAAAAATTGTCTGAATCCTCCTTTGGCCACGACTGCCAGCACAAGCAAGAAAATAAAGTAAATACCGGAGACTCTGGAGGAATAACGGGCGCTTAAAACGGAGGTAGACCGGACAGGAGCTAAAAAGCCGGGTCAACATAAAAAAATGAGGGACGCTTCAGGATCTTACCGACTCTGTAACCCTTATGCTGGACTTTAACAAAGTAAGCCAAGCGTCTGTAACAGAAGTGTTTCTTGCTGCGTGTTGTAGCGCCGTTAAACTGTTGACCTCGGGTCCTGGACTATGTCACTTTATCCTAGTTGTAGAAGTCCTGCAAACATTGTGTTTGCTGGTAGTCTGTTGGCATCTACAGTAGCACCAATGCTTTCTACTTTCACATTGACTGGGCCCCATTTGTAATTATCTGAAGTATTTATCTGCATTATATCTGAATTTAACTGGAACGATACGAGCGAGCAGGAGCGTCTATTTGTGGGCGGGGTTTGCTGGAGTAGAGCGAGAGGGGAGAGGAGGAGCTGAGGAGAAAACTGGTGTGATCCTGCCTACCCCACCTTTAAGTATCCTCTCTTATTCATGTTCATGATTGCTGCCTTCAAATGGCGAAGCTTTGTTTGTGAAATGTGCTGTTAAAACAAACTTAATATTTTACACCTAGGTGTCATGGCCTTCAAAATAAAAGTCTCTGCTTAATCACAAATGACACCACAGGATTTTAAAGGCTACGTGTGTTCATTATCCAGGACAACAATGCTCAAATCCCTGCAGTTGTCGACCCAGACACATAAAATAAATATTTCATTTATGTCATTATGCTGAATTAGAATGATAATCCTTGCACACCGCAATACAAATATTCAGCTTCCTCTCGGTGACTGACTGTGAATGTGAATGCAGTGGTTCATTTCGTCCTCACACTGCACAGGACATCCCTTTCAAATCTCAGCCAAAGCCTGTGGCTGCTGGCCTGGTTCGAGTGTGTCTCTGAGGATGTATCAGCTGCCTGTCTGTGCGCTGGCAGGTGGTCCAGAGGCATGACCAATATGCTGTGGCCAGGCAGACACAGACAGACAGACAGACAGACAGAAAGACAGACAGACAAACCCTGCGGGGGCTCTTCGGGACTGCTAATCTGAGGCCAAGCTAGGGTCCTGTGGTCGTGTAGCTCTGGGCTCACTGTGTCATCCTCTGTTTGAAAGCATTACTGAACTTGAGACTACATTAACCTCCAGGCAAGGGCGAGCACATTCAGACTTACACAAGCAAGTAAACAACATGAAGTTTAACAGTGGAGTCAAATCTAAGATGCAGAACCGTGGACCACAGAGATCCATCATCAAACTGTTTATTCACTGGGATAGGACCCTGGTTTGTGATATATGTGATAAAATCATCAATGTGTCTGGATATAAAGCAATTATCAGGGACATTATCAGAGTGAGGGTCCTAAAAGCATGTCATTTCTGAAGGGGGATGACTCACATGACCGATCGCCTGTCTTTTGATGATTGCGTCTCTGTCATTAGGAGATGAACATTTCCATATTTAACGTCATGTTGTAAGCTTTACTGCTTTCTTCTTCCAGAGAAATCATGTAAAAATGAAAGAGGTGGGGCCATCTCTCTTTTCTTCTTGTTACAGAATAGGCTGAAAGCTGCATAAGTGCCTGTACAGTAAGCGTGTGCTATCATTAGCTTTCCCCTATGGAGGCTTTGTTCTCTCTCACACGCCCATCTGTTTGTAGGGCTGCCGAACTGAACACACACAAACCTGTTTTCAGGGAAGTGAGAACTGTAGATAGTTTACAGTTTAATTTGAGTACAGCTCTGTGAGTGGGAAAAGACACAACTACAACACAGTCAACAATTGCTTTACACACCACCTCAAACAGCAACGATGACTGCGGGTGTCCCACATGTTCTCCAGTGGGATACAGAAGTGTTTGAGGTAATCATACAAACTGATTATTCTAGCTTTCACTACATAAGAGCATTTCGTAATACATTTTTGGTACATGTTATTGTGGGATTCCTCCATTGTGTTCATTTGAACCTTTCAAAATGTTCAAGTATTACCCTGAAGTGAAGTGTAACCTTTGAGGGTATTCAAAGGATCAGGTTGGTGTTGCTCACAAATCCTGCTGAAACACAGAAACCTTAAATTCAAACCGCCAATTTCTACTCATATAAAGACTTATAAAAAGCTTCTCAGATTAGTCCAAAACTGCTGCCAAAAAAAGCTTGGGGTCCTCAAGAAATTGGGCTTCCTCTCAACTCCAAGAGGACAGCAAGACTCGTGCTACTGCTGGATTTGTACTGCTTTCCTTGTGGAAGCAGCAAATAACCATTCACCTATAATATGCCAATGGGTGTTTTGGTCTTAAAATGAGGTTTGGACAAGCACAATGGGGGTGTGCAGCTTCCCCGAGGCAGTGGGAAGTGATTGAGTCATTTATCAAACCTGGTTTAAAGTCGCCGATGCAATATTGTCCCAATATTGTCCTGTCTTGTAAAGGACATATTGTGCCGTCATGTACTTACATATTTGGGCTCACGATGCTCTTATAAGTTGTGCATTACTACATAACTTCTACTGTTTACAATATCAAGTGATGTATCCTACTACTTTGCAAATTCAACAGCAGTTACCAAAATCTAGACGGTCTTATCAGTCATTACTTTATTATAAATAGCCAACAACTACAGAAGATTAGCCATGCGGCTCATAAGCAGAACTGTTTATTTTACCAGTGATATTCCCACTGAGATACAAAATCTTATTTAAACAGGGGTCCTGGCCAAGACAGCCACAAAAAAGGTTTCACATGAAGAGGAAAAAATCAAGCAACAGACAATAACCTGTAACCAAATACGTCCTTCAATAAATCATTAGCCTTCAGCAGCAAAATTGATCCTTAATCCTGAATGCACAGTTTTGCTGCTGTTTTGCATGTTACACCAGCAGTGGTGGGCGTGAGCCGTCTGTCATGTGATTACCACAATCTAAGTAAAGGACAAGAATATATTTGTAGTCTATGTGCAGGAAGAAAAACTTTGCCCTCTGTCAAGACTGGTATTTCATCCTATGACGTATCCCAACAATATGCCTCTTGTCTTACTAGCGTAGTTGCAGCAGAGTGCTATAATCAACGGTGACCCGGGTTCAGCTCTTATTAGCTCTGGAGATCGAGGAGGAGCCACTTCATAGAAAGGCTTGAAATTAAATCTCCGCCGGCAGTAATCCAGGATGGGCAAACTGACTAGAAGGCATGCTTTTCATACCTACAGTTGAGTCTGCTGCTTTCAAAGAACCAATTAGCAAAATACCTGAGAAGGGAGAAGAAGGCTACATTCATATGAAAGGAGGAGGAAGTAATCCTTATTAGCTGATTACTTTTGCTAGCAATTAGTAATTCAGTTGCTTTTCATTGTTACTCATAACTAATCAGTAATTATCAGTGCCTTGCCCGACACTGCTTCCATCACTCACACTCCTTAGTCAGTCTAACACCTAACCCCCTCTGACAGAAACACACTCACAGACACACAAGAAACCAGGAGGTGGATTATTATGACAGCCGCAGACAATGTTGGGAACAGATGTTAATACAGAGTTTCTATTATAGACAAAGCAGAGAATACAGTAATGTGACGCAAATGCAGCAAAAATAACCGAATAAAGGTCAAGAGTCTTACAAGTATTAAAGACGAACAAATGCTGGTTGATTTAATGTATTTCATGCTGTGTCTGTTGCACACTCCAAGTACAATAGGCAAAGTGGAAGAAAACAGGAAATGATGGATACCAAAGCTCCTTTCAAGAGTTTTTTTGATGTGAGTGAAATAGATTAAAACAGCCCTGTTTCTACAATATCCACATAAAATAAGAATAAGAATGACATTATTTTATCCCCAAAGGGCAATTCAATAAATACATATGTAATAATAATAATGCTAATACTACTACAACAACTAATAATAATAATAATAATAATAATAATAACAAACAATGAATATCACTATAAATGATTAATACAACTGTCCAATGTCAGCAGATTGAGATTTCTTGTCAAAAATAACTTCTCTGGTCTCTCAAGGATAAGAAAAGCAAAGACTGCTTTGTCAACAGGGGGTGCAAATATTGACAAAAACCGAAAAGTCCCTACAGGAGCTTCATAGGAATATTCTGGCGTAAATTTAAGTTATGGTCAAACACACCATAACACCAAGTCAGACATCTCTCAGGAGATGAATGTTGCCGACCGCTTGCTTCTCTAGTTATACCAACTTTAGTAACGACCGCACGATGACAATACACAGTGGTCTATATCTCCATGCGCAAACTTCAACCAAAACGTCACTCTATAGTCACAAATAATTTTATAGCAGCACCTAACTTCATCAACAGTACATACAGGGTCCCAGCCATAGTACTAGACACCAAACATCTTTTTAGCTTCGTCGAATTTCTTTAGCAAAGAGACCAAACACAACTCACCCACTCTCTTCCAGCAGCCGCTTGTTTTTGGGGAAGCCCTGACGAGTCGATCACCTAGTGTAGCGGAGTTTCGCAGCTCAAGGAAGAACATTAATGATTATAACTTCACGGAAATGCAATCTTGCGTATCTTGTATGTGCACTGCAGATGCAGTAGTTCTTCTGCCTTAGCGTCTCGGTCTGATTGCATTTCAATGAAGTAACAGTCATAACTTTTCTGCTGCACTCGCCGGAATATCCCTCTAAGAAGAGACCCAGACACAATCTTCTGCAAGGTTTGCCTCACTCTTTGTCCTGACTGTGCACTCCACAAGAATGTTGCACAGTCCTTAAATTCACCTCTGCTATGCACTTTAGGCCATACATTTGAAACTGGTGAATAGGGTACATTGTAAATTTATAATTTAGCTTTGACAATAAATGAGAACTTATGTGGTTTAACATCAAAAGAACCATTTAAATGTGCCGCAGGCTGCCCTGAAAATAAGTACACATAGTGGCTTTATATTCTGTCCCAACCAAGCTCTTTCATCGCCAACTGCCTCTTAAAATTTTGATCATTTCAGCTAAATGACACTTTTTTCAATGAGTTTAGTATTTCATATAAAAGCCAGACAATGAGACCTTCGGTGACCTTGTCCTCAACAGTCATTAAGCGTCATTATTGTAGCTAATTTTCCGCACATTACCTGCATGAACAATGACTCAAGTCCAGAGGGGGGGAGACGTTATTACTCACCCTGATGCCCAGCTCCACATTTTCACCCCCGTACACCTCCATCCCCTCGTCCAGCAGGCCAATCTCCTCAAAATACAGCCTATCCACTACGAAGCAGCCAATCAGGGCTGGGCTCCTGTGGGATTAACGATAATGAAGATCAGCTGTGTTCCTCTGCACAGGTTATATGCTAGGTTGATACAGTTGCTATAGTAACAGCAGGGAAAAGAAAAAGAGACCTTGAGTAAAGTATAATTTGTCTGTGAATGCTGCATAAATTACCCTTTTAGCAGGGCTGACATTTGTTTTACTTGATATCTCATTTGATTTTCATATAATCCTATTACAATGCTTGATTTAGGTCTTCATTGTGGCGTTCACTTACTGGATAGGCGCACTCTTGTTACTCTTGTGCCACCAGATTTTGGGTGGGTTGAGATAACGACACCACAGCTCCCAGTCGAAACCATGAGCCGACAGCGGATACTCCTCAATCTCAAAGGTGTCGTACTTGATGTTATCGAATGATGGAGAGATTATTCGGGTTCTGTCTTCTTTAATTCTCTCCAGAATCGGCTCAGCCCTTCGGATATGGAGAGATAAATTGATTTTACTGTGGGAGGTTGTGTTGACAGGCTGTTCTCATTAGCTTTGGGGTCATGAAACTTCTGTGAGGGACACGCTCTCAAACAATAAACATATAAAAGTTGGTTCTGAATCACATTTTGTATTTATCTGACAAAGCTCTATCTCTAACGTGACAAGATCTTTTTTTTCATCAAAATATGAAAGGAAAATAATTTTCTGTCTTTCTCTATGATTTAAAATACACATTTTACTTTAACTTGAACTTTTTAAGTGCACCTAACTTCAGAAATTCCTCCAAAATAGATGACAAATGGGTTTACAAAAAGACCACGTAAGACTGCAAAACTACTTTGCTATTTCAGGGTCATGCATGATTTGTAAAAGTTCAGATTTTATCTCTTGTTAAAAAAAAAATGATAGCAGTCTCATGCCTTTATAAAACACATCTCAGTCAGCACCAGCCAGGACTTTGATGTAGAAAGTTGGTGAAAAACAGTCTGAAATCATGATAGATGTCCGGAGACTATATTCCAACCAGTTTCCAAAATGCAGTGATGTCAAACATGTCCCAGAAAATGTTTCTATGGTTCTATGTTATAATTTCTTCATTTTTGCAATTATATTAAGTACAGTATCAGATAAGATGATTTGTAGCAGGCTGGAAAAAATCAATGATTTTATCTTAATCTGACATTTCCCAGGGCAGTCACAGTTAGACACTCACTTCAAGTAGGATGAGACTTTTGCTAGAAAACACTGCTATGTACACAAGAGGATCAACCTTGGTGTAACAATTATCACTTTGTCAACAGGGTGCGCCAAAATCAACATTTAAAAAGTTCACAAAAGAGCTTTGTCTGTTATTTTTCATACTTCAGAATAAAAGCTGCAGCACGTTATGCGCTCTTAACAAGAATGTTCAGAGAAAGATAAATAATTTTAAACAAACTCTCGTGCAAGGTGAAGGGGTGGGACTAGACAAGTTTTGATTTCCTCCCACTCCATTTTGAACATGAAAATGACAAAATTATTTGACTTTCTGGTTGTGTTTTCTTTCTGTTTTTTATGTTTCTCTCTTTAATTTGTACTATGTTTAATTGTTGTTCATGTTCAAATAAATTTCATAAAATATATATATTTTTCGTTTTGCGATGCACGGCTCACTTACGCACCTTAAAAAGCTGCAGGAAATATGAGTGTGAAGATGAGTTGGGACCAGTGACAAATACAGATTACTCAGAGAAATCTGGTCTTCACAGAAACATTTTATCCTCCTCTTCAAACAATACATGAAAAAACACTTTTGAACCACTCGTTTTTGTTTTTAACATCTTCTTAGTGGGGGCTGTAGTTGTTTTTCAGCTTCTATTCTGCAGAAACACTGTGGGTATAAAAGGTGATGGTTTTTATTTTCTTTGGAAACAAAAGAAAACACTTAGTTTTATCTAAAAATTAAAACTTTTGTTCATTGGATTGTGTTTTGTTTGCACGATAACTTAACTGGCTGCAGGCAGAGTGAGGCCTTATTTACTAGACAGAGCTAATTAGAAAGGTATCAATTCAGTCATTAAAATTTCAAACATTACAAAAGCAGATTCCCAAGATGCCTAAATGTTTTAGGATTTTCACAGAACTGTTTTTAAAAGGAAGATAAGTACAAACATTTACTTCTAAACATTCCTAGAATAAGATTTAAAAGCGCATCAGCCCTGTGATGATATAAGTTTGGATGTTTTTCAGACTCTCGTGACAGATTCAGGACAGTGCAGAGTTTCCGGGGGAGTATGAGCATCTTGACAGTGACAGTTATGATCTTGTACAGAGTGTTCAATATGAGTTAATCTTAAAAAAATTATTTGGGCCAAGATACAAAAAAAAGGTCTCCAGGAGAAAAAGGAAAATTCATTTCTTCTAACCCACACAATAGTATGACTAAGGAACCTGCATCTTTGTGTTGAGCTGTTCTGACCTTACGCTGCACTTGTTTTGAGTGACTCACCAGCCAACGTTGAACTCGACGTGAGCATCAAACAGGGCGACGACTGGGGCAGTGGCAGCCCTCCACCCGCTCACTCTGGACCGGATCAGCCCCTCCTGTTTGGTATGTCGCACCATCTTAATAAATCCTGGACGCTGGCTGTTAGTTTCTGACACAAAATCCTGCAGCTTCTCCTTCAGCTCATCTACAGAACAAACAAACACAAACACATACTCAGTGTTCACCAATTTCTCCAGAATTTTATAAGACCTGAAAGAGCAAGGTGAGAAAAGCGATACTTGTGAGCAAACTTCCACCCACGACATGCTGTCATATCTTCTTACAGTGGGCAGAATTTCAATAGTAGGAGGCCAGATGCACTCATGCTTCACTGCTTTGATCAGTGGACCAAAGACACAGCAGCTTGAGCCGGCACAGCAGACCTCCATGGAGCTTACCGGTCATAACGGGATATTGCAATATTGAGGACTCAGCCAGCATTGCTTTCTGAACACAGAGGGAGGAGAGAGTAGAAGTCCGTTTTATTGTTTGGCTTCAAAGTTTGCCCCCATTATTACCCGTGCTGTATCCTCAATGGTGAGTCAAAGGCTGCAGGACAAATGAGGCAGAGGTGCTTACATGAGGAAGAATCACAGCCATCTTTTAGTGAGAATAATACATATATACATTTATATATGTATATTTATATATATACATAAACATATATATTTACTTGTATTAAATCTATCAGTAATGCTTTCTTTTACAGTACAGGTAATTACCTAGTAACAACATGAAATTATCTGGTAATTACATGATAACTACTAAGTCAATACTGTCTAGCTACCAGGTAGGTAACCTTCCATCATCATACAAATTTGCAGCCGAGTTGCTCTGGTATTTCCAGGATTTTCTCCACTTCCTGGAACCACCACTTGCGCAGTAGCATTGTACGCACTCGGGGGGTGAGTCGCTGTGATAACGCTCGGCTCAAACAGCGTATCACTACGTAGTCTTTGCACGCCCATAGGCTGTATCAAGTGTCAATCATAGAAAATAAGAACCCCAAATAGCTTTTGAAAATGGAGCTGCGCAGAAAAAAGAAAAAAAAAGAAAAACTAGACAGTGTTGACTTAGTAATTATCATGTAATTACCAGATAATTTCATGTTGTTAGTAGGTAATAACCTGTTAATTACCTAGTAATAAGTGTACCGTAAAAGAAAGGGTTACCAATCTATATAACACATTATAAATATATGTATAATGCATTATAATCATGTTATAGCACTGTATAACTATAGTTTTAAACGCTCATGATCATTATGCTTTATAGCAATAATCATCACACATTATGACTTACATGGTCAGGTATTATAATGTGACTAACTGTTAACAACTCACAAACAATGCCCACATAGATAATGCATTATACATATCTTTATGATCTGTTATAATTTGCTTAGAACTTGTATAACTATCATTATAAACACTCATTAATTATCATAAGGCTTTATAACAATAAGCATAACACATTATAATACCTGACCTTGTAAGTCATGATAAAATGCTTTATAATGTGTTATGATTATTGCTATAAAGCATTATGATCATTTATGAGTGTCTATTACTAAGTTACTCAGTGCTATAACATGATTATAACGCATTATAAATATATTTATAATGTGTTATAGAGATAGGTGTAAAATAAAGTGTTACTAAAAAGTGTGTTTGGGTCATTACATACTTATCAGCATAAGTCAGTGATTGCAATACCACAATAAAACAACAGCTCTATCCACAGGTTCAGTCACATACATAAAACTGTAAAGAAAAGTTAACTTTCATCAACACTACTGAAAAAAAAACAACAACCTTTAGCTATGTTTGAACTTTTTCACTTCCAGCCGCCCTAACCTTTTGACTCCAGCAGGAATGGAGAGCAGATTCGAGCAGACAGTAGCTGCTGTGACGTCATGCTGTGTCTCTGGTTGCTTCAGAGGAAGGGTTAGCTCCTCATAAAGGCATACAAAGAAATACAATGTCTAAACTGACACAGCTGACAGGAGTTCTCTTCTCTCAGCTCTCGTCAGAAACTGTTTCATCTGATGGTGAAGTTCATGGAGGATTGAAACAACATGGGACTCACCTTTGATCAGAGACATAAAATATGATTAAAGCGGCAGGTTTTCTTCAAACAAGTCGAGATTCTGCAGAGGCCCACCATAAATCGACCTGCTGCAGTGTTGATCCATCCAAATATGAACTGTCTTCTTTTTTTTTTGTAAGCCCACTTTCTCCTGGTTTGTAACGAACAAATATATTCTGTTCAGCCTGATAACAGCTGGTATATATCTTTAAAAGAAAAGCCAAACAGGCTATCACACTGTACATCAATAACAGTCGATCTCAGAATAAACACAATAAATAAACAATCAGGGAATAACTAAAACTTTAATAACTATAAAGGAATTGATATAGTTCATACTTTATTAATGAATTACATTTATTTTGGTTATACATTATGACAACAAAGCACAACAATTTACTTGAATCTCAAACTACCAAATACAAAATAAAAAAACTGATATTTTATATGTTCTGTCTGATTTCGCACAATATCCTCCACACAATCTTTAACCTAAAAAAGGAGCAGGCTAAAGCCCAAAGCCTTACCTTTTCTAAACAAACCATAAAATATCCCAGAATATCAGCAAACAAACAAAAAAATAAAATAAGTAAAGAAAAAAACAAAATACAAAACAAAATAACTATTACTCTAAACTATAATCCTTAAATGTTTTATATTTTATATTCTAAAGCTTTTTTGAAATTCTTCACGAAGCTACTCAATTTTATTTCATCATTAAGTTCATTGCATTGTTTGGCTCCCAAAACTAAAACACATCTATATTTTACATTTGTTCTCACTTTATACTTTTTGAAAATACACAACCTTCTTAAATTATATTTTCCTTCACTTACTTTAAAATGCTGAATACAAATGGGATGTCAGCAACGTCTACTAAGTTTGGAAGAAAAAAGCAATTTTCTCTCCCAAAACAGTTCCTTATTATTTGGTTGACACGGCAACAGTGCTGCAGGCTCAGACTCACTATTAATGGCAGAGCAACATATGACAGTATCTACCAGAATAGGTAGGTATGTAGGTAAGTACTTTAATCATTGATGATCATCATCACTGATGTGTTGTATTTGAACAAAAGTCAATACTTGACTCTTTCCAGAGTGTGCGTGCATGTGTGTCTGGGGGTGAAAATACTGGTATGAAACTCGACAGAACAGTTGTTTTCCATCAGTCATCACATATCCACACATATACTGTATCTCCACACTTTGATGCATCACTAGACAGGCGCTACAAAGATGTCCGACAGACGGTATAAAACATAAACACAGTCAGGGTAATATCAGCGCCTGGTTTCTTAAAAATGTCAGGAATGAAAAGGTGATTGACATCTGTATTGAAATGTATGTCTAGAAAGTATGACCAGATAATGTAGACAACCAGCAAACAAGTGGAGCCTGGAAATCAGCTAAGATCTGACCTCTCAGTCAAACCATCTGTGCCTCTAATTCAACTTCATATTACTGACATTTTAATACATTCTGATGGGGTCTTCTTCGCTTTCGGAGCCAGTTTAAGTTTCCTCTAAGCTTCATTTTTCAACACCAGATGTTTCTATTTGGTCCAAAGCCATCATCATCCAAAACTAAGGAGTTAAAAACCAAACAATTGTATTTTTTTTCAATCCCAATCGTCTTTATTTCGACATTCCCACCAGATATCACAATTACCTCAGCCAGGGTTTCCTCATTCCTTACTGATATGTCAAAATGGATGAAGGAACACGGCCTTCAATTTAACCTGTTCAAAACAGAGCATTGTGTCAGTCCCTCCATACAACCACAGATCAATATCCAGCTTGGACCAAATGAACTCATGCCGACTAAGTCTAGGCGCCATGATTGATGACCAGCTAACCTTTACGGAGCATGTTCTCGGCTGGGTGGAGCCAAGGTTACAGTGCTGGTGCTTTATAAAGGTTATCTAAAGATGTGCCGCTTGGCTTCTGTTGTTGTTTGCGTTCAATCATTTACAGGGCTTTTTGTTGGGTTTTTATGTTTCCTGGTCATTTTGTTGTTGGGGATCTTCAGCTCTGTTTTTATATATAGTTTTTCTTCCATGACAAAACAAATAATACACCTTTATTTTAAGGTGCTATAAGAACAGAGCTATTGTTATAAAGTCAACATTTTTCGGTGGATTATGTTTGTGTCGTATAACAAGCCCTGACAATGCATTTGTTAAATCCCTACAAAAAGAAATGCCTCATAAACTATTAAAAGGTTTCGAATCTGTGACACAATTTCAGTGATCATGAACAAAATTCTGTCATGTTTTTAGTGTTTCAGTCCTGGAACAAAGTGTGGACATGCGAGACCAGCTCTGGGGTCGTTATTCTTTCAGGTCGTCACAGGGATTTTGGAAAACCAACATAAATCAATGAGAAGCAGGGGAGGGCAGAGGGGAAAGGAGGTCTGTCTGAAAATGGCTAACAAGACTAACAATACATCGATGCTCGAGTAAATACCACCGTGTCCCATTGAGATGAGCCCGGCAGTGGCTGGTTCTCTTATGCCTTCTTGATAATTGCAATCAGCACACATCCCAGGTATAAATCTTCTCATGATTAGCCATCCACAATCTAACGTAAAGGAAACACTCGCGTTTACTAATTGAAATGTTAGCATATGTGTAGAAAAATGTCTCCATCAAGGACTCTTAATTCTGGCCACGGGAAAGCTCCTGTAATTAATCATGTGAGCAGCTGCTAGTGACAGTCCACCAGATTACAGCACTATTTTTAATCCATCAATAATTAAGACATTGTGATGTGTTTGTGAATTGAATAAAAAGTATGCTGATGTCTGACGCCTTATAAAAAATCAGTGTAAAGCACAGTTCATTACACCAGGCATGGCGGATGGCCAGCAGTCATCTGTCTTACGGGAGTGATATCCTGCTGAAGCTCTGTTGGAAAGCAGTGGGCCTTGGGAAGGACTTGGACTGAAACAACATGCAAACAGGTTTCTAACATCACTGCCCAGCCAAGGAGTAAATCCTGTGAAATATGAAAAATGTAACAAGAAAACAGGTTTCTCTGAGGGGATAAAAAGCTAATGTGGAGCTGCATGATGGTGAATACGCTGTGAAGCTCTTCTACAATCTTTGGTGCAATATAGACGACTATTACACCTTATTTTGGATACTCTTTATTTGAATCACACTAAGACTTTATTAAAGCTTTCTACATTCAAGTACCCTTTGTGTTCTAATATGGCTTCAAAATATTTTTTTTCTTCCTGGGTGCAAAAATGTTTCTGTGATATTTTTGCATGTGGAGATATGTGCAGAACTGAGAAATGCATATTTAATATTCAGATTTGGTTGCTGTTCCTTTGTTGGAAAATGTTGCTACGATATATTTGAACTGTAAACCATGCTCAAACTTAGCTTTCCAGAAGCATCTTTTTCTTCTTTTTCACTGTTTATACTTTGTCACTTTATTTGCATCACATCCATAAGCAGCTATCCTCCTGAAGTAACAGAGGGCTGTGACTGTTTTCATCTTTTAGGTATTCCAATTTTAAATAGCGTATTTTCCGGTCTATAAGTCACACTTTTTTTCAATGTTTGGCTGGGTTTGCGACTTATACTCAGGTGCGACTTATATACATTAAAAAATGTAATTTCACACGTTTGTTATTTTCATACTGACAGCTGCTAGAGGGCACTCTAGGCTGGTATACCAGTATCTGCTACCCCTGTGCCACTGAAGATTTAAAAATGAATGTTAACTCATATCGACGACTAAGAAAGACTGAGCACAAATGAGAAAAAAAGAAAATCAAAGTCTGTAGATTATGATCTGCAAGTAGTAAAATATGCAGCTGAAAACGGCAATCGAGCAGCAGAGAGAGTTTCGAGAGAGCGAGAGACTCGTGAGGGACTGGCGAAAAGCAGAGGTTACTTTTACTGCGATGGAGAAAAAAAAAAAAGCTAATCACAGGCTAAAAGCTAGATGGCTAGATTTTTATTATAACTTGCCTTTCAAGATGAAATGTCTGTTCTTGGTCTTGGATTTTGTAAAATAAATTTCTTCCCAAAAATGCGACTTATACCGGTAAATGTTTTTTCTTCTTTATTATGCATTTTTTGGCTGGTGCGATGTATACTCTGGACTTATAGTCGCTCCGGAGTTTCTTTATAATACGGTAATCCCCTTCCTGTGAGTATCTTTGTATAAATATATATATTTATAAGTTACTCCATGCCTACATTTTCCTCTTAGTAAATTGATCTTTCACCTATCCATTAAGCATGTCTGTCTAAGCTGCGACTACTTTTTATTCCTGTCATTTATGTTCAAACTAATCACCATTTATCACCACACAGGCATTGCTGCTTGCACAGCAGATGGCGAATCGGCATGAAAACTGGTCTCACATTTGCTGTGTACTTTGCACCTCACTACTTGGCAATTTCTCAGGACACAACTCTGCAGGTGTGAAAATTTCTGTTTAAAATTACCCACTGATACTCTTCCTCCTCAGTTGCTCCCATATTGTTTCTAAAAAGCAGGGCCAAGGATGGCAGTTTGTTCAAAAAGAGAGTTCAAAAACATGTTGCTGAAACAAAAATATGCTCTGCTTGTATGATCTTAGTTGACACAGTGAACTGTTGGTTTTAGGTTTGTATCAAGCCAACTTCTGTGTACCTTCAAGCTTATATTGGCTGGACCTGCTACCTGTTTTTAGTTGCTGAAATTTCTTTGGATCCCTGAGCTGTTAGCTGGATCCACAATATGGAGTATGAGCCATCTAATTTACAGCGAAACACAGACATTTAAAGTGAGTGAAATCAAACTAAAAGGATCTAAAGTAACCATGTAAGATAATCCTGATGATTTGGGATAAATGAGGCACTTGCGGTGGTATTTAATATTATTACCATGTAAATAAAAATGACTTGTAGTTAGCTATTTAGCTTCCTAAGTTATGAAAACAACCACATCTGACCTCTATAACCAGTTCCATGGTTTTTAGCTGGATGATGGTGCTCGTCAGGGGCATAACTTTCATCTATTTTTCATCAACAGACTCACACTATCCTGCTAATCTCTTAGAAAGAGCTATTATAACTTTAAACATTTTTAGTCTAGTCTTTTTTGGCTCGCCATCCACACATAGCACTTTGTGACTCCATATTTCAGTCCCATTACAGTTGTTTAAAGACCCACTCCGATGAAAATCATGTTTTTCTTGTCGTCTACATGTTTATATGACATTTTTCTGATGTTATAGGACACATCATGAGAAAAGTAAGTGCGAAATTGCATTTCTGAGTATTTCTGCATTCAAATTGCTGTGAATTTCTGGCAGACCCAAACGGTAGGCTCAGACACAGTGAGATTTCCTACATCACAACTCCAAGCTCCACCCCTGGAGCCCCGCTATGCAGGCCAGACTCAGGAAAAGTAGAGAGGATGATCGCGGAACAAGCGTGTGCGTTAGCAGATTGAAATGCTCGTAAGAAAGATAATTATGATATTAACTTTCATCGTGTCCGCAAAGACATAACGTGATTTTGGCTAAAAACTTCATAATCACAATTAAAGACCACTGAGAACACTTTAAGTAATAAAAAGAAAACAATCAGAGTGGGACTTTAGTGACTCTGCTGCATTGCTAACTACTATCTTTACAATCTGTATGATAACTGCACCTCAGTTGTTGGTCAACTTGGTGTACCTTGTTCCAGACAATGGCTGTACCTCTTCATCTTTGACCCCCCCGGCACTGTAGCTGTGAATGACAGCTGGTTTTATTTTCACTTGCTTTGCTGTTGTGAACAAATATTGACATTTAAAAGTCTAGACCCTGATCTTAAGACGGTCCGGCTGCTTCAGATGTTCTTCATGGAAAATACTCTCCCCCATGTTTCGGTAAATTCGACACTTCAGAGAACTGCTTATATCTGGCCCGCTGACCAACACCTCTTTTATGGCAGGATCAACAACTACCAACTCTAATCTTTGAAAGGGTGAAATAAATTAACCGCCTAAGAGAACCTGGACTGTATTTACTGACAGATCAAACAAATTATCCATCAAAAAATGGAGGTTTAATAGCTAGCTACAGCCCTAATACTAAGGAGGAAAACTCTTCACATGAGTAATTACCACACTTTTTTTTTTAAATCTCTTTGATGGGCATCTAAGAGACTCGCTTAATTTCACAGATGAGATGAATCAGAGTCAGACGGCCCAGACAACTAGTGATCTGGCAAGGGCACCACGGGAGACAGTCAGCGACCTGAATGGCATTGTTGATTTCTTTTCGCTGACTATATGAATTTTAAAATTTGCTGCTGATCAACAAATTCCTGATGTTCAAGACTCTTTGGTGAAGTACTGAATCATATGTTCTATCGAATAAGTGAGACCCCGGCAAAAATGCTTTTTTACACAGACAAGCCTTTTCTTGGGCCACGGCTTGGGACATTATCCAATTAAGGAGGAATCAGCTAGGTCAATTTGCCCTTCTCTCCCTTGATAGCTACACATTCTGCTGCATGCTAATGCCTCTCAGAGGGGAGCTGTGACAGTGCTGGATGACTAATGTAAAGCTGCGGGTGCCTGGGAGGTTCGCTGCGGACGACAACCCCTCCAACAATCTCAGCCGCATCATGGGTCAACAGGCTAACAACATTTAGCACTGATAAGATTCACAGTCATGGTGATAATGATAACACCAGGCCTATCAGAGGCAGTGTGACAGAGAGCTCAGGCAAGACAGGGTGAAATGCCATCAGCAAAATGTCAACCCGTGACTGGGGTCCCTGACGGAGCCAAAGGCGGCTGCTCTCTAGCTCTCAATTATGTGGTGAAATATGAATGTTTAAAAAGCCTGATGTGATAATCAGATAATGGCAGTCAAGGAGACAGAGAGAAACTTCAGGGATTATTTAAGCATTTCTCAACCGAAAACTTTAGATATCTACTCAACTTCCAGGTAAATAACAGCCC
Source organism: Xyrichtys novacula (assembly GCA_962446985.1). Lineage (NCBI taxonomy): Eukaryota > Metazoa > Chordata > Actinopteri > Labriformes > Labridae > Xyrichtys > Xyrichtys novacula. Next base: position 32,840,450 of record OY660864.1, on the reverse strand, counting down.
TGAGGAGAGACTGTTTGTGTTTAAAGAAGAGACAGAGAAGGTGATCTATATTCGTTTCCAGCAGGCTACAGGCCATGCTACATGTTTTGCATTATCGACTTTGGTACACACATCCTCCCCAATGCTAGTATTTCCTGTGTTGATTGCCCCAAATGGCTGTCTCTGTCCTTGTTACAGGCAGCACAACCCATTTAAGCGTATATTGCCTATAAATGACCTTGGCACAGCATTGTTGCCTTTTTACTGCCTGCTTCCCGCCTCTATAATGTAGTTAAGTCTTGCACACAAAATTATAGGTCCACTCTTCACAGGTGACTTGAAGTCTATTTCTTGTGCTTTGCATGGCAGATTAAAGTCACCCCACAGGGACTGCACACATCAGTCATCTCAGTAATAACAAGGGAACAGAGCTAAGCAGCTACACGTTGTCAGCATAAACTGAATATCGTTTCAACCTGACTCTGTTTACACAACACGCAATGCATGCAGATGTAAGAATTAGGCTTGCAAATGCAGACAAGATGTGTACAAACATTCATCACCTTGCTAGGTTGTTATCTGCCCCTGGGCATATTTCCTGGTGCTGCGGCTAATTAGTGTTATTCATCTATGGGTTAAATCCAGTGAACACAGCCCCTAATTAAAAAATGTTAAAGCAGTCTGGGGGTTATCAGAGGAGCAGTAAATAACCGAGCTACTAAAGTTCCCAAAACTACTTTTCAGGGGGATTTTAGCATTTTGGGGAAGTTACCTTGAATTGTAGTTACTGTTGCATTGTCTGGCATTGAAAAAAAACAACAATTAGAAGAATCCATGGAGCAGAGATCCTTTTTATATTCTATTCACAAAACTGGAAAACATTTCTGAAAAATCCAAGATGCTGCAAACTTTATATGGTGCAGAAAGAAAGAGACATTAGCTAGAAGGGCAGCAAACTGAGCAGCTGATCCTTCTTGAAGTAAATATTAAAAGTTACATGTAAATCATGGGATAAAGACATTATTGGTGTTACCCTGATTCAACATCACTTTATCCGCTTATTCCAAATCAGTACTCTTTCTTTTTTTCAAATATATGTCTCGTAGGGCTGGGCAATTGATCATGTTGATTGATTCATTGATTGTTGAATGATAACAATTGTTATCAATAATTAATTTCCCTCAATATCAATATAAAACATGGTCAATATCCTTTTCAATAGCCGACATTCGGCCTTGTTTTGGTAGACTATACAAATAGCCAAAGAAAAGGGGAGTTGCTCCAGGTCCACTTTGCGCTGAACCAATCAATCATGTGCTGAATTAGAACCAAGTAGCAAACAACTGCGTAGTAGCAGACTGCAGCTACATGCAGATGAAGGCTCAACCGATGATGACATTGTCAACAACACTGGCCCGAAAATGTCGGTGGTGAGGAGGAATTTTGTTTTTTGAGGTCGGACATGAAGCAGAGTAATGTGCACTGCAAATTATGTTGAGTACATGTTAAATTTTATTTAAGAGTAACAGGGAACACTTGAGATTGACAAGTGATTTTTTTATATCGTGATATATATCGATAGACTGATATGAAAAAAATTTATTGTGATAAACTTTTTTCCAATATCGCCAAGCCCTAATGTCTCGTAACTAATCTAATTCCTGCTTCAGAGGCACCAGAAACCAAGTACACACTGAGCCAAAAAGAGCAGTTTATGGAGCAAAAGAAGACGTTTACAGCCCGACTCAAAGATTGGTTTTGTTTTAAACAGCTCAGGGCTCCTGTGGCACCCAGGACATTTTCTGTAACACTGTTTCCAAGTTATTAAAGTTATAAGATCTGTGAAACAGAGGCACAGCCGACCTGACTGACAGGCAGGCACACTGTAGCTATTTGCAAGGAGACTAAAGGCCCTCCTTTCGTAGGCTGACTGAAAATCAGGTTGAGCCACCATTCCCAACAGGCTTTAAACTCTGCTTCAGGAACAAATGGGTGACACCGACAATGCTGCATCAACTCCACGCTCATAAACTTACTAAACAATCTGCTTAAGTAATGATATGCATGGAACCTGAAGGTAACTCTGGGCTGGGTTTAAGGGTAACTAATTGGTAGGATACGCGAGCAATGACAGATTATGCTTAAGCAGACAAACCCTGTTATTTTTGGTGATGTTTTTGCTTCTGTAAAAGACAAAAAGACGCAAATATACAAGCTCTTTAATGCCACTCCAAACAACATTTAAACATGTCGCTTAAGTTTGTTTTGATTTATCTATTTTTTTCAAATGATTGGCTGTGATTAAACCTGAATATTTACAAAACTTACTCATTAAATTCAGCAAACTGTCAAATGACAGGTATTTGGCATACAACCCTTGGCTGATCATTTTTAACAGTCACGGTGTCCAAACTGTTGACTACTTTTGGCTGCAACAGCTGAATCAGAACCACGGATTATCTGTGTGTCGTAGTGCTGGACGATAATTCAATAACAATATATGTCGATCGATAGACGTGTGGTGCGATAGAAAAAAAACGGGTCGATAAAAAGTTCGATAGAAAAACACAGTTTCCCTTTCTTTTTCATCATAGCCTATCATGTAGCTTTTACTACAGTCATTACTTCCTCCCAACCAATCACAAACGCAGACCCAGGTACGCTACGGCACCAAGCCCAGCCCCTATCAAACCACAACAGACAGCACGTGTATTAGAAAAAATGATACAGCAAGGAGAAGCGGAGGACATTGTCCCGAAAAAAGGTTTCAGTAGTTCACCAGCATGGCAATGTTTTGGTTTTTAGAAGTCTGACAAAAAGCGAACAGCGATCGTTTGCAAAATTTGCAGAGAATTAGTAAAAACGAAGTCTGGTAACACAACCAACTTGTTTTACCATCTAAACCGATCGCACCCGCAGGAGTACGAGCTGTGTCGGCCGCGCCGCGGCTCCACGTCATCGTCGGGGAATCCTCTGGAACCGCTGCCAGCACCAGCACAAAGCATGTGAAGCAGACCAAACTGGACTTCGTTTCTTGCCAAAATACAACAAAGCGTCCGAGCGGCATAAGGACATCACCCATGCAGTAACATGCTGCATAGCGAGGGACATACTGCCAATAACTACCGTTGAAAAGCCTGGCTTCGACCAGCTTCTAGCCACTCTCGACCCGCGATATGAAGTGTCTGGCCGCAAGTATTTCTCAAACACAGCGCTTCAGGCATGAAAATGGGTCAGGGGTTGAAAAGGTGAGAAGGGTGCGGAGGAAATACGTTCCGGTGTAGCTTCTTAAAGTGGAAGAAAATGAGCTCATATTTTACAAAGACGCGAGTATTTGGATCATGGCTACTAGCAGGGGGTGCATTCGGCAGGGGTGCATTCTACGACACAACACCGGCGTGGATAAGTCCTGCTTCTCGTGCTTAGTTTGTGTATTAAGTCAATCACATGATAATTAAAAAAAATAAATCTCCCGACCCCGGGAGAAATATTTCAGTGTTCAGACACCAGGCTGTGGGCAGTTTCCCACACAGTTAAAACTGGTAGTATGCTATTCCCACCTAAAGCTATTCTGTTTATTTATATATTTGTTTATTTTCATCAAAAGACTATTTAAATATTTATTTATCAGATTCTTTGGTCACTTTAGTCTTTATGTTTGTCAGTATTTACTGACATCACTCAGGCCACTTAAGTTAATTCCTTTTTTTTTTAGTTCTTTTTTAAAAAACTTTCAGTTGTGGTAAAATAAAAAAGGTGGTTGAATAAAGGTTTGAATTTGAATTCAGTGCTTGTGTGTTCTTTATTAAAAGTAGTTCATTAAGCAATAGCATAAAACATCCAGGGCTGCAATTAAAATATATGTTAAATAATTATAACAATTATATCGATAATTATCGATATCGATCAATATGATTTATTTTTTATCGATATACTTTTTTTCTATATCGTCCAGGCCTAGTGTGTCGCACATTTTCTTAGAGTTTTTTTCTTTTCACAGCATGGAAGCAACTCCACACAACCTTCATTTAGCTTTTTACACTTAGCATAAAGAACAAACAGGAACAGCTCAGCTCATAATGCATATGATAAGGTGACAGCTGCTTACTATGCTGTGTAAAGTAAATGATACGATAGCTCACCACTTTGAAATATTCATATTTATGGAGGCAGGCCTTCTTTCTCCTAGCTTGACTGCGCAGCACTGATTATCACATGCTTTCATTGTGTGCAGAGCCAAAGAGTTATAATTCAATAACTGATCTGCCAGGTCAAAAGTCTTTTAAAACAGTCCAAAAACCCAAATGAGCTCATTCTGACAAAGCTTTTCTAAAAGTTATGTATATTTATTTGCACTCCAGTTCTTAGATTCGGCCTACATAGGTCAATAAAATTGGACTCATCTTACAACTCTCATATCATTTTTTCTGTGTCAGCAGATTAGATCTTGACCCACTTTGCCTGATTGTAAAACAATCAATATATTGTGTATCATAAGACGAAGCTGCTTACTGTTATTGCTGTTGTCGTCCACCAGGATGATCTCTTTGAGCAGGCTGGAGGGTGTTCTGTTGATGGCTGAGCGAATGGACCGCAAGATGACGGACAAGGCTTCATTCACGAAGATAAACACAATGCTCACTTGGGGGAGGTTTAAAGGATAGCTGATATTTCTGCACCTGTGGAGGAAGAAAAACACATTTTTTTATGAGGCAATGTTTACCTGCATCTCACTGAAAAGATGAACAGATATATTTGGCATCGATTACTTCAGAGAAGAAGAGTTCTGACAGGTTTCATGCCAGCACTTTTTGGCACACTAGACCTGGATCCTTTTTCCATGAAAATATTCACAGAAACCAGCACAGGAAATTGAACAACAACCGTATACCTGCAATATTGTTAAACCTGCAATGCAGTCAGAGTAGGAATCAGTTTATGAGGAGTTAACCCTTGTGATAACATCTTCCATCAGCCAGGCTCCTCTTTTTAGCTTTAAGAAAATTGTGTTTTGGCACCACAATTTGACATTTTTATCGTGAAAAGGAGTCCAGCTTTCTCCCCTGAGAGGAAGCGGATGCCAGTTTTTAGAAACTGCAGAGTAAAAACATTATGACAGTAAAAAATTTAATACAAGCTGCAGGTGATATCCTTTCTATTCTGAATGAAGGTTATTGAAATAAAAATCCTTTTCTAATAGTTTTCTACGTGTTATAAAAGGCAGTCATTCCTCCGGTAAATGAATGCAGATTATCCTGCTGTCCACAAAATGCCATAGCTCAGTTACTGCTTTCGGGCAGTGTGCGCAAAACATTGTGATCACATAATTAATTTATCCCCTTAGTTTTGGATGAGTACGGGGTCAGTAATAGCGGGAATAGATGGTCTGATGAGCGTTTAGTACTGTGCCCTGAGGATGTTTGAGCTCTGTCAACTTTCACACCAGGATGTCACCTTGTGCGCTCCTGAAACTTCCCAGCCAGCTCATGTAAAAACTAAGGTATTTTTAGGTGTACGTCAAACAGAGCTGTTCAAGCCGATATATGGGAAGTAAATTTCTCTAAGTTTAAAGAACAGTGACGTTTTTAAAACTGGGGTCATACAGAGGAACCAGCTGGAAGACTGCTTATTAGTTCTGTCAAAATAGACAACAGAGGTTTGATATTAACTTTCTAAAGTTTGACAGAACTGAAGAAAACAAGTTTCTCTTTCTACCAAAAGCAGGTTTTTAAATCATTCATGGGAAAACTTTTGCTGCCGGAGGGGTTGACAAAAGCACCACAAAGTTACTTAAAAGATTATTTACTAAAAGACGCTTTTTAATGGGATGGAACAAGATGCAAAGATTATAAAACGAGGATTTTCTTTAAAGCTCCAATTAGGAGTTTTTGATGTGTCTCTATGAGCTAGGGCTGGGCGATAAGGCCTCAAATCAATATCACGATATATTGAGCAGTTCACGTTGATAACGATAAATGGATGATAACTACTCCACAAGCTGCTCACCCCCTCCCACATTAACGTCATCTACTTCAGCCACTGCTCCAGCCGCTACAACTTTTGAACTGTCCTCCATCTCTTCATCTGTCTTTCCCTCTTTGGATGGGGTGGAGTCACGTCTCTGATGAAGGACAGCATCTTAAAGGGACATGAGACCATAGCCTACCTACACACATCCAAAACCAACATTTATTTATTTATTTTTTTTTGACTCTGAATATACCGATTTGGGCAAAATGACATCGGTTATTGTTGTAAGTTTTGGTGTCAGTAAATTTTCAGTTTACCACCCAGCCCTACTATGACCGTTGATGACAAGACTAATAATTTCTACGTTGTAATTTTTGATGCCTCTGAGGGGAAGGTACACTGAAAGAACAGTTGCAGTGACTTTTCCCACCTCAAATAAACACATTTCACTGTAATGAGACAACAGGGGGAGACTTTTTTACAGATTAACACCACTTTCACAAGAATGAGATGAAATCCTCAGAGACACTGTATTATCTCTCTGTTCACAAGAAGTTCTACACAGACAATCAATTCTTCAGAGGAGCTTTAAAGATTATTTTTGGGAGATTAATAATTCTGTGTGGAAATAAACAGAAAATGTGATGAAAAGTAAGAGCAAAACAACCAGCAATTTTTTTTCAAGTGTTGTGTCAGGGCTTTTTTTTCGGTACATGTGATGAGAGGCTTTGTGTTCAATGATTTTTGGACTGCTGATGGGAAACATGCCCTTTTTGGGGTTTGTGACAAGAATTGCCAAATTAAAAATAACTCCTTCATCAAGCCGACTACAAACAAGAGTTTTCCTCTGCCTACATAATATAATTAACTCAGAAGCAGGTAATTGCCCCTTAATGCTGTAGGCAGAAATACACTCCTGAATGATTTTCAGTCAGCGCTTGATTGGGAACAACTATGTATTTTCTCTGCATGACAAGTGCTTCGTAAGTGTTTATTACTGAAATGAGATTAGTCCTCAGAGCTAACAGCCCAGCAACGGCTTACAAAGAACAAAACGCTGTGATAACAGTGAGACCGAAGGTGAAATGATCAACCATTTGATTGGTTAGTCAATGTTCTTCAGAGTGAAGTACTTAAACAGCTACAGGATGGATTGCTGTAGAGTTTTACATAAGTATTCATGGTCCCCAGATCTGCTCTACTTTCTTATGAGTATAAAAGGGATATTCCGGCGTAAATTTAAGTTATGGCCAAACACACCCGAGTTAGACACTCCCTCGAGAGATAAATGTTGCTGACTGCTTGCTTCTCGAGTTATACCAACTTAGTAATGACCACACGATAGCAATACACAGCGGTCTAAACCTCAACCAAAAAGCCACTCTATGTTGATGAAGCTAGGTGCTGTTCTGAACATTATTTGTGGCTTTTTGGTTGAGGTTTGCACATGGAGACGTAGACCGCTGTGTATTGCTATTGTGCGGTTGTTACTGAAGTTGGTATAACTAGAGAAGCAAGCGGTCTGCAACATTCATCTCTCAAGGGGGTGTCTAACTCAGTGTTGTGCTGTGTTTGACCATAACTTAAATTTACGCTAGAATAGCCCTTTAATAGCAAATGCAAGCTAACAGGCTAAAATAAAAAAGTGAGGATTGCAAATTTATGCCCTCAAACACGATTAATCGCTTATCACCAACAAGTTAGCAATGCTACTGGCTAACATGAACATTGAAAGTGTGGTCTCCAACAACTACACTTCATTTCCAAGCACCTTAATGTTCAGGTTTTCATCTGCTGAAAAAAAAAAACAACACAATTGTTCCAGGAATATATCAGATAATATATTAACATGACAGCGTAGAGTTTGTACGCTGGGAAAGAAAAATAAACCTCATCTGCGACCAGGAGCAATTTGTTGATATGCCAATTACACTGAACCACCTGCTGGTTCTGACATTGTCTTATAGTCGTGCTCCTGTTTTGTGGCAGGTGTAATATCCAAGAGGTGGAAGGGAGAGGAAAAACTCGTTTACAGAGAGTCAGACTGACACTTTTGCAGCACAATACTGTGTCAAATAACACACTCTCAATCTGTAATTTGTGTGTGTCAGAAACAACAAAGACTGAAATAATGAACTCCAACACAGTTTTTTTTTGTAGAGCTATATCAGCTGATTTCAGCTGGTGTTGGCTGACAGATATAAAGGACTTGGTTTGAGCACCGTTCTACCTGCAGTCTTACCCATCAGGCCTGAGGTCTGGGATGGGCCTGTCTAGAGGGAGACGATCGCTGAGGTAGCCGTTGTATCCGTAGTACTGGAACATCTTCAGTGCCACTCGACGGTTGTCCGGTGTGAGCTCCTGACCCCAGTGAGCAAACAGAGACGAATCAGAGAACGAAGTGTCTGTCTGACCGTCTTCTCCCCTCCCTGGAGTTTCTACGGAGGCACAAGAAGACAAATAGCATGAATATTTACCTTCCTGGGACGGTGTGCATAAGGTGACATTTCAGGAATGTAGAAAACAATATCAATGATATAATCAATGTGATAAATGCTTTTTTGCTCCTGCTTTAATGTATGATAGCAAGTGAAGGGTAGCTGGTTGTCTGGAGAGACTGATCGGCTGTCCCTCGACAGAAACAGCGTGAGGTCGCACAGATAAAGAGGAACTCTCGTGTCCTTCCACTAAACACTGAATCCCAGATGCTGGTGTGCTGTCCTATAACTGACATTGATCTCTGACCTACACAGAGGAGAAAATTAAACTAATTTCCTTTAGGAAAACCAGAATAACACACACAACCTTACTTTAATAATGAATGAAGTGTTAATATTAGGTCACCTTTTGGAGAAGTGCATCTATTTCTGTGAGTGTTCGGACGGTACAGAGCAACCTTCAACCAAATGTCAATTGTCTGGTGGACATACACAGGTGCATCTCAATAAATTACAATATCATAAAAAGTTGATGTTTCCCAGTAATTCAGTTAAAATTAACCTTATAAATAGATTCATTGAACGAAGACTGTTATATTTCAAGCGTTTGAACCTTATAATACACTTAATTAAAACCCCCAAATTTAGAATCTTAGAATATTGCGGAGAAGATCAGTAATGGAGACTCTTGGTGTCGCGCTCTAATCAGAAAATTAACTCAAAACACCTGCAAATGGTCTGTCAGTCTGGATCATAGACTGTATATACTATGGACAACTTGGCTCCGCCTTCCGTCGTTATATGAATTTGAAGCCATGTCGCTCTCTGTATTTCTGTGATTTTCTCCACTTCCTCGAACCACAACTTGTGCAGTAGCGTTGTCCACATTAGGTGGGAGAGTTGCTGTGATGACACTGGGCTCAAACAGAGTATCCCCCAGGTGAGCTACACAATCTTCATACACCTGTTTTAAGTGTCAATCATAGAAAATATGAACCCGCATAATAACTTTTAAAAATGGAGCAGAACATATAAAAGAGGACTTACAGTAACTACATGTCAACATCACAAACCAGGGGGAAGAAAAAATTATATTCTGTGTAATTAATTTCTAAAGCGGGATTTATGACCTTTACTGCAGCCCGTCACCAGAGGGTGCTGTTCTCACTGTGGCTTCACCTATTCCATATACAGTCTTTGGTCTGGATCAGTAGGCCACACAATCATGGGAGGACCGCATGCATTTGCCATAATATGCAAACAGAAAGGGTTGCCGAGACAACATGTGAATCTAACACATTTTAGAATTCAGAAGTTTTCTTCTTTTGTGTTATGTCAAGGTAAATCTGATTAAATTCATTGTTACTGTTACTTACATTGCTTATGTTTTGCAAAGATTAAAATAACAAAATACTTGCAAATTCAGCTGATATGTGTCAATGACAGTCAGTACTTGTGCTGCGTTCTAGTCACCTCGGAAGTCAGATGACGGCACTCTGAATGACGTCACAACCAAGTTACCAGCCTTTCAGTGACCAAGTCGTAAAAAAGCAAAATCTGAGGTGGAAACAAGATGGCTACATCTACGAAAGTTATGCTGCGTTCAAATGAGGAATGCTAAAATTTATGCGCTAAAATAACTTTCGTAGATGTAGCTATCTTGTTTCCGCCTCAGGTTTTCCTTTTTTCTACTTAGACACTTAGATGAGTTGAGTTGATAAAGCACAATATACAACAAATGCCAACCTGATAAAAGAAGATACAATATAGCCGACAATGTTTTTGTCTTTCTACTTGACGCATATCTCATTTACTTTTTTTGGTGGATATTTGTGAATGCAGATGATTGTAGAAGGGCTGGAAACCGTAAGGTACAAAATCATAGTAAAACTGACTGATTTCATAGCTGAGAGAACTGACAGCACTGACGACTCACACTTACACACTGACAAACTGTTTATTGCTGCTTGTGGTCCTTGTTGATCGACTCAGCTCATGTCCAGACTCCATAAAACACCAGTGGCATCTGCTAAATATTCTGTCCCACTTCCAAGATGTTTTAATGTACTCTGGAAGCAAACCTACTCAGGAGTCAGGGAGCTTTACTCACAGGCAGCTGGTTTAAATGCCAAACGCCAACGCATATGAGGCAGATAGGAAATGAAGTGATATCATCTCAGAGAAAAATGTAATAAAAGTTTCTCCTCTGCACCTGCATGGCTAAGGTCTGTGACTGTGAAATCTCAACAACGTCACCTTTTTTTCCCTGTTTTTCTGCTGCACCAAACAACTACAACATATTTTATTTATTAATAAAAAGAATTTTACTCATCCAGGTGGGACATTTTGTTTGAATTTAATGGTGTGCAAAAGTCTACCTGAATGTTACAGAGCTTTTGTTATTGAACAGCACGGAGATATTTATGATCTGTGAAAAAATAGGTGTGAGAGTGAGAGGGTGGTGGTGTTAATCCTGTGAAGATGAGAAAATCTTCGATGTGATCAGACTTTAGATACGGAGCCCGAGAAGAACAAAGGTTTGCAACAGTATAACATCACAGAACAAGCTTGAATATATTACATAAAAATAACAAGACAGGAATGCACTCTATGATAATTTACCTGATGGGAAAGGACTGAGTAAAATTAACTTCATGTCAGGGGTAATAACTGTATATTGTAAATTAAAATGTCCTAATCAACAGGAAATACAATTTAATGAAAGTGGATGCTGGAATCATCTGTCATAGAAATTATCTAATAAAGAAAAGCATCAGTTCCTATCAGCACAGTGAGGTCACAGCAATAATTAGGTCTTAAAGTTGGTTATTGAGCTGCTTTATATCAGGTTACTGCCGACAAACGGAAGTTTTCTGAAATAATTCTCAACCAGCACCAGACATGAACAACTGTTTGTTTATTTCCAAGATAAAACGAGCTCCAAGCTAGAGAGATAAGACAGGTTTCCGCTTTAAATCAAGATCTTTTACTGCACGAATATTTGCTGCCGCTTTTACGGATGTTGTCAGATGTCTAATGATGTTGTTAAAATTTCAGAATGAGTTGAAGACTAAGACCCTTTTAAGATTCTTCGACTATAAATCAAAAAAACAAATAATTAACATTTAGTTTCAGACATAAAAGCCCCAGAGATCCAGAAAGGAGGAAATAGGCTGAGTCCTCTGTGACACCAAATCAAAAGACAAGCAAGGTTAAGAGTGTGTGTGTGTGCGCAGTATGCATGTGTTTAAAGCAGATTGGGGAAGGTTAATATTCATGAGCAGATTGTTTTTATGTACAAGTGACAAACAGCCAGCCAACTACGAACTAGGACAACAACATGGGAGGAGGAGGTGTGAAGGGATTACATGACAAAGCCAAAGAGAGAGAAGAGTTCCTGAAAAAGAAGGATTTTAAAGTCTTTGGAAGGTGAGGGAAATGGTTTCACTTGTATTTACAGAGTTTAATATCCAATTAAAAAACTACTTATTAAAAAGACATAGTTCTATTTATACCATTTCTAACTGTGACCTTTACACCAAGAGAAACGTTCAGTCCATTTATCACCATCTGCTCAAAATCCACAGTTAAAAAGATCAATCATCAGCTTTAAAGAAAACACTGTCTTAACACCAAGTTAAAGACACAGTTGGGAACTACTGGTCAATATATAATTTAGTGAGTTAATCTCAGCTTGTAGGGACCTAAAACAGGACTACCTGACTAGGAATGGGCGATAAGTTATCGTTCACAATAAATCGTCAGAAAAAATCTTCCTAAATATTTGCCATCTCATGATAGATATGATAAATGCAAGTTGATGATGTAAGTGCGAGCGACGGACTCGCAGCCATAGCCCACACAGAGCAGAATAACAAACAAACATGGCTGAAGGTAAAGAAGAAGACGTTTCTGAGCAGCTGGTTACTGAATGAAGCTCCACATGAGAGATTTCCTTCAAGATTTGGGTTCAGACGAGTGCAGTCAGGTATGCCTGACATCGAACAGTGGATCTGCTGCTGTTCATTCTGTGCAATAAGAGTTTTCAACAAATGTTGAAAATGTTTTCACGTTTCAGACTTGTTTGATATCATTAGTTTTCTCCATAACCTAACACTCAAACTTGTGGTTCAGTATCTCATTTGACTACTCCAACTGGTGTTCTCAAGACAAAATGATTCAAAAATATAGATTGGAATTATAATATATTTTATCGGGGCTTTTATCGTTATTGCCGGAATGTTAAATCTTATAATTTTTTAGCCCATATCGCCCATCCCTAATCCTGACCATCCTTAACTTCGGCCAGGAGACCAGACATACAGATTGACTACAAAACAAAAACTAAAAGATACCCAAACATGCATCATGTCATGAAGCACTGGTTTGCAGAAAATATTGTAAAGCCTGTTGTTCGACATTTTGACCACTGTTGCCAACTTTTAGGACCAGAAACAAAAACTGAAAGGCTTAAGACAGCTATAGCTACTCAAAGAGATAAAACACAGCATGTCACATTCTGAAAAATAAGGAAAACATTATAGCAACAGAGGTAGAAATTCTAACAAAGCATGACAATAAATGATAAATACAAAAAAGCAACTTGACAAATTGTCACTTTAAAAAGATTTAAGAAGATACAGGGAAAAAATCCATCTGGGCCGAAAGACCTCAGAGGACATGTTTACAGCCTTACCTCCCCATAACAGTGTGACAACTCAAGAGATGGAGAGATGTATCACTGAATATATAGCCAAAGACCTACTGCTGTTTCCTGAGGTTGACAACAGAGGATTCAGAAGGTTAATATATGTCCTGGAGCTGGAGTGTAAATATCCACTTTGCCCACTCCCTTCAAAGAGACAAAAGGCTGAAGTGACACAGAGACTAGAGCAAGAAGAGTGCACCATGGATGGGTCATCATCAGGAGTTTATCAGAATACTAAAGTGACATCTGAATAAATAATGTGACTTTTTACAACCAATTTCTCTAACCAAAGCCTCTTCCATCCATTTACCAAACATGGTAGGCTCTAGGGCTGCACGATTCGTCGTTTTTAAATCGTAATCGGATTATTTGATTATGACGATGTTAAAAATAAATCGTCAAATCGAGCCAGCGTAGACTCCCCCTTCCTGCAGGAGTGCTCCCCAGTTCCCGCACACACCAGTGTAAACAAACATGGCGTTTGCAAAAGAAGGCGAGAATTTTGTGGCTAAAAAGGACAAGAGCAAACCACTCCCCGCTGCAAAGGCTGTCTGAAGGCGATATCAACCTATCCACACAGAAACTAATTCAGGTGGAAACGAAAACATTTTTGGTCATACTGGCGTTTCAGCAACACGGAAACAGTGTTTTGGGTGACTGTAAACGGTACTTTTTGAAAACAGGTCAGAGAGTGCATAAATCCGTAAACCACATTCAATTTATCTCAGTGTGGATGCCTATCTGCATCTCTTGAAACGATTGCACACAGTGAAACTTTTTCATGGCACCTGCGAATGTCTGGCCAAAACAACCGGGCTGTACTCTTCTTCTGTCTTTTGAGCATTTCCTCTGCAGCGTTACAGCGCCACTTAGTGTCTTGGCATATGCACCAAATCGTTTTCAGTGGTTTTGTTTTGAGAGATGATGGAAAAACATATTATTAAAGTGAAGTTTGGTGAAGTTGTCACAGAATATGAAAAACTGTAAATCGAGTTTTCAGAGAAAAAATTGGGATTTTATTTTTTGGACAAAATCGTGCAGCCCTAGTCTGGTATTGCACCCACCTCATAAACTAAAACAAGTTAAATTTCTTATTAAAAATCCTCTCAGTGAAACATTTACCAACTGAAAAAGTCAACCAACACAGGCTTTAAGAAAACAGTGCAGAGTGAAAAGTGTGTGCCTGAGGCAGAAAAAGTTCAAATCCTTCCACCGAACACTGAACCTTCAGCTGCTGAAGTTTCACTAAGGTCAAAAGATTGTCTCAGCGCCTGAAAGGGGAACATCGTGATTAGATGGAGAAAAGAATCAAAATTCTTAAGGTCTTCTATCCTGGCAGGTACGCCTGGAGGTCCGTTCATTTGTCTGCTAGTGGCGGTGATTAATTAACCCTACAGAGACAGATTCCTCAGCTGTGAGTCTGTTCAGTGGTGGTTGAGGCAGGTTGGTGTTGTTTGGACTGGGTAACCTTGGCAACATTGTCTGTTTAGTGTGTTGTTTACGTGGTGCACACACCAGATGACTGACAAATACGGCAGCACAAACAGATCGCATGACTTTTTCTTACCGAGCAGGTCATGTGACTGACTCTAACTTCGTTTTTGGTGAGTGATGTTTTCTTACACACACGTTCAGTCAACTAACCTTGGTGCTAACTCAAGTAAAGCAGAGCCAAATACCCGAGGCAAAAAAGCAGAGTGGATGTGCGAGTATGTGTGTGTGTTCGTGAGTGTGTAGACAGGTGAAGTATTCCCATAGCTTCCCAGCAGCACTTCAGGCGTGTGTGGAGTGCAGCACAAAGTGTCTGAGTGAGCCTCCGTTGCGTGCACAGTCAAACAACTGAGTTACAGCTGTCGTCTCCCACAGTCACAGAGGGGACACAGCAGGAAAAAATGTCCCCATACAAACATGCACAAACAACAAAATCATCAGTGATCAGACTGAGCCACTTTAAAAGAAGCCACCTATAGAGAACAACAACCCCGGGTCCTTCATTGACTTACTTTTTAGAGGCACAGCGGTACATGTTGAATTATTAAATGTGATCCCATAAAAGAAAGTTCATAAAAATAAAACTGCCCTACAAAGATTTTATCAATTCATATTTATTCACACCCTCCTGCCTGTGTAGATGATAAATGCTTTGAATTTCAAAAGCAGATCATTATCATTTTTGACACCACAGAGATAACTCTCTTCAATGCAGCGCTAACCTGCAGTACAGATGTAGACTTTTGATTAAACTGCACCGGCCGGGCATTTTTCATCCCCCTCTTCATGCTCTATTATACCTGAGGAGGAGAAAGGGAAGCATTTGGCTGTTGTAACAATTTTAGAGGAAATCAATAGCAGTGTAAAATCTTAGCTGAAAGATCTTAAGTGTGCGGTTATGGTCAAGTGCTCGGCCACAGCCATTTTCCACTGAGAGATGGAGGAGGAGAACAACATCCTCACTAACACTTCAGTGCAGACCTCAGGTCCGGCTAAGTTCAAGTTAAGTGTTAAATTATTTATCTCCTAGGATATCAAGCCTTAATATTTCTGTGTACTTCATCTCTATACAACTCAAATGTTTCAGTATAACATTTTTGTGTGTGTGTGTGTTATCAGTGATAGGATTTATTTTACTTTGAGGGAGCAGGTGAAAACAGGCTCTGTTATCTTGAGACGGTCTGAATCTCATCCTGCAACTTATCCTTTGTTTAGTATTGAGAAACAGTTGCTGTTTACAAATCCATCAACCCCTAATGCTGCTCGCCTGTAACTTAAGTCCAGTGGATATTTGAGATTTTTATTCTTTGTATCCGGGCTGCACTATGTATCGTTTGAGCATCGTCATCGCGATGTACATGTGTGCATCACATTCGTTCTTTACTCAGTTGCCAATCAGACTACCCTGCCAGCCGTCAATCAAAATCAGAGAGAAGGAATCTGCTCATGCACATAAAGTGTTGTGCCGAGAAAGCATACCTACTGAGAATTACTTTCGGAACATTACTTATCACTGTTAAGCCTAACAAATAAGAATTGTACGGGTTTTAAATTGTACATTTCAATGGAACACTCTATTTTAAGCGGTGCACGTTTTGCGAGGTGCATCTCAGGTGATCTGAGATCCGACTGACTGATATTATTGGGACTACAACTATAACACAAACTGAAACCAAAACCTGTAAATTGACTGTTTTGCTTTCTTTTATTAGTACAAAACCACGCCCATCTGGGTATTTGTAGCACTGCAGTTTCACAATATTGTTAACAAGTTAGTTTGCATGAGTGTTGATGGCTAACTTTGCCCTTATTTGTCTCGTAGCATATAAAACATTATGGATGGAGAGTGGCCAATCAAGAGCAACACCTGCTTCAGGTTAGCCAATCAAAGTTTTTAATTTCTTACTGTTCTAGAAACATTGATAATGAAGAGCAACAAATCCTGAATTTACCTGATATATTTTATTTTGTAGTTTTTTGTGTCGGTTAATCTTTGAAGAGTTTAAAGTAACAGTCCTAATAAGTCAGAATAGCTGAATTTTAAGGCCTGCGTGTTGCTATACTCTTGCAGAAGCCAAATCCACTTCACTTCTGTGTTTTACCTTAATAATTCAGAGAGCACTTGGATCCCGACTAACTCACGGAGAGAAAGGGAAACAAATACGTCACTGTTACATGCAGAGGTAGAGAGACTTGGGAGGCTCCTGAAAACATCTTTAACTACAAAGTAAAAATAAGAGAATATTGTTTTAGTCAGATTTGTGTCGACTTTGATACCAAACAGTCATTTAAAAACAAGTTTTTCTCTCCTAGTCTGTTCCACACATCTCAGTGTCTGCAAATACCCCCCAATTACACCAGACAGCAATTTAGCCTCAGTCTTTGTGTCATTTTACATCCAAAATAATGAGAGCAGGGCATGAAGCCACAACATCAAACGATATGGTGCAGTCAAAATATTCATTGTATATTCATCCTGACACCATCTGTGTGGGAGGAGAAGACCTTGACGCAGACTTGAGACTGTTAAAAGAAAAACAATAAACAGGCCTCATCATAACATGAAACTTTTAGGACACAGACGTGTTTCTACAACTTGATATCAAGGAAGCTGTCAGCTAAAAAGGGTCAAGTATTTTAAAATGGCAGTTTTGACAATAGATCTGAAAATCTTCTGCGTGCTGCCGCAGTCACACAGAGCAGTTTTCCACAAGCATATCTTTAAAGAGCAGCTGAAGACGACAGCTTTACAACAGCTTCAGCTGTCCATCAAAGAGCTGATTTTCCATCTTGTCATTTTGGGACATCTTGTGCTCAATCACTTAATAACTCACTTCGGTGAATTTTAAGAGTTTGAGTACCACAAATAAGGCTGATGTTTGGATTTCAAAGACTAGGATGGCTAAATGACAGGGTTGGTTGTTTCTTCACCTTAGCCTTCCTGTCTCCACGTCTACGTATTAGTCTGTGTACAAGATGCTGATGACATAGCCATGAGTGTGTGAATGTAGGCAAGTGGACACTTCGCCTCTCCTATAAGCATGTGTCGGTAGCTGAGTGTTATATTAAGCGCAAAACACTCTGAGTGGTTGGTAGACTGGAAGAAGAGAGATAATACTAGAGTTTATTTCCAATCACTCGCCCATTTAGGGTTTAATCTTTCTTTCTGCCTGCCTCTCTCTCCTGCTTTTCAGACATATTCAGTCGTGGCAGACTGCTCTTTATCAAAGGACTGATTCGGCTTGAGGTTTCTTTCAACAGAAACTTATTTTCCACTGTGGCCAAATGTTGCCAATAGCTTGCTCAAAGTGGACTCACGCTGGGTGCAAGATGAGCGTTTTAATCACAATTACTATTCAGCAGGACCCATGGCAAGTATTCAGTATTTACCCTCCTTCTTGTTTTGTCTTTCAATGTTGGTTTGCAGACAGTCTTGTCACTCAAAAGTAAAGTTTTTTGAATGTTCGACTCGTCTGACAATGACATAGTCCATTACATGGATCTTTTGCTGCATGTATACTGATACAACTCCTGAGAAACTTTGTATTTTACACCTGCAACTGCACCCCAGGGGACCCATCTGTCAGATTCCTTTAGTTTGCTGACGACACCACAGTCATCGGTCTCATCAGAGACGGTGTCTGCAAACAGACAGGAGGTGGATCAGCTGGTCCTCTGGTGCAGTCAGAACCATCTGGAGCTGAATGTGCTCAAGACTGTGGAGATGACAGGAGTCCTCCTGCACCCCTCCCAGCAGAGGTTGTACTTCCTGCGACAACTCAACCTACTGATCCAATTCTACACCACAATCATTTAGTCTGTCCTCTGCACATCCATCACTGTTTGGTTTGGGTCTGCCACCAAGCAGGATAAGAACAGACAGCAACGGACTATCAGGACTGCAGAGAAAAAACAAAACAAAAAAAAAACACTGGGGCCAACCTGCCATCCATCCAGGACATATACTGGTCCAGGGTCAAGAAACGGGCACAGGACACAAACTGTTTAAACTCCTCCCCTCAGGAGGGCGTTACAGGATCTGTAACGCCAACAATGTATATTTACCTCATGAAC
Source organism: Xyrichtys novacula (assembly GCA_962446985.1). Lineage (NCBI taxonomy): Eukaryota > Metazoa > Chordata > Actinopteri > Labriformes > Labridae > Xyrichtys > Xyrichtys novacula. The sequence continues at coordinate 32,821,790 of OY660864.1, read as the reverse complement.
ATGACCCACAATGTTTGTACAGATTCCTTGTATGTGTTCACAAACTTGGCCAATAAAGCCGATTCTGATGAATGTGTGTCTGTATTTATTTTATTGGTCTTCTACAGGAAATATTCTATCAGTATTTTTTACTGTTGGAGCTCCCTGAGTTTGGCAATGGTCCCGTTCAAACGAATGAGAGCGCTGCACTGGAAACAGGTTCTTTAGATAAATTACAGCCCTACAGACGACTGTTGGTTTTTATCCAACAGTTACAGCTTTTCACGGTTATACGGCTCCTCTTCACCATGTTGGATTCTCTTTACAGTGTTGCATTGGAGAAGATCTCAGAGAAATTAGCTTTTTGTCACAGCTTGACACAGATGGCTCCATTAAAACACTCCTCTTCATGTGTAGCTTGGCGTGTTGAAAGAGGGTCTCTTGAACATTTTAGTTGAACTCATTCGCAGGTGAGAAGATCCATTCAACTGCAGAGCTGTGCTTTTATCTTACAGCAACACTGGGTCAGCCACGCCATCCTCTCTTAATGAGTGACCTCCATCTGTTCCTGGCTTTTCCATATTGGACATGATTGTAGGAAATATTGCTGGTGGTACACTTATAAAAGCAGCTAAGAGACAAAATCTTATTAAGCTTATTTTATTATACTTGTATTAGACATCTCTTGGGTTTCAAATCAATTTAGAGATTGTAAATGATGACGGCCTGGTTCCAAATCAAATCTCCGGTCCCCCAGGAGCCAGGCTGTGGGGGCTGCAGATCTCCAGGATACAGTGTCCAGGCTTGGGTGATTTTTGTGTGTATGGCTCAATGACACTTGCTAACTTTCTTGGAAAACTATCCATTTATTTACTCCTTTTCTTCTGCTTGTGAGGGGCTCTGTCACAGTATCAGCAGGCTAAGTGACGTGACCAGACATCCACACCATCAGTTATGTTTCCCAGCTCCTCTTGGGAGATTCCAAGGTGTTCCTTCGTAATTCCCCATACCCTGAGGGGTCACCTTTGAAGGGGAGGTGTCCAAGAGGCATTCCAATCATTTAACCAAACCACTTTACCTTGCTCCTCTCAATGCAAAGTGGTTCTACTCTGAGATCCCAGAAGTCTTAGTTTTTTGACCCTCTTGACCCTATCCTTAAGGCTGGGTCCAAATACCTTTCAAAGCCGCTTGTATTTGTGATTTTATTCTTTGGTGCTACCTAAAGCTCATGAAAAACCGTAAGATACTCAACCACAGGGAGCAGTTTATCAATCAATCAATCAAATTTCATTTATATAGTGCCAATTCACAACGTTTTCTCAAGACGCTTGGGATAATGACTGTTGTGAGTTCACTCTTTCCCGTCAAAGAACCATGGTTCCAGATTTGGAAGTGCTGACCCTCACCTTTTGGCCTCTATGCAAACCGTGGCTGCAAACAGACTTCATGTTTGCTTATTCTCTGCCTAAAGAGGCCAAAAGAACCAGAGAGATGAGAAAGTCTAACGTAGAAATAAAAAATCAAACCAATTCCTTTCTGATTGGATGTGAATACATGAGGCTGCAATAATCAAATCAGACGAAACAGGAGTAAATAAAAACAAACAAACTGAGAGGGGCCTCCTGTAAGACAGTCGTCACTCCAGTTATGAATCAGCACCTCTCTGCATTTTTACAATCTACTGCGAGTAATTGGTTTCCTAAAATGCAAAAGCACAAAAATAGTTTCAGTCGTTATGAACAACACATCTCGTTTAAAAATTCAATAAACTGATTTACGTTATCAAAAAGGTTAATATTTTATAACTTTTCACAGAAATAACACAATAAAATATTAAAATCTTGTGCTTCATCTGTTATGTTTCAGACTATAAAATGACCCCAAATTTGACACCCTAAGCCCCACCCCTCTACACACTGATGTTAATGTGTTATTTAGTGTTTTCTTACATTTGCAGAACACAGCTCCTTAACACACTCACTACAATGAGCCGTACACACACTGAAGCCGCACAGTTAGAGTTTAAACTCTGTTAGTCCTCCTCTCTCAGAGGAAGTCCCCCTCTCCCTGACAGTAAATACAGCTAATAACCAATTAGTCTGTTTACTGAGTCCGGCTCTGTATAGGTGCAGTATGGGCCTCCGGAGGGGGGGGGAAACTCTCATTAGAACGCATCAGTAGCTGGCATGTCACTCTGACATTTCCTCCTGAAAGAGGAGAGGGGTGTGTGGCTTTGTCTTTCCCTTTGTTTATTCCCACGAGGGTCTGTGCAGTGGCAGAATTTAGGAGGAGGGTCATGTTTACTCGCAGCGGCCTTTGTCATCTCCACGTCTTTTGTTCATTTCTCCTCATTAAAGAGCCGAAATCACCCGTGCCCTTCACAAGTGTACAAAGGCTTTCTTTGTGCTTTTTCATCGTTTAGAGGAAGAATTCTCCTCCAGAAATTCAATGTCATCAAGGCCGACAAATTCTGAGCAACTAGCAGCAATGCGCTCTGTCTTTTAAACTGCAGTAGTTATTATGAGACTGTGCCAGAGATATTTGACTTTCAGCTCTGGACATTTTTGTGCTGCCACGTCTCTCATCTCGCCCACTGTTCAACTTGAAAAGATGAATTTGTTAGTCCCTAAAATGCAGTCATTTGAGATGCCTTTATGTAACCCCCTATCTGATCTGACCTTCTCAGCACTTACATTTTGATCAAATAAATCCCTCTTCCCTGAATCTTTTCACTTTTTATCATGAAATTTTCATCTCCTCCCTGCACTTAACATCATTTGTCCTTTACAGTGGGAGTTGTTTCCTTTATAAACTGGAGTCTGGGGTGTTGCCTCTTCTCAAAAAAACCACTCATCAGTAAACGATATCGCTCAAATTTTTCAGAGTGTCCACCTGAGAGCAGAAAAAGAAATTGATGCGACTCTCGGCACAGACTAACCCAGGGTGAAAAATGTCATCAATCTGTCACTAAGCGATCTGTCCTCCCCAGCTGATGCCACTCATTTCCTGAAAAAGATGTTCTGCTCTGCCGTTTCTGTAACCAAGACCTACTTGGTGTGTGGTTTCTATCAAACTGATTTTATGCCTTAGATCCAGGTTTAGGATCCTCTCACCTTGGCAAATTAGAGAGTCTTCTGGGCTTTCTCTGGATAGAGGATGATAAAAGAGAGAAACTGACTTAGGTAATGTTTGAATCACAGGTGAGATCCTTAAATATTTAAAAAGACCATCACTTAGGAAAACAACCCCCTGAAAAATGCATGTGTGGCAGACAGAAAACAGAAGTCTGGTTAAGTGGCTAAATCCCCATGACAGGGTCCAAACCTGAGAGCAGGCAGCCTAGGATAGATTCAAACCTTTGACCCTTTGGTGATTGTCAATTCTGACTCTGTCTCCAGTTTCTCACTCTATCCATGTCCTATCCTCTCAAGGAAACCCCAAAATAAATGTGAAATAAATATTTTAGCATCTTTCATGACTAAAAAAACAGAAAAGTCAAGTCTTTGTTCAGCGCAGAGAGCAGCTCAGTGCAGACCTTGATCCATGAGAGGTGCTGGACTGGTTTTTAAAAAAACTTGAATCACAAGAAAACCAACATAAAAGAGTATTTGATGAATAAGATTCGCAAGATTCGTAAAGATTTGTAGTCTGTTGAAATTAAGTGTAAACTGATTTTACCATCAAACTCCTGAAGGCTAAATATCAAACTCTCTCCATTTAAAGAGTTAATACTAATAAGTTTTGTGACCCATTCTTCTTCATTAAAAAAGACTTTAAAAAGCATGTATGGGGACCATGGTCCCTGCAGCAGTTTCGGGTTTGAGTCCAGCCTCGAGCATGTGCTGCATGTCCTCCCCATCTTTCTCTATCTCCACACATTTCACTCTGTACGCGATATTTTTTTTTTTTGTAGGATGGTAGGGTAAAGTCCCGCCTCCTTCGTCGCTGATTGGCTAGAAAAGCTGGGAACATCATCAAGCCAAACGCGGACTGTCGGCTCTGTACATCAAACAGAACATTATCGCACTCCTGAATCTCCTAACCCTAACCCTAACCCGACGGAATAAGGAATAACCAATCGGAGCACTTCTAGCCAATCAAAGGCGAAGGAGGTCGGGAGTAACCCCCCATAAAAACTGTTGTTCAGGACTGCACGCAACATGTTTACTTGCGCTTCCTACCAACTCGGCTACCATAATAACCATTGTTCTCGTCTAAACGCAACATTTTTTTCCCATTCATGAAACACTTAAATCGGGGACATTTCTGGTGACAGCCTTAGCCGGGGACAGGTCATCCAAAACGGGGACTGTCCCTGGAAATAGGGGACGTCAGGTCACCTTACCCTGTACTATCAATGAAATGAGGCAAAATTTTGTCGAACATCGGGAGTCAAGCTAGCTAACTACATGAGGCTGTGGAGCTAAATACTAGCATCAGCATAAATTACGCTCCTAAATGTGAAGCTGCATGCTAGTTTTCAAGCAGGAATTGTGCTGCGTGTTCATTATGAATGTTAAGCTTCACAGCACGCCAACACTAACAATGAGCAGCAAAAACAAAGCTGAAGCTGTGTTGAAAATATATAATTCACCCCGTTTTGTGTTAGCATTTGTGAACACGTAAACACCGTGCCACATGAGAGTACATGACAGAGTTCGGCTGTAGATATTAACCACAATAATCTTGTCGTAGAAGTTGTGGATTGAGACGACAAAATGCCAAAATAACCTGTCACAAAAGTGGACTGAACACACTGTAAATACACTCAGAGCTATTCATGCATATGTCGCTATTAACCCTTCTGTTTATATTTGTGTGTTTGTTGGACACAGAAGGCGAAAATCTTGTGTATCTTTGTATATTATAAATTTACCAAGAGTGGCAATCAGCTTTTCTGTTTTCCTCTTTAACTATCAGAGAGAGAACTTGGCAGAGGGGCAGTGTGTACTGCTTAAATTTGTTGTGATAGACACTTGAAGGTTAGAAATTCTTCTGGTGATGTTTTATAAAGAGCACCGAGTTACGTTCTGTTATTGACTTTAATATTTTCAGCATTAATTCATCTTTCGTATCACAGCAGGTCGAGTAGTTCACAATATAGGGTGTGTCGAGCTTGCAGAGAATTTCTTTAATATTTCAACTGTTCAGTGCCTCTCCAGCAATGTAAATAATTCCAGCCCAGCTCTACAAAAATGTTAAGTTTCAATGGCACTATGCCATGCAAGAGATCTTTTTAATGAATAGGAGAAGATCTAAAGATGTGAGAATATTTCAGAAATATTCTCTTTAATATTTTACGAACCAGTAGTAAGAGAATCTCGAAAACACTGTTGGGTCGGTCTTTTCCTGCTTGCTGCATGTAAAATTAGAAACCCCTGTTTTATATTAATAAAGCCAACATGGATTTGGATCACAGACCCAGACATCCGGTGCTTTATTTCATGTTTTGTTTTTGATCGTGGCCTCTGTTGTTAGCTGGTATGGGGCAGATATCTATTATTCAGTAGAGGAGCTTCTTGATTTTCAGTCTGGGAGTTGTGAGAGAAATAAGACACAGGCCACTGTACAAGAAACAGGGCTGTCAGTGTCATCATTCAAAAAGCTTCCTCTCTCCTGGGGTTTCTGCTGAGATTTGGTTGTGACTCTACCCAGATGGAAAAGTGACAAACTGCATAAGGAGCAAAAGACGCACCATTCTTACTCTCTGCATCACTTACAGACTGAATGACTTAAAACTCGAAAAAGCCTTCAGATTTAACACGTTTGGGACATCATTTTGCAACAATAACTGAGCAGCACAAACTTGATGTATATATGTGTGAGTCGTCTGATGTTGTCTAAACTTGACAACAGGGCTGCACGATTTGGGCCAAAAATAAAGTCCTGACTTTTTTCTCCAAAAACCAGATTTTCGATTTTTTATTCAGTGACAACTTCACTTTAAAAATTAAAAGGTTTTCTATCATTTCTCAAAATGACACCACTGTAAAGGATGAAGTGCACATGCCAAGCAAGTAAGCGGCGCTGTGACGCTGCCCAAGAAATGAACAAAAGATAGAAGAAGAGTTAAGAGCATGGGTATAAAGGTTGCGTCACATAATTGTTTCAAGAGAGATGCAGAAAGGCATCCACACGGAGATGAAACTGTAGTCATTTACAGATTTATGCACTCTTTGACCCATTTTTAAAAGGTACAGTTCACAATCACCCGAAACACAGTTTCTGTGTGGCCGAAACGCCGATACGACAATAAGTTTTCTGAATTCATTTCCATGTGGACGGGTTGATACCTCCTTCAGACAGACTTTGCAGCGGGGAGTGGTTTGCTCTTCGTCCTAAACTGCAAGGCCATACCTGTTCCACACGACTGACTTGATCTTGCTCCTTTTAGCCACAAAATTATCGCCTTCTTTTGCAAACGCCATGTCTGTTTACACTGGTGTTTGTGGGAACTGGGGAGCGCTCTTGCAGGAAGGGGGAGCCTACGATGGCCTGGAGGCACGAGACATGATAGAGAGGAAAATTGATTTGATGATTTTAATTTTTTGAACATTGTCATAATTAAATAATCCGATTACGATTTAAAATTGATTAACCCCTCAGTCCTACTTGGCAATACTACGTACGCAAGAAACCAAACCTTTATTATCAGGTGACAGGATCAAAGAAACTTCATTTCCCTGGTTGTACTTCTTTATGTCAATCAATCAATCAATCAAATTTTATTTATATAGCGCCAATTCACATCAGTCATCATCCCAAGATGCTTTCCAAAGAAAAAGAGCAGGTCTAGACCACGCTCATTGTTTGATTCATTTAAGGCTTAATGTTCAAAAACAGGTGACCAAGAGTTCAGACATGAGATTTGTGACAGCAGCACAGCAAGATGCAACCCTTTGTTTAAAACAAGCCTATTATTACACAACTAAAACTCCACTCTATGCACAGCTTTGGTTGACAGTATTTCTCCCCAAGGCACACGAGGTTGATACCCAACATGTCTGAAGATCATCCTCAGATTGTATTTGTTTTCCCAGACTATTCCCAGTTGCAGCATTATTTATGCTCATAGAAACTGAAAGAAGATCATATTTTTGCTTTTTTTTTGTAAGACACACAGCAAATGAACAACCCTTAAGCAAAAAGTGATGTTTCTACTTTATAAATATTTAACCGAGAGTCTGCTCTTTCTCAAAACTTAAGCCGAGGATGGGATATGAATCTCATTTTTTTTTATACTTCATTTGCCAACCACCTCTCTGGAGTTAATCCGTGGTGAATAACTGTTGCACCTTTTACACGCGAAATAAACAAAGTTAACAACGAACATAAACTCTTGTTGGCAGTTTTCATCAAAGCATGATTAGGCGAGAAGATAACAGCGACTGTTCATTTAGTAAGCCGTGCTTCATAATAAGGGTGGACCTTTGGGACAAATCTGTTTACTTCAACATGCTGCAAGTACAAACAGAGTTAAAGTAAACATGATACCACCCAGCATGTGTTAATACATCATCTGACGTCCTGCATTATTGCAATACAGATTTCTAAACTGTTACAAGACTTGATTTCATTGCTTTTAATACAGCAGTAATGGGTCAGTGCCTGATGATGCAAAATCCTGAGGATACAGGAAAGTTTGTGTTTGAAAATGCTGTGGAAATCTACACATTTCTTCAGCATTAATGCTTTAATCACACTGGAATTAAAATCCAAAATCAACACATCCTCTTTTCTAAAAATTGCCTGATATCAAATCTCTATCACAACACTGTAGACAAGCTGCTGTAGCATCTTCCTGCTTCCTGCTGCAACTGAGATGGAAAATAAAAACACCTCTGTGTTTCTGAATGGTACATCTCACTTTATGAAACTCCCAGACAGCTTAGTTGACAAGTTAAAAGCAATTTACTGTGGCAAGCTGGTGTGAGTTCAACAACGCTCAGAGTTAGAGATCTGCATTTAATGAGCAGCTCCGGCACCGGATGCAGCAGGTGACCAACACAACTGTCAAAGATGGACAGAACACTGGCCAGGAGTCTGAAGTTAAAGCATCCTTAGGACAGCTACTGTTGAATTCGCATCGCCTCTATTTCCTGTACCACTCTTTAAATGTCATCTCACATGCACAAATACCAGTCATGATAACCGAGCAACAGCATTTTACACCAAGATTTCACACTGATACGTTTGAGAAAACTCCTGCCTGCTTCCAATGTTTCTGTCTGTCAGTCAGACCTGAGATAAGTACTTTGGGTTGGAGCCATGAGATACCCATGAGCCAAGCGTACTACAATCGTTCAGACAGCTACACAGACTGATGTCTGCCTGCAACCATATCAAAAACCCAGCAGAGCTATTATTTCAGAGCAAGCAAATCACAACAGAGCCAAAGATGAAATCAACACAAAGAAGCTACCAGGGCTCGCTAAGCGGAAGGCAACTGACAATAAGCTACTAAGTACTCAGAAAACTGTTTTAAACGTACAACACCTGTATAAAGCAGAGAAAACAACCAAACTGGAACTCCTGAAAAATGCAAAATGTTGTTGCATTAACCTGTTAAGACCTGAACCCTGTCTGAGCCGCGCCTCTGAAATCCTGAGGTCAGTTTAGAGAAGGGCCCCAGATCCTGAGGTTTTCTGAAGTGTTGAGTTTTATAAAAAGCTGATATCTCAGCCTCTGTAGAAGAAAGAAACAAAATTCAAAAAGTATTTGAGAGCTTACACGCATGGCTTTCAAGATGACTCTTTTATTTTTCCAAACCCTCATCACATTATTGAAAACCTTGAACAAACAAACTCAAATGAAATAAAGCAGCTGTATAAACAAAAGTAAAGGCTCTGCACTGGAGAATAACGAAAAAATTCCTTTCTGTAAAACAAGTGGCAGTCATGATCAAGTGTCCATTCAATACAAATGTAAAAAGTGTTGAAAGGGTATACAGCCTCCCTAGTATAGTGCCAGTACAAAAGTAGAACTAAAAAAGTGGCTGACAGTGTGTTCATCTCTGTGCTCACCTAAAGTCATGCAACACTCACAGAAATTGCCGATAGTGTGAGCAAAAGCACTCAATATGAAGAGGTTGTTCACACTGCTGGATGCTTCTCCTCCAAAGCTGCTCTCTGCCTCCGTCATTGTTTACTTTCTTCACGAAGCACGTAGCAAGATCAGAGCATGAATCTGATCGCTTTATTAAGCTTTATTAGCCTATCAGAGTCAGTGTGTTATGGCGGTATGATGATTTGATTCACCACGACTCCAGAAATGTTTAAAAAAATTCAGAATGTTACAAATGACGTACAAAATTCTCCCGGTTTGGACGGTTGAAATGCATACATGCTGTCCTGGTTTAAATGGGTTAACTGAGGATCATTAGATGCCAGTTATAAGAACTACTTTACACTGTTTTAAACAGACATGACAACTCTTTTAAAATGACAAATACAGAAATTTTTAACATGCTATGAAAAAGTGATTGTGATTTAAAATTTCTGTTTTGATTGCTCTTCTTGTAAGACAAGATTACAAAAGATTTCAAAAAGTTTGTAAAAAAAAGTCTCCAAAAATTGAATAGGAAATGTGAACGAACTATGTTGGTTAAAACCTGAAGAGCAAGGGTTTTTTTTGGCATGAAAAGCTGTCAAGACACTGAAGGGAGAAAAAGAGAGAAATCCTGGAGAGTAGGAAAAGTCTGGTGAGGTAGAGCAGACCCAGGTGAATAATGGTCAAGATCTTTTCTCTGATAACAGACTATCTATTCTCAACATCTGCAAGTAAGCTGAAGGTCTGGACAAAGATATCAATCAGGATTTCTACATTTTGGTTTTCAGGGAGGGAGAAACGACCAGGAGGTCAAACTGTAGAGCTGGCTGTGGACTGGAGGACGAATAAAACCAATACATGGTGTGATAAATTACTTTATAACTTAAGGAATTGTACATTTTCCCCCCTAAAATAACCCCCAAGGAGCCTCAATGTCTCCTGTATATTAATTCTCCTGTTTAATTTTATTGTTCTGCTCTAATTTCCTCGCACTGAACTGAATCTGTCACATTTTCCAGCGATCAGTCACACTTTCGATGAATTACTGGAATTAGAAGCGTCAGATTTCATTATGGAAAGGGTGCATCAATTAGAAAGTCCAGATGAGGCCAAATGTGGTCAGCTTTTCATCAGGAAAACACTCCAGGGATATTAATAGTCTCATATTATCACAAACATTTGTACAGTTGCAAAGAGACGATTAAAGCAGTGTATATAGTTGAATTAATATAAGGTCCTTGGAAACTACCCTCGGCTCTTTTCTGCTCACGCCGTTTCTCTGTTGAATTTTGAAGCTTGTGATGAAGAAAACACAGACGTGCATCTCCTTGATGACATCTGCCACAAAGCTTCAGTCAGTGTCCTTATTTTTGAAGTTTGCCCTTGCTTTTACTGGAGAGCGCCGTTTAATGAGCCCTTTGAGGATTCTTTTTATCTCATCAGTTTTTTTATTCCTCCCTTCCTTCTGTTTTTATTACTTCATAGAAATAAAAACAGCTTTTGTAAACTGACAGAAAAGGAAATCAAAAACTGAATCTTGGACTGAAAGGTCAGGTAAGGAATCAGGAATTTATGCAGAAATCACACGTGAAACTGGGGGAAGTTGCCGAGGTGGGAGAAGCCGAGTTGACCGCTGTAGAGGTGAAGAGTTGGCAAAGACAATATGTAAGGAACAGCTATTCAGCTCACGGCAGAATAACAGTTGTTTTTTCAGTGATTTCTCCGCTGGCTACCTTCAGATTTTTAATTTGCTCTGTTTGTTTGTTCTTTTCCGAGGTAGTAAACACACATAAATACGTCGGGTGGTGCTGGGATTTGGGGAACAAAAGTTTGGCTCTGATGATACTTGTTACAACAACTTCATTGTAGTTTTAGCAGGGTGGCTGGTTTGTTGATGAAGACATGCAAAAGTTTGTTTTATATAACTGTTACAATATGATCAGTGCAAAAAATGCCAAAAGTATCAGTGATATCTGTGCAAAGAAGCAAAGTAACTACAGTAACATAGATCTGACAATACAAACAAGCAAATCAATCACAGAAATATGCTGCAGAAATTTGAGAAATCCATCAACACAAATGCTTTTAATCACTGCAACATCAAAAACAAACAAAACATGAATGAATGAGGATGGTCACATGCTGGGCCTGAGCCTCAGCTGGAAATGATGGCAGAGTTTGAAGAGAGGGATGTTTGGCACATGGACTGAATAAAGATGGTAGAGCTTCAGTGCCTTCGTCCTGTGGTTTGAGAAAAAGCTTTTTAATGCCCGTCAATGGTGGGCGCCATTTTGATAACACTGATGTCACTTTTTGATCAATCTAAAAACAGGTTAATGGGATATTCCGGCGTAAAATTAAGTTGGAGTCAAACACACCAACAACCGAGTTAGACACCCCATCGTGAGGTGAATGTTGCTTCTTTAGGTATACCAACTTTAGTAACAACGGCACGATAGCAATACACAGCGGTCTACATCTCCACGTGCAAACCTCAACCAAAAAGCCACTCTATAACCACAAATAATGCTCAGAACAGCACCTAACTTCATCAACAGTACATATAGGGTCTCAGCCATAGCAGTAGCCACCAAAAGTCTTTTTAGCTTTGCCTAATTTCTTTAGCAAAAACACTAAACACAACTCGCCTACTCTCTTCCAGCAGCCGCTTGTTTGTAGGGAGAGCTTGGACAAGTTGATGACAGACTGCAAAAGGGTGACGCAGCTCAAGGAAGAACATTTATGATTATAACTTCATGGAAATGAAATCAGACCGAGACGCTAAGGCAGAAGAACTACAGCGTCTGCAGTGCAAAATGATCATTAAGGTGATTATTACTTCGAGGAAATGAGAAAGTAATGATCATAAATGTTCTTCCTTTTTGATGAGGCGGGATTTATGACCGATCCTGCAGCCTGTCACCAGAGGGTGCTGTTCTCGTGTTGGCTTCACCCACTGAGGAAGCAGATGGCGTCCATTCTATATACAGTCGATGGTCCTGGCAAGCAACCACAACACGCCCACCTGTCTGTCAACTCGATCACAGCTCTTATGCAAGTGAAGGCAAACTCTCTGCCTCAGTATCAAGAAATGAGCTGCAGAGGCCCAAGAAGATTCTGAATGTGGGCGTAAACATGTTTAACTGTACTGATGGAAATTTCTTGGCTCAGACGCTGAAACAAACTATACTTTTTAGCACTTCAGCACAGGCCTCAATTCTCAGTACAAGAAGTTGCTGCTCGGTTTGGCATTGGTAGTAGACAATGGTCTGGGGTCCTGTGAGTGGGTTTCCACAGGCTCAGCCCCAGGTTACTGAGCCAAGCTTGGAAAGAAACGTTCCTCACTTCCGTATTCCCTGTTATCAAACTGAGCTCTGTTGGTCTCTAAGAGTAAAGTCATGCCCACCATACTCTGTCTGCACAGTCCAAGTTTTTGTTGGAGTGCAGCACAGTTCTGTTTTTACACTTTTTAGAGACAGTTCAGTTTGCATTTTATAGTTGGCCTCTTTTTTAATTTGCTGGATGTTTCTACAAACACTAAATCTCAGCAGCAGAGGATTTGTCCTTGTCGTCAGTGACTTAACAAAAGTTAAAATCACAAAAGAAGTGCAACATAAAGATAAAACCGAAGAAAATAAAATTGAATCACACAAAGTAGATACATTTCAGTATCATAAGCACCATTTGCTCCAGGCGTATAGCACCACAGTGTCTAGATTTAAGTATGATCTACTTTGCTTGTTCATGTGGAAAGAGAGAAAAAACAACCTCGGGCAGTCTGCATCTGAAAAACCAGCTGGCTTAATGTGTCGCACCTTTCACATCAGCTGTTAGGGGTGAAGACACGAGCTAAAGGCCAGTAATGAGGCTTAGCGAACCTCTGGTGCACAAAGGCTGCAGGTGAAAAACAAAAAAAGAGCAAAACACCAGAAATATCTCAGCGGTATCTACGTGAGAAACATTAACCATGGTTAAGCAGGAGCACATTCTGAGTTCAACTAACTTAGAAGAAAAACAATGACAACAGTGCAGCTATAGTGCATGTTATGGGCATTTTTATAAGAGGACCAAACCAATTTTAGACAAATTTCCCATCTGACAGTCACTGTACATGTCTTAAAGTACTTTTTTGTTTTATGATGCATGCTGTGGCAGATACTTTAGGGTTAGGGTTGCAAAGGGGCGGAAAATTTCCAGAAACTTTCCATGGGAAGTTTAGCTGGGGAATTTTGGAAATATTCCTAATTGGAAACTTTCCATGGGAATTTATGGGAATTAACTGGAAATTGGAGGTAATTCATACAAACGGTATTGTATCCAAACAAAAATGTAAATATTTTTGTTTTGTCATAATCAGACATCCATGCAAAATAATACAATTAAAAAAACATTTCAACAGATTTATTTGAGTGGCGATAGCAAACTTACATATTTCTGTAAGCATGCGATTGATGAGTGTACTTGCATTAAATCTGGTTGTTTTAGCCAAGATTATGCTACAATTTATTTTCACCAACTATATTTAAGTTCCCTGTTGAGGGCCAACCTTCAATTTTGTAAATTTGTGATTTGTTCCCGTTAATTCCCATGGAAAGTTTCCAACTTTAAAAATTCCCGGGATTGTCCAACCCTACTTCTGGTAAAACAGATCTGGAGAGCAGCCTGGGCGTCTTTATTGGACAATCAGTACAGCTGACAAACAGAGTCTTGGCAAAACCCAAGGAGAGGAGCCCCAGGTTTCTCTCGCTCACACTTTTACACAGCTGAGTTTGTGTCTGAATACAATAATTGTGTATTACTTGTGTACTACAAAAGTGCATCCCTCATTTGTGTACTGCATAGTTTTACAACTCTGTAACGCTAATGTGCGTGGGTGTAAGACCACGCTTTTCCCATCATCTATTCAATCACCGGGGGACACCACCAAGAAGAGATCACGGTGTTCTGAAATTGACCGGTTGTTTTGATTATTCTTGGACTTCCTGGAAACTATCTTAATAAGTTTTGGCCCCTGCAAAACAGCCTGGGTTGTGCAACCTCAGGCTGCACAACCAGGCCTAACCCAACATGTATCAAATATAGATTTCTTTACCTAACCCTGTGGATTTCACCTACATGCACAGGGAGATCTTCGTAGATCTTAAAAGCCCTAAACATTGATGTGATATCTGCAGTTTTAAAAGCCCACATAGAACTGATGGGCAACTTTTAAAGCATTTGAGATTGAGTTCCTGCGTGCATCACACAGCCAGAGAAAATAAACTCAGGCTTGTTGTTTTATTTGAAAAAACAACAGCTAATCAGAATCATTACCAGGAAAGTTTTATATTCAGTTTAATTCAAGCCAAAAGGCGTTTTCCAGCTCGAGGTTGTTTTCTCTGTTGTTTAAACTTCACATGTGCTAATGAACAAAGTCAGAGAGTTAAATCACAGATGGGACTATTTGAAGAGTAATAACAAAAACTCCACATTTTTTCAAACCTGTCTGGATGTTGTTGAAAATCAAGGAGAACTAAGTTTCATTTCTCAGTCATACAAGCAATTTCCAGATGGCCATGCCGTACAAAAACATAATGTTGTCATGACATGCTGCAGAAAATAAGAAATACTTAAAGCTCCTACAAGGAACTTTGGGTGATTGTCAAGTTTGGAGCTCCCTGCAGACAATGTCATACCTCTTATCTCACAGAGGTTTTCAGAGGACAATGTCATTCGGCTTTTATTCACAGTCAAAGTTTAATCACTCACTGTAAATATTTGCAATGGGAGAAGTAAAGACGAGAGGGGGCATGTTCTACCTAGCAGTAAAATTTACCTCATTATCTTGTCACTGATGATCAACCAGCTAAAAACTCCTTGCAGGACCTTTAAGTTGCTTAAAGTTGATGATAAAAAATGAGGTACTGTGCATGGGTGATAGGGCCGAAACCGAAAATTTACTGATACCGAAATTTACGACAATAACCAACGTCATTTTGCCCATGTCAATATATTTGGTGTCAAAAAAATAAATAAATAAAAGTTGGTTTTGGATGTGTGTAGGTAGGCTATGGTCTCATGTCCCTTTAAGACGCTGTCCTGCATCAGAGACGTGACTCCACCCCATCCAGTCCGTAACAAAGAGGGTAAGACAGATGAGGAGATGGAGGACGGTTCAAAATTTGAACTGCTTAATATATCATGATATTGATTTGAGGCCATATCTCCCAGCCCTAATGGGTGAATACCACAAAGACTATCCAGTCATTTGTTTCATTATCTCAAGCTTCACCAAAACCAGCAGGATGCCTCTAATTTCCCTGGGCACAGAAAGGTACCTCCATGTTCCAGCTGTGTGCAGCTTTAGGCAAGAAACCACAAGCTGTTCATGCACGCGTCACCCAAAATGAATCCACTGACCGGCAGGAAATGTTCTTTAGTAGCAGCAAGTCCATGTGTTGAACCTAAGGCTGCTGATTCACAAGCACTGCCTGTCGGGGAAAACTGAAATATCAGGCGTTTAGATTCTCTGTATTTCAGGTCTTTAATCAGAGAATAGCAGATGTGGTCTTATTTTTTCACACATCGCTTAGAAAGAAAAGCGTTGTCTGAGTCACGACTCAGCTCCAGGATGCAGCCTTTAGGTTGAGGAAGAATTTTATCCAACATTAATTCCAACAACAATACACTGCGATGTATAAATAGCTTGAAAACTCTTTGCAAGGTTGCAAAAAGTTAAACCGCCCTGTCCTTATCACCACGAAGCAGATGCCCCACAAAAGCACATGACAGGGGAGTTTTCGCTCCGTGATGGTTTGCACCTCGAGCCAGGCAGGCTGAATAGCTGCTGGCTGGTTGGTGATGGCAGCCACTGCCCTCTGTAGCACACTGACAAAGCTCTGCCTGACAGCTGTATCCGCCTATCAGCTTCAGTCAGAAGATCCAAAAAGCTTTCCAAAACCTTTGACTGTGTAGTCTAATGGAAAAATGAGGAACTTTGATGCTCTCTTTAATTTGAATTTTAAATGACTTCAATCAGGCTTTGAGCTCGTGTTTTCAATATCAAATCCTTTTAAAGAATTTTTTTTTAAAGTGTGCTGTTTACTTTGATATTGACAGAAAACATGTCAAAAATATATGAGGCAAAATCACCAGTGAATACATTATACAGGAACACCTGCACTGCACTCAGCATACATTTCTTACATCAACAAAGCAGCACGTCGGCCTTCAGAGGACTACAAATCGGAAATTGAAAGTGTTGTAAATGAATAATTCTGGGGCTGTGATGCATTGCTGTTTTCCTCTGTGTACAACTCATCTGAGACATCTCAATGCTATTACAAACAAAAATCCTCCGAATGGATTCGATGTACTTTTCATGCTAAGCATTTGCATTTGACGCATTCGTGAATATTTGATTGTTTGCGTTTGCAAACAGACTCGTGTGGGGCAAACTCTGAGCATCAGCTGCTCCATACCAATGATGAAAACATCAGCATGTGTGTTGTTGTGATGTTTTTTCTTTCTTTAAGCTTCCCCACAGCTCATTAGTTCTGTTTGTGTAGCTGGTTTTGAGATTTCTCAGGTTCTTTTAACATCTTCTGTGCTACCTTTTGTTGACCTAAATTCATGAATAAGTATAGATGTACTGTTTATATGACATGCTATTTACATACTGTGTTTCATTTCCTTATTTATTACAGAGGAGTGACACTTAATGAGATTCTTTAAAGACGTGACTATCAGTACCTCATAGTAAGGCTGCCAGTATACCATTTTTATAAGAAATAAAATATTAATATTGTGCTAAAAAAATAAGCAAACCATAATACTGTGAGTTCATAGTAGAGGTGCTTTTTTATGCTGGTTAAAACAGAGGACAGATAAAGAAGAAGTACCCGACTCCTAGTGAGCTCGTGGAAACAGTCCAGTGGGAGAGGATTGCACATTTTTAAAGCTTTTGTTCAACATTAACTGTGAATCCAAAAATAAATCCAGCGCTTGTGCTTCTTGTATTTATACTTTCTGACTATTCAGTCAACTGTTTTTACTGAGTTTTGTAAATAATGATCTACTGGAAGTGAATGTAGCCAACAGGAAATAAAGCAACGAAAACCTGATAGAAAAAAAAATCAGAATAAAAGCATGACAAACAACCATTGAGGCAGTGTCTTCTCAACAGTAGGGGTGGGAATCACCAATGGCCCCATGATACGATATTATCACGATACTTGGGACACAATTCAATATTACTGCGATTTTTAACATTAACAGCAATACAGTGAGTATTACGATACAATATATTTCTATTTATATAAAATGTTCAACTGTTTAGCTTATTTAGCATTTGTCTTTCCTCTATGTTTGTCTTATTAACACTGCATTTAATTTTCATGAAGCACATCTTGCAAACCTTACATATATTTGTTGTACTAACTTTCTCCTGCTCCGTGATTTGACCTCTGCCAACCTCACTGGACAAGCAGTTGATTTTATTTTTCTATTATCATAGATTTGACCTCATATTAGCAATTAATTTGAAAAATCGATACTTGGTAAATCAGACAATATATCACCAGACAAAATATCACGATAATATGCTGTATTGATTTTTTCTCCCACCCCTACTTAACAGACAGTTTGGTCCCAGGGCAGATGATTAATCATAACTGAATGATATTTTTGACGGATAATGACTGTAAGGTAATTTTGTTTATCAGTTAAATTTGCACAGTAACATGTTGCTCCACCCTTGTATTGACTTTCCTCAATCTGACTAATTGTGTTGTTTTATTTTCAATTTTCCCAGAAGTACTGTGATAGTACTGATATTGCAATATTATCTCAAAGTGAAAATCTGATATCCTGACATGATTAAACCGAGCATCAACTTCTGGTCCGGAGAAATGGAGCTGACATAGAAGCACTCAAAACTGCAGTTCCCTGAATGTCCACTTGAGGCTGGCTGCAGAAGCACCAGAGACCACACACACTCATTTAAAAATGCCTTTCTTAGAGCAAAATCAAATCCGTTTACAGCCTGGTTCAAAACACAGTTTGGGTCTAAACAGCTTATTTTATTATCCATGCACACTGTAGAGGGAGTACTTGTTTTTCATGATGCACTCATTTTGAAGATATTGAGGTTGCAAGTTTAGCAGTACAAGCAAAACTGACTTTACTGACAGGCCGGCACACTGTAGGTGTCATAAACGAAGCTCAAAACCCACTTCAAACCCACCTCTTTGCTTCTTTGTAGAGCTAACAAAAGTTGCATTAAGTCAGCGTTTCCAAAACAATGACAGCTGCTCATTGGGTTCAACACTCTGCTTCAAAAACTTACAGTATGGGTGTCATGATTGAGACTTATACAGTTTTATACTCATACAGTCTACGGCTTAAACCGTTCACCATGAAAATAACTTGGTGTCCTCTCTGTATGTTATGAAAGCTCTGACAGAACACACGATTAAATACAGCAGTCTGATGGTATTTCAGGATTATGCAGATGCATTAAAATATGATTCACCGTCCCATAATTCCCTGGGAGACAGCCCCCTAGCCATCACACTACAATATTTATAAAAATGAATGAAATAGACTTAAACTAGAACCAGACGATAATACATATGCATGAACATTGTAATTTAATAGGAAATGTTATTGTTCTGTCACATTTGTGTGAAGATGTATTGAGGCTCTGAGGTAAATCATGTTTATTTTATAAATTCAATATATTATTAAATAAATTCAATATATTATTCAAGTTTGTGATTATAATGTAAATCTTTTTGTTTCAGGGTAGAACTATGAGCGGCCATCTCTAAAAGTTATTGGATAAATCACAAATGTACTAACTAAATGAGTCATTTTACCAACACCAAGTTCTCAATCTTTTAACAGTAATCAAGTTTCCGGAGTCAAAACAACAAACTCCTCCTCACACCCCAGCTTCATCGAGTTTGTCAGGAACATGAGGCATCTCACACTCACACGTGTCAGAGATGGAGGCGACAGCTGAATCAAGTGGAAACTTTTGTTCTGCATACTAAGTGGTTTCTGACAGCGACTGCACTCCGTTTTAAATTCCACCCTGTATGGAAAAGGTTGAGTGCTTTAAGAATAAAACACTTTTATGACCTCTTCATTTCATGAACATGATCTTAGCGTTTTCACAGTGATTTAAAACTGAACGGAGCTATAAAACTTTAAGGTGCAGGAGAGGAGGATCTCACTGTGAATGCTCGAAAAGGACTTTCAGACAGGTTATCAGCAAAGAGCTGCATGTAGTTAAAGCAGCTCCCCCAAAAAGATGTAAAACCTTTTATTCCAGTCATAAAATGGTGTTTGTTGGTCGTAAACGTGGCCAGCTTTTTACCTTTATGTACAACCCAATGTGGCATAATTATACCACAGCATATTTGAGCAATATAACACATACATATATTTTAATGTTTAAAATCTATAATGTAATCTTTTTCTTCTGTGTATTTCACTGGAAACTGCCTGAAAAGAGTCCTATAGCAGTCGTCATCTATTGATTTGGTCTGGCGAGAGAAACCTTGAACTTTTAATGTTTGATGCTGTTCAAAATGAAAATCTGCTCCAGACCAACTTCAATCCAAATAACCACTCAGTGCTTATCATTTAGTCCGACATGAAAGCAAAACACAAAGGCACCTCTATCTTAAAGACCACACCTTAAGCCAAGAGGATTATGTCTGAATCTGTATTCACTTCAAAGATAGATTTAAAGTGTGGTCAAACTATTTCACAGAAGATATAAAATGTTTTTGACTTGTGTCAAAGTTTTTAAACTGTGTGACATACTGTGACATTTGACCATGACTTTTTTCTACAGCAGTGATTCAAGTATAAAGCTGTATAAAATGTGGAATGTGATTTATTTCAGTGAACTTTTCAGCTGGATTTTTTTGGATGGAAAGAAGAATATCTCACTTAATCACCTGACAATACTGGCCAAAAGCACTAAACTTGCTGCAGCTCTTTTACTCCCCGTATCTTTCCGTATCTTCTTGTCACAAATCTTATTAGATTACTTGTGAGCTGAAAAACATTCTGTCTGTCAGCGGTAAAAAATGCTTCTGTTTCTGGCTTGTTTTGTAGAATTTGGGAGAAGAAATGGTGAGTGTGACTAGATTTACTGTGTTCCTAGCAATTAGTAATCTCTGGGCTTTGAAGGGCAACAGAACTGTGGGAATATTACAAAACTAAAGTTTGGGGTTTGAGAAGAGAGTCCTCTGGAAGTAAATGTAAATATATGCACCAGTTTATGTGTTTATTTTCAATCTGTGCATTCAAAAAAAGTAATATACCGTATTTTTCGGACTATAAGGCGCACTTAAAATCCCTAAATTTTATCAAAAACTGACAGTGCGCCTTATGTGTGATCACTTGTTGTGCTTACTGATCGATTTTATGTGGTACAATGCGCTTAAAAATCTGTCGAAATGTGTCAGTATGACTGGTAAGCAACGAAGCCGCTCGGCACAATGAATATTCAGAGCATTACGGTATGCTGTGTCACTACCTGATCGGCCCCGTAACAGGACCCCTGAGCAGTCTACAAGACTGAGTGTCTAAACTTGAAGTGCATTCATGTAAGGCAGCCCAGACCCAGAGTACACCCGAGACACGTATATTAGCAGTGCTCCTTATCGCAGTGGGAAAACTGATGTCCAAAGGTACAAGTCTTCAGGTAGTGTGCTTTTGTAGATCTGCAAATGTAGTATATATGAGGTCAGATGAGAGCAGAGTGGAGCTTCAATTCTGGGGTGTTTAGGGTCATTTGCCGAGTTTTTCCCATCTGATAGTTGAGGCAGTGAGG
Organism: Xyrichtys novacula; assembly: GCA_962446985.1. NCBI lineage: Eukaryota > Metazoa > Chordata > Actinopteri > Labriformes > Labridae > Xyrichtys > Xyrichtys novacula. The sequence continues at coordinate 32,800,933 of OY660864.1, read as the reverse complement.
GCTTGCAGGAAGAGATCAGGGAGACAAATGAATAAAATGTAAAAAAATAATAAAAACGTGTTAAACTGAAACAGAATAAATTGAAAAAACTCCATACTGAAAATCATAAAATCAGGCCTAAAGAGAGACTTGAGTCCTGATGTGCAATACTTGTGAAACAACTTGAACTGGCACACTGCTGTTTTATTCAGTCAGTGCATATACACTCTTAAAAAACACTGATTTATTGCTTTCATCCAGCTGAAACTGGACTTTTAAAAAATATGTCAAGATATTAATCTAATTAAAATTGCAGTAACCTGAACGTCTCATATTCAGGAGTCTGAGCCGTATGTTGAACAGAACGACGCCAGGTAGTAAACAAAATCAAAAAGGACAGGAAAGATACAACAATTTCAGTCACTTTTACAGAGCTGTAACAGTGGCTGTGTTTTCATTGTTTAACGTACAAAATGTGTGTTCTGTTTTTCAAATACTTTATCAATCAAACTGCAAGTGTAGAGCGCCGTTTTCATCAAGAACCACGGAGGAGAAGAGGAGGGCGAGCTGAGATTTTGACGGCCATCTCTCCAGGGTGCAGCTGAATAATCAGTGATTTCCTTCAGTTAACTTTCTTGGACTATTGACTTCGTTACAGTCAGCAAGCTAATGATAGCATTAGCAATTAAAGTGACTCAAGCGCCAGATCCAAGATGTTCTTCAAGCTAAGTTTCTGATTACTACTGTGTGGGCTGCAGTTAATTCTGAGTTTATCAGACACCTGCAGTGAGCTCATCCCAGCAGCAACAAGAAGTGCGTCGACTCTTCAGAGAAGCACAGCGAGCATTTACATGTGACTCACATCATTTGAACTTCATAGATAATTTAAATCTCCAGACACAACAACAGGAGGGTGACTCTGAATCTAACGTAAATTAAATAAATGTGCTTCCACACATTTCAAGGACCCTCACAGTCAGCCCAGGTTCACACAGTGAATAGTTTTAAGAAAAACAGTGACCGAAACATGAAAACATGTGGTGTATACAAAAAAGCTTTTAATATCAGTAAATAGCTATTAGTAATTGATGAAATTTGGTAATATAACGATATCGCTGTGTTTTGTTATGTCTGTTTAGTCAACGTTTTAAAATTTTTGAGAGTCCCGCTCTTTCTGACTGTAAACAAAGCCATTCCCCGCCTCCCCCAACCTGATTGGTTGTGAGGCAGATGCTGCTCCCTCATGTTGTGAGGCACGCTCCACGTCCTCAAATAACGTTCACGAGCCCAAACAGAGTTAGCGTGCTACAATATCGGACAGTAGAAACCAACCAGAAAGTACGGAAAACTTTCGGAATCCTCCTTTGGCCACGACTGCCAACACACGCAAGAAAACAAAGTAAATACCGGAGACTCTGGAAGAATAATGGACGCTTAAAAAGGAGGTAGACTGAACAAGAGCTAAAAAGCCGGGTCAATGGGGGACGCTTTGGGATCTTATGGACCCTGTAACCTTTCTGCTGGACAGGTAAACTGCTTTAACAAATTAATTGTCTGTAACAGAAGTGTTTTTTGTCAAATGGACCTGCTGCGTGTTTTAGCACCGCTAAACTGTTGACCTCAGGTCCTGCACCAATGCTTTCTACTTTCACCTTGACTGGGCCCCATTTGTAATTATCTGAAGTAATTATCTGCATTATATCTGAGCAGGAGCGTCTGTTTGTGGGCGGGGCTTGCTGGAGCTGAGAGGGAGGGGAGAGGAGGAGCTGAGGGGAAAACTGTTTGGGAGGGGTAGAGTTTACATTCAAGATTTCGCCCATAAACTGCCACTTCCTCAGATCCTGACTACCCCACTTTTAAAGAAAAACAGAAATGGTGGCTGAAATCTTCTTAAAGTGAATATATTAAATCAAAAATCACTGATCTTACGTTTGCATTTCACCAGCATTTATTGGACTGAGTACATGAGACTCGAGTTATTAGTGAAGTGGTGCAAGAAATATTTAATATAGGCACTCTGCACAGGCTTAAAATCCCTGTAATTAATTTTATCTGACCTCCTCTCGAGACTACAATCCTGCCCAAACACATCTTCATTTTGTGTTTTAAAAATTAACAGCTAATTTGAACAGGAAGAAAAACACGTACAGCCCCCAGAATTATGTCAAATCACAAGGGGGTCGGATGTTATACTTTGTCTTGTGAATAATGAGCTGCAAAGATTGAAATTGACATTGATGATGCATTCAAGGATTCTTGAATAACAGAGATTTCAAAGAGATCCCTTAACAGTTGACTGAAGGAACATGACATGAACATTACGCCTCATGGTTTTCTCTTCCCTGGAGTTACACTGCAACGCTCTGTGTCAGATAACTGCAGTCCAAGTGTCTGTTATATCAGCCACAGATTAATGATGAGTGAGGGTTGGGAAAATGTATTTTGATAGATCTAAATTATAGATAGCTTTGATGAATCTGGGTACGAGGCCACAATAATTCTCCTCTGTCTCATCCAGTCTCGCCCCGCAATCCATCTGCACCCTCTCTTGCACCAGAAACAGCTGATTCAATAAAGACAAATCGAATGCTGACAGCTAAAGTCCACTGTCCTACGGATGGAAAGATCTGCTGAGAAGAAGAAAAGGCAGCTTCTATCTAACGCACTGAAAACGTCCTCTAAGCTGCAGTCGGGTTTAACAAGTTAGCAAGAAATTTATTGTATTTATTGACATTTTCAGTCGGGGTATGAACAGATGGCTTGGTGTGCTGACTGCACATGATCAATATGACATGCTGGGTGCACACAGCCCAGCGGCCCACGTGGTTCATGGAGGCACATCTAAGCAGCTGGCAGCTGGATGATGGTGAGGGAACAGTGAGAGCCAAACAGACACTCAACACACCAGCAGCAGCAGCAGCAGCGCAGACCAGAGCCTCATTCCCCCCCACAGCATCTTAAGGGTGAGATAATCGTTAAATTTATCAAACCTAAGAGGAGTTTCCCTAAAATAGTGTTAATGAGGTCTCTACTACAAATCATTAGAGGTATTAGTGCGTGGAGAGGAGGAGATACATCTCACAGAAGTCTTAACTCAGCAGAGGTCGTCACAAACTGCACAATATCGCCCATCCCTACTGGTGACTCTTCCTGGTGGTCTCAATTCTCAAACATGTTTATTATCATGTTCTCTTCATGCAGATTTGTGTGTGTGTGTGTGTGTGTGAGTTTAAATGAGTCATTTGTTGCTAAATAGAGGGTGAGACTTTTGATTAACAGCCATGTTGACAAACGCAGCTCATGCGCTACTGAGTGCATCAGAGGAGGAAAGATGAGAGTAAACATCACACATACTTACACAAGAGTCCCTGAACTTCTCATAACTATGAATTTCAGCTTGAAACAACAATCTGCTCTGCTGTGGATGGTAATCTTAACAATATAGATCATTCAATTCTTTTCTGGTTCCTGAGGCCAATTCATAATGAGTTTTATCTCATGACACCTATAATTTGCGGTACATAAGAGCGAGTCTAGACGGTTCTCTTTGTTATAATATTTACAAAATCCCAACATAACTCCCCCAAAAAACAAATAAATGGCAATAAAGAGCATCTTGTTGTATATTTTTTCCTAACTAAACCCGAGCACTATAGTTGATATCAATGCTTTATAAACAGATTGACTTGTTGTCACACGGGACAGGATTTCATTCATAAACCTGGTTTCAGTCTGACTCACTTCAAGCTGCAGAAAATCGTCTGGAAAAAAAATAAAACACAAACGTTTTGAAAAGTGAACTGATCTATTTAGCAAAAAGCATCAGGGGATGACCTTTGAATCGACACTCTTGTAAGAGGCTTTTACACGCCTAATTTGTTCTCTTCATGAGGATTTTGCCCTCTGGAGTAGGAATAATTAATTGTTTTCATTACCAAACATTCTCGAGTGTATTCATATCCCTGCTTTTCAATAACTGCTCGATTTATTGGAATTACCCAGAATATCCTCACGTTTTATATGTCTGCTCCTCATCGCACACTCTTCCTCTCTCTCTCTCTCTCTCACCATCTGTATCCCTGCCCACAGGCTGCAGACTGCTAGTGCTGACAGATGAATCAGACTTTTATAAATCTACAGCGCAATGTTTAAAAAGACTGGGGTTACAGTATTCAATGTGAAGAACAGTTAAATCTCTATTTATTCTAAAAGCTAAGCCCTGTGATATGATCGTTAAGGTGGCTGATCTATTATAAGCATTTAAATGTACAGCTATCTGAATGAGCTCAATATGAACCAGGTGATTATTGAATAAATTATGAAATTCTGGCAACCATCAAGACCTAGATATTGGTTTAGTACATCTGTCTTTTTCATTTATTACCTTTGTCATACAGTGACAGAAGACCAACACTGACAAGTGTTAAATTACGGTGGCCCTGACGGCAAAACACAACAGCAAATGAGAAAACACCAGATAACATGATAAAAACACAATGGCAAATAAGAAAACAGAACAGCAAATAAGACAACAAAACACAAAAAGAGAAAATACAACACAAAATCAGAAAACAAAACAGCAAATGAGAAAACACAACGGTAAATCAGAAAACACAACACAAAATCAGAAAACACAACGGCAAATAAGAAAACACAACATAAAAGGAGAAAACAAAACACAAGAAGAGAAAACACAACACAAAAGGAGAAGCACAATGGCAAATGAAAAAACACATTGAAATGAGAAAAAAAACACACAAAATCAGAAAACACCACGGCCAACGGTAAATAAGAAAACACAACACAAAAGAGAAAACCCAATGTCTAATCTCTTTGGGTGTTCTCATTTTTAGTTTCGTTTTCTGATTTGCTGTTGTGTTTTCTCTTTTTGTGTTTTCTTTTCTTCTTTGCTGTTGTGTTTTGCGTCTCAGGGCCACCGTATTTAATACCAGTTATACATGAAGTCGCTCAAAAACTGCCTTACAGCCCAGGTTCATTGTGCATTGCAATATAAAAAGTCTTATCTTGTGCTCTGCCCACTCTCACATCTTGACTGAGTTTTCACCTGCTTGACATGAAATAAGAAAAAAAAAACACCTTGAAAATATCTCTGTCAGGCAAGTTTGAGACAAGCTGTCGATCAGTCAACGTCTTTGTTGCCCTGGACAGAGACAACTCATGCCAAGACACAGACGCTCCCATTTCTGCCTCAGACTAACCCTTGAATTTCCTCTGAGTGGTCGTATCTCAGGGAGTCCTAAATTTGTTTTGGGTCCCATCACTCATCCACTTACAGCTGTCCACTTGTACGACCAGGTGAGAACTGGACAGTCCCAGTGATTGTAAAACCACTGATGGTGTTTTTTGTGCTGTCACTTGAGTTTTGTGAAGTTGGTTTCCACTTGGTGTGGAGAGTTTTCACAAAAACAAAGAAGACTCATGCAACAAAATAATGCACCACTGCACTACATGGACTCTAGCATGGTTGTCCTGTTGTTGTTGTTGTTGTTAACATTTTAGCCATCTAATATTTGTAACTAATTCAACCAAGCCACTCAGAGCTGTTGGCATGGCTGCTGACTTATTGAAATAGTGAACTTTAAGGACAGCGATATACTTGCTTTTTATCTTGCCTTTGCATGAGTATAGCAGCTCACAAAAACTGAAAATCCACTGTGTCAAAATGCTAAAATATTTCATTTATTTGAGTTGAAATTGTACAACCAGCTGCACCATAAACCTCATTGTTGGCATACTTTGCTGAGAACTACATGTGCTACTAGAGGACACCCTTAGAGGGAACACCAGAGGGCTCAGTATTTATGAAAGTACAGCGTGCAAAATGCAAACCACAGACATGGCGACACTTGCAGTGGTTGCTGTTATGCCAATATTGGGTCTGAGTGACTCAGCAACTGAGAAAAAACCATAGCCAGCTCTGGCGACTGACAGCAATGTAGAGTTAAAATATACAGAATACATCAGAATGTGTTTATGCACTGGTCTGCAGCTTGTTTCTATTTAGTTTTTCAGGTGGAAAGATAAAAATGTATCTGTCTATACTTATTTGACAGACCTTTCTGTTTTTGTGTGTTGGCAATTACAAAATCATGGATATTTGGAGACTTTGTTGTTCAACATGTCTGCAGATTTTTATTAACATGTTGCATTTTCTCAGCCTCTGCACTGCCTCATCTGTACATCTGTGAAATGCATCTTTCAAAACTCTAGCCAGGTACAGAGCACATGAGGCAGCTATCATGCACACACAAACATGTAGTTAAGTTGGGCTTTGTCTTGAAATGATAGGTATACAAAGGAAGTCTGTGAAGACTAAAACATACAGGATCCGTATTGAGGGTGTTCCGTAAGCGTCACGTATTCTAATCAATCCACCATTGCATACAGGACGTGTATCAGCTCCATCGCAGCTCTGTATCAGAAGCGTTTGAGCACAGCTCTGCTAAAAATAAGTGCTGGGTCTATTTTTGCTGCTCTATTCTTCCAATACGCCTCAATCTACACAGAGTAGATCATTCTAGACAGGATGTCAAGCACAAAAACATGTGCTGGTCACCTGGTATTTCAAAATAAAACACCATATGTGGACTCCCGACACAGGACAATCTGATTGTCAATCCCTGAACCATGTGGACCCCAACAGGACTTTACCTGCTAACTCTGTCTGAAGGTAACAGCACAGCATAAAGGAACATAGTTTACTTTAATAAACACGAGTAAACCTGCAAAAACCGAAACTTTAAAATCACATTGCTTTTTAACATACAGTAGAGGCTCAACGGTCACTGAATTATATCCAAATTAGCAGGAAATAGACCACAGAAAGGCAAAACAACCTGTTGTGAGTATATTGTTTCCTCTATACTGAGCCCAGCTGACCGGGGGCCTATTCTACGAAGCAAGTTCAACCGAGCGAGGTAGCCTTGCGGTCTCACTAAACGGTCTTACGACGCTGGTTATCAACCTCGTAAGTTGATTCAGCTTTGCTATGAGCACGCGCAAGCATGTAAGGTGGAGCCCGCTGCATCTGACCAATCATGAACACGGACCAGTCTGGAGCGTCAGAGCAGGCTGGAGAGCGTAGGACCAAACGAGGAGCAGGAGACGATCATGAGAAAGTATGAAGAATTCAAATCTGTCATAAACCTCAAAAGCAACACCGTTGCCGCTGCAAAAGCATGGAGGGAATGCTGGCAGAAAATTGCAGACAGTCTCAATGCTTAAGTAAAGTGCGCAAAAAATCTTTGATGCCATTATCACCCTGAAAAAACACTGTTTAACATGCGCTTTTAACCTGCACCAGACATGTCTAATTCATTTCCAAGATGAATTCATTCATTTGTTCAGTCCTATCATGTTTAAATTTTTTGTGTGATATGTCGGCCATATGAGCTTTTCATAAAGGTGGTCATCCGGAAAAGTAAGTGGGTCCGTGCGGTCCCTAAAAACACTGAAAATTTTTTCGAGAGCGCTCATTGGTCAGTGGGCGGGGTTTTTATACTCTATGAGTTCAATCTGGAACTTAACCTGCCCCGGCGCAGGTTAGCCGTTCAGCGTACGTTGCCATGGAGACTCGCCTCGCTAAGAAGTGAACCCGCATCATAGAACAGGAAACCCCGAACTTACCTTCGAAGTTACCTCGCTAAGCAGTAATCCTGCTTCGTAGAACAGGCCCCGGGGCTGCACTACGCTGCTGCCACGCTCCAAATACGCATCCTGTGTGCGATAGACAGCACTGCTCAACGGAGCAGATACGTGATGCTGACAGAACGCGCTCAATACAGATCCTGCTTTAGTCTTTGTAAAAGTTCCCAGCGCTGACTGCCTTATTCCTTGTCTTGTGTTCTTCTAAAAAAGTGCAGTTTACACAAAGTACCAAAAGTCTCTGTATACATGAGTCAAACTGATCAGAAGAGGCAGAGAAAGGCCCAGTGGAAGTTGCAATAGTCTTGTCTTAAAAGACTTATAAATATTCCTCACTAATCAATGGTGCAGCCTTACAGTCAACTGGAATCTATAGCTATAGCCAGCATAGTGGCTTTTACACTATAAACACTATAAACCTGCTCAGTCCAGTAGTCCTCATCTGCTCCTGCTGTTCCCCAGCCGCCTGATCATCACCTGCCAACACACCTGCCCCTCATTCAGACTAATTAGCCGCTCTGTTTGTGCCCACTATCACCAGTCGTCTGACTGATGGCCACCATAGAAGCTTGGTCCAATTAATTAGCCACAAGAAGGTATCCCTAATTTCTTCCTAGTTTTGTTAAATACTCCCTGTCAACACAGCACAACAAAAGGCTTAATGATCATGAGTGAAATTACAAAATAATCACCTACTATCAGGCAGCATCGGGAGGAGAAATTAAGAAGAAGGAAATGAGCTGGTCTCAAATCACCAAATAAATGTTCGATGCAGAAAGAGTCGCACGGCACAATACAACAGTCCAATTAAGACTGCAGGCGAATACTGCAGCTCTCAGAGGAGATATATTAGCCCATATATATATACTCTTTCTGACTTGATGCATTTACATCTACTCCATTTTTCATTTGTTTAGACATCCCATATTAATCAACATGCTGCATCATATTTTCAGTGGTAAAAAGAAGAAGAAAGGTACATTTATCTTATAAGAGAAAAAAAGGCTCCCCTCCTCTAAAACTGTGTCAAAAGAGCCTTTTAACTACTCTCTCTCCCTCAGGACCGCACACTTTAAAAGATTTGGAAGCATGTACGAGGAGGGCGAGTTGTACTTTTCCAAGCTGCATACCACTGCCTGCATGCACAAGCATGCACACAAACACCTGCACACGTCCATGTGTATGTATGTGTGCTCCCTTCCTCTCTTAACTTCTCTCCTCCATGCTTATTTATACTTCCCCTGCACTCATTGGAATATCACATCTGATAAAACCCCAAATATAACCGTCCTCTGAGCATCAACAGTAACACTGATTTATACCGAGCTGCTCAATTGACTTGACGGCTGGATTTGCTCGGAGCCATCTCGGGAGCTGTCGCTATCATTTGCAGCTAAATCAGCGTTGTGTTAATGAGCAGCTCTCGGAGGCCTCATGGCCATTCAGTCAAACTACGAGCTGCTAATACACATCCTCAGAGGTCAGAGCGAGGCATGAAACAAACAAGCCGCCTCATCATAAACAACAGCCGAATAACACTGTCTGTCACACATTCACCCACACTCTATCCGACTGTTTTTTTCTACTATTATTTTGTTCATCTGATGGTGTAAAGTCTTCATTGACAAAACCATTATACCATCATCAGCATTCCCCATTTAGTCTTTATTGTTCAAGCTCCGTTCAAATAAACTGCTGCTGTGAGACGAATCACAGTTTTGTACCAAACAATCAACCACGACCTGCTTGTTTGTAATTTTATCCTTCAATTGAAGTGGTTGAATAAATGGCGAGTTGTTTTTTAAATCGAAGTCAAGTTCACAAATTTGTGTTTCACAAATCTGATCATCAGCTGTTTTCATTAACAACAACAAACTCAACACCGACAGGCTGAAAACAGACAAAAACAGACAAATAAAAAAGACGTCACCACGGGCTCAGAGAAAACGTGAAAGCTGTTTTCGTTCACATTTCAAAAAGGACACTTAATCACTGGATTGCGTAATAATTAATACAGCTGGAAGTAACAGCCCTCGTCACGTAAATTCAATACCACTTTGTTTATCTCATTGCTGTAGGTAGAAAATACACACGTAATATATGAACAAGAAAAACGATCCTAAGGAGAAAGAGAAACAAATAACAATGAGTGAAATTCTGAGGAAATGTAAATATCCAAGGGTACGCAGAAATACATGGAAGAGTTAATCATTTACTGTGTATGCAGCTGTAGTGAAAGAAATACTTAATCCTTTACCTGACATAGTCAACAATAGTTTAAAAGAGTGCTTAGGTGTAAGCTTTAACTAAAAGAATTGTAAAAAATTGCATATATAAAACAGACAAGAACCAACGGTGATAATGCCTCTGTATGCACTCCCAAAGCAAACAAGACTATCAGACTTTTGACTGATTATTCTGTGAAGTCATTCTTAAAACCTGTCGGAGCTGTCATCAGGTCAGAGCGATTCACAGCACACAGATCTCTGGAGCCTTTATTTACAACTCCCCCAGCACAGAGTCACACTGACTCAAATATTTGACAATAAACAGCAAGAAAGATGAAATTATAGTTTTGGAAAAATACATCTTAAGCAGGTCAAGGAGGGGGATATAATGCTTTATCCTGAGGGGGCACGGCACCAAGATCTATACGAACCAAGAGGTCCTGAAAGAATAAATAAGAAACAAACATAAACCAGCAAACTGATTTCTAAGTATAAAAGTTTTTTCTTTTTTTCCTTATTAAGTATTTAACGTGTCATTTTCGAAGTGTCTTCTGTGTTTTTTATGGCCTCTGCAAAGCTCTTGTCAGATGTTGGTCACTGCCCAAAGACCCGCTCCGATGAAAATCATGTTTTTCTTGTTGTCTACATGTTCATATGGCATTTTTCTGATGCTACAGGACATTGTGGTCATCTTTGTCATTTTTTCCACCAGCTCCTTCGGGGGGATTCCCAGGCGCTCCCAGGCCAGGCGAGCGATACAATCCCTCGACCTGGTCCTGGGCCAGCCACGAGGTCTCCTCCCGGTGGGACATATCTGGAACACCTCTAACGGGAGGCATCCAGAAGGCATCCTAACCAGATGCCCGAGCCACCTCAGCTGACTCCTCTCGATGTGGAGGAGCAGCAGTTCTACTCTGAGCGCCTCCAGAGTGTCCGAGCTCCTTAACCTATCTCTAAGGCTTAGCCCGGCCACCCTGCGAAGGAAACCCATTTTGGCCGCTTGTATCAGTGATATTGTTCTTTCCGTCATTACCCAAAGTTCATGACCACAGGTGAGGATCGGCACGTAGAGCGACCAATAAATCAAGAGTCTTACCTTAATAATGATATTAACTTTCATCATGTCCCCAAATACATTAGTATCTGAGAGCTGACTAGCTCCTACATTACCTGCTACTTCTACTAAACCAGCAATGTTAGGCTGCAAGCTAGCATGAAGAGGAGTGTGCAGAACAGCGCTGTCTCCGCCCACGACTCAGAGGCGAAATGCTTATGATCTACTGGAGCTCTGCAGAAGAAATGCCCTTAAAACGACACAGATAACCTAATTTTGGCTAAAAACTTCATAATCAGAGTTTAAAGACCACTGAGAACACTCTAAGTAGTAAAATAATAATAATAATGATAATAATAATTTAACTTTTAGACTTGATCACTGCTGAGTGGGTAATACAAAGTTTGTCCCCTACTGAGTGCATTGGTGGTATAATTATGCGTTTCATCATTTTCGAATCAGATAACTAAATCTAATTTTTGAATTAATGAAGTTAAAAACTTTGAACATCTCCTTGTGAAATGTAATCAAATGGACATCTACATTGTTTTTACAGCACCTTCTTCAGTTCTCTGACCACTCAAAGTGCTTTTACATCCCATGTCACATGCACCCACTCACCCTACATTCAGGCTACAACATCACTTGCACATCAGTTTTTAACTAACCCCATTTAAGTAAGACACAAGAGTGCCCAGACTGAACTAAAGTGCAATAACTGAATGTGTTTCAGTGACATTAAAACACTGCCCACAGACATCAACCATCCAAAACAATGCAGCTGCTCGGTATTTCCCTCATTTTTGTCTCGCATGAAGCAAACTGTCCTCATGGTGGGCATGTGTGAACCTGCTCAGTCCTACTTGCCAATAAATTCTCCTCAGCTGACTGTATTTATTACAAGAAACAGTTCCAGCACCGTTGCAGTGTTGCTTTGTCCTGCTAACAGTCTACTTAACTTTAGCACATGGTAAGAGGAGTGGAATAATACTTGTCTCATCCATGAGTGGGAAGCTGACACCAGAGACGCCTCCTTTGACCGTCCTCAGTGAGTCAGCTAAAGTGGATGTTTCATTTTGCATGCAGTAATGCTCTGTGGTGTTGGAGCATCGCTGGTCTCATAGAGCACTAAAACTAAGTGCATGTGGATTTGTCTTAATAGCCAACCAGAACCTTCGAGATGTGCAAATCGTGGCGCTGAATTTAAATATGCAAGAGTGAGAATATACACTTTCCGCACTTGACTCTTGATATATGAAGAAAATGTATTTTTGGAGATGTCAAAAGTGCACTAATGACTCTTTGAATGCGCCTGGAGCTCGTTGAGTGTTGACGCTGCCGGCCACTTACAGGCTTAGATTATGGCTCTGCATTTGCAGCGGATGCATTCACAGCAATTATCAGGGAAGGGCAGACAATATGGCTTGTACTTAAAGTGGCAGGTCATTTTGTCGGAGCAATTTTATATTGTTGCATACGAGTGCTGATACAGAGTGACACCAGCAGCCGCTTCTAGCATTAGCCCCATCAGATTCAGCACAGAGCTTTAAAAAAACACGACAAGCACAGAGACGAACTGTTGGTATTAATGCGATGTCTGTCACGATGCCCCCGTGGTTCATGTCAGGAGCCTGGAAACAGGTTCACAGACTGAAAATGAGGACAAATACCCACTGCTGATGATGATAATGATGATGTTGGCTGACTGAGCATGAGGGAGTGAGTAAAGACAGAGTGAAAAAGTGGGACTTTTTTTTTTAATCACTACCGCATGACTGTCCTAGTTTTTTCAGTGGCGTGAAGACACAAAAGAGCCAAAGCAAGTTTTTGGATGAGGCTATCATTTTTGGAAACATGCCAGTTATCTTTCACAGAGAGAGGGGGACAGATATGAAAGTTGATACGTCTCTCATGTCTTTAAGGTGAGAACACAGACTACAGCCAGCCGCCTGTTAGCTTGGCTGAGCACAGAGACTTTAAACAGAGGGGAAACAGTCAGAGCCGAGCTCTGTTAAAGGTGAAAAGCACCACCAGCACCTCTTATGCTCACTAATTAACAAGTTACATCTTCTTTGTTTAATCAGTACAAAACCAAAGTGTAGCAACAAAAAGTTGTGGTTTCAAAGAGGGTTTGTGTGGAACCATTTGTAGCCTGCAGATGAAGCGTGTTAATTAGTGAGCTTTAAATGTGCTGTGGGCTTTATTCTTTTTTTTTCATTACCTTTAAACAAAGCCAGGCAAGCTTTTTCCACGTTTTCAGCCTTTACTTATTGGGGTTTCATATTTACTGAACAAAAATAAAAGCAGTTTTGATCTTCTTATTTAACTGTCTGCGAGGAAAAGCTTGTTTGCCCTAAATCTAGAACAGAAGGGACATATATTGTGCAACAGAATTTTAATATACTTTGTCTGACATCTATATTTTTCAGGCAGTAGGAAAAGTTTTGTTGAGTTGTGTTAGGGTTGGTAATGTAAATAAGTTGTCTCTCCTGTAATAATTTTTATGTACACTTACTAAAACGGAAAATTACTGAGTAAGTGTTCCCAGGCTGTGCTGATTTATTTCCTGCTTAAACCTACCATGAATGATCTTTACTGTACGAGTAACAGAAATAGCTGAAACACGACTTTAGGGGGGGGGGGGGAGTCACTGGAGGCACCTGAACAAAGCTCCGCCCTGCAGACGCCCACGGGTGCCAGGCTGAAAGTGAGACCTGCCTCTAGGAGGAATGTTTACCCAGGCTTAGCACAGAGCCTTTATTGCTCACAGCAGCGTGAGTTGATTTCTGTCTGCATTTCACTTCTTCTGCTCCTGCTCTGTGCTATTTCATATCGGGGGCCTGCCCAAAACGAGACCCTCCCTCCCTCTCTCCTTTCCTCTGATGACAAGAATAGCTCCTTTAAAGACACAGAGTGAGAGAGAGGAGGGAAATTAACCGTGTGTGATCAAGTGTAAAGTAACTGTAATACAAGAGTGGAGGGGAGGCTTGGAGGAATTTGAGAAAAAAAGATTCCAGGCATTCCTAAAGGCGAGGAACCAAGTCAGGGTTAAATAATATATATAATCTAAACTGTTATTTTAACGGCACTTAGAACTGCATGGAATAGAAAGAGGCTTATTCAAGGATGAGAGAACAAGGAGAGCATGAGATTTTCTCACTATAGTCTGAGTTGATTCAGCTTCAGAGTAAAATACTCTGTTGCAGCTAAGTGTTATTTTTCTGCCAGAGCTGAACATTTAAGTGCACTTGTGAAAAATGTGTCACACTACAGATTTAGGTGGAGTGCTGCTCAAGATAAGAGGAGTTGCATGTTTTTGCACCTTTCTTTAACATCTAAGGCTCATTATCAGGAGAGAATGAATGAATCCAACATATTTCAGACTACCAATGAATATATATACAAAGTTTGTAGGTTTTAAGGCTTAACTGCATTTTGATTCATTCATTGAGGGAATTATAAATACATTCATTGTTCCACAAAATATTTGTCACAATTCGGCTCTTGTGTAGCACCATTACAGCTTCACTTTCCTGATCCTTTTTCTCATTTGTGCTCAATCGCTCCCTGCAGATACTATGACCTGATCTTTTACAGCCAAAAGAGTTCCTGCGGTAACCTATCCATTTCCAAAACCAGACAATGCGCACATGCAACAGCACCGTGCAGTCAAATTAAAAGCGTATTAAACTTTCTGTCAATGAAGCTCGGATGGTAAAGTGAAGGAAGTGCTCGGGTTTTACCTTGTATGTGCTGGTTGACCACGTTCTCCAGCCGGTCGAGCCTCTCCATGATCCGGAGCGTGTCTCCTCTTTTGTCCCCCTCTAACTTTCTCTCCGGTACAGGCATGGGAACTTTGATGTAAATGTTGGCGATGTAGTTAGTAACCCATCCGACATAAAGCAGGCACACTATGTTGGTCATGCCGCTCAGAATCACGCATGTGGACACCAAAGTTTTGGTTCTCCTGGTGCAAGCCATGCCGACATCCCTCCATACAGCCTGCAGGATCCCGTCTAACCGAAGCACGGGGCGACGGACGCCAGCAAAAAAAACAAACCGAAATAGGGAATAAAGTTATTTTCCAGTGATTACGCAGCAAAGCAGAATCCAAAGCGCAGTACAGTAGTTGGGAAAAGTGCTTTGAATCGATTCAAGGTGATGTCAAATATCTACAGGTGAAGGTTTCCTCCCTCGATCCATTGCAAACCACCGTCAGCTCCAGTTGCATGTGAGGATCAAGGAAACAGGCAGCATCCTGCAGCAGCCAATGGGAGGAATGGCGAGGACTGACAGACGCCCCTGCTGCTCCTGCTGCTGCTGCACGCGCCCTCGTTGCGCACTGATTCACTGTGCAAGTGGATCTGACCGGACTATTTCCATAGACATGAGCACAAAGTGTTGTAACCCAATTCTGCCCGCAATAAGCAACCACAGAAACCTCAGCCTGCGCATTTGCATCCTGGAGCGACGGGATTAATCCAGTTTAAGATCTGAGAGTTGATGGTTATATATTTTTTTGTCCTGTGCAGGAGCAGAAACACTTTTAGAGAAACTAGGGTGAGATTTTTCCAGTTGAACATAACGGATTACATGCCTTGCTGCAGTACTAGATGAAGCCACGAGATAGAGACAACGAGACAATGAGGGATGAAGGTGTGGTGGGGTCATGATATAGGTCTGGCTGTGATCCAACTCCACCCATTGAGACACACATGCCGAGAAGAGGAGTGCACTCATCTCACTCCTGTTGTTGTAATTAAACTTGTGTATAAGAGGACAGATATGGGGTGCCGTTTGTAAAGCAGCCCGTTATAAAAACAACAGCAAGATTTGGTCATATTTAGCAAAACAACAGCAAGATTTAGTCACATTTAGCTTCAAACAGCATTTAAAAAAGTGATGTGAATTTTCGGCAGTCATTTTTTTGCACATTTACAACAACATTTAAATACTAAAACTAAATGTTAAATGTTAAATCTAAATGCTAAATATAAATCTTAAATATATATGTTAAATCTAAATGTTAAATATAAATCTAAATGTTAAATATAAATCTAAATGTTAAATATAAATCTAAATGTTAAATCTAAATGTTAAATCTAAATGTGTTGGGCGAAACTAAATATTTAGCTAATATGCAAATTCACGGTCGGAAACCGGAAGTGCCAAAATAAAAGCTCCAGAAGACTATTAGAAAGACTCGAGTTTCCAGTGTCGCTTCTCCATATGGCGCGGACACTGTACGAATCATAGACTGTATATAAGATACATATATATAGTCTATACATATATATTTATATACAGTCCATGGTTTCGAACCTCGGCTTCCTGCGTCCCAGTCGTCCGAGTTACCCGTATGGCCAAAGCACTTCATGAATAGATAAGGTGCCATGGAGTAGTATGACGTGTGCGCCTGCATGTGTGTGTGCGTGTGTTCGTACAGTGTCCGCGCCACACGGAGAAGCGACACTGAAAACTCGAGTCTTTCCAATAAAGTTTTTGTTGTTGCTGTCGCTATTGTAGGTAGTTATTAACACGAAACGTCACCCCAAGTATTTGTTCCCCCCTTAAATTGGTTTTAATTCGTTTTCTTCGACACAGGAATCATCAATATGACCTTCTGGAGCTTTTATTTTGGCACTTCCGGTTTCCGACCGTGAATTTGCATATTAGCTAAATATTTAGTTTCGACCAACACATTTAGATTTAACATTTAGATTAACATTTAGATTTAGATTTAACATTTAGATTTAACATATATATTTAAGATTTATATTTAGCATTTAGATTTAACATTTAACATTTAGTTTTAGTATTTAAATGTTGTCGTAAATGTGCAAAAAAATGACTGCCGAAAATTCACATCACGTTTTTAAATGCTGTTTGAAGCTAAATGTGACTAAATCTTGCTGTTGTTTTGCTAAATGTGACCAAATCTTGCTGTTGTTTTTATAATGGGCTGCTTTACAAACGGCACCCCATAGACAGACTGCATGCTGGCAAATCAACACAAAGGGCAGATAATGAAAACAGAAAAAAAAGTAGTCATTAAATTTGCATATTCGCAGGCATCAAGTTAAAGGGAGATCCCAGTGTAGAATTAATTTAGGGTCAAACACACCATAACACCGAGTTAGACACCCCCTCAAGAGATGAATGTTGCCGACCGCTTGCTTCTCTAGTTAAACTAACTTTAGTAACGACTGCAGGATAGCAATACACAGCGGTCTGAGGAGCCATAAACAAACCTCAACCAAAAAGCCACTCTATAGCCACAAATAATGCTCAGAACAGCACCTAACTTCATCAACAGGACATATAGGGTCCCAGCCATAGTACTAGCCACCAAACATCTTTTTAGCTTTGCCTTATTTCTTTAGCAAAGAGACTAAACACAACTCACTCACACTCTTCTAGCAGCCGCTTGTTTGTGGAGGGAGCCCTGACGAGTCGATCACCGAGTGCAGCAGAGTTTCGCAGCTCAAGGAAGAACATTTATGATCATTTCTTCGTGGAAATGCAATCAGACCGAGACGCTACGGCAGAAGAATGACAGCATGAAAAATAATTAATATGGTGATTATTACTTCAAGGAAATGATAAGGTAATGATCATAAATGTTCTTCCTTGAGCTGCGTCACCCCGTAATGGACTGGCCTGAGGTCTCGCTACAAACAAGCGGCTGCTGGAAGAGAGTAGGTGATTTGTGTTAAGTCTCTATATTAAGCAAGAAATTAAGCAAAGCTAAAAAGATGTTTGCTAGCTAGCGCTATGGCTGGGACCCTATATGTACTGTTGTTGAAGTTAGATGCTGTTCTGAGCATTATTTGTGGCGTTTTGGTTGAGGTTTGTTTATGGCTCCTCAGACCGCTGTGTATTGCTATCCTGTGGTTGGTACTAAAGTTGGTTTAACTAGAGAAGCAAGCAGTCGGCAACATTCATCTCTCGAGGGGGTGTCTAACTCTGTGTTGTGGTGTGTTTGACCCTGAATTAATTTTACGCCGGAGTATCCCTTTAACCTTTAAAATCCTTATATTTTGGGTAACTGCATCGCTAATATCGCTGTAAAGGTCTCTCTTTGTGGCATTAGGTGATTAGCCGATTTTCCATTTGGAGGTGACAAGACCTATTAGCATGTTTATGCAGCACAGGGAGAGAAAATAGACTCATTAAATGGTGCAGCAGAATTAGAAAAAGCTTAAAATGCATCTGATTTGGAAGGGTATGACACACAGTGAGGCAGAAATGGAGAAACTTGAGTGTATAATAGTTGTTTTTTTCCTGTGCATGGTTGACCTGTCATCTCTTAAAAATCTTACTCCCACTCACTTAGAGCATCAACTCATTTTGCTTGTTTGCAGACATCTTTTATTTGTATGTTACCAAAGATGTTCTCCTCAAATCAACATGAAACTGCAGCGTCGGTGAAAATATCCGGTTATTTGGTGTGTTTTGACAGGAAGTTTTGACAGTGTTTTCCAGAATCAACCTTGACAGATGATTATTTGCTAATGACAGACTCTGTCAGACAGCTATAACACAGCAGGCTGTCAGTGAGCAAGTTTTGTTTTCCATGATAACAAAAATGAATGTTACACCAGTGAAATATGTGATTTATTTCTCAAACAGAATGAACAGCTTTAATGTAATGCTTGATTTATATTTCCCCCAAATTCCTCTAGCTTGATTGTGGAAAAGACATAAACACAGATATTTTTATTTGCAGGAATACAAACAATCACTTCTGTCAGTGCAAAATGCAATATGCCATAAACCCATGACTGTCTATAGCCATAAACTATTAACATTTTGACCATAAACTAAAGAAAAACTGGGATGGTGCTCTTCAAAAAGATATAACGTCACTTCTTTTATGTAGTCAATAACCTTTCAAGTATATCATTTTAGTCAGCAAGCATCGGTAAAACCTGACGTAGTCTGTCCTCCATGATCCACATCTAATGACAGCCTATGTCATCATCCTGCCTGCTCAGTCAGCAGCAGCCATTTATGGCAGCGAGATGATCAATGCGGGAAAATACAGCCCATTCATCTCTTTTAACAGACCTGCCAGACTGCAAAAAGTTGCTGTTATTCTGCTTTTTTTTCTATTATCCAGTTATATGGTTGTGAAAGAGCATTTTCTCGCTCTTTTGGCTCGTTTGATCCCATCTTGACAAACCAGACTGTACTGGATGTTAACAAACCGTTTCACCCTCCAATTTCAGCTCAAGGTGCACCTCTACACATAAGAGTAAAATACTGGCCATGGACTTTTGTTAAGTAGGCAGACAGTGATCCAAAACTATGCTGCTCAAAATGTTTGCAATTTGACATTTTCACATCTTTATTAGTCAAACATCTTTGTTTGAAGTAACCCCAGAATTTAAAATTGAAGTTGAACCAGAAGTGGAAAAAGTGCAGTGTATCGAGAGTTTCCACTTGAGGCTGGCGACAAAAGATAAGGAATCTTCATAAGGTCAAATGTTATAATGCCAATTTTTACAGCAGAATATAACACGTTTAAAGCCTGGTTTAAAAAACTGTTTTACCTTTACAGTCTATTCACACACATTTATATATGTATAAGGCTGATATTTATGTAGATGTCTACATAATCAGGGACTGAAATAGAAGATGGGTGTGTAACTGTTTCCCAGGAGACTCAGGGCCTGCTTTAACTCTTCCTCTTTGCCAATCTGACTGAAAGTTAGCTTTAGTCTGCATATCCAATATGAAGTCCACATCCACTGCTTGGCTTCAGAGCATATTTACAGAAGCCATTGTATGATGTCTCTAAAACTAGCCTCATGTTTTGTACAGTCTTATTGCAATTTTCAATCAATCGTTAGGTCTATGAAACTTAAGAGAATGGACAATACTTGTACACAGAGAGCGATCGATGTTAATGATTATTGGAAGAATTTAATGGCAAGTGGTGACATGCCCCCTTTCAGTTCCTCACTAAGCTGTCTCCTGGTTGACCCATGATATCCCATATCAAACAGACATTAGACAGACATACATTAAATAATGAAAACATCCACAGCTTTGTTAAGAATTACTTCACAGCTTTGTCATTTTTTAACTTTATTTTTTCCAATCAATACAAACAGATACAAAAACACAAGAACACAAGGGGGGCAAACACTACTTTGTAACATAAAGATGCCATGTTGACAATGTGTACAGCATACTCTGTTTTTATTATAAGACTGAAGGTCATTTGTTACATTGATCAAATTTCTTCTACACTGTCGAGGTGAGTCAGTTCTCAGCCAACTTCTAGTAATGGCCTTCTTTGCTGCAAGAGATAGGATCTTGAACAGGTATAGGTCTTCTTTATTTATTACGTTGTCTGCTATCGGTCCTAGATAAATAAACCGAGGATCCTTAGGAATATTACATCCACAAATTTTACCCATAGCTCTTAAAACTCCCTCCCAAAATGACTGTATTTTTAAACATGACCAAATTATATGACAATGGTTGGCATTCAGCTGCCCGCAATTTTTCCTGCAATATTGTTGTTGGCCTAATTTTCTTTTCTTTTTTGTTTTTTTTTTTGTGTAATGAAAAAATGTGTTAAATTTTTCCAACCAAACTCCCTGCATTTTTTGAGATTTGTTGATAGCTTTGTCATTTTTTAATGTCCCTTATTCTTCTTCTATCAAGGTTTTGTCCACTACCTGGCTTCCTATGAAACCTTTATGCCGTTCAAATTACAAGTTTAAGCCTGAATTGCAAACTGTAGAGCATGAAAAAAACATTAAGTCAAGTTTGAGTCTGATCGGGGCAAATACTGTACGTACATGCAAGAGAAAATCGAACCCCAACTGCATTATTTAGGTGTGTTAGTCTGACTATGAGAAATTCATTAAGTGCAGTAGTTTCAGCCACACCGATGCAATAAATCATAATTTGAAAAACATGTAAACATATTGATGGTGTTGCCATAGATGGAGAATAATGAGGACAATGACTGTTGTTGCTGCAGTTATACTAAGCTAAAAAAAAAGGTAATTTAATCATCACAATGTTAGCTTCAAGTAGCAGCTAGCTAGCAGGAGTTGTATGTTACTGTTCACAACAGGCTGAATCCTCTACAGTTTCACATTATCTGCTGTGTTTATGACCCTCTACCCTCTTAACAGGGCAGTTTCTTTTTCTAAGGAAGCTTGTCCTTGTGGGTCCAATCACTAGATGTCCCGGTTGCACAATGAGTTGCCATGAAGATGACCCAAGAGTCGTGAACACATTTAATTGACACACTGTAAACACCTGCAGGTGTTGGACCTGCGACTTCTATCGATTGCGTTTGAAATGGAGCCAGCCTCAGGGACACTCTGAGGTTGGAATCGGGGACCTTTGATCCTCCCTCTGAGTGATCCACCCCAGCCAAGCAGCTGTCACATTCATCTGAAGCAACGTCTCCTTGTGGGCTGATTAATTACTGTGTATAAGAGGTTATCCTGTAATCATCTCTGTGAGGTCCAGCAGACAAAGACACTACCAGAGGAAGTTCTTCAGCGCTGGAGACAGCCACCATTAATCAACAGAACACACTCGTGACGTGATAGAATTAGGCTTTGACAATACGGGGAAGATAAGTGAGGAAGTTAACTCTTCAAGCCTCTCAGAAAACCTTTTACCCACTACTATAAATTTGAGGGAATTCGTTGATATTTCTCTCAGCTGACATTTTGGAAAAGACACTAAATCCCCACCAGCTTCAAGAAGTGCTGTTCCGAGGCTGACCCCCTGATTGTCTTACAATCCTCCCATTAAACGGTAGAAATTGCTGACACAAATCCACCCAAGATATGGTGTGGGAGGCTGACCCTATCCAGTGAACTCTCAGTGTGCGGGGGTCCAAGTAGAAAAAGGAAATTTCCCTTGAGACGCAGGATCGCTTTCAATTAACTCGTGTTTAACTGCTGCAAATTGCTGATTGGTGAACAAATGAATGAAAAAGGCAATTAATTGTCTTTAAAAACCCAAAAGTTCTTTTCACTCTTTAGACAAATGTACAAAGAAAAGGTGTTACTGCCAGTTAGCTTTTTTTTTAGATACATTTGCATAAATTTTCCTCAGTTTAAGCATTTTTTTCCCACCAGCAGATTTATATTGTGCTACGACAATGGCACAATATTGGATGTCAGAAAAATTCTACTGTATCCGTCTTGTAGTCAGCTGAAAAGAACAACAGAGTGTAGTCTTTTTTTTAACTTCTTTTACTTCGAAGGAGTCAGCAGCTTACAACAAAGGCAGCTTTCTCTGACAGAGGAGTAGGGGTGGGAGAAAAACATTGATAAAGCATAGTATCACGATATTTTTTCTGGCGATATATCGTATCGTCTCATTGACCAAGTATTGATTTTTTCAAATTAATTGTTAATATGAAGTCAAATCTATGATAATGGAAAAACAAAATCAACTGTTTGTGCAGTGAGGTTGGCAGAGGTGACATCATAGAGCTGGAGAGAGTTGGTGCAACAAACAAAGCAGCACCTAATAGAGCTTTACGGATGTAAACAGGGCACAAATGAGATGGACCTGACACACAAGGTTTGAAAGATGTGCTTCATAAAAAAGAAAAAATACAGTGTAAATAAGACAAACATAAAGGAAAGCCAAATGCTAAATTAGCTAAACAGTTGAAAAAAAATGTATAGATCACAATATATTGTATCGAAATACTCACTGTATTGCAAAATGTTAAAAATCGCAATAATATCGTATCGTGGCCTTAGAATCGTGATGATATCATAGTGTTGGCTTGCTGGTGATTCTCACCCCTACTGAGGAGTTCATGCTTTTACACATTTTTTATGCAGCCTAGACCCCTGCCCACTAACAAAGCATCTTACAAGTGTCAAACATTACCACAGTATCCAATTATGGCTTAAGTTGCAGTTATTGTCTGTAGTGGCAGATCAAAGAGAGCCTTGTGGTTCATCAGGTTCCTGCTTATTGAGTTAGATGTCACAGTTTTCTGAAAATAACCTGTGAGTGAAATGAAAACATTCATTAAGTTGCTTCAGTTCAGTAAAAAAAGTATTAATCTAACGTTAGCAAATAACAGTCTTAACTCAAAGGTCACAGCACTCCTCACTTCTCCTTTCACATGCTCATTAGCTAAAAGAAGCAGAAGCATTTTTAGTCAATGATGATAAGATACTGTACATGTATAACTTTTCTTTCACTGGACATGCAAATAAGGGCTGGGCGATAAACCGAAAATTTACCGATACCGAAATTTACAACATTCACCAACGTCATTTCGCCCATGTCAATATATTCAGTGTCAAAAAAAAAGTTGGTTTTGGATGTGTGTAGGTAGGCTATGGTCTCATGTCCCTTTTAAGTCGTATGTCGGAGACGTGTCTCCACCCCATCCAGGGTGGAGACACGTGGGAAGGGAAAGACAGGTGAGGAGATGGAGGACAGTTGAAGTTGTAGCGGCGGGTAAAGTAAACGAAGTTAATGTGGGAGGGGGTGAGCAGCTTGTGGAGTAGTTATCGTCCATTTATCGTTATCGAGGTGAACTGCTCAATATATCGTGATATTAATTTGAGGCCATATCGCCCAGCCCTAATACAAAGTTTGACCTGTTTTCTGTCACTGTTGATCTTCTAGTCCTCATCTGACTTTTGAGCACCTGCGTCATGTTGCAGAAAAACATTGAGTGGATTGACGTGATATTTCCATTTCATCACAAACCCACAGATGAGAACGAATAAGAGTGTTTGTACTTTTAAATAAACCCATATATTGAGGTAACAGGCGGAAAAATTACATCCCCTACTGCGGATGAAAGAGGTTGAGAGATCAGAATTACACGATATTGAAGGGCATTTATTTATAGCGGCTTTCATCACAAGTACGTCTGAGAGGACTTCACAGAGAGAGCGTTATGTTCCTTCCTCCTATCACAATCATTCACGTGATAAAATGAAACGCTGTAATACATGATGAAACAAGTGAAACGCGAGGCAAACAAAGCACATGACAGAGACGAGCCTTACACATCTTGTTAATCAGTGAGAGGTGGAGACAATAGCATAGACACCTGTGTTATATAATGCAATCCTTTTCAACAGCCCTTCAAGACATACCACTGTTTGAAATCTTGGAGAGTAATTGCTGTGTTTCTTTTGGCAGTGGGTGAGAGAGGAGCTGCTTCTGCTAAATTAAGGTTGTTTGTATTTGATCGATCTCAAGAGCTCAGCTGAACTCGAGGGAACAAAATATATTAAGAGTCTAAAACTTTGATGCAACATTTTTACTCAAACCTTTATTCGCTCACACTGACTAGGCGTCCATTTCAGGGGATATTTTGCCAATAAATGTGATCTTTCTGTTTAAATCAAGGGTAATGCACATGTCAATGTAGATATCTAGCACATACTTCAACCTCAGACAGGCTCGTCAAATAATTTCAGTGAGAAATTTTTCCCATAACTTAGAGTTCAAACAGGAATTCATCTACTTAAACATCAGAGAGGGACATTTACCAAAAGAGCAGCTTTAGTACAATTTCATGTGACCTAAATCACATAACAGACGACTCTTGAAGCAAAAGGATAACCCTGCATATTTCTATAGTAAGTGGTTACGAACCTGAAGAGAGATCATGATATATTTGAGTTCTGCTTCAGGATCAACCCAGTCGTAACTGTTGCAGGACTTCTGTACAAGATTGCGTCTGCCTGCAAATCTTTCTCATGACAGGTGTCCACTTCATCTTTTCGAGCCAGCATCACTGACTGTGCTCTCACAGAGAAAAAGAAAATCCTACTTTGCTCCGGTCAAAGTCGAATGTGTACACCTGGTGAAATCTCATTTGTAGCACAACATCTTTTCCCTCCAAGATTAATTTCTTTAATCTCCGCTCGCTGTGTATTCTGGGGTCAGTTCTCCGAGTTTTGATGATATGCAGTCCTCTAAAAGCATCCAGTGAAGTGCATTACTCATCCTCTTTCAATAAAACCACAAAAAATAAGAAGCCACAGGTCGCAGGATAGCTTTTATTGGGTTAGAGCACAAGATGTGCGTCTCTACTTATTTGTTAGGCTCCACAACATGACTGAGTTCAGAAAAATAGCTAAAAAATGAAAAGCTAAATGCAGGGGAGTAACCAATTAGAGGCGAAGCTGTTCAGCAAAATGAAGGCGGTTTTCAAAAGCAGAAGGAGAAACTGATGAAAAGAAAAGTGACGGTGAAAGGTTGGAGAAGCAGCGGGTTTGAGAGAATATTGAAAGGGAAACATTGTTTGGCTCACCTGGGCTTTAGGAGGAAATAGAGTTCAAAAGTTCAGTTTGGTGCTCTGAAAAGGGGAGCAGGGGGCATCCTCCGTGCATGCAGCGAGGAGACAAGTAAGGTTGTCATCTGCTGTGCCTAATGTTGGAGAAAAAACAGAAAAAAATGAAATAGTGCTCTCTTTTTTTTTATCTTTGACTGCTGATTTTAATACATGCTGACAACAAAACTGCAGATGAAGAAAATCAAAAGTGCATTTTAATCACAAATCTCTCCCCAGATGTTACAAACAGCTGATGTTGACAAGGATTGGCCCCCAAATGCACTGCCTCTGCACTTAAACTCTATTAATATCCTTTAGTCAAAGAAAAACACAAACATTGTTTTTTAAAAGATGCCCTGATGACTCAACCTTATTATAAAATCATCAAAACACACTTTGTGACAGAGGTTACAGAGGACTGCTGCAAACGTCTCTTTATTCTCATTTGAAAGCAGCAGCAACAACAAATGTGACATATTGCTCGGCTTTTAAAATGCACTTATTTCAGGAGACAGTCAGATATTTTTCAAGGATGTTGAAGGCAGATTATGGACTATGGATTCTTCTTTTTTATGTTTGACTCCGTTTCAAAACTCGCAGAAAAAATATTGTTGTTATTACCAATATATTGTAGCCTGGGCTGTATACAGAGAAGGTAGGAGCCATGAGCCAAAAACTTTAAGACCCATTTCAATGAAAATCATGTTTTTCTTGTTGTCTACATGTGGCATTTTTCTGATACTAGAAGACATGAGAAACAGAAGTGCAAATTTGCATTTCTGAGTATTTATGCATCCAAATCACTGTGAACCTCTGGCAGACCCAAACGGCAGGCTCAGATTCAGTGAGATTTTCAGTGAGAGAGGGCGATTGAATAACAAGTGTGTGTGTTAGCGGATTAAAATGCTCGTAAGAAAGCGAATTATGATATTAACTTTCGTCATGCCTCTAAAGACATTAGTGTCCAAGAGCTGAATAGCTCCTATGTTACCTGTTTCTTCTACTACACTGACAATGTTAGGCTACAAGCTAACGTGAAGAGGAGTGTGCAGAGCAGCGCTGTCTCCACCCACAACTCAGAGGTGAATTGCTAATAAGCTAAAACCCATGAAAATGATACAGGTAATGTGATTTTGGCTAAAAATGTCATGATCATGATCACAACTTAAAGACCACTGACAACACTTACAACAGTAAAAAAAATAATCGGAGTGGGACTTAAAAAGATTTAAAAAAATGGGGAATTCTGAATGTGGGGCTGTCACATTCATCAGTGTGTTTATTGCAAGTTTGATCCCAAAAATCTTTTTTAATCTGATGGGATTTTGTTCCTTTCTGCTCTCTGTGGTTCAGCCATGACGCTCCCTGCTGCTACTATGAAGAAAAATAATAACACCACTGCACTTTTATTTGGAGCATTTCTCTCCTAGATAGCTCTGTTGTCAATTTAAAAAGAAAAAAAAAAAGTTCACTTTATGTCAAACTGATTTAACATATCACTAACATCCACCAAATTTGAGCTATCACCTATACTAAGAATACAAGTGCAGATACAAGGTGAGAGATTTCAGATTCTGACTGGAGCAAACATATACAGTTACAGTGCCCAGCTTAAGTCAGTACACCCGCTAATAAACGTGATGTATTACTCAATATCTAGATGAGCAAAAGTACGATTTCCAAAATTTTGACAAAGCTAATTTAACAAAACATTTTACCATAAGATGAAAATAAGGGTGATATGGTGACTAAAATTTAGCTTTGCTCCCAGAACTTTGATTGGCATGTACTCATTTTTTGCATCCTGATTTTTAAATTGAAAAAAAAAAAAAAAATACTTTTTTTTATGCAACTTAAAAAAATCTTGTTTGCAATCAATGGCCTACATTTGGAGGAGTGTTTTATTGTAAAGTCTGACATAGAAAATGTTGATTTTGAAAGGAAACTAAAGGTTTTCTGACAACTCTGAATGGATGTATTTATTTATGCCAAGCACTGTAAATGAAGAGTTTTCTGCAGCTGGAACAGAAATAGTTCACATCATGTTGTCATCATCAGTGAGGAAATTAACACTCGGTAAGTCCGCACCAACTAACCTCTGCTCTTCAACTCCATATGCTCACATCGAATTTATCTGCTTGCTAATTAAACTCATTCTTGATGTGAGTCAGTTGAAAACACCATCTATAGGTAAAATAATGCTACCACTTGCTGGCATACATACTCGCTAAAGCTTATTCGTAGGCTACCAGAGGGATCTAAAAATATCTGAGTCTTTGCTCGTGTTTCATCTAGATGAGATGAAAAAAAAACCAAAGATCTGCGTCACAGTTTAGAGCTCAGTATTTTGATGTACTTGTGAAAACGTTGTAAGGTTGAGTAGTAACTGATGTATTTTGCAAATGTAGGTTAACACGACTCAAGAGCTGCTGCTGCTGCAGTGTAAACCCCTAATCCAATAGAGAGCTGGCAGAGCCCCTAATGGTAGCCTAACTGATATGATCTAATATCATCCAGTTTTCCCACACTGGGGGAATATTACATGGTGAATGTGCTAGTTAGAGGAACTCCTTTTACACATCTACTGTATTCCTAAAACTAATAATCATTAGAACTGAACCCCCTCTGGCAATATATGTGGGCTAGCATGTTAAGCACTGCAAGAAGTGACCTACTTAACTGGACATGCGAGTGCGCTGTAGCTTTAAACTCACCAAGTTTCATCTGCTGGAATAATAGATGTTAAATATAGTTAAACCCTCATATTTCATATCTTATGCACTTAGATCTGCACATAGCTGAAAGCCGTGTGTATTTTAGATAAACTGCAAGATGTGCACATTTGATTTTTTAATATCTGGTGGCCTTTTACCGCGTGAGTGAGGCGCAGATATGAACTCATCATCGCTGACCATTATAATGGAGTATCTAATGCCTCACATAAATCGCTTTTCTTTGCCCTACTTTCTCCACTTTAGCTGCGGATGCTTTTCATCTCTCATGCAGGAATGAAGTGAAATTTCCAAACTCAGCAGTTTGGCGGGGAAGAGAAATATTCAGTATTTGACATTGTGCATATAGATCTGTCACACAAAATGAGAATCCCGAAGCTTATTCAGTTGTTATTTTTTCAGTGGGTGAAGATGACTAAATCCTTTCATGGTTCTGACAAAAGAAATTGTGTGGCATTATAGGCTTGGATGAATTTTAAGCCAATTAAGACCATTTTTTGCCCCTACCAGAATATATTTTGTGTATCAGCTTTTAATAGTTTGACATACAGAATGGCTTCTTTTAGTTAAACCACAGCCAATGAACAAAGCAAATCTCTTTATCCCCAAACACTCTATTCCTCTTAAATTATGAGTGTCCCCTCCTTTCTTCTCACCCTCGAGTGTTTTAAATTCAATCCTGATAGAAAAAAAAAAAATTAATCTGTCTTAAATCCCTTTGTTTATAAGCCTCTAAGCCAGGAGTGATTCGCTTTTCCTTAACAAGCCTGAATATTGCACACTAAACCTCAATTTGTCTGTAAAACTCATCAAATGAGGCGTAACATGCAGAAAATCCACTTTAACAAGTTTGACTGATATTAAAGGTGATATCTCTTTGCTGTGGGTGACTGGCTTAGTAATGAATGCAGAAAATCTTTGGGCAGTTCTGACGCATCATGTTTGGGAATGTGTGAGTGAGTGAGTGTGTGAGCGTATGTGTGTGTGTGTCTTGCTCATAGTAAGTTCTGTCTCTTTACACTTCATGACAGTATTTTCTTTCTGAACAAACAGGGTCACGGTCAAAGTCCCCCAGGAGGGAGTGGTACCTTCTTTAAGCAAGGCGTAGAATAAGGTCGCGCTCACACCAGCCTTGTTTAGTCCAGTTGAACTGAACCCTGGAGTGTTTACCGCCTTGGTGCGGTTCATTTTGGTTGGTGTGAATTCTGGCCTTGAACTCTGGTGCCGACCAATCAACTGCTATCAAGTGAACTCTAGAGCAGTTTACTCCTGGTGTGGTGCAGTGTTGTTTTTGGCAGGCATTTAAGATTTAGTTTTAGTCTTAGTCATTTTGACGAAATGCTTCTTCGTTTTAGTCCCATTTTAGTCATTTCTATCCTTGATAGTTTTTCGTCTAGTTTTAGTCCGACGAAAACTCAAAAGGTTTTAGTCTAATTTTAGTCGTCGAAAAGGTGTCTTTTGAGGTTCGTGGTGTTCTTTCCCGACAGTTTGAAGCCGCAGCATGAGGAAGCTGTGGCTCCACAACTGTCGTCTGTCTCGTCTCCCCGTCCCCGTACAAGACATTGCGTTTTATTGTCACTTGGACTGTATCTGAAGTAGGACCATAAATCATCCCTCTTTTTTCGGCCACCGGGTACCGCTGCTGTGCCTGCCGCCACGGTGTGTGTGTGTGCGCGCCTCGTCCACCTGCCGCTCTGTGTATGTGTATGAGTGTGTGCGCGCAGCTGTGCGCGAGCGAGGCTTTTGGTGCGTGTGTGATGGGGGCGTGACTGTTAGGACAAAAAAAAGCATGTTTTGAAACTTTGTTCGTCCACCTAATAACAATTTAGTCTCGTCTCGTTCTCGTCTGACGAAAATGAATACAATTTTCGTCACCTTTTAGTATTTACAGAGCTTTGGTGACGTTCGTCTTAGTCTCATTTTCGTCAAGGAAAAAAGGGGTCTGACGTCGTCATTTAAGTTTTCGTCCTGCCTGACGAAAACAACACTGGTGTGGTGAGCACCAATCCCAAGACGTGCGCCATTTCACACGTCATATCCTGTTTTGTTCAGAGGCATAGTTAGCAAACTACGGCTAATGTCTGGCAGGGGACAACATAGTCATATATAAGACAGGCTAGATAAATATAGGCTGAGTCACCGGCGTCCGTACACGGCGGCCATCTTACTTCAGTATGCCATTCTGGTAGATTGTATGGTAGCTGATGGAAGGTGAGCAATTTGCATGATCAAAAATACTCTTACCTCGCCGAAATCTTGACAGATTTACAAAAGGTTTTGTTTGTTACAGACCTTGATAATGTGGCTAAGAGCCGGGATGATTGGACATATTGAAATGTCTTTTTTTTAGGTGCAGCACAGTTGTTTCACAGCTATTTTCGTGCGCAATGGCTTTGAGTCGCTTTGCATGAGTTATCAAGGCTGAGACCACAATCGAGATTTTAATTTTTTGTATGAAAGCATATTTTTTTTGTCTAAGTGATGGTCTTTGTAAATGTGCTTGTGTTTATCAGCTGTCTAACTTGGCTAACAGACTCACTGTAAGTGAGACCAAGTACGTATTACAAAGTTGACCCGACAATTTTGCATCAGTTGGAGAGGCCGAAATGCTCTTTCATTTCAACACAACTTAAGTTGCACATGATTTCCAAGCTGTTTGGTTTGTTGAATACATCTTTGAAAATCGGTTTAAAATTAAGCAATCTTTGGTTATTTAAATGCTAAAAGCACCATAGACTGAAATGTTATGAGTGGGCAAGCGGCCTGTAGCAAGATGATCGCCATGTACGGACGTCGGTCTCCATTGGCTAACAGCGTGTGTAATCCATCTAGCGTTTATATATATTTATACATATCTATGGGGGACAAATGTGGAGTTACGAATTTTTGCCTGTTGTCTTCTGTGAACGGCTTTTGCTGACACGTGACAGTTTGACCTTTGCAAACGGAAACCGGACCAGTTGAGAAAGTGCAACAATGCATCATCCTCGCTTTGGTTCGTATCAGAAAACGGACCTTTTGGTGTCTTCATGACTTAATTCACCCTTACGTACACATATGAACTGTCTCCTGTAGAGCAATTCATAATCAGCTGGTACAAATCTGAGAAATCTAACTCCATACAAGTGCTGAATCAAAGAAAAAGCAAATATACATTTGCTGATATAAAAAGACTGATGACTCCGTAAATTACCAGATGCAGGCGTGGCGTACAGAGAACAAACTGCTGACTGCACAGCCCTTAAAAATAAATCAAAGTCCCTCATACTGTATATGTGTGCAGTTGACTAATTGTGGTGCATGTTAAACAGCTGCAGTCGCTCAGAAACAAAATCTACCAGAGGAGACAGAGCCTGATTTAATGTAATCTACTGAAATAACTGTCTATCTACTTTAACAACATACTGTAAAATCCATCTCTGTGAGATTCATGTATCTTTATGGGTTTTTGATACCTCTGCCAAAGGTCTCCTGACGACTCTGAAGCAGCTGCTGAATGAATAAAGAGTGACACAAACGGCTCAAGAGGTAAAGTGTGTACTCATTCGTCTGATTATCCAGTCAGCTGTTTTTAAATTTGGTCCAATTTAATCATCTTTTTCTATAATTAGGCATAGTATCCTTTGAGAATCTACAGAATGTTTGGAGTTATTTTTACCACTACTATAATGAAGGCAGGAAAATGGGGTAACTTTACTTTTACTCTTTTTTGAACAACAACACAGTGCTAGAGGTAAACTGTAGGGAAAAGCAGACAAAATAAACTGTACATGCCGGTAACGGAGGGACATCAATTATCAGTGATTCAAGGGGCTCACACCAGTCTTGCCTGATCAATATCTTATAGATTAGAGTGCTGTTTATTGCTAATTTAACAGCATGTGTAGCCTCAAACTGGTGCACCTTTTTCTGGTTTATTTATCGAGGTAGGGTTAAGGTAGAAAGAGTGCAGGTAAAGACTAGTATTTGGGTTTTGTGTGACCGTCAGCTCTGCTCATGATAAAGGTCTAACCTTACTGCCTCATGGAGGATTTAATTGACTGAGCTGTTACAGGGATAGTTGATGCATTAGAATGGGGTCATGGTAAGCATCTTACACAGAGGAGACCACACAAGCTTGGATGTGAAAGAAGAAAATCTCATTTGGTCTAAAGAAGGAGGGCATCACAGGGGGGAACATGAGCAGACTGCTGCACTGTCAGATTAAAAGAAAAAAAAATCTATATTAAGTTAAAAGTCTTACGGAGCAAAAACAGGCAAGAGTTTACTGGAAAATCTGTCCAATTCAGGCAAACAAATGTGAAGGGCAGTCAAAAAAAATCAAGAGTCAGAAATAATTAAAAAAAAAAAACAGGAGAACTATAGGCTAAAATAGAGAGACATGAGGAAAAGCTTAATTACAGACCACATGGCACAAAGAAGAATGGGCACAGTCAAATTCACTGGGAGGATGAGGCTCATCAGACACACGTTAAACCAATCAGAGGACAGCAGAAAGTCACACAGACAAGAAACGTACAAAAGCAGGAAGTGAAAGGAGAGGTGAGCTACACAAACTGTGATAAAATAAGATGGATGGACATTGATTTGCATGAAAAGTACAGTCTAACAAACCTATTAATTACATGAATATTCTGAAAGCTCCCAATTCACTAGTAAAGATGTATATGCTAATATTTTAGGGGATGGCAGCAGCCATTGAATCGATACAAACATTAATGTTATTCTAGCTTCAGGGAGATTTCCTCAGACTTTGGCTGAAGATGAAATCAATACATGAGTTTTTGTTTTTCTTCCAGTGTGTTTTTTTCTGCATATCCTGCATTTATTAGCTGCTGGCTCGCTTGCTTAATTGTTAGTCTTGTTGACCTCACATGGATGCAGTCATTTCACATCCATGTTGCCTTTAGCAGAGTTACCAGGACTATAGTACCCTTGCTTGAAGCATCTGTTTACATTACATATGCATGACTTTCCATATTTTAACCACCAGTCATCAGTTTTTTTTGTCCAACAACAAGAGTCTCCAAAACAGTGCATTAATTTTTAAAACACAATCAATCCCATTTGATTTGGGACTGCAATGAAATGTACTGAGCATTATTGACTTGTAGATTTATAATTCAAATAAATGTTGCACTGCTGCAATGTGATCTAAACACGGCTCAGAAATGAGAGACAGTTTTTAAGTGCTTATTCTATTAAATATATGTATATCTTTTAGGTATATTAAATATATTTGATAGGTCTCTAGGTTTGTATGTGCGTATACATAGACAAAGTAAGCATGAGGGTACATGCAGACACAAAAACTACTCTCCTTCTGTGTTATGCTCTTCTTTATTGTACTTTTTTGTATTTTTCAAAAGTAATTCTCTGTAATTTTGCACTGTAGGCTGGAGAGACACATCTTTTTTGATTCCTGGGTATGTCCCATGTACTCACATACAGCACAAATTGACAATAAAAAGCTTGAATTGAATTGAATTGAATATTTAAAAGAGATAACACTTTTGCACATTAAAGGGATATTCAGGTGTAGATTTAAGTTAGGGTCAAACACACTGTAACACTGAGTTAGCCACCCCCTTGAGAGATGAATGTTGCCGACCGCTTGCTTTTCTAGTTATACCAACTTTAGTAACGACCGCACAATAGCAATACACAGCGGACTACATCTCCATGCGCAAACCGCAACCAAAACATAATAATAATAATAATGCATCACATTTCATATAGCGCTTTATCAGAGACCCTCAAAGCGCTTTACATTGGATACATCATTCATTCGCTCACACAGTTTGGTGGTGGTAAACTACCTTGGTAGTCACAGCTGCCCTGGGGCAGACTGACGGAAACGTGGCTGCCATTTTGTGCCTACGGCCTCTCCGACCACCACCACACAACACTCACAATCATACACCAGTGGAGGACACACACTGGGAGCAAGGTGGGTTAAGTGTCTTGCCCAAGGACACAACGGACAGACTTGGGATAGGGGGGAATCGAACCGCCAACCTTCCAGTTATTGGACGACCGCTCTACCTCCTGAGCTACTGTCGCCACTCTATAGCCACAAATAATGCTCAGAACAGCACCTAACTTCATCAACAGTAAATATAGCCACCAAATATCTTTTTAACTTTGCCTGGTTTCATTAGCAAAGAGACTAAACATAACTCACCTACTCTCTTCCAGCAGCAGCTTGTTTGTGGGGCAGCCCTGACGAGTCGTTCACAGAGTAGAATGGAGTTTCACAGCTCAAGGAAGAAGATTTATGATCATTACTTCATGGAAATGATCCGCTGCAGACGCGGTAGTTATTCTGTCTTAGCAACTCGGTCGATTGCATTTCCACGAAGTAATAATCATAAATGTTCTTTCTTGAGCTGCGAAACTCCGCTGCACTTGGTGATCAACTCGTCAGGGCTCCCCCACAAACAAGTGACTGCTGGAGGAGAGTTAGTGAGTTGTGTTTGGTCTCTATGCTAAAGAAACCAGGCAAAGCTACTATGCATGAAACCATTACGGCCTGCAACAGAGAGGCATATGACTGCTCTCAACATATCAACCT
Source organism: Xyrichtys novacula (assembly GCA_962446985.1). NCBI lineage: Eukaryota > Metazoa > Chordata > Actinopteri > Labriformes > Labridae > Xyrichtys > Xyrichtys novacula. The sequence goes on along the minus strand of OY660864.1, from coordinate 32,766,393 downwards.
GAGAAAGTCCCTTAGGCCCAAGTCACAGGTCTGTGGTGAGTTGCATGCTGCAAAATAATGTTGTGATGTGATTGGCTGCTGACTTAAGTTTGTACTTACATGCAAAGCTTGCAGGTTATACCTCAAATTTGATGCACTTTGTATGTTAATGCCATTTGGCACAAAGTGGGTATTACTTCTGACTTATCAACAAAGCCTTATGGGAGTTTTGTTTTTCAGTAAATGTGCCATGCAACAGTGCAGTAGTGCATTACTTTCCCTCATGACAGCAGCAGAGAGAGCAGGGAAAATACAGCTGTGGTTTAACCACAGTGTGCTAAAAGGGAAATAAAATGTCATGCAATTTCAAAAAATTAATGTGTTAATTTCAGCCTTAATTACACCCAGATTAACATGTCATTGCTGACAGCTCTACCAAAAACACAATGATTCAATCTCATCCTCACAGAGCACATGGTTAATATATTCAGTACTGTAACCCAGTTTTGGATGGACTTTGCTCTTTAAAGACATACAGCTGATGGATGAAGAAAAGGAGGGATATACATGACTGAAAGCAAACAGTTTTGTAGTCAAAAGTGTACAAAACAGGAGCGAAACATACATAGTTGGATGTACATGGAAGTGATAACAGTATCAAGTATTTCATCCTCGCCCAGATGTCTGAGGCAATCTGAAAACTTCCTCCTTTCTTGGAGAACACTGATGAGATAAACCCAGGTGAAAGTCATTATCCCTTATCGCTCTGATTCCCTTATGAAATCTATCACATGGGAGAACCTGTAAATGAGAGGAAGCAGAAATTATAGGGATTTGGGAGAACTGATGAGCTCAATTAAAAAGAATTAGAACCAGTGGATTTTCTTTTGTTCATAATAAAAATTACAACTAAAATTGACTCTGCCTCTTTTCATCCACCTGTGAAATCTATTTGCATAAATCTAAAAAGAAGTTAACACTTTACGTAAACTGAGAGACAATAAGAAATAACAAAACAAAATAACTTTCCAAACAGTTATTGTGATTTGTTCATTAAAGTCAACGAGAAAAATAATAGGTCTGTCCAAAGAGAGTGTTGCTGTTATGTATCATCATAAATTTTAATATCAGGGTTTTTTCGGTAAGCTTTGTTGTATATAATAGACACACTAAGATGCTCTAACTTCTTTATAATGCGATATTGACCTATAAAATGTTTGGTGTACAGATACACTTACATCTGCGTGCACCCTGCATGCCCTCAGAGCTGTAAAACGGTCTCTGGTGTGCAGTCTGCGCTTTACTTTCATACATCAGTAGAATCTGATTTACACTTCAAAGCGGCACAGCGAGGGACACGGGGAAGAAGAGATGGAGCACGAGGATGAAGCAGAGAGGGAAAGAAAGAGAGACAGAGCGGCCCCTGGCTGAGTTTTGATTTGATTTTCATTAAGCCAGAGAACATAAAAGTAAAACGAATTAATGTGTGAATCTTTGTTCCCTCTGGTCACCGCAGGTTAGCATTTCTGTGGCATCAGGGCGAGCAGGGAGGAGCTCTCCACGCCCAGCTGATAAAGTTGGTTACAGATCCGGGTGAAGCTTTGATTAGGGACTCCATCCCCAGATTCCAATCACACCTCCTACCCACTTTCCCCATTTCCTTTGTTGCTCGGGGGGAAACGAGCATCTAACCTCTCCCTCCACTGAGGTGCTTTAAACTGAGAACGCACTGTTTCCTTTTATTAGACACAGCTATGAAGTCAGGATCGTGAGTTGTGGATGGAAACACAAATAAAAGTAAGCTTAGAGATGGAAAGGTGCTGCTTAGCAGACCTAAAATAGCTCCAATCTCCCTTTAATAGCTTAATATAGTAGGCATAATTAACTTGGAAATAAAAGGGATCATGAAAAACATCCAGCACACACACACCGCACACCATGCGCCAGAGTCTCCAGAGGTTTTTATTTCACACGGTTTCAGGGTAAAATCCACATGAATAATTTAATCCTCTATTGTTTTGTGCTTTTTTTAACAATACATAGATGACCAAACTAATAAAAAAAAAGTTATTTCAAGCCAACGCATCATTTTGCTCCATGTGTAGCTGACTTAAAAAGTTTCTCGTGGAGTCTGCAGAAAACAGCATCACTCCATAAATCACCGAGAGACTCTCAAAAAAGGCCTTGAAAAGAAGTTTTGCAGCCACACTGACTTTGTTCTTTCTGTTGCTAATTCAGCATCAGCCCCTGATATACAGTAAAGCACTCATGCCTGATGAACAATATGAGACCATATGTTGCCAGAGCTTTCAGCACACATTCAGGCACAGATGTTCAGTCTGCAGAATGAGGTGGAGGAGACAGAACTGCTCATTTGAAGTAAGTTTTGTTAGGAGAGAAAGTTAATGGACCAAAGTTGTCCTTTAGACTTGAGTGTACACAGTGGTAGTGGGAAGAAATAGACAGGTATTATAGCTAAATAACCTTACAGTAACTGTCCTCACATGCTTGCACCCAGAGCACATTTCCCCATTATTAGTGTCCGGTTTATGATTAGAGAGGTTGAAACAGAGCCAACAGGATCATTAAATAACAAGCTTTGCTCTTCATTTGTCTTCATTATGAGGGGCTAATAGGTGAAAAAAAGGATGAATCTAACATTCAGTCTAACCCCCAGGTGTTCTGTACTAGTATCCTGTGTGAAAGCCATCTGGTCCCACTGCTGAGTGAACTGTTCAATGCAAAAATTTGTGGTGAATTTATAGCTTCATATATGAAACGGTTAATCCCATATCATTGGAACCATCCAATTATAAAAGAAATCTAGAACGTGTAAATCTTTTCTACATGTATTGGCAGTATGCATTTGCAGTGTGATTCAATGTCTGTGGGGAGACTGTGCAGACTTAGGCCTGTATATATGAATACCTATGCCTTAGATGAGGGTATGGATGTGGTTGTCTGCTCTTTGGTGATTCTACCTGCGATCGACTCGGCTCTTTTGTGTTTGTCTGTTTTTACTCGAAGTTCTCTGAGATATGTTTTCTTGTCTACCCATATTTTCAAATTATATTCTTTTTCTTGTCCTGCTGCTGTCACAAGGGAGAAGGGAACATTGGACAATGATGGCAATGTGACATTTTTTTTAAAAAACAGTTATTTAGTTTTACAACCAGGTGTAAAACAAAGACCACATTCCAATAAGTTACCACTTCCATGCCATGTCTATTCAAGCACACCTTTTTCTTTCCTATCCAATCCCCTTTTCACCTTCCCTCTTTGCCTAGAACAACTGGGAGCTACATACTAACATCAATAAAGGCAGCCTTTCCATTCAGAGTCTCAACCCTTCTGATTCCTCATGTTGTTCTGGCATCAAGCTGGCCCTTGATCACCGTCTTTCTCCATCATCCTTTTGACCTCTACAGCAATATTTCTCTCTCCCTCCACCCCCCATTCTTCATTTGTCATGAGTTCTCATCAATATCAGTTCTCATGATTTCTTATACCAACGTTTTGCAGATGATGCCCAACTCCTCGTCCTGGATATCTCAAAAAGACTGGAGGAAAGACACCTTCAGCTCAACCTGTCTGAGACGGAGCTTCTTGTCATTCCAGCCAGTCCTTCCACAGAAGAAACCACAGATCTATATCCAGCTTGAGCCCTCTAAATATATGCCCGTTAAATCAATCTGGAACTTGAGTGGGATGATTGATGACCATCTAACCTTCACAGTTTGTGTGGCATCAATTTGTATAACATGAGAAAGAACAGGAACAGGCTCTCGTGGACTCATGGACCACTACAACTCCTTACAGTAGATCTCCCTACATGTACATTCAAATCTCTGCAGAAGATCCAAAATGCAGCAGCTTCTGGTCTTCAACCGATCCTAAACAGCAAATGTCACTCCGCTTTCATCTCCTGACTGGCTTCAAGTCACTCTTTTTCGTGTCAAATTTAAAACCTTATTGCCGTCCGACACAACAGTAACCAAACAGGTCTTTGAATTCCTGTTTAAATAGTATTTCAGTTTTCAAATTTGATCCATATCCCATCTGTTGGAATAGATCTGGAGGAGGTGGTTTTATGACATGTACTGCAGCCAGTCACTAGGGGGAGCTCTAAAAATTGTGGCTTCACCTGAGATGGTAGATGTTCTAGTCATTGATAAGTCTATGGATGAGCTGCCTTTAGGTTTTGATATTGTGCATGCTGGCTCACAAGCATGGCTAACTGAGTCACTCTATGAAACTTGTATGTGTGGTTAGGTACTTTTAACAATTTAAAATAAGTGTATGACATATCATTGTTTGTTGTGTCGTATAGAGATAATTTATTCATTATAACAAACACATATTAAAAAATCATGTTTCCAGGAGCTGCCCAAGAAGCTTTACTCTGTGAACTTTGTTCAGCAAATGTCTAATTCAATTTATATCAACTTCACCCCAAAATAACATTTGCACATACTTCATCTTGATTCCTGCATTAATCATCTTAAAAGTGATTCTCTTGTAATGAGGTCAGGTTTGTTGTTGTGTATATTGTTATTCAGAAACACTGTTTTATTGGCAGTGAAACTATAAAGGTATGCTACATTCACAGCGGCAGAAAACTTGGAAAAAGGCAGCTTTTCTAAAGTTTTTGGGAAAGACTGAAAGAAAACAAAGAAAATTAGTTGGTCCTTAGTTCACACTGAGAATATTTTTCTTCTCGTAGCACACCAGGCTCTGGTGAATTCACATAAAGATGTGACAAACAGAAACACATTTCAAGAGACCTCTGAAGTCGAAGAGATTCACTGCTTCATGTTGTGCAGATGAAACATCAAAACACATAACAGAAAAAGACAAAAACAAAAATTTCCTGCTGCCAACACCCTGCTGGTCTCATACTGAGGTGTTGTCTGCTGATGTACTGCAGACACGTAAAATGCCAACATATGCTAACCTGAAAATCTGTCAGTGGTCACATCAACAGACTTCCTAGAGGGGTGGGAATCACCAGTGGCCCCACAATACGATATTAAATATCTTTAACATCTTGCAATACAGTGACTACTGCAATACAATATATTCCGATTGCAAACCTTATATAGTGTATATTTGTTGTACTAACTTTCTCCTGCTCTATAATGTCACCTCTGCCAACTCCACTGGACAAACAGTTGATTTTATTTTTCCATTATCATACATTTGACTTCATACTAGCAATTCATTTGAAAAATTGATACCCGGTCAATGAGACGATACGCTATATCACCGGACAAAATATCGCGATACTATGCTGTATCGATTTTTTCTCCCACCCCTAACTTCCTACAGTATATATCTTATAGTCAAACACTCGTCTGGTGTTACACATAACCAACTCTCAAGTCATAGTGTGCATGTTAATAATAGTTAAAAGCTGCCTGAACCACAGTCAGAGGTACTGTACTGTAAGTCTTGGATGTCTGCTCCATGCTCTGAGGTTTGAAAATGTTGCACCTACATCGAACAAATATCGCTGAGTTCGGGCATTTTTGCAGAAAACGAATGCAAATACAATCTGTTAAATTCATGTCTATTAGTGTCAATAGAAAAGTAAAATCATTTGTATTCAACATTATTTCAAGAATGTGAGGTCTCAATTTGTAAAAATGTTATTTACACAATGTGAAATTTTTAACTTCTGGCTACTAAGAAGTACATTTAAGTTCTTCATGCTGTTGTATTGAGGAGGTCAGGATGAATGCTGCATGCTAAAGGCGCAGAGACTAGTGTTAGGGTTTCATCAGACAGAATAAGATTACATCTCTTCTTATTAAAGTAGACTTATTCAATGCTTAATTGTGATGAATGATCTTTACCTAACCTCAACCCTATTAACTGTTATCTCTGTGGACATAAACACAGGCACTTCTGTGTGTCTTGCTGTCTGATGTTGATCAATGCCGGTGGTGTTATTAGGAATTTAATAAAACAGAGATAATCAATCCTGTCACTGATGGTCTAGTTTGATTCGTGGGTCAATAAGAGGCATCAGTATGAATTTCACTCTGTTTAAAAATCAGAGTAGGTTAAGGGGAGAGCTGTGAAAGTCTATGAAAGTGCAGTTCATGTCTACACAGATTATGGTCTGCTCATTATGAAAGGTTTCTTCAATACAAAATCTCCATGACACCACATTTGATGAACATATTTTCATGTTGCAGTTATTATATGAAGTTATCATTATAATAGCTGGTATTGTTTTATGATATAAAGTGTTTAAATAAAGTAGAAGCTTAAATGACCGGGCCATTGATAATGAAAATTATACATTTTTGGTTTTGTTTTGTTTTTTAATTACTTTTCACAAGTTGCCCTGCAAATTTCTGCATATAAAGCAGTCTTTCCTGAAAGTGTCCTGTGCATTTATCTTGATCTGTTTTTCCAATCTTCATTCAATCCCTGACTGAGAATTTAATCAAGTGGGTTATTAAAGTTCCATTTACAGTACAAAACCCAACACTGGCCTTTTTAGATAGTATGAAAAGAAAAAAAAAATTAAATCATTCTCACACTTGTATGCAGCTATATCAGATTGCTGCATAATGACATTATAGACCTTTTTCTTCCTCCTCGGAGATATTCCTGCAGATATTGGAGGCTCATTCTAGATAAAAAAAGCATCTAATAGAGGGAATAAAACTACATATGACAGTATTATCACAACAGCAATGCAGGAGCAGTACAAAGGCGTTCATGTAGAGTATATAACGAGGAGATATTGTCCTTGAGGCAAAGCAGTAAAATTAAATTGGATTCCTCAAACAACAGCATCTAATCTAAGTGTCTATGTCAGAAAATGGGATGTAATGAAGCCTGCTTGGTTGCCACGCTGAGCTCCCTGCTGGGTCACGACGGGTGTTTCACAAAGCTGCGGCACGTTCAGCAGCACCATCAATGAAACCCAGGCTACGCTATTTAACAGTCTCAGTCTCGATAAAGACCATCCGTCTTAACTCCCTCTGATCAGAGAACTAATGGCCTCCGCAGGAACAAGTCTGAGGCTTTTCGCTGAGCGTGGTGGATCTTCTTAGCTTCCTGAGACTGATCAATGAAATCTGTACAGCCACCGGTGCCTCTGTTAAACTGAAGGAATCAGTGGTGACCTCCGGGGACAGTTTCATTTTGGGTGTAAATAAAATCTTGTTTCCTGAGGCACAAAATAAAAGAAGTAATGGGTCTGCTGAGTGGATTCACAGAATGAAGGGTCAAAGGGTCTGCAGAGGAGGACCACATCTAGAGGAGGACCACATCTATCTATCTATCTATCTATCTATCTGCAATACAGTAAATTTTTGCTGCTGTAAAGCTTTAAGTCTAAATGTAAAAATTAAACAGAAATCAGTAAACAGAAATTATTGTAAGCATAAACTGTAGTCAGATATTGTCACTCTTATACCTCTCAAACATGAGAAGCTTTTTTAAGACCAAAGTCAGACACCATCCAGTAACTTCACACCTTTTTGTCCCTGACGATAAGATTCTGCAAAGACTGTTTTCATAACAGGTAACTCTTTGGCTTGTGTTTATTGGTCCTGTTCTAATCAAGAGCTAACACAAACACGTTATTCTTCTGACACTGTGAAAACAAAGTTTGTTCACTTTAACTTTCTAAATTGGTTAGCAACTTGGAGGATATTTTAAAAAATGATTTATCTGAGGAGTACAAAACTTTTTATTTGTGGTTAATTGCCAAGCAGTCATCAGTAAATAAAAAGAGATGAGGCTTAGAAATAAAATATGCAAGAAGTTGAATAAAAGACCACACTGACAATGACAGAGCGTAGTATGGGCTCCAACGTGGTCAAAGGACCAGTGAGTGCAAAGAAAATGTCAACAGGTTTAAAGAGGACTGTTTAAAGAGGGGCTGTGATCATTTTATGCATCAGCCAAAACTAAAAAACAGAGCCCTGGAGGTGACATTAAATATATTTTTTTAGTATTCGCACAGGCATTTTAGTGTATCCCACGTGCGATTTAGTATCTTCAGTATCAACAAACAGTTAAATCGTACCTGCAATATAGTGAAATGCATGTGCAATTTAACTGTTCGATGATAAACTAAATCACTTTCTGCAAGTCCGAATATCACCGACGGCAAAGTCGCTGAGCTTCAAGGATCCTGATGAGGTGTCTCCTACTCAAAACGATACCAAATGTGGCGAAGCTATAAGGTATCTCTTTGTGAGTCATACCTAAATAAAAGATAATGTTGATAATAAGCTCTCTGTCCATGACACTGTCCCCCTTCTCTTACAAATGAGGCGTGCAGAGGATTATTTACAAAAACACATGCGCTAGATACAAATGAAAAGGCACGTACGAGATACATATAAGACGCACGTTCGAGATACTTAATCACATGTGCGATATAATAAAACGCAAATGCAAGATACTAAATCGCACCTATGATATAATATAATGCAAGTGCGAGATGCTAAATTGCATGTATGATATAATAAAACACAAGTGCGAAATGTTAAATCGCACATATGATATAATAAAATGCAAGTGTGAGATAATAAATTGCACGTACGATATAATACGATGCAAGTGCAATACTCTAAATTTCATGTAAGTTATAATGAAACACAAGTGGGAGATACTCAATCTCATGTACAATATGATAATATGCAAGTGTGAGATACCAAATTGCACATGCGAATTGAAAAAAAAAAAAAGTTCAAATCACCTTCTGGGCTTCGTACTAGAAACTAAGAAAAACAGACTTATGTTTTGCAGACTCAAACCACAGTCTCAACTGACTCATTCGATAGCTGAGTTAGATAAGTCAAAACTTCTGTATCTGCTCTCTGCTTCAAAACTTTTCAAGCATTCATAAATAAGATTGAAACGTACATAAAGAGGACATATATTGGTGCTGGCAGTTGTCAGGCTTTCAGAAGATGTATTCATCAGATTTACAGGCAGAGAGCAGATGTATGAGTATCAGCGGACAGTGACCTTGAGGCGAGTATCTTATCAACCTCATTAATTCTTCACTGTTCCCCCAAGTCCCATAAATCAACTTGTCACTCTCCAACAGGCAGCAGATGCAGAGGACATTAGACGATCTATTATGTTCATGTATAATTGCTGATAGGGAACACCATCATGTTGTTGTTGTGGATGGGAAAACTTGTAGGTCTGATATACAGACAGATTCTCCACCACTTTAAGGAACTTCATTTGCTGAGGGGTGATTGTTGATTTACACTGGTGCCCAAAATTATAATATAAATCAGCGAAAGCGATAAAAACTGAACCCTGAGAGATTTGCTGTAAAAATGTTTCACTTTATTATAAATTAAAAAGGGCAGACTATTGCAGTCAAGCAGCATATTTTTATAAGGCAGCTACATGAAATATGCAATGTTTTTTCTACAGCTTTAAGCCCATGTAATGTTACATGGCTTTCATTACTGCTTAATTATATTAACCTTTATGAAACCACATAAGGTGTAATTTTAGCTATAAAGAACAGCTGTCTGCATCGTTACCACCTTTATACAGGGGTTTAGTGTTTCTAACAAGTTAATAATCTGTCAGTTTTTATTAAGTTAACTTTTTCTACATTTTCAAAATCCACAAACCCATCTTTTGAAAAAGTCTTTTGTTTTTTATTGCAGAATAATAATCTTAGTATGTGTTGCATTAAAGCCACTGTGTCGATTAAGATAAGATAAAATATTCCTTTAATAGTCCCATGGGGGGAAATTCCAAAATTACAGCAGCATAAATACAAATACAAAAAGAGAAATTAAAGGATAAAGAAACTTAGAGTTAAATTATGTGGACAAAATTAGCACTTTGTTTTGATAAATAATTTTGTCTTTGTCTTTTATTAACAACAATGTTAGTTATAATTATAATAAGTTGTAATTATTTGTGGCTGAGTTCAGATCTAGCTTTAGTTTAATTGTGATGGAAGCAAGTCATTGTCATATTTAGAGTAAAGGACAACCAGTTTTAATGATAACATCAGGAAAAACATGCCTTAAAGCTCCTGTGAGTAACTTTCCATTGGGTTGATTATGATGCCCCCTGTGGACAAAGTGGTAACCCTTCAAATGTTGCTGATTCAGTCTCGTCCTTGTGAAAAGAGGTGTTGGATGACAAAAATTCTCTTTTCAATTTTTTTTACATGACCAATCAAAAACTCCTCACAGTTGCTTTAAATGTCAGACAACTGGACTTGAAGATTTGGAACAGACTACACGGAGGTCTTTCAGCTACATCTGTGGTTGTTTCCACTATCAAACATCAGACCTGCTCTTGTGTTACCTGCCTTCCTGTGAGCTCTGATACTCCTGAAGGCCTGTTCATGCAGCACGTCACCGCCCAGTACCCTGTGTCTGACCCGACACAGTTTTGTTCAGGTGTGGACCCCTATGACCCGCACCGTCTCACTTACTTGACTGTACCTCTATTCACACACACACACGCACGCAGGCACACACACGCACGCACACACAAAGCAAACAAGACACACACACTCAGACTCTAATCCTCTGAGTGTGGGTTATAGAGGCTCAGCACCCTGACAAAGGATTTCTTTTAAGCTTTATTCTGAAAGACCATGTGTTCTGAAAGTGATTTCCAAAACTGTAAAGGTTTTTTTACGAGACTTATTTTGTAGTTTTTATGGTAAAAAAACATAAAAAGGTAAAAAGTCAAATGCTGTGGGGTATACTGTGTTTAAGGTTTGCCTCTGGCTTAGGAAACTGTGCTCGACAGGCTCTGATGCAATGTGACACCACCGAGGAAGATTTTTTAAAATACTTCTCTCAAGTATAGAGTTTAAGTTTGCACATATTCTGGCCAGCAGGAGCATGTGTTTTTCTTAAGAGTGAGTGTAGTCGTATATACTTGTATATTATATAAACACTTGGCTCAACTAGTTCACCCATGTATCAAGTAAATATTTCAATTGAAAGTTATTGTAGTTGGTGACCAAAATCTTCATTACAGATATACAAATTAAAACAAGGTTAAGTTATATGTAATATACGCATGAATAGCAATTAACATGAAGAATAAACTCTAGGACTATATGACAATTTTCCAGGGTTTTCAAGCTAAAGAAGTTTGTGTCCGTCGGTAGAACAAAGAGGATGCGCTGGTGAAGACTGTAGTACCCACTAGTATTCGGTTTTTGAGGTCATATCATGAGAACAGCAGAGGAAAAAGAGCTTGAATTGGGATTTCCTACCCTGCTGTGATCTGTCTCACACTTTATAAGGAAACCTTTTTTTTGTTACTGGGGTCATCAGAGGTACTTAGAACTTACTTGATTCTGATTGGACAAAAAATTACTGCTACAGTGATTCAGTCCTACAGCAGGGTAAAACCTATCACATGTCATAATAAACCAACCCAAAGAAAGACATTCTGAACTGTCGGCTCACGCCTTTTAACACTGTGGCAAAAATGTCTGGTTCATGTTTGGATTGGTCGTGAGAGAGTCCAGAAACAAGGACGGATATAAGGCATGAACATAAGAAAAGACTGACCCCGATTTCCACCGCATCCGGAACGGCTCTGTCACTGAATGGTGGCAATTTTCACCGTCTGCCAATTCCTACCGGATGTGTTTGTGAAACAAATTTCGTGGCGGATTTCGGACAGCGGGAACAGCGAGAACTCAGAAGAATCCGCAGAGTCACATGCAATCATGCCACAAGAAGTTGTCTCTATAAAGACAGCCACATAACCATATAAGCAGTAGATTGTGTCCTTCCAGAGGAGGAAATCTACTCCTAGACTACTTGAATCAGCATCTCCTCATCCATGGTGTCATCGGGGTGAAAAAACCTTTCACTTGTTCGTCCCCGTCTGTTTGCATGGTGTGAAATACAATCCGCCTGAAACACGAAGTGTATTCTTTTGAAAAGAAGCTGGATGATTTATTTTGTGTCTGTACCCGGGCTAATCTGTGCTGAATTTATGCGGCATCCAAAAAAATAGAACTCTGGCGATCGGCTGCAGAGTCCACTGAACGGAACGGAAAGAATCCGGTGGAAATTGACATATTAAATTGACATGAAAACGATCAGCTGCGATTGTCGCATATGGCCTTTTTGCATGCGGTGAAAATTGGGGGTTAGGAGCTGCAGGGCCCAAACCATCTCTGCAAGGGAAAGGTAGATCCTGTCTTACAATCCAGGCCACAGCAGAAGAACTGGTAAGAGCATTATTGAGTTGCTGACTTAAACTACAGGTAGTCAAGATGATGAAAGCAGCGATGTTCAAACGTGTGACATTTGCCTTATTCATGTTTAAACTTATAACTGCAAAGCTCAGAAAAGTTGAGCTGAGTGAAGACAGATATGTCAACATTAATACTCCTGCAGGAGTCCTGTTAACCTTGTCTGACTCTACCCTAAGAAATTGGAAGCCAATGACTAACAAGCTGGCTAACTTGATCGTGAATGAAAATGATCAATTTTATTTTGTCTCACAGGGGGTTGAAAAGGATGCATTGCGAAGGCAGTGAGGCCAACTTTGGAACAGGAGGAGGTCTCTTATGTTCCAGGTTTGATCAAATCGAAGGTGTGGTTCTTGCACCTTGGAGCAAAACTGGATAACTCCACTCAAGGAGAATTTTCATAGCAGCTCTGCGCGAGTACTTGAAAACATTAACTAGTATTAAAAGTCTAGTCCAACACTCGAAGTTTCATGACAAGATGTTTTAATGCTCAGAGGGAGTCAAACTTAGCAAATGATGCCAACATTATTCCTGAATTACGAGAACTGAGGGAGCCAAGAAGAGATAATTAAAAGTCAAGTCATCCTCGGCATCCTGACAACATCTGTCTTACACCGACTGACTAACTGAGCAAAACAGGGATAAAATGTTCCACGCATGGCATGCCTCTGTTCTACAAATCACATCAATCAGCGCATACATCTGCTTCTCCGCTTGAGATGTGTCATCTGCTTAGTGAGGAAGAAAGTAAGATAGATTAATGATGATGAGCAGCAGAGACAGCCGCAGATGAAAACCTGACACGGCTGGTTCCTCATTGTGGTTTCCTCACAACTTTGTTAAGAGGATTTCAAAGTTGTGCCCGGACTTTAGCTTGATGTTTTAATATGAGGTTGTTTCTTCTGTCGTAAATATTTATAGCATCCCTCAAGCAAAGAATATCCCTCTATCACTTTTATGACCCTCTATAAACAAAGATCCAAAGTAACAATCCAAACAGCTCACATCTGAGCTCATGCTAACTTACTAAACTTTGAACCTTTTCAACAAATTACAACTATCAGCAAGCTCGCTGTACCGCACAAGTTCAGCTGCGAAACCTTGATTTCTGTGTGAGTCCTTGGTGTTTTAAGTGATTTCTTTTCCTCTAAGGTCTTCTGTTTACACTCACAAAGCATTCAGATATCAAATAACCTTAAGCTTATTCCCCTTGAACACCTTATTTGCACCCTGCAGCCCACACAACACCACAGGCATGCATGTGTAATCACATATGGTCTCTTTTTTTTAAGCTGAAAACTGTTAATTCTCCTGGTTTTACCCCAAAATTTAAAAATAAACATTGGCTGTACATCACAAACTTTATATTACCATCATACACATGCAGTACATAGAGAATGTCACTAACAAAATGCAGAAGCTGAACACTGCTCCCTCGTCCTCTTTCCAAAGTTTTCCAGAGGTTATTCAGTACTTTGTGTGTTTAAAAAAAATTGCTGTGTAATGCAGATTAATGTGTACAACTGACTTAAGGTCAAGGCCAATTTTACAGAGTGCTTTTATAAACAAAAGGTTTGTGCCAAAGTGCTTCACAACCAACAGAAAGGAGTGAGAAGACAAAAATTAAAAATATAAGTTCATGCACATGTGCAGAAGTTCATCAGTGCAAACAAAGAATGGAGAATTTTATGTTTTCATTCATGCAGACATTCAATCACTGTGTTAGGTAAAGAGGTTAATGGGATATTCCAGCGTAAAATTAAGTTAGGGTCAAACACACCGTCACACCGAGTTAGACACCCCCTCGAGAGATGAATGTTGCTGACCCTTTGCTTCTTTAGTTATACCAACTTCAGCAATGACCGCACAATAGCAATACACAGCGGTCTACGTCTCCACACGCAAACCTCAACTAAAAAGCCACAAATAATGCTCAAAACAGCACCTAACTTCATCAACAGTACATATAGGGTCAGTCTTGGACATCTTTTAATAGAGTCAAGAGATTCGGCTCTTTATCTTCTTCCATTTTGAGGTAAACTCTTCCTGAGTCTTGGAGCAGCTACAGAGAAAGACCTGTCTCCGGAAAGTTTTGCTGCAGAAGTGGGATCATTAAGAGGCCTTGATGTGAGGATCTGAGGGGCTGAGCTGTACAGTAAGTGGGTAAGAAGTTCTGTGATGTTAGTCGAGGCAAGATCGTGCTCCTCTTTAAATACTAAAAGGCAAATTTTGTGAGGATTTTTATTACTGAACAGGACACCAAAATAACCTTTTAATTTCTGCATATAGATCCACACATAGATCACGTACCATATAAGTTGTGTGCTGTATATTAACACCTGGTTTATACCAAATACAAGGCGATTTAGTTGTAAGGACGCTGGAGAGTGCTTAATGAGAAGGATAAGATTAGATTGAATGTTTTGAAGCTGTTTTGTTGTCTTCCTTCTTCTGTGTTTGTGATGAAATATTTCCCTCACATCTTGGAGATAATGACTAGATATTTGCCATGGAAACATTTCACACTCACAGTCTTTGTTAAATTCCTGTCAAAAATAGATAAAAAAAAAAAAAACATACATCTCATATTGTGGGGGTAATTTGTGGTGAAAACCAGTCCAACATGCATCTCTGACAGTGTTTCTGTGGCAGTCTGTCTCTGTTGAACACCCTGTACTGGGCTTTGTGTTTATAATGAAGAAACATCCCAGTGCAACATCAAATCTGCAAATTCTCACTAATTAACCACATCCCAATATGACAACTGTTTCATGTCTAAATCTGTTGACTACTTACTCCACCAGGATTACACATTATGGGACTTGTTCAGTTCACATCAAGTGATTTTGACTCGTATGGGCTTTCTGCAATCAAACTGAGTGATTATAGATGGAGGTGGAAAGACAACGTAAACAAATGAAGCAGAAAAGTCCAATTGAAAGAAATGGGGTGAGTTTTTGATCATGTGGAACATCTTGTAAAATGCAATTTTGCACAGAGAGTTGAAGTCTCAAGAGGGAAATGTGGTAGCGCTGAGAGGAAAAGCTGGTCTTAAAATCATCATGCACACTGGCTCCACGGAAATGAAGTCTGAAATTCTGCTCAGTTTTTGGGCAGCCGCAGCTCAGAGCACAGAGGAATGAAAGGCTTTACCTTATCACAACACCAAAGTTCTTCTTCCCTGCTTGAATGAGAGGAAGTACTGAGGCAGGACATTTCTTTTTCACTGCAGAGACTTCTAATTCTTTTGCTTAATTGCATTCAGGGATTCCATTGTTCGTTTTTTTTATCTGCCAGCTTTCTTTTTTCCGTCCAAAACCATTTCCTATTCACCCAGGGATCCCTGGCAGGCCCCACACAGAGAGTGAGGCAGGGCAGTTTACCTCAATAAAGATAATTAATTTGGGGAAACAAATAGCTGGAAAAGAAATAGAGAATTGGCAGGATTTGCAGTCATCTGGAAAAAAACATTTGACTTTAACATGGCACTTTTGGAAGGGTTTAGTAATGCACTGAAAAAATGTGTGTATGTTCACTAGTTTTGAGTCAACGCTGGTATCTAGGTTTCCTGTGTATCTTTGTAATTGAAAATAGAGGTTGAAGATTTTCATTATGTTCTGTGTGTGATAAAATCTTTACAATGCAAGTTATTTTTTTTTAATCTGCTGCTCTCCTAAGAAGATAGATTATGTTTCTTGTCTCCGACTTTTCCTGGGATGATTTAAAGTTCTGCAACAGCAGATTAAAATGATCGGCACACAACCACACAACTTCTCGAAAGAACTTACTGATGTTTTTTTAATATTCTTTCAATTAGCAGTGGTTGGCAACGTGTCTGTTTTACCAATTTTACCTTCAAAGCTGCACTAATTAATATTTTTAGCCATAAAGCTGAAGATATTAATTAATGCAGCTGTGCTCTGGCTGCTCAGTACTCAGTCCAAATTTCACAAATCACAACATCGATTGGACGTCCAACATCCCAAGAAAGAATCGTGATGACTTTAAGATTCATCCACTCTTCATGAAGCATTCTGGGCAGAGTAACATGTTTATACTTTTGATTAATCAATCAATCTTTATTTTTAAAGCACTTTTCATACAGGGCAATGTAGTAAAAAAAAGTGATTTACACAGAAGAAGGAAAAAAAATAATAAAAAAAGAAAGAATACCCGACTTTCCCCCCAGCCCATCCCCGTCTCTTCATCCCTACCCCACAGTCCAAGCACAATAGAAGTTAGTTTTAAAACACATTAACTTAAAAAGAGCCCCATTTAGTAAACAACAGGAATATGCGCACTGAGTAAACGCCATCTTAAAATTCAAGATAAGGAAACATCGGAGGCTGGGTTAAAATCTTGAGACAAAGTAACATAAAATGAAGTTTAAGAAATAATAAATTAAAACGAAATAAAAACGAAGAAAAATAAATAAATAAATCTAAGGTTGTGTTCACACCAAAAGGTCTGTTTTCTGATACGAACCAAAGCGAGGATGATACATTGATGACACATAATTGCAATTTCTCAACTGGTCCGGTTCACGTTCACAAAGGCCAAACTCAAACGGTCCAAAAATTGTCACATGGCAGCAAAAGCCATCGGTGATTGCTTATACAGTTTAGGCGGATAGATGACAAATCCCTCACAATTTTTAAAGTACATCATGGAGCATCATCTGCTCATTTTTATGTTGGTGCCGATCTGGACTGCATATCAGCAGACTTTAACGGACCACACATATGAACGGTTGGGAAGACTGCGACAATTAAATAATGTATTAATACACGCACGTCGCAGGAGACGCTCTGCAATCGAATGGTCATATCACAGAAGATGACAGGCAATAATTCGTAACTCCACGTTTGTTGCCTGCCAGACATTAGCCGCACTTTGATAACTTTGCCTCTGACCAAAACAGGAAATGACGTGTAAAACTGCTTCCTGTGATTGGTGCAGATGGGGTTCACACCAGGAGTAAACCACTCAAGAGTTCACTGGATAGCGGTCCAAGACCAGCCCTACCAGGCGGACCTGAGAGCGGTTGACTGGTCGGCACCAGAGTTCTATGCCAGCATTCAAACCAACCGAAACGAACCGCACCAGGCGGTAAACACTCCGGGGTTCAGCTCAACTAGACTTAACAAGATTCCAATGTCTCTCCTATTTTTAAAGAATTTCTTTAGCAGCTATTTGCTCGAGTCGAAACCAAATGCTAACAAATGAAGAGTATGCGCTGGGCCAGGAGATTGTACCATCTCCTTTTCAAATTGGCATGCATTGAGATTTGAGATGGACTGGACCACAAAGCATGCACCTTATGGATCCATCAAGGCCAAAGGAAAGAAGGATGCATTCATCTCAGAGGCCAAAAAATAGATGAAAAGGAAGCTTGTGGTTTGAAGGAGTTTTGTACGGACAAACAGCTTCCCTCAGTTTGCTGAGTGTGTCAGTGACAAGTATTGTTGTGGGCTGCAGAACTCAACCTTGCAGTTTTGGTTCACTCTCTTTCTTGTAACTAAAGCTGCCAGCTGTCTTCAAGTTTTATAAAAACCACTGTTCACTTCCTGAAGGGCATCAAACAGAAGAGAGAAAAAATATTCAGAAGTTGGTGTACACAACAGAGCATATAGTAAAGAGTTAGATAAAGCTTAAACAGAAAAAGGAGGAGGAGAATGAGTGGTTTCATCTGTGAGTCAGAGGCTCGGCTCTGGATGAACTTTCAACATTGCTCTGTTTTCAGTAAAAAGTCGGCTGCTTGCAGACATAAGTCATATTTGCATTACACCAGAACCACTTTTTAAGTTTACCACATGTTAACCAAACAGCCTGTTGAGCCTAAGCAGCCAAAAAAACAGTGAATTCAGGTTTTGAAAGAGTTCCTTTGGAATAGAGTTTATAAAAGCTGCCGAGACCGAAGAGTTTTCCAGACCAAGCCAAAAAGTTTTGGAGGCTGTGGAAACATTAATAATATTCATCGTTATCTATGACTCACCTTCTCTGGCCAAGAAAATAGGAAGCTGTGTTTGTTGATTCCTGGCTTGTGCCTTGTGAAGATTAGAAAAGTGCAGAAAGAGTTAGATTTTCCCTGCCTGGTCTTTTGATTTTCAAGCCAACAGCATACTCAAACCAATTCCACCTTCTCTGACCCGCTGTGTTCATCATGCAGGAAGAGGAGTTGGTGTTTACTTCTTTGTCTGAGCCGAGCAGCCTGCAGTGGAAAAAAGATATCCAGATGGATAGTCCAGTAAACACTCCTGGGAGTCACCTCCCTTGACTCTTTGTTGGGTGACTGACACTGAGCTGTTTTTATCAAAACCCGCAAGAGGATCACACTGAGTTCGATCTCACACCTGCTCTATGATTCACAGTCCTACCTTATGTTTGCAGTGTTACAGAGCATAATAAAGTCACCGCAGAGCCTTTTTGTATACGGCTGAAATATCTGATTACTTTGTGAGAATGGATTAGACTAAAATCAAGCTGTGATATTAAATTGAGCCCAAGCATGCACACATTGAATAGAAAAGAAGATTGACAGGTGGGCAGGCAGGGACAGCTATGCAAGTTTTCACTACCTGGAAAAAAAAGTTTGACATTTTTCTCAATAGTCGAATATTTTCTGTTTTACTCACAAAGCCAAAAAAAGTGTGGCTTCATTAGAATACATAAAAAAAAGCATTTAATAAATAAGACCCTGCAAGGTGAAAGCTCTGATCATCCATTGCTCTGACCCTTCGCAGCATAACATGTCAGCTTTAGTCTCAGGGTGAAACTGGAGTACAGGCTGTTATAAAAAGAAAAGGTTTTATTTTCTCTGGGGGCGTCTGTGTGAGTAAATGTTGTTACTTTGACCTGCGGATGATGCCAGAGGGAAGTTACACGCTACGGTGTCCAAAAGAGGTCATGATATTGTATTTTATTTTGGGCATATACTCTGAAACTTTTGAACATCTTCTCCTGACAGCAGTAGTTGTACGTAGTAACACAAAAGGTCAAGACTTCATAAACAGCCACAAGAAATGCAATGCAAATCCAGCCGGTAGTTACGGAAAACTTAACTTTTTTTGTTCTTCAGAAAAGGCCAAAAGGTCAATAAAGTTTCAAGAAATAATATTTAGACAATGAAGTGAATTAAACATCATGTGAGCTGTTCAACTGTTTACAGAACTAGCAGCCTATTGCAGGTGTTGGAAAGTTTGTGTTTTTTTTAATCACAATCGATCGAAATTACTTCATGGTCTCGATAATCGAAATCAAAGAGAGAAAAGTAGAAGCAAATGACAACGCTGCACATTGAACTACCGACACAAGCCGACGCCACTTATGACACCATGGTCAGTGCGGATAAAGGAGACGCCCTACCGGAACTTGAAGCTGCTCCTGCCTCTCACAATTCTCAAGTATGGAAATACTTGGCGTTTGGTGAGTTACGTCAACAATGTTCGTGTTGTCGACAAGAAGATGATGGTGTGTGAACTATGCTGCGTGTATGAAGCTCACCTGACTATGGGTAACAAGACAAACATGGCCGCACACATTCCCCAGCATCACAAAGATGTTGATTTAACCACTGGGAACACGGCATCACTGGTCCAGCCTACCATCACCCCCATTTCCACTGCATCCAGAATTGCTACGAAAAGGCCGTATCCGCCGATCACAGCTGATCGTAACCATTCAAGTTAATTTGTCAGTTTCCACCAGCTTCTTTCTTGGATCGCTGGACTCCGCAGCTGATCGCAAGACTATTTTTTCCAGTTGCTGGAGCATGCTGGATAAATTCAGCACAGATTAAGCCATGCTGGAAAGGAAGTCGGGCACAGACCCAAAATAAAACATCCAACTTCTTTTCAAAATAAAACACTCTGGGTTTTCAGGTTGATTGTATATTTCACACCATGCAAACAGGCAGGGATGAACAAGTGAAAGGTTTATAGACAGCATTTCATCCCGATGACACCATGGATGAGAGGATGCTGATTTTAGAAGTCTAGAAGATTTCCTTGTCTGGAAGGACACAATCTACTGCGTATATGGTTAGCCTATGTGGCGATTACTGCTGTCCGTAATCCGCAAAGAAATTCGCCTCACAAACGGACCCGGTAGGAATTGGTGGACAGTGAAAATCACCGCTTTTCTGGATTATAGAGGGTTACAACTACAGTACAAAATGTAATGAATAAAACCAATGATCGTAGCCTAGACCAGTCTAAAAATGGCAAAGGCCTCTGTGCTGTCAGAAAAAGAATCGAATCGTGACCCTAAAATCGAATCGAGGATTTGTAGAATCGTGGCACCCTTATTAAATAGTGTATCTAACCCTTTCACAGTCATCTTATTGAAGGTGTTGTGTTTTTATTTGTTGTTGTTCCTGAGCCTCTAAAGACAGCTGTGGGGAGTGTCACACTGATTGGTCCTATTAAGCCTGATGTGGAGAGTAATCCCAAAGCAACAGAAGCCAACACCATATCTACTCCTGTGTGATACGCCTCAAGGGTATTTAAATATATTATTGAGGCTCATCACATGACAGCCATACACCACAGAAGGTCTAAAACCAGATCCATTGATGCCTGACGTGTGAATTCAGTCACTGCAATGATTTTTATCGCCTACAATGAGGACATAGGAGAATATATAGTCCTTTCCCAAATGCAGACACATGAGATGAAGTATAAACGAGCCAGTAACCGGGACAAACCCAGAACAAATCCTCAGTGGCAATAAAACTAGCTTATCAGCTCAAGGATGAGATAGCAACACAGTGAAGGAATGTTAATAATCAGGACAATGACACGGGCAATCGAAAACCAAACAGTTTTATCAGATATTCAGCTAGAAATGAATCCTGAGACGCTGCATAACTCACAGGATGGAAAAGCAGTTGATATCAGTAGTCCGGCCCATGATCTGCAGAGTAAGTTTACTGAGGGTCGACCTGCTGATGTGGAAACTCTTCCTGCTTAAACTCTTACAACATTTATCAGCCTCTTGAACGCTTCAACACTTGAATGAAGGGTTCGAATCATATTGTAAACGTGTGTCTTTGTTTTTGTTCAGGAAGAGTGTTTGAATTAGTCATGAGAGGGATATTTTTACACAATTCGATGTGTGAAGATCTATACCATGCTTATTAAGCTGCTCCATTAAACCAGAGTAGCGTGTATTGAAGGCAGCGCCAGTCATTTCATATTCGTCTGTTTCTAATAACAAAACCTTCAGCTGTAGTTACCATGACAAGGGCACAAGAGAGAGAGTGACATTTCTGACAGTCAGTCTCATTTCTGTTTCTTTTCATTATAATCACTTTTGTCACCATCCAGCTCTTGATTGTTGATAGAAAAAGGCTCTCGGTTTCTGGACAGACAGGAGGGTTTGGTTAGATGGCCTTATTTCTCTGTCAAGAGTTCTGTGATATATGAATGAGCTGGTCCATTTAATGCCTTAAAAACAAACTAAAGGATTTTAAAATTGATTCTGTAGTTGATGGGAAGAGTAAAGAGGCAAGAATTGGAGTAATGTGGTCCGTGGTCAGAATTCTAGCTGCTGTATTTTAGACTACTTGAAGACGTGATGAAGATGACTGGATGATACCAAAATACAAAGAGATGTTACAGTCAAGGTCAGCTTATATAAATGTATGTATGACTTTTTCCATAATTCATAAGTATCTAAAATATATCTCAGTTTGGAGATGGTGCAGACAGAGTTGTATGAAACCTACTTTTAACCTCAGAGTCCAAGGTTTTTCACTTGAGGTTTTTTAGAGGGAGTGAATGGGCCAAGATGAGGTGAAATACTGTCAAAGTCTGAGGACCTTATTAAAGTATCTTTGTTTAATTCTCGATAAGCTGAGGAAAATTTGCAGCCATCCATAATTTAATATCTTTAAGACAGTAATAGAGAGCTTCATGCCAGTGAAAAGAAATGTAGTGTATTTTAATAATACTGCCTAGTGGAAGAAGCAAATAGACAGAGATGAGGATCAGTCCAAGAATGGGACCCTGGGGGACACCATAGGGGAATAAGAGCCGATGAAGAGGTTGAGAGACACTGAAGGATTTGTTGCATTAAAAGGAAGAAAACCAGTTTAAAGCAGGACCCCTGCCTATTGTTGTAGCCTGTCTTTAAGAATACAATGATCTACAATATTGAAGGCGGCAGATAGATCCAGGAGCAAAAGAATGGAGCGGTTTCCTGAGCCAGCAGCTCACAGAAGGTCATTAGTTATTTTTAATAATGCAGATTCAGCACTGTGAATGTGAAGTGCTCTGAAACCAGATTGGATTTTTTTTTAAATATGCAGTCTTGGGTCAGATGGGACTTGATAAAATATGACTTTTCCTAGAATTTTGGAAAGAAATGGGAGTTTTGAGATGGGCATGTAATTGTTGAGAAGTAAAGGATCTGAATTCTGCTTTTCTTAAAGTGAGTGGACATGAC
Organism: Xyrichtys novacula; assembly: GCA_962446985.1. Lineage (NCBI taxonomy): Eukaryota > Metazoa > Chordata > Actinopteri > Labriformes > Labridae > Xyrichtys > Xyrichtys novacula. Next base: position 32,743,724 of record OY660864.1, on the reverse strand, counting down.
CAGTGTTTAGGGAGCTATGTATATTTTTGATAATACAATAGTCCACAGTAGCTGTAACTTTTTAAAGGAGTTTAGTTGGAATAATGTCAAGAAAACATGTGGACAGCTTTTCTGGGTAGATGGATAGGCAACTTTCAGATTAATCATTACCAACTCGTATGTCAAGGACTCTAGTCTGTCAAGCTAACTTTTTTAAAGACCATATTCTAGTCAACAAGGCTATGTTCACAAATTTTTAATGATGCAGTGCAACTGAGGCACTCACTAATCAAGGGCTGGTATGAGATATGTGCACACTGTGTAAACATTTCTTAACTAAAAAAGCAGCCGTAGCCAAATCATCAACTCTTTAAGGACACATTAAAAGTGTTAATCTCCAATAGCCGTGTAGAAAAGTACCAACAAAAATGACAAGCACTCTTGCCGCAACAAAATTCTTGAGTTAGTTTAAAGTTAAAGGTAGGGTTGGGAATCTGATTTAGATGCACTTTTTGTTATTCTGGTTAAAATGATCTTCATGTTCTGATGGCAATCGATACATGATGTGTTCTTAAAAAAGAGCGAAACATAGCCACGATCTACAGCAGGAGCAAAACTCGGAAAACACCAACCAATCACATTGTGTGGGTCCCACATTTTTAAACCAATCAAATCCCGAGCTTGCCTCCTGCGTGGACTGGCCCCGACTTAACACGCATAGCCAAGCTGAGAGGGATACAGCTACACTGGAGAATGACAGAGAAACTACCTATACCCAGATTAACGGTGACCGCTCCTCCTGCAAAAAAGAGAAAGAAAAGAAAGACGGAGGCAGAGATGGCCAAAGCAAGACAGAGTTTGAAGAAAGCAAGGCGAAAACTAAAGTCAACATCGGGACAGTTTTTTAGCGATGAAGAGAACTGAAAGATGTCAAGGGCTTTAAGGATGATGCCATGGTCACTCATTTTCTGTTAAAGATACGGTGAGGGTTTTGTTTCAGGGTGATTTTTAATCTTGATCAAGTATTTAGCCATGTTGCTAGTTATGTGGTCATCCCGATGCTAACGTTACCTTCTTTGTCCCTGCTGTGCAAAGACTTCCCAATCTAAAGTCCCAAAGTTTTGAGTCTGTGGTTTTGAATCAGCAGACAGCAGAGCTCATGTATGTGAGCGGGGGCGGGGTTTCGGAGGAGCGCCAAGGGGACGGGGGGAGCGGCTAGACGAAGTCCTAAGGAGATGCTACATTCAAATTCATGCTAGTTTGCCATGATTACCAACTCTACCTTTAAGTCTCTCCTCTGAATGGGGAAATAGCCAATCATTATATATGCTGGGCAATCAGACCATTAAGAGGGAACCCTTGATATGACACCACTAACCCCACTCAACCTGAAATGCTACAAAACTGAACTCACTATCCTTCAAAAGTGAACAAAAGCCAATGATTACCACAGTGGTTTTCACATTGTCACCATTTTTCAATTCTCTTTGTATTTTTGAAGATCTCAGTCTTCGTTCCCGTGGAGAGGAATTACTGTGTTTTTGGCAGTTTTTTGTTCATCCCTTTCAAGACGGATATTAAATACTTCAGACACCTCTGTGTGTTTTCAGGGGGCTCAACTCTCTGATATTTCAGCAGGTCATTAGCGGGTGGATGCTCTGTAATCTGCATGCAATCTGTGCGACATAATGTCAATTCAGAGAGACAGGTCCTGCCTGCCCCAATTAATTAGTTGACTCCGACTTTCTAATTTCTGGCGGCTGAGAAAAGCAGTTTCTATATTAAAATTTTTCTGCAGTAATTGAAGGGCTCGTGAGCTGCAAAAATCAGCAACTGGCTCTGTTGAAGTTTCCGTATGGCACACCCTGCTGCTCAATTATCTGCCAAAATATCTTTGTATTTACTCACCTATATCTAATAAGCCAGTTATTGCGAGCTTCATCCTCTGCATGCTAACGACACCCATCCCCATCTCAGCTTAATACAATATTAAACCCCTGCTAGCATGAAAGTATATTCAAGAAGAAACTGATTCCCGAATGCAAGAGGTGCAGCCATACTCTGCAAAACATGACATCTAAGCTGACACCTCGGGATGATGTAGGAGGAGGTCTTACTATTCTGTCCTTTCCACTGCTAAGTATGTTGCTGAAATATGGACAAGGATCAAGAAAAAGAATCTTCAATTTCACCGTGGGCCATCCGAGGCATAAGCTCGGAGAGTACCGAGCTGTCAGAGAAGTCGAGGCTGTCCAGGCTCATAACTGCCACGACGCCATGCACCAATATGTTATGACAAACTTAAGCTTAAGAGACGTAATTAGAAGAAGGCGAGAACAGCCAGTTATGGGTCTGAGGGAGAGCAGATTGACAGCTCAGAAGAGGCGAAGCAGCATTAAAGATCAGCTCTGTCAGGCAGACGGGGACACAGCTCTGTCATCCTTCCAGAGCCCTCACTTTATGCTTTTCATTTCCAGGTCAGCACTGCATGTAGGCAAGGAGCCAAAGTGCCTCAAAAGAGGCCAGCTTTAGACAGCAGGTCCTGTTCTATCTTATCCTGGGCTCAGGGAGAAGAAAGAGCAGAAGGGCTTTGAGCACAAGCCCTCACAGATGCACAACTCGAATAAAAAGAGCAGCAAATCCCACCAGTAAGACACGAAGAGGAAAACATCATCTATCTTTGAACTTTGCGTCTGGAATCAGATCGTCTTTATAAAGTTTGCTCTGTCTGTCTCTTCTTTTGAGAAAATACTACAATAATTCGCACGTACAGCTCACCATCCCTCCTACAGGCCCTTATTTACTGAGTGTCTGTAATCATTTGGTCTAATTAAACATGGTTATTACTGTGTGCAGGTTACTAGAGTTCACAGCTATTCCAGCAGCTTTATTAGGCTGTGCTTATTGCTATAGTTGAAGTCAATTAATGTAATTTCACTGCAGACCCAAATAGTGTCATAGGGTGGTGCCTCCTGTTTTGTCCTTTAGATAAAAAGAGGATGTTATCCTCAGAGATGCTGCGCTGTATATAAACAGGCTGCCTTAGTATCCGAAATATCCCTCGGTGTGCTCTGACATTCTGCGCTGGTGGAGCCAAGGCATGCGTAGAAGAAACCCGGCTGGTGGAGTCACAGGACTGACGTCACACTAACCAAAAGACCCTTTTAAAGTACTGATAAAACATTAAAAGTCCCTCAGGTCGGAACAGCCCACAGCAGAACAGATTCTTGTGTTGTTCTGAAGCAGACGCTTATGGCTATGGAAAATTTAATGACTCTTGCTTTTTCTTGCTGTTCTTCCTCTTTGCTAGTCTGGTACTGAATGCAGCAGGTGTCCAAATTGTTAGGAGAGCTGTCAATCATCTTTTTAAATCAAGTTTCGTTTATCAGAGCTGATGAAGATACCAGATGTGTTCGGGCTGGCAAATCTGTTGATGACACAGCGCTATTTGATTGGCTGAAAGTTGGTTCGGATGACATAGAAGATTCTGGTTGGTTCGGACATTACAGAAGCGGTTTCCGGCAGATTAGGTTTCATGGGATTGTCGTTCTTCGAATTTTACGAAGCGATTTATTGCTACTTATCAAAGGGGACCTACGACAGTCAGACACCCGCCTCTTTTAGGTGGCCAAAGGAAATGTAGACTAAAAGCAAAAATATCTATTGATAAACGAAGATCCTGCATACATTATTTTTTCTTTTTCCTTAAGGAAAGTTAACATTTACAATTAAAGCCATCCAAAAAAATATAATAAAGGAAGTTGTATTATGTCGAGAGAAACTTTCAAGGTGAATTTCTTGAGCAAACAGAAATAAAGAAAACTGCTAGGGGTTTCTAACCGAGCACATTTGACTTATTGAATGGAGTGCAGTGTATTTTGTCCGAGTGGACTTGCCGTAGTGTGACATCTTCAACAGGCACTGGGCCCTGAGCTGATCTGGCAGTCCAAACACATCTGGTACCCACACCGGCAAATGTATTGAAATCAGCTATTTGCGTTGTGTATCCACCTGCTGCTTGTAGTTTGTTTTCATTTCAACATGGAGCATTTTCATTTGTTATTTATGTAAAGGTTGACTCCTCTCTTTAAAAATCTGGGCTCAGAAGATGTAAATGTTAGCACATTGTGAAGTTCCCTCCGAAAGTTAAAAATTGTGTACAAGAGTGGAACTTTTTTTGGATTCTGGTGAAAGTTTAGGTAGATAAATGAGGATGATCCTCCTCAGTTTGGGGTAAGCCTATCAGGTCATCACACCTGGACACCCCAACAAAGGTCTGTGGCCACCCTTCTCAAAAAAGTCATGTTCCACCACGGTCCGGAAGCACTTAAATATGGCGTCTACTTCTGATATTCAGTTTATAGTTATTCCCATGTTCTACAGAACCACTCATGAATGATTCGTGGATCTAGTAATGTGGAGATCTGGCATTTTAGGATCAATCTTAAGCACAGTAGAGTAAAACTCCCATGTAGAAATCCCCACTTTGTTATATTTCAACTTTGATTCATACCAACCATATTACAGATTGCACAGCAGCACCGTGAGCGTCATACGAATAACAGTGATGCTAATAAACTCACAATAATGATGCTAACATGCCAATATTATTAAGAGTATGTTTGCTGGATTTCCATTATGATTATTAAAGTTTCATTCATAGGTTATTTAATCCAAAATGGAAAGGTTGGATATCATCTAGATAAACTATTTACATTTTTTATAATGTTAAGGATAAATTTTATTATTCTTAATGTGCTATTGCTGGCTCAGCTCAGGTGGTAAGGAGTTTTTGACTATAGCTGCTGGAACAGTAAGGTCGATATTTGCTGTAATTTTACACTAGATGTTTTTGGATTTTAAATAAACAGCTGAACAAAACAGATACGATTCCCTTTTCAGCATCATGATGACATGTATTTAACTTATCAGTGGTAAAAGTCAAATTCACAAGAGCAGATAAGAGTATGTTTCAGAGCGACCCCTTTGAATTCTCCTCCACAAACATTCACCTCCCATGCTCTCCAACATACTGTGACTCACTTGTGTTTGATACGACCACCTGTGATGCCAACACGCTTATCTGATGCGTATCATGTTACTACACCTGCACATAGCCAGATTAGAGTAGATCAGATGTATCCCACGTGTCTCAGGCACTCTGGTATGTTAATGAGGACAGAGTATGAGTCTGTGTGAACTGATAAAGAAACAGAGAAGACTTTGTGCTACGAAGAAGTTGAGGTAGAGGTCAGTGAGGTATTACCTCTAGAAGCCATTGTTTATTGTGACAACTGTGGAGGAGGTTTCCCTGTCACTTAAACTGAAATGTTCAGTTGGATATAATTTGGAGTGAAGGATAAATTGTATTTTTCTTTAGGCCAACAGTTTCCCTGTAAATGTAAATGATGGATTTGGGGTGCAAATCGGAAAAAGTGACATTTATTTCTGTGATGGTCTATCTCTGTACCATTTCTCTTGTGACCAAAGTAGCTCTACTTGATGTTGTTTATTCATTGGTCTTATTTTACTGTTTTACTGAACTCTTCCTGTGGCAAAATTTCCAATCCATTTAAATCCTTCCACAGGCATCTTGCTGAATTTATTTATGTACATAAACTCCAAGCTGTTAAATTTTAATTTGCACCCGCAGTTTGTAAACATTTACATAAAGCACACATGACTATAAGTGTGGGCTATGAAAGAGGAAAAGAGCTTATTTTCTGTTCACCAGCTCCACTTTGCTCTACAAGCCGCTACATGAAGGAGCTTACTTGAAAAGGAGTGTGGCAGGCGAAGGCTTCTGGGATAAGATGTGACATTAAGATTTTGTTTTTAAGGGTCTTTTTCTCATGAAGCAGGATTAGCGGGTCACAAAACTAAAGTTGGGTTTAGCTGTGGCTTTTCAGTCTCAAGACAGCGACTGAGTTTGAAGCTGCGCTAACCCGCTCAGGCTGTGGGAATCATAACACATGAAGTGCCATAAACCGTGCAAATAAAAATCGGGGCCTTGATGTTCCCAAAGTCATATAAACGAGTACGAAGGAGAGTTGTAAGAGTTAAATATATTTACCCAATGAAATGCGCTTTTGAGTGTTAAGTGTTTTGAAATTCCTTCATCTGAGTCCAAAGAGAAACTGAAAGAGCTCATTTTCACATCAATGCAGCCTTTAGGGGACACAGAGCAAAGAAAACCTTTGTGATTGTAAAGTCTTGCCACCGTCTCAGTGTGAAGACATCATACTGTATTAATAAAAAAAATCCCCATAGAGCTTTAATGACCTGGCAGTGATAAGCCTATTTACTTACATATGCAGTTTTCTTGCAGCTATCTTCTTCGGCGCTTGGCAGAAGCTGCTGTTACATTTGCGCTGGTGTTGCTCATATTTATTCATTATGATCATTATTTGTTCTTCCTCGCAGACAAACAGGGTGTTACTGATCCACGTCTCTCCCCTGTGTCCCACTTTAACTGCCTGCTTAACACATTTCAGAGGGATACTATCACAGAACATTCCTGACTTTGTCATTCATTTCTCCCTGAGATGGTCCTGTATGTTTAGCTGCCTCCCCCACAATAAAGCATTTGTGCATCATTCCTGCAGATTTGTATCTTACTGTTATAGCAGCGGCCCCCCTTTTCTTGCTTCAGTAAAATCTTCTACTCCAGTGCAAGCTGCAGGAGCGTTTACAGAATCCATCTCTGTATAGATCCTCTCATTTTTACCATCCATAATCCTTTGCTGCCTGGATCCACCGGGCTGAATACAGTAAAACCCGTGGATTCATCTCATCAAAAACTCATATTTCCTGCAATACTCTATTTTGCTTCTGCTCATATTTTGCATATTTTGACTCCCTTGTTTTAGTCGATCTCCCACTGAGAACAATTCAGGTTTTCAATCAAAAGTTTTCGGCTGATTCTTTTGCATGAAATGATTGATGTACTATTTGGTGTTCTGCATTGTGTTTTACATTTAAAACCCCTTTAATAAACATTGTTATTTCATGTCAGATCTTAAACGTGTGATATTGATGTCTCTGCATGCACACTTGTCAGCTCTCAGGGTCTTTTATTGCTTCTTCCATCTGGTCCTAATAGAGCTCTCGTTTAGCATAAGTGGCATTGAATAAGGCTTTACATAACAAATAAAGTCACTGTTAAATAATGTACAACCACACAGATGCAACAGTATATCCTTTACGTCCAAATGTAGGCATCTGCACCTTTATATCTGTATTTTATCTGTAACATTAGGACTATGTTTACATGTGCCTGGCTATTTTCATCAACGGACATTTCACCCTCTCCGTTTACAGACAACAACAAAAAAACTGCATGCACACCACTACATTTTCATTTACACCATAGACTGAACCCCTGTATATACACTTTCAAGAGCATGCCAAACCTGTAGCGAGAAGCTCAAGCCCACGTTAGCCAATCAGAATCCTGCATAGCAGCAGCAACAACAACAACAACAACAGAGTCACTTCCTTCTCTCAGCGCACAATCTGCCGTCGGCTACCCAAATCTCAGTTACCTCTGTTTTTCTCTGTTTCTCTCCGTTTACATGCAAACATGCAAACGGAGTTTTTCAAAATCTCCACTTTGGCCGGAGTTTCTTAAACAGCATCGTTTACAGGGGTGAATTCTCTGTTCGCGTCTAAATAAATGGAGCGAACGATGGTTAATGTCGCCGTTTTTAAAAATAACTGGATACGTATAAACGGGGCTTTAGTGTTTTACTGTCTCTTTAGCAGAGTAAAATGACTGCAATTGCAGTTTTTTAAGTAGATTAAATGATGGTTTTTCACTTGTGCTAGGGAGTGTTGTATCTCCAGTCGTGCACTTGATACTGTATGATTTAGATATATAACAAATTAAAAACAAAATCAAGCAAAGAAAAATCAACCCAACAAAAAAAGTCATATGAGATGTGCTATATATTGTGCTGCTCTAGGCAACATACATGTTGAAGGTTTATCTTAACTTATGGAGCACAAATTGAGCAGTTTTTCTATGGAGGACTTTCCTGGACAAAACTATCGTACATCAGAATCATGTTTAGACAAGTAAAAATATATGATATACCTTACCTTTCAGATGATAAAAAAGTTCAAACAAAAAAAGAAGAAAAAGAAATATCTGCGTTGTGTGCACTACAGGCATAGCAAAGACTAGGGGCTGTTTGTGATAATATGATATCATACCATTCATACTACAACATGATATGTAGTTTGTGTGTGCCAGACACACCTAGACATGTACCAGCAAGACTTTTTTTTGTAAGTATGAGACAGGAGTTCACCAGTCTCACTGGCGATGGGATTTACGGCTTTTTAAGAGGAGCTGGATCTTGAGGTGCCGTTCCTTTTGAAAAGCCGTTTAAAAGACTGTGATAAAGCAATAAAAAGTGATAAAAAATAAAGACGGGAAAAATGTGAATGCAAAATTGTACTACCCTACCTGGTGTTTGGGGCACACAGATGACACATAAAGGCAGCGTGGGCAATCTGCATACAAGAATGGCTCGCAACTGTGTACTGGTTCTCGTTTACTTCAAAGAGCCGTTCAAATGACTGACTTGTTCGCAAACGTCACATCTCTACTCACCAGTCATACTCGTATGCTCCAAAACACAAGTGGCGAGTGATACATTTTACATGTGGTTAAAATTACATGCAAGTTTGTTTAGTCTGCTTGTACACGGTCTCTAAAGTTACTTATCTGTGTTCATGTTGAGTGTACTTATTCTTCTATGTTTGCTGTGCTGAACCTTTGCTGCTGTAACACTGCACATTTCCCCACTCTGGGATGAATAAAGGTTTATCTTATCTTATCTTATCTCACTTGCTGAACTTGCTGCGCTGAGACACTGGCTGACAATAAGTCTTTTACCCAGAAACAGAGATGAACTGATGGAGGACCTTGATGGATAAACAGTGGTATAAGCTGATGAAACACTTAACTGTATTTGAGGAGATAATTTAAAAGCTTAAGTAAAAGGGAGTCATTGATTGCAGGGATGTTGCAGGGCTTTATGTGGCAGCATCTGAAAGAAAGGGAAGTTGGAGAGCGAGTGGTGTGTTGATAAAAGAAGGTCAAGGACCTTAGAAACCATTCAAAGACCTCTTCCATTATCATCACATTAAGCGACAAATTCTAGAAGCAAGGTTGTTTTGGGGGTTTTAGGATGAACAGATCAAGAGATATCAAACAAACAGACAGAAGACTGGACAAGGACTAAACAGGCAGATGTTGTTTGGTGGAGCAGAGGCAGAGCAGTAACCCTTTGGCAGACAGCCCGAGGACAGAGCAGGGGAAGAGCGATATGTTCTGGTAAATGGAAAGGTGGTTGCCAGGAGTGACAGAAAAACTCTGAAAGTCTACCTTGAGGCTGGCCCATGTGGCAACTGGTGATTTGGCCATAGGTCAAAGGAGGGTAGAGGAAGAATGCACAAAGAGAGAGCTGAGCAAGAACCACAGTTCTGCACTGGGGGACTACCTGCAGCTCAGGACAAAGAGCACTGCAGCAGATTCATGGAAAATGCTGCTGGCTGGTCCATGGAGGCGTGGGCCTTGGGAGAGACAACCTGTGACCCTCAGGGATGATGGATGATGGATCTGGGTTAGAGAAGGAATCAATAGGGATATATTGTGTCGTCCAAAGGAAGTGGAAACAAGTGTGAGCTGTACTTGAGCCTAGAATACAGAAACAAGGACAGATGTGAGCCATGCTTCAGGTTGAGAAGCAGACAGGTCTTGGGCAGTTCCTGGATTCTGAGAAGAAGCCTCACTGTCTCCACACACCAAGCTCGAGTAAAATCATTCGCCTTAATGAATTACATGCTAAGTCAATACAAAGGCGTGACTAGATGCTCCTACTACTCTGGCGACGCATGAATGATGCAAATTGGGCATGAGCTGCAAATGTCTTAACTTGAGTGGATATTTGCGTCGCAATAACTAATCAGCACAAAGGTTGCCGGGTGACGTATGAAAATGGACGATTATTCACTGGTATCTAAAATGGAGAACAAACTGTTTGTGTTGGTCTGTTGGTGCCCCAAATTATATGATACTTTTTCTTTCAATTACCGAAACCAGAATAAAAAGGAGCTCACCTGGAGGCAAGTGAGTGAGGAGGTCGGATTACCTGGTAAATTGTTAAAAACCTTTGTCCATCACTTGTTCCCCCTGGTTGAATTGGCAGGGATTACCGTTGAATTTACCATTGACATGCAAATGAAGCGAGTAAATGCTCTTCATCCACGTGTCTAGATTTGCGTGAATTTAGTGAGTAGATGATTTTACTCGCGTTTGGTGTGCCGTCAGAGTTGTTGACAATAGGAAGATCTTAAGCACTTGGCAGGTGGGAATTCTAATGACGAAGAAGCCACTATGACTGTAAAATATTTAATATTTCTATCATAATACATTATTGACTTCCCCAAACCTTTCCAAAGTGAATCACAATGGCATTTAACCTGATCAAATTGATCGGATCAGTCAGGAAGTATTGTGACAAAGTATGTTTCTTACTGTAAATCTTCTTGCTGTCATTGCATCCCTGTGGAAATCACTGCTGAGTTTTCAACCACACTCTAAGTAACTTTTGCTGGAAGTGAAATGACTCTATCTGTGAATAATGATTTACTTAAGCCAGTTCATGAGGTTCAGGACTATTATTTGTACTTGCAGTAAGCACCTTTACCCAAAAAAATCAAGTTGGATTTCACTTTAAACAGCCTCGGTAATGTGTAAATCATTGCAAGTGCTTAGCAGCCTATTTATCTGACCTCTCCTTCCCCTCATGTCCGGAGGGGGTCTCATTTTTCTCGCTGTCTAAAGAAATCAAGAAGAAAAATAAGGAGGTGCTGAGCATTTTCCTGCCAAGCTCCATAAATCTGGAGCCAACCTCCTCCAGCTAATTCCTCAGAACTGAAAAATCTTCAAACCCCAAACTCAAAGGCAATCTATTCTCCCTGTCATATAACCAACCTTTTCCCTGACACACACTCAGCATCGTCACAACCACTGACTGCTGAGAAGCCCGTCTGTGGCTGCATCATTACACTCACTGCCTGTTTGTGCTGTGTGTTGCTTGCAAAAGGCTATGTTGGATCTGCTCAGTGTGGCAGTGTGTGCTCAGCTGTCTTTCTTCCATTAAAGACACCTGCTGCATTTTAGTGAGGCAGTGGAAAGCTTCTCTGGCTTAAGGAGTCGCCTTTACCACATTTTATCTTATTGTGTTGGTTTTTTAGCTATTTATGCCGGTGTATCTGCTGCTCTCTCTGGTAGGTTGGCTATGTTGAGGTGAAGCATCTAAACCTCCTGGCTCAGGATCAGCGTTGAGTGATTATTCACCCGTGCAGCACTGGGTGATTTGTATTTTGGCTCGAGTAAAAAGCTAAAATCTTCGACGGCAATCAGCAGAGTCTTGTAGACATGCTTGTTTACTAACCAGCATCGATTACGTCGTCTGTGAAAACAGTCTATAATAGTTGTCTCCTGCTTCTCAGTGCGATCTCCTGGCGGGGATATTGCTTCTCCTTCAGGGAAGCTACTCAAAGAGGCCACTTCGTCGGGGTACTCACGATTAGCGTTCGAGTTTTTTTCCCTTGAGAAGTATTCCACATATTTTATCACCAGGTTCCACTACGAGGCACTTGCTTTAATCTTTCTCACTGTCGTTTTTTAAGAAATTTCATATCCGACTCTTTCTCCCAACTTTCGCCGTCATTTTGCCAGGTAGAATGATGATGAGAAGCCGACAGTAAACAGGAAGCCGTACGGTGCTGCAAGCTAAAGTAAAATGGCTTAAGCAAAATAAATCAATTTCATATCAATCCCAAATTGACAAAAACGAAAACTAAATTAGCAACAACAGTGATGATTTTTTGGGCAGCATGTAGAGGCCAATGTAAGCAAAGACTATTTTGTCCACAGGAGACGCCAAAATTGATGCAAATCAAAAGTTCCTCATGGGAGCTTTAAGTTTACATCTTAAATTCAGGTCTTCAGTGGATTAAGAGGAAACTCTCCATGATTATGTAATTAAGAGCGGAAAATATCAGAGGTTGATAATATAAGAAGTAGGTTGTGTGGACTGAGCTTCATTAAAGACCCACCCTCTTTGATTTTTTCACCAATTCTATCTACTTAGTATTTTATTGACATTTTTCAATGACTACAACAGTCATTGAATCAGGTAAGACCAGCACAGGGTCAAGTTTGTGCCACAGACATGATGGACAACATGATGACATTGGAAGGAAGAGGAGCTGGGCTAGACATCACCTGTAACACTCACTGGGCTGCTGAAGTGCCTCTGCTATTTCTCTCCATCACTGTCCTTTTTTCATCCTGTCAAAGTCCTTGACAACACATCATGAAAGCGGGATGCTGCTGCCAGAGCTCAACAATTTTTTTTCTTATCTCTCATAGTTTCTTTTCGCAGCACCGACTTTATCATTCTTCTTTCGCTCTTGAGACTTTTGCATATGCTGAGCACTTTGCGCTCTTTTTAGTCAATGATGGATGAAACATATTAAAACCTTAAAAAAGTTTCTGTAAGGGTTATGAGGCAAACTGGCTTGAATGTCGAACCACCATGGTCCCAAATCTTAAAACTGTCCACTTCAACTCTCTTGCTCGGCTGATTTTGTTTCCAGGACTTTAAATTCTCCATCTGTCCACTTGCTTGTCTGGCAGCCTCCCTCACAAACACACCACCTCTTATTTTCCCATCAGTTTTTTAAGTGTACAGAGCCAGTTTACCACTTTTTTGCCGGTTTATCTCACTCTCTGCTTTGTTCACTTGTCTTTTCAGCGATTGTTTTCTCCTCTCGCTGATTATCTTCTTGACATTGCTTCTGCCTGTGCTTTGACCAGCTGCCTCTTTATGACCTGGCTCTCTGGGTGTGTTTGCTTGTTGAGCTGTCTTATCCTGCTGGACTGTAAGCCTGTTAATTTGAGCATTGATTTAGTCCTTGGCTTGTTTATCTCCAACTTGTAAATTTGGGCCCTCAGATTTCATCATTACACATCTTGACCCCTTTTGGTATTCATCCAATGGTAACCACACCCACTGTCTCTATTAACTTTCAGACCTACCATTTATTTTAAGTTTTGTCCGAAAACACAATAAAAAAAGCAGACTTTCCACTTCTTCAAGAACAAATGAGCCGACTTTCCTTTTCAATACTTGGCAGCACACCAGCCATTTTCAATGACTCTGACGTTGGGCTACTGCTCTCTGTCTGAGGCCAAAAAGCTCCCTCTGTGAGTGAGGATTAACATTTCTCACGCTTTCGCAGGGAAGGAAAGGTGTCCTTTCCAACATGTTGCAAGGAATTTCATTATTTCCTGCAAGCACTACACCAGCCAGATACTGTAGGGTAAAAAAAAAAAAAGTAATGAGGATGCCTCAGGGAAAATGGGAAAACAAAAGCTACAAACAAACCCAGTCAGTAGTCAGTCGTCATCCCGAAAATACTAGTCCACTTATTTTCTTCTCTCTGCAGGCTCCTGTTTCCATCCGCCTCACTGTGTCAAAAGACCTCGTCCACTGACATGTTGGTGTCAGAATTAAATCTAAAATGTCCACCTTTTTCAGCTGTCATTGCCCACCATCTGTAAGGTTTGCAGCCACTCCAACTTTCACTGATACTTCAGACAAAGCAGTAAATTTTAAATAACGTGCGTGGAATTTAGCTGCATTTTTCCAAAGAAGAGGAAATGTATTATGCAGAAATATGCTAAACTAGTCTAAAGTGCCACTCTGATGAAAATCATGTTTTTATTGTTGTCTACATGTTCATAAGGCATTTTTCTGATGCTACAGGACATATGAGAAAATGATGATCAAAATTGCATTTAAGAGTATTTCTGCATTCAAATCGCTGGGAACCTCTCACCGACCCACACGGCAGGTTCAGACACAGTGAGATTTCCTATATCACAAATCCAAGCCCCGCCCCCAGAGCCCTGCAATGCAAGCAACACTTGAAGAAGAAGACAGGACGATCGCGGAACCAGTGTGTACGAAGAAAAGCTCTCGATAATGACACAGGTAACGTGGTTTTGGCTAAAAAAAACACCATAATCACAATTTAAAGACAACTGAGAACACTTTAAGTTGTTAAAAAAATTGATCTGAGTGGGACTTTAAATTGCATTGAACATCACAATCATTTCATATCTGATAACTTAGTAATAGTCCTATATTTTTAGGGTGACCATATTCTGGATCGGCAAAAGAGGATAGGGCTACACAGGGGAAGGGCCAGGGAGTCGTGGGTAGTTAATTTTGAGAGTTTTTCGGGTTGGATAGGGTGTCTTTCACGTGCGTCTAACTCAGTAAGTCCATGCGACACAAACTCGAAACCTCCATACAAAACTCCAGACGTTTGAGGGATTTTATAAACTCAACCCGGACAAGGCCGGACAGCCCCCAGAAAAGAGGACATGTCTGGGTAACAGAGGATCTACGGTCACCCTATATATTTTAGAAGTAGCAGGTCCTCCCTCTGGAGACTGGCATGATTTATACCGAAGCTCAGAACAGATAAACTGAGCATCAGTAAAAAAACGTGGGCAGTGGGAGCCAACCACATTTAGTGTGGCTGCCCGAGACACAGAATAGTTTGTTGCTGTTGTATTGGTAGAAGAAAACTTGACAAATATCAGATCAGACTGGAATATGAAATCCGAGTGAATCACAGTTTACAACCAAAACTTGGAAAAATTCATGAAGACATAAAACCAGATAAGGACAGACAACAGCAGGCAACAAGGGCTGAGATTAGTGTTACCTTTTATAGATGGAGAATCCTCGTGTCAAATTTATGTTTGAAGAACGATGTTTAATTTGCCATTTGAGAGAATGTTGATTCACTTGAAGTTAAAACAGTTTACAGATAAATAAAGCGTGTTTGTACAACAGGGACAAATCTATAAATCACCATCTTAAGGCTGAGCTTGTAACTATAGTTATTTAGATAAAATAATGAAAACATTACCACCTCCTCTCTTGAAACTGATGAATTATTTGCATCTGTCGTGGATGATTCCATCTGTATCATGTAAATCTCTTTTGGTTCTCGACAGCAGCTGTTGCCTCAGTGACAGAACAGGTTGGCGAGGAAATCACCCCTCTTTCCATTACATGAAAACCATGTGAAATTTAATTAAATTGTGAGTGCGATAAAAGCTTCCACAGGATCCATGCCCTTTTTATATTTGGGTTTTATGATATATAATACTGTACTCAGGCATGAGAGGTCCACTGCTTTGCTAATACATTTTTATGTTTACTGCTCTGGGTCATTATCTAAAACCTCTTTTTTTCCAGCTGAGTATGTGGTGCTTTACATGCATATTAAAGAAGCCTGTGAAGGAAGCTGGAAAAAGATTCACAACATTAATAAGCACTTTGATAGGAATAATAAATGAGTGTATTGTACCTGCACACACAGCACTTCCACTCCAGTAATGGCTGTCATCTTCCTTCAGCAGGATAAATGACTGCCTCTGATTGGTTTTTATACTGTCCATGTGATGTAGAGGAGGAGGGTCTAGCCTAGGACTAAGAATGAGCAATGAGGCCATTTGAACCTGCACAGGGAACACATGAGTTATGTGAAAATATTGGTTTTTGAATCAGTGAAATTTACACAGGAGCTCGGTCGTGGCCCCGCACCTTAAGGTTGGTGGCACTCTCCGCCTTTAGATTAGCTTTAGTAAAGAGATCGCTCATTGAATAGCAGCACATAAAACATGACACCACCGAATTCAGACTGGAGGGAAGTTGGAGATGTTCACAGTTTGTTTTAAGGCCTCCGTTCAACTTGTGTGGGTCTAAAGCTCAACAGGGATGGACTTGAAATTAGGTTCAGTGCCAATAAAAACACCATACTGTCATTATGGAAGAATGCAGAGTTAAAGGGATATACCGCATCATTTCCATTAAGTAATAATCATCATAATAATCATTATGCACTGCAGATGTGGTAGTTCTTCTGCCTTAGCGTCTCGGTCTGATTGTATTTCCATTAAGTAATGATCATAAATATTCTTCCTTGAGCTGCGAAACTCCGCTGCACTCGGTAATCGACTCGTCACGGCTCCCCAACAAACAAATGGTTGCTGGAGGAAAGTGGGTGAGTTGTGTTTAGTCTCTTTGCTGAAGAAACCAGGAACGCTGAAAAGATGTTTAATGGCTATTATGGCTGGGACCCTATATGTACTGTTGGTGAAGTTAGGTGCTGTTCTGAGCATTATTTGTGGCTTTTAGGTTGAGGTTTGCACGTGGAGACGTAGACTGCTGTGTATTGCTATCGTGCGGTCGTTCCTAAAGTTGGTATAATTAGAGAAGTAAGCGGTCGGCAACATTGATCTCTTGAGGGGGTGTCTAACTCGGTGTTATGGTGTGTTTGACCATAACTTAAATTTACGCCGCAACATCCCTTTAACAACAACAACGAAAAGCTGTCATTAGGATGTGCGAAACCCTTGAAGTCATATATAAAAAGAGACATTATTTGATCAAATCTTAAATTGCTTTGGATCTTACCACAACCAACTGAGGCATAAATCATATTCACAAATGAGGTAATGTGTCACAGTTATTTAAAGGGTAAATTTATCCACAGTTACAGCCATTATTTACGCCTCTTAATTAATTACAAATGACGTGTGTGGATATCCTTTCTAACCTTTCATGAAGACAGTCAAACAATAAAATGCACCATTACCTCAAGTTACATCCCTACAAAACAAATTAGTCAAACATTTTTGAGTTATCGTGAGTACACAACTCAACAGAAAGCTGTTTATAATATTGATACAATCTCTTTTGAAATCAGGATTAATAATAATAATAATACATTTTATTTATAGAGTGCTTGTTTTGTCCCTGAGTTAGGAGAATTCTTATGCTATTACTACTTCACTTTTACACTCTTTATTATATTTTTAGCTAATTCTTATGTTTATTTAATAACAGATCTGAGATCAACTTGAACATATGAAAAACTAAATTAAACTTTGTATTTCGAAGACAACAATTAAACTACAGTCTTATCTGTATTTTCCGGTTTGTTTTCAGTAGAAACTTCTTTTTCTTCTTTTTTAACCTTTATCTTGGTTTCTTTCTTTCACTGTCTCTTCTTCACCCTCACACTGACCCCTGACTGCAGTGACACCCTTGAATAATTCCAAATCAATGGAAACAATCTCAGGGGAAGGTCTAATTACTTTTCTGTTTTTGCTGCTCTGATGATGTTTGTGGCGAGTTCCTCTGGGCTTTACCTCCCGTAAATAAGAACATCAACCACTGTCTGGATCCACTCTTTCATTTATCTCGATTGTTTGGCTCCAACATATTCTGTTTTGTTCATCCCCTCAGTGCGGACAACTTGTTTGCAGGCAGCAGCTCAGCCCCTGAGGCATCACTTATCTGTACGGGATCTCTGCTGAGGCGTCTTCCACACTGCACAATTACTGTGTTCTTCTGGGATTATGCTTATCAGCAGATTTCTGTGTTCAGACCAGCTTCCTCACAGGCCGTATTGCATCTTTGTTTTATCATCCACATCCCAAGGCACAGTGTTCAACACGAGGGGCTGAAACTCAGCAACCATGCAATCTGGTTTATGACATTCTCAGGCTTTGAGCTTTTCAAATACATGGTGGAGAAATATTTATTTTGTAGGAAATTACGTGTTAAAACTTAACCATGTTCTTCTTTAATAGACTATTCTCAGGCCTTTTAATGCCTGTATTGAGATGATAGGATGGTAGAGAGAGAGTAGGAAAGAGAGAGTAAGGCATGGCGTAGGTCTGCAGATAGGAACCTGGGCCACAAGCTCAGAGGACTACATCCTCTGTTTACAGTGTGCGCCATTAAACTGCTGAGCTTAAAACCCAAAATTCATCCTTAAAGACAGGTAATATTAGATAAGTTTTAAGTTAAAGCTTTGAACAAATAAGACTTTGGAAACAGTTATGAGGTCTGAAAATTGCAGACAGTGAAAAGTACAGTTAACTGTGGCAATATAAGAGATAGAGACGGGTGCAATTTATTGATGTGTCGATGCATCGCGATGCTTCACGTGACAATTCTGCATCGATAAATCACATCGATGCTTAAATTAATTAAATAAATAGATAATAACGTTGATGCTTTCTCACAAGGCCGGAACAAAAAAACACGTTACTGGAACCTTGACGTGCGCGCCGCTTGGACTGTTAAGTGAGTGGGACCACAACAAGCAGAGCATGTTAGTTTCTTTGCGAAATGGCAACAGCTTCAGCAGCCTCCAAAGAGCAGCCAATTCCCTCGTTAACGGGGTCGACTGCAACCATGTGGTAGTACTTCAGATTTTATAAGAGAGCAAATAAGACGACTGACAAGACCTACACGATTCGCAAGATTTTCAAAGCAAAATTAAAAGTACTTCAACAACACCACAAATGTGAGGCAGCACCTTGTACGACTTCATTCCCAAGTGTCGTGCCGCCACACAGAGGACCATCCTGGAGATTGTCTCCAAACTTAGGTTGGTCAAAGTGCAAATGTTTACTTAACAGTCATAAAATGGAATATTTTGTGTCTCTGAAAACTACAAGTCGAATGTTAAAAAAACCTTGTTATTTACCTATTGAGTGTAATTTTAGAGGAACTGAGTTAATTGATGGGCTTTTTATTTACAAATGTAGCCACATATGAAGACAAAATCAATCTTGTATGGAAAAAAGCATTAAAAATGGCAATAATCAAAGAATCGTGGCACCACGGATCGAATCAAATCAAATCGACAACTATTATAATCGAAGAATCAAAGCTCCCATAATCGAAATCGAATCGAATCATGAGGTGCCCTTGTTGGAACACCCCTAATAAGAGAACATGAGCATGCTTGTATCAGTCATCTGGACATATTCGTGGCATCTCAGCTGTGATTTGTGTTTCTCTGTTTCATAATAATTGCCATTTTACTGTTATTGTTACTGTCCTCGCAAAGAATGTAAGGATAAAACTAGAGGATACTGAATATTGATCTTAAAGGAATCCTTCGAGGGTGTTACAAGTTTTGTTTGATTTTTTATGGGTAAAGTGCTTGCTAACTGAATTTTGTATTCAAATGCTTGAGCTGAGTTCTGCTTTCGTATATACAGGTGATAACCTTCCCTGAAGCATTTTGAATGTTAACCAATGGCTGCACTGCTTGTGTGGTCTCTCACAGAAACTGTCTCTTACATGCTTTATGTTCCTACTTTAAACTCAAGGTCCACTGAACACCTTCTCCAAAAGATTTCAATCACTTATTTTTTTCCCCTTTTTTTTTCTTTCTAAGAGGTAAAATTTCTCGAGCTATCTTCAAAAAAACATCCTTGAGAAGAGACAGAGGATATAGTCCTGAAACTCCAGTCATGATTTTCATTTCACAGCCATTTCTATAGACGTGGTCACAACAGCACAAAATCTCAGAACTCAAAAAATGGTTGAAAAAAGCTGGAAAGACACGGCATCAGACATGGTCTAGTAAGCAAATACTAATCACTGTTTTTATCCCTTTTGTTATACTCTTGATGTAAAAGGGTTTATAATTCACAGTTTATCACTCCCCTGGCTATCATGTTAGATTCATGCATTTGAAGCTCTCGGTTGTGTTATAAATGTAATAAGCAGCTGAAATATTTCTACGTTATGTGAGAGACATGCCTGAGGTGAGCTGTGAGTTGTGCAAAAACTGTCTAATGATGTCTTTTCATGCATTCACACCCTGTGAACTCCAAATGGCAAATACACCATAACCTCTGCAGGTCCCATCTGTGTTACCGTACAGGGTGGCCTTATGTCCCAGTATGACCTTCACCACCCTGTCCTCAAGCTACGTACACCAAGTCCCTATAAATATCTCTAAACTATTCATATGTCTCAGCTATAGGCAATCCATTCCCCAGTTTTGACCAAGCAAAAAACTAAAACCATGCAACATCTTTGCAGTACTGTAAATTAGTCATTGTCATCACCAAGGCCGTTATCGTTTCAACTCACAGGATAATGGAGTCAAAAGGGACACGCTTGTTCATGCATTAGTTAATCCAGAGTGCAGCTCTTCTTTAACTACCCAAGCTTGTCATACTGCCTGGGGTTGGTGCATAAAGTCATGAAGGCGTCATGCCGACAAGAAAGTCAGTGTTTTCCAAAGAGCTTGTGGGCAGAGTTGCAGCTTCCTTTGCAGGGTACCACACAATGAATGTGCTGCGTTTGGTAAGAAAGGGTCCATTTTCAGTTGCCCACAATAGAAATGCAGTATGAGGCCATGGTACAACAAGTAAATACACACAACAGATACAGGGAGGGGTGCAGACTTAAAGTCCAATTTTACCACAAGCGCTCACTAGTGAGTCTGTCTTCAAACAACACCTACATGCATGAAAAAGCAACAACGCTTCCATATAGAGTTGAGAGGTTTATTGAACCAGCCAGCAACAGTGAAGAGCAACTGAGTGTGAGTGAATATTGTATGAAATTGGTTGGGGCTTTCTTTGCCAATTAAACACTTCAGAATAAAGGTTGGTGGACATTTTTACTACAATGAAGCGACAATAAGATGTCAAAATATGAAGATTTTAAAACTTCTTTTAAAAACTTTGAGAAATTTAGCAAACAAGCCACTTATTTTAGCAAAAATTTCAGTGAGTTTCTACAGTATCTATAACAAGTTAACAAGCTCTCACTATACAGTATGTTCTTGTTGCTGCACTCATGCTGTGTAATGGGAGTTTGTAAAAGCAGTTTCAGCCACAGATGGGATTGGAATAATTTTGCAACAGCAGGTTACACATTTCTGAGCTCCAGAAAGGATGAAACAAACACCCAGCAGTCTTTGGTTTGAGTTTTCAGCTGTAGAGAGAAACCATCCGTCTGTGCAGCCCGACCTTCAGTCCCAAAAAGTCTGTTTGATACAAACATCCAACTTTTCTGTTTCAGACAGAGCAAAAGGCTCGGGGACACATAAAAACCTGTAAGCCTCCCGGTCTTGACCACAGTTGTCTGGTCTATGAAGTGCATGGAAAGATGAAAGCTTGTGTGTTTGAGTTTGTGCCTGTAGCTGTGTGTTTTTTCATAGCTGCCCAGGGTTCGAATCAGGAAAACACTTGAGTCATTATTCACACTATGATTTGTTGAAAATAGTTCAATTACTAACAGTTTTTAATCTGTATTTTTGAAGTTACTTTTTGGGGAGGTACTTCTGCAATTAGGGCTCCATATGAGGTGCCCCGTCATATTTTATTCTGATCGCAACTTTAGCCTTTCACTTAGACAAATCACATCTGGAGGGTGTGAAGCTCCCTCCCAAAAGCTAGATCTACGTACATGGGCTATGTTCACACTGCACGTCAATTCCGATTTTTTAACCATATGTGACACATTTCAGATTTTTTCATGTAAGTGTGAACAGTGCAATTCTGATTTTTTCAAATGCGACCCAGGCCTCTTTTGTATGTGGATATGAATCGGACATGTATCCGATGTGACTGCAGTGTGGACGCTCAGGTGGTGTTCATCCGACCTATATGTCATCAATATGCGACAAACGTCACCATTGTTCGACAACACAAACAGGCGCGGAAAGCAATTTGTGCTTTGTGTGCATGTGGGTCACTTTACGGACGCATTCTGTTCACATTAGATGCCGCATTCATTGTTGTAATGTGAACGACCGCACAAAAAGATCGGATTTAACAAAAAATCCAAATTGTGCATCATAACCTGCAGAGTGAACGTAGCCTTAGTGGGAAAAAAAAAACAATTCATTAGAGTTAATGACTCTAAAATTGAACCCCTGCTATAATCACCTTTATCCATCAATTTTGGCATTGATGAATGATGTCAGAAAAGGTATTGAGTAAGAAACAATGGCATGCATCCTCCCCTCAGCCTGCAGGGAGGGCGTGTCTATGTTTGATTGACAGTGCCTGGCAGCCTTTGCAACAAGCCAGTGTTAATTTTGTAAACGAAAAAGTCTTTGTTGACCAACTAATTTTTCATGTCTCGATAAAGACACTGATGTAAATGGTAAGCAAACTGACAGAGAATCAATATGGCGAGATTTCTGTTCCAGAGAACGCTCCAGAGAACAAGGACAGGACACATTTGTTTAGAAGGACAACCAATCACATCCATTAACTGCATGGTTACATCACTGTTTGATTACTTTTTGATCAATTATATATCGCCACACCTTCATGCATCTTTTTCCACAGTCATTCCATGATTTATTTTGCACAGTGCATGCCAGTAAGAAGTCTTGTTCCAGTCTTTGGTAAGTAGCTGTCTTATTAAACAAAGCTAATGCTGGCAGCTGGCACCACCAGAAATATGAGCCTCATTACAACCAAGAACCAAGAAAGAAAAGACACCCACCTGCAAACACATTTTTGAAAGACAAGATGGGAGGAAAAAAACATAGAATTTTAAAGGACACCTGAAAACAAAGCACCCCTCAGTGTCTGCCAAGGTAAGTAACAATGATGTATGATTAGAGGATGATATGAATACACATTAACTCTCTCAATTTAATGTTCACAAAACTCAGGAACCTTTGTGGTGTTCTTTAACAAAGTAGCACAACTGGACAGAACACCTGTCGGCCATTAGCACGCCATGGTACATTAACCAATCGTAAACTCTTACAGAGCCAAGCTTCCTTATGGCTCACATCTACACACTCCTAAATGAGGATTGATGATTTCTTAAGATTTAAATACAGACCCTTGGTCATTCAGCAAACACAGACAGAGTTCAGCTCATTTTAGCTCTATGTAGTGAATAAGAAATGTGACTTATTGCACTTTTCAGAGTAGGTTAGAAATTGTCTTTCAGCCAAATGACTGAGGTATTCTATCTCACCTCTGAAATTTACACAACCAGGAAAATATCTCTCCTTAAAACGGATATTAAACTGTCTGTTTAAATAATGACTAAAAGAACAGCTGATATTAGACCTAAATGGGGTTAAAACAAAGTTTCACAGAGATCAAAAACATGACTGAAAATTAGCCACCGTTTTTGGAAAATGATTATGTCCAACATTATTTTTTAATTTCTTGTCAAGGTTAACACTACAGAGAATAGGCATCAAAGTGAGCAAACTTTCCAAAAAGTTTGGTATTGAAGAGAAAAAAAACAACATTTATTTTGACAGAAACAACATGAGCCTCTAATTAGCTATCCAGCCTGAAAACTGATGTTTGCCCTGCACTTTTCCCTGGTGAATATCTATCAAGTAGCTTATTCACCATCTCTGTAAACAAAAATCAAACTGCCTAATTAATGCAAAAATATAAACCAAACGCTTGTCCTGAACTGCTGAAAAGTGAATTACAAAATGAATGAATGAATGCAAAAGATAAATAGATGTAATTTAATTTTGGTGGACTACAACAAACAGCTCTGACAGACTGATTGAAAACGCTCCTCTAAATGGATTTCACAGCATCCTGAGACTGCAGAAATATTTTAGGTGGTCCATGTGTGAACCTCAGTGTATCCTCCCTTTATGTGACCACTATCTACACACTATGACCGATAGAGGATCCATGTTTGGTTAAATGCCTGAGACTGGTGTGAGGGGGTAGGTGTCAGCCATAGGTGCTTTACTTAGTGGCATCCAGTATTCAAAGGTTTTTGCTGTTACTATTTGCAGCGATCCGTCTTCCGGACCTATTAGTGACCACTTTAAGTTCATGGTTTCAATTTTAGTTAAGAGAGACTGTTCTGAAACCGTAATCAGCCAATAAAAAGGTATGAATATTTAGACTTGGACCTCGACCAAGACTTTGCTTAGTGCAATATGGACCTGAGAAACTGAACCTCACCTCTTTTCATCCCTACTTTAACTATTTAAAATCTCAGAAAAAAAGTTCAGGTGCTGAGTTGTGTAAAATGTATGCATTTGTAATTTGCTAATAACTCAATGTGTGACTAATTCAGGAATTAATGAATAATTATGAAAGGTCTCTGTCTATTAAGTGGTGTCTTTTTGTGCTAGCAGTGCCCAAGACCCCAGATCCAGGGCACCTCTAACCTTATATAAAACAGGCTCTAGTGAATTTAACAAGAATGATAAAACAGAGCTTAACAAACTGCGACTGTGTGACACATTGTGCACAAAGTATACATGCAATGATGGAGCTGTCTGCTTTTTTATTTAATATACAGCATAAGGGTTATTGTGCAGCCATGTTGTTTTATCATGCATTAATAGATCTGGAGTGTTTTGGTGAACAGAGGTTTCCCATAAAAGACATTCAGAAGCTTTTTACCCCAACATACGCCAAAGTACATTGAAATCAACTTCTCATTTTCACACTTGGTATGCGTCCTGTGTGGCCCTCTAGTAATTACATGCAGAGTCAAAGCCAAACTTCCATTATGATGGACACTAAAATCAGTGTAATTAATTGCCATACTCTCATACACCTTTTGATTCTCCTGCAGCATGACAACGTCCAGTACTGTCAGATCAATACCTGTCATTGCTCTGCATATTTTTTCTTCTATGAGGTAGAGGGTTTTTTTATGAGAAAGGGCTGAGAAATAGAAACAGTCCTTACGTGGAACGCAAAATTAAATTTGAGATTTCAGTGTGACATTTCAAATGTGACTTGTGTTTTACTTCACTCTCAGTTACATATGCATCAAAAACATTTCAGACAAAACACCCCGTGGATTTGGACTTTGAGGGATTTAAAGGTAAAAGAGAAAGATGACAAACAAAAGTTTTATGTCCTTATATGTCCTTTATGGTCCTTTTATCACTTTTATTTACCTGCTTGAAATGAAATGAAAACCAAACACAGTCTATGATTTTGCCCCAAATACACACACACACACACACACACACACACACACACACACACACACACACACACACACAATGTCGTCTCCACTGAAGATCATTACAGAAAAAAATAATTATAAGTTTATAAAAGAAAAGTTTAATGGTAACTAATTGTCTGGATGTTGATTAAAAACTACTTTTCATGGCAAAAAATGTCACATCATGACTATAAAACACTTTCTAGCTTGAAAGCCATGTGTTTCTGTGGAAAATAATTATAATGTACAGTATTTTTTGTCCCGAGCCAAAAACTCCAGCAGACATCCTCTTTGAACAAAACTTTAAATTCTCTTTGCTGGCCTTGGGCCCTGAGGAAAGCTGTGGCCTATACGCTCAGATACCTGTGGGAACAAAGGTGTTCACTGATAGCAGCATGTGTTGGAGGCTGCAGTCACTCAGTGCATGCGAGTGTCTCAAATTTAAAATTCTTTGGAGCTGCAGGGAGCCTAATCTCAAAAGCCAGCTCTTCCTCCACAGAAAATTATTCACTTACACCCTTTAAAGATTAAAAACCTGTAAAGACATGCATTATGGATTTCATTTTATAGTCTTAGTGTGTGGTTGTCAAACCATGGGCTGTGACAAATTGGGGGTTCTCAGCAGATAATTTGGTGGTTCAAGTCGTGTGTGTGTGTATTTAATATATCTCACTCTGAAAGAGCTGAGTGAGTGACACTTTATGGAGCTCTTCTGGTAACACGTCCTGCTGATACAGTTTGGATGACCTGGATATATTTTCTGGTTTCTTTACAGCATGTCTGTTTTTATCTGCTGTAATATTGTACATTCAAAAAGTATTCATAACTACATTTGACGCATTATTCATAGAGAAGCCGAGCGTACCTGCAGCTACTGGTAAAAAAAAAAGCAAAATCCCTACTGAGTGTTGAAAAATACAGAAAGGAAAAAGTTGTGGATTTGTGTAGGATGCAGCAGCGGAAGTAATCACATCTGTGGGTCAGCTTATGCAGCGGGTGATAAATTTGGTAGTTCACCTAAGAGATAACCTAACACAGTCTACACAGCAGAGAAACAGAGACCTGGTCCACGCACGCTGAGACATTTTGCTGAGAAAAGCCAGGTAATGGTTCAATCACCTCAGACAGCTCACTGGGGATTCCTAAACACTTTCCACTCTGATTCTTTGGAAGGCAACTGGTTGAAGAACTGCCCAGCTCAGAGTCAGACAGAGAGGGGTCCACTCAGCCAAGAGACCGTAGGATCCGCTTTTGCTCACTCTGCTGGATCTGTACTGCAGCAGGTGCAGAACCAGAGCGAGTAGGATTTGGAGTAGTCTCAGACGCCCAACAGAACGCACACAAACTGCTTCAGTTTCTTTGCTCATGCAAATTCAGAGAGTCCAAGTCAAGGAGATTTCCTGCTTCATTATACAGTATGTGCTCAGCCATGCTGTGTTTCCGAATGTATGTATATATAAGACAAAAATTCACTCCTAGCTTACACATCAGGTTGAAATACTCTGTTGGACTCTTGTGCGTTTTACTCACAGTTTGTTTGCCCCTACACCAGTACTCATACAAAATAAAGGAATTAAGATGTTCAGTAAAGAGCACTGAGTACAATAGTGATGTGCACAGCAGTTCTTTTAGATGTACTGACACAATAGAATCAGTTCACTAAAAAGATTCGTTCAAAAGATTCCTTCACTGAATCAAAATTTCATTTTCTCCGAGGTAGTACACTTGAACACAACACACCTCATCTTCCTCCGTCGCTCCAGCCAAGATCGCTACAGCTGGTGAGTCTCACTCTCCTCGCATTACTGCCAGCCTAATGTTTTAAGGTTGTTTAATTGGGAAATAAAGCTAAATCTGTTAAAACAATAGGGAACACCAGTGGCCATGAAAGCGTATCCCTCAGATGAAAATAACTGTGGTGGGAGTATAGTTCACTCAGTGATTCGTTCACCAAGTGATCCAGGCGTCGGCGCATGCTGACAGCTCAACTGAACTGAGAAACAAATCACTTGAGGAAGTGATTCGGTTCTGTACGTTTACTTAAAAGATTCGTACTTTTGAATGAATCATTCCCAAAACGACACAACACTAGAGCCCATGAGCTGATTTAATTTGGTACACTGTGGTAAAATGGTAAAAGGTCACCAAACACCATAGGTGCTGTAATGGGTCAAAGTGTGACTCTAAGACCTCCCCCCCTTTTTGGGGTCTAGGGTTGTTGTTTTTTTTAACCAGTAAAAACAGTGTTTCTAAGGGCGATAATCCACCATAATTAGCACTGATTAAAGAATAGTAAATGAAACTCTTCTTGTGTCACAATTCACTAATCTTTCTGACCACTCAAAGCGCTTTCACTCACCACATTCATGCACTAATGGCAAAGGAAACTTGAGCAGGGGACCATCAGGAGTAACTAACTGTAATCAAACCCATTCACAACCCCACTATGTCAGCAGGAGCAATCTGGGGGTTCATTGTCTCCTCAGTAACACTTTGGCATGTGGCTGTTGGAACTGGGATCAAACCAGCTCTACCGCTGAGCCACAGCTGTCCTAAAAAGAGGAAAGTAAAATAAGAATAGAGGAGGATTATTCCACATTGGACTAATTGGAAAGTCGAGACAAGTGTGGTTTAATCTGATGAAGTTACTCAGGGTGGGAGAAAAAATCAATACAGCATAGTATACTGATATTTTGTCTGGTGTTAAATAGTATCGTCTCACTGACCAAGCATCGATTTTTCAAATTAATTGCTAATATGAAGTCAAATCTATGATAACAGAAAAATAAAATCAACTGTTTGTCCAGTGAGGTTGGCAGAGGTGACATCATGGAGCAGGAGAAAGTTAGTACAACAAATATATATGTAAGGCTTGCAAGATGTGCTACATGAAAATAAAATACAGCGTAAATAAGACAAACATACAGGAAAGACAAATGCTAAATTATCTACACAGTTGAAAAAAATTGCAATATATTGTATCGCAATACTCACGGTACCGCAAAATGTTAAAATTCGCAATAATATCGTATCGTTGCCAAAGTATCATGATAATATCGTACCAAGGGATTCCCACCCCTTGAAGTTACATTGAAAGCTGAGAGAATAGTTTTTTTTACCCAAAGGAATTAAATATATCTTCAGACTACAAAAGA
Source organism: Xyrichtys novacula (assembly GCA_962446985.1). Taxonomy (NCBI): domain Eukaryota; kingdom Metazoa; phylum Chordata; class Actinopteri; order Labriformes; family Labridae; genus Xyrichtys; species Xyrichtys novacula. The sequence continues at coordinate 32,715,688 of OY660864.1, read as the reverse complement.
TTTCCAATTGAGGTCAATTTTTTATTTAAGACAACTGCACTTACTGCACAGTTTTTACACCACCGAGGTCTCAGTTCTGCAGGAAAGCAGCATTTCAGTGTAAAGTGCGCTGTAGCCCCAAAGGCATGCAAGCCTTAAGGGATAATTCAGTTTTCCTGTCTTTGTTTTTGTTACTTTCTTTTGTCCTTGTCTTATTCTAACATTTCCTCTGCTCCTTTTCTTTATCACCAACTTACACTTCTGAGAGCAACACAGTGAATCTGATCATACGTATCTATGCAGCATAAATCTTGATGAATTGAATTTGTGTGGTGCACTTTCTGAAGTTTCTCAGATAACAGTAAGTGCATTGCATTTGACACAAAAATAAAAGTAATGGAGGCCATGCCGTGTCCCTATAGGCTCTTCAGGCTGTAAATGTTCTGATCGATAGAAAGAGATGATAAGAAGTCTGCCTAAAATGGGATTCTCCAGGGTAATACTCTATTACTGTCTTTCTCTATGTAATCCTCTGCCCATTGTTTACCCCCTAACACTTTGTTGTGACTGTGATCCATCCAAATAATTTCATGCAAACAATTTATATTCATAGAGCCTCACAGGAAAGTGGACTACTTTCTAACTTAACTGCAAACTGCCATTTGGCTGTAGTTTTAAGGTGGATTATGGTAAAAACAAGAGACGTGAGTGGCTGTCATCTAATTCCTTTGAAGGCTGTTCAATTTCACGTGTTTCATTGCTTTGTATGAAAAAGAGATGCTGCCAAAATTATACCTAAACTTCTGGGATTTATTGCAGTATTGAGCTAATATTGAAATTCTTAGACACCATAAAGTTCTTCGTCGTAGTTTGTGGGGAAAACAAACATTGACACATATTACTGAGAGCTATTTTTGCATCAGGCAGAGTGGCATTATCTGGAGAGAGCTGCCGGAGAGACATTTCATATTTTCTTCCATGGTGATGTGAGTCTTCTGCACAGAGCAGCTTCTGTACTCAAACTGCTGGGGACAGTTTGCCAGTAAGCTCTGTGCTTTATTCTAGTTGACAGCTCTGCAATTTCTTTCAGCCACAGCCCTCATCTCTGTCACCTGCTCCAGTCTGCAGGTTGGGAATCACTACTTGTTATAGCACAGCCAGCTTTTTTTTTTTTCCTGCAAGCCTCTCAGACGTAAATCGCTAATAACCTGCTATTACTCTTCATTTTAGCTTCACCCATAAAAAGGGCCAAACCGTAAACCCCTGCAGCAGCACTGACCTGCACAGTCAGAGGCCAGTGAGTGCCAGATAAGCTGTCCACTGCCCTTCGCTTACAGAAAAATGGTCTTTAGGTGGTAGTCCTTCTGTAACACAACATACATCTGCTGTGTGGAGGGTTTTAAGCAAGACATATAACTCTGTAAAGGCATATTTCAGTCTTGTCCATGAGTGTGATCATTACAATCCATAGTTAGAGCTCCAAAGATGACAATGAAGAAGTTAATGTTGCTGTTTTAGAGACACTGTGAAGAGGTTTGTCTGTCAAACTATGTGTTATAAACTGAATTCCACTGTATTTTGGTCCAAGTCCAAGTTTTAGGCCATGGGAACAAAGATAGTACGTTTTCTGATTCGTCAGTATGTTTCATGATATCATGAAAAAAATAGAGAGGGTCCCTCTCAACGTTCTGTCCTATTACCTCAAATTTTTTTGGGACCTTGACATTTCCTTTAAAATATTTTTTCTCTGCCTTTTCCTACTTATTAGCTTGACGCTTGATTTTATTCAAATGGAAGGCTGCTACGACTCCATCTCATCACCACTGGATTAGGGACAAAACTTGGGACTCTCTAATAACTTATGTGAACAATTTACCTGAACTCTGAATCATTACATCTCCCCCTGAACAAATTCCATAATAATAAGTATTTATGCTGCATTCAAGTTACCTCGGAAGTCAGATGTCAGAGCTGAAAATAACGTCACATCCGAGTTCCCAGCATTTCAGTTACCAAGTCGGAAAAAAGTAAAATCAGAGGCCTGAAACAAGATGGCTACATCTACAAAAGTTATTTTAGCACTCGCCTTATATTCGGACAAGCGCGAAGATGTAGCCATCTTGTTTCCGCCTCCGATTTTGCTTTTTTCGGACTTGGTAACTGAAATGCTGGGAGCTCGGATGTGACGTCTGACTTCCGAGGTAACTCAAATGCAGCATAAGTGCATTTGTTTTTTAATTTTGTATTTTTTTGTTTATTTGTTAGTTTTTTGGATTTTGGGTTCGATCTGTCTCTGTCTACTGTCAGGACTGTTTGTTATAGTTATTTGTAATACAGAGAATATAATTGTTTTATATGTTAACTGAAAATTAAAAATAAAATTATTTATATTTAAAGATGAGTACTCCCACTTTATGGTAAGTTTACATAAAAGTAGGAGTATAGTGTTGCCAGGGTGCACCAGAATAATGCACAAGGACTTTTTTCCCCAAAGTGAGGAAACAGAATATTTGATTTTTGCATAATCTAGATAGAGTGGCGGCCTGTCCAGGGTGTACCCCACCTCTCGCCCAGTTACAGCTGGGATAGACTCCAGCAACCGACAACTGGAGCTAACACAGGTGCAGCATCTGTTAGCTGGGAAAAAAATGGCAGAATGTGAAATTTGGTTGTTTGGTTTGTACGAAAGTAAAGAGCTTGCTACCCTCAGAAAATGGACTGAGTAACACCTTTGGCAGCCCAGCCAAATCACTTTCTGTGAGCCAGCTGGGGACACTGTGGACAGTTATGAGACTGATCGTGTTCTTGTTTGCTTTTGTTGGTCATATTCAGGCATCAGGATTGATTTTCTCTCTGTTTTATAACCAACTCAAACTCCTCACGGAAGCTTTAGGTGAACTGACATCTGTCAGCTATTGTAGGCTGGCAGCTTGAGTTGCACTGTTTACACACTTGGCATGTGTCATTCTCCTCTGTCACCTGACAAGTGCATCCTCCTGGATATGGTCTATTCAGGCTGCAAAACCTCTTCCAGTGCTCTGTCATTGTCATCGCTGTCCTGTTCTCAAACGCTCAGCCCCACCATCTCATCCCCAGCATCCACCTGCTACGGCTTCAGCTACAGAGTGTGTAAGATATTATCTCATCTCTTCTTACTCAGCCTGCTGCATGTAAAACAAATCTATGAGGAGTGATGAGGATCGAGCCAAGACGCCGAAGATAAACAATCTCAGGCTGCTGCAGCAAATATTTAAAACCACTATAAATGTGAGTCGATGGACAGAACTGAACGGTCTGTGGCACAAAGATGTCAGTTAGAAATCATATCACTGCTGCTGGAAGCCATGGGCGCGAAATTCAGACAATTCACGATAACAAAAGTGAAGAATAACAAGAAAAATATCTTTTCAGGTGAGCACACAGCACAAACTGACCTTTAAAATACATTTTTTGACTTGTACTTCATCACAGACTACAACACAGAGGTTAACATTAACAAAAAAACTGCAACTGCAAGAAGTGTATGCGGCTACACTTTAGATATGACACAGAAGTGAGGAAGATAAAAAGAATCTGAACAAATAGATGTAAAACATAAATTAGCATTACATTAAGGGTTTATGTTCCTGTTCTGGTTTTGTACAGTGCTGCATTTTGCAGGCAGCCTGAGTGAGCTCAGCAGTCACTGTAACAAATTGGTTTTTCAAACCAAAGCGTGTAGCCGTGTTTGGCTTTGTGGGTTAATAATTAAACAGGGCTGAAACATGATGTTTTCCGATGGGAAACAAGACATGGACTAAATGAAGCTCACAGTTTAAAGCTTCAAGAATAATTTAGGAGTTGTTTTCTTTGAAGTGAAACCTAATCATGTCTTCCCAAATCATTTTCAGAGAGCACGTTGGGGAATGGTCTGCTGCACATAGAGCCTTGGTTAGCCTAAGCATCTCCAAAATAAGCTCATGTTTATCCTTCTAAGACCTTGAGAAGGTTATCCATCCATGCATCTCATCTCGTCTGCTATCCTCACTCCCCCAGCTCGGCCAAAGCAGCCACTGCAGAGCTCTGAGATAACTCCAAAAATAAATGAGACATGAATTCTCGGCTCTCCTCTCGGCTGCATTTTAGTTAGAGAGCTGAACCTAAAATTTGCATTGTGTCCGGTTTTATTTGACCATTTTCGAAGCTTTGTGTGTTCAATCTCATATTGTTGATGTTAAATTGCTCTCTCACTCACCTCCTGAACAGTCTTACAGTTTTATTCAGACTGTAATTAATTACTCGAGTCTCGCTTTAATTGGCTCGTGTTTCATGCTTTGCGGGTTATTCTGTCTTCTCATTACTGTGTGAAAGTTTGACTTTGCAAAGTAAGAGTCACTTTGACTCACCTTTTAAGAGGGCTACAGGAAGAGTGTTTGTACTTAGAGATATGAGGGAGCTGTTAAGGCGTGAAAAAAACTCAGTATCACACTTTTTAATGAAGGACCATTAGGCAAGGTAAGATTGTTTCTATAGCACCTTCCAACAACAACAAGAAGGCTGTTAAAACACGATAAAGAACAGATTAACAAGGGAACATAAAAGTAATAGAAGAGCATGTATGTTTACAAAGAAGAAAAGGGAGAAAAATACAACTCTATATGTTAATAAGCAGTCCCTGGTTCAGTTTTAAGAAGTTAGTGACAATCTGGAGCTGATTTGATTGGATATTGAATGTTTCACGTTGGTCCACATTTGCCCCATGAGCTTAAAAAAAGAGATCAATATAACTGAGCAGGTGGACCTTTACTGACCAGACATATCTGTCATTTCAGCAAATAGCAGCCATTTAGCCTGCAGGGTGGGGAAATCTTTAGATATTTGCAAATCCGGTACTTTATCATTAAAGACACCAATAGCCGATAACGCCATCTCTCCTGAGGAGAGGCTTCTGTCTTTATAAGAGACTCATTAGTGTCTCTCACAGGCCCTTAATCTAACCTGACTCTCAGCCCTTTTGTTCTGAGTTTCATGTCTATGTTTGAAAAGTTTCATAAGCAAATGTATTTATTTTAAAGACTCACTAATTATAGAGTAAGTCTCAGATGAAAATCATGTTTTTCTTGTTTTTTACATTTTTATATGGCATTTTTCTGATGCTACAAGGTATATCAAGAGAGTGCGAAATTGCATTTCTGAGTATTTCTGCATTCAAACTGCTGTGAATGCCTCTAAAGACATTAGTGTCTCAGAACTGAATAGCGCCTATATGACCTGCTACTTCAACTACACCGGCAGTGTTAGACTGCAAGCTAACACGAGGAGAAGTGTGAAGAAGAAAAGCTACTGAGCACAATTTAAAGACCACTGATAACACTTTAAGTAATAATAATAATAATAATAATGATAATAATAATACTAGTGGGGCTTTAAATGGAATTTTTTTGAAACTTGGAGATACCACAAATGTCAAATTTCAAGTTTTACCATAAACAATACAACAGTTGATGAGTTCATCCATATAAGGTTCCTCAAATTTCAGAGTTCAATTAGCTACATATGTTTTCTTGTAAAAAAATTAGAAGAGACAAGACACATATCAAAATAAATACAGTATACTTCATCTTACAAGAGGTGAAAACTATTCAAAGATAGGATATTTCTTATCCATGTCTTACAAATTAAGGGGGATGAACTGAGGAGTGCCAGAAAGGTATATAGTATCTGTGCCTCAAACAATGACAGACATGCACCGGTGTACAACAATAGACTGGAGTTTATTGCCTCAGCCAACACTTGTGGCTCTGAGGAGTAGAGTATATATCTAATATGCTTCTCCCTTCAATAACAGTTATATGATATTGCCAGCCCTTAGGGTAAGGAGGGACACTCACTCCCTGTGAATTCAAGTGAGGCAACACAACTGTGATTTCTTTTGTTGTGGGGCCTCATAATATGTAATCCACTGTATATGTCGACTGTCACTCAAAGCTGCCATGTGTTCAGGACTCTGCACTTCATCATTTTGTTTGGTGTACATGTAAATAAACACATGCACTTAAGCTAGATGCTGCAGATGACGTGTAGAGAGCGATATCAAATGTTGGTGTTTTTTTTCTTTATAAAGTAGGAGATTAATTAATTGTCAAAAATCTCTCAATATTTCAAACTCAATAATAAAACTTCAGAGCTAATGTGAATCATGTTTCTCACTCAACCTTGAAATAAATGTTTGAATGATATAGCTTGAAAGCAGCAGAAGGCTTGGCACTCAGTTAATAGTTTTCTTGGTCTTTTGTTTATGCCAGATTGCTCCTCAGAATTATTTGAATAAAATGGCGCTTTTGTGTGTGCTAGTGCTTGTAGACTTTTAAGTCTCGACTCATTAAGTAAGTGATTGATGCTGCCTGCCAAATTTTGCCAGATCCTCTTGTGTGCCAGTTGATCACTGTCAAGTTGAAGTAAGTTCAACTTAAAGGGATATTCCGGAGTAAATTTAAGTTATGGTCGAACACACTGTAACACCAAGTTAGACACCCCCTCGAGAGATGAATGTTGCCGACCGCTTGCTTCTCTAGTTATACCAACTTTAATAACGACCGCAGGATAGCAATACACAGCGGTCTAAGTCTCCACATGCAAACCTCAACCAAAAAGCCACAAATAATACTCAGAACAGCACCTAACTTCATCAACAGTACATATAGGGTCCCAGCCATAGTACTAGCCATCAAACATTTTTAGCAAAGAGACCAAACACAACTCACCTACTCTCTTCCAGCAGCTGCTTGTTTTTGGGGGTGCCCTGACGAGTCGATCACTGAGTGCAGCGGAGTTTTGCAGCTCAAGGAAGAACATTTATGATCAGTACTTCATGGATAGGCAATCAGACCAAGACGCTAAGGCAGAAGAAATACCCGTCTGCAGTGCAAAATGATTAATATGGTGATTATTACTTCATGGAAATGAGCCACTGCACTCAGCAATCGACTCGTCAAGGCACCACCCACAAACAAACGGCTGCCAGAGAAGAGTGGATGAGTTGTGTTTAGTCTCTTAGCTAAAGAAATCAGGCAAAGCTAAAAAGATGTTTGATGGCTAGTCCTATGGTTGGGACCCTATGCATACTGTTGATGAAGTTAGGTGCTGTTCTGAGCATTATTAGTGGCTATAGAGTGGTGTTTTGGTTGAGGTTTCTGTGTGGAGATGTAGACCGCTGTGTATTGCTATCGTGCGGTCGTTGCTGAAGTTAGTATGTCGAGAAAAGCAAGCAGTGGGCAAAATTCACCCCTTGAGGGGGTGTCTAACTTGGTGTTACAGTGTGTTTGACCCTAACTTAAATTTACGCCATAATATCCCTTTAACCAGTCCTGTCTGCATGTGTGAGCATGACCTGAACCTTGAAACATTTTATGCATGATATAGCTCAAGTTCCTTTGAGGCACAAGGTGTAGAAACTGAAATACAGATGCAGACCACAGTTGTCTTACTCTCCTTTAAAGATAGAAATGTAAAGTAACTGCGAAAAAAAACTGAGAGACTTACATAAGAACCGTTCAGAGAAGTGATATTTTAACATTCAGACACAACAATTGCAGAATCAGTGGGTAAACCAGAGAAAACAAACCTACCATCTTTCTAAACAGATTGTATTTCAAACTTTACACATAAATATGCAGATGAATCCCCTCCTCTCTTTATTCTTCTCCCTGCATTGTTATTGTCCTTTTTAGTATTCACAGCCTGATATTTCCCTCTCACAGAAGCAACAGAAGGTCCCCAAAGACACCCTCAGTCCAACATGCCTTAGACCGGCCTGCACACTATCTTATTAAAGCGACATTTTCTGCAATAGATATTCATTGCGGACAAAGAAGTTTCCTTTACGTCAGGAGTCAGGACTCAACTTGTTTTTGCACAGGGGATAATCAGGCGCGTTTGCTTTCAGAGAAGCTACATTTAAATATAAGTGAAGCAGTGCCCCACAAGCCATTTACGAGGGGATTTGTTTATTAAAGCTGTAACGCACTGAGAGTATCAAAAGTGTGCACTTTAAAATTCATTAATGTTCAAATGATCCAAAGCTCAAGGCTTCGAATGATGAATCACATCCTGCTGCCTCTGCGCTCGGCTTTGTTCAGTTTAGGAGAGTACTCAGAGGAAAACACAGAGCAAACATTACAGAGCAGTTACACTAAATTTAAACAAAACATCAAATACTTCAACATTGTGAGTATTGAAATGATCTGAATTTGAACATATGCACTGGAATGATCTCTGCTTTATCACTGATTCGAGAGGGAGCAGAGGTGTTTCAGTCTTTGAGGCTCAGCTTTGTTTCTCATGCACAGAGGGGTGAATCATGGTTTATACACAGCATGAGAGAAAGGGAAAATCAATTACACTTTGAATTGTTTTCTGATCTTAAACACACCGGTCATTAGTAGTTATTGCACGAAACAGTCATTTCAAATGAATATCATTTCAGGCTCGGACCATGCTCCAATCTTTGCTCAAATATTTGGGAGGAAATCAATAGCTATTGCAGAACAAACAACAGTTACAGTCCTGGGGGTTTGTTAATTCATCAACCGAGTTTCTTTTCTGATTCGGTTGTTGTTGTGTGTTAAATAATTAGACCCTGATACTGCAGTGTTGAAACAGACTTTATTGTATTTTTAAGGAATAGCCTGTTTTTTTTAAAGTGAGGTTGAATGCAGTACCTGTTTGTTACTGTTTTGGCTGCAGGGCACTCCAGTCAGCTCTGTCCTTTTGTTAATAAACCAGCTGAAGAATCGGCACAGATAATAGGTTAACTACCACTATAGAGTCAACTTAATTATGTAACAGACCCTCTTATGGCCGACGTTGTCGATAAAATGCAAGTGCATCAATGTAAGCAGAGTTTTGCTCCCGTTTTTCAGACAAGTAAGCAAGCTTTAACCTCTCAATTATATGTAACCAGCATCAGTGACTCTGGTTGCTGCACAGTTGGTTGTCAGACTCAATATTACACCCCAGATTCAAGTTCATTACAACTCTGACAGGAACAAGACTGTTTCAGAACGACTGGTGTTTTGGTTTCCACAGTGACCCTGTTGTCTGGTGACTTCCATCTGAATCAGTGGTTGTTGTGGTTATTACTTATGTTGATGCACACGAAGAGTCTTGGCTCATGTATCCTGGTTTGTCTTTTATCATTGAGATAAATCATGCTCAACAGTAGGGCTGGGCGAAAAACAGAAATTTACGACAATAACAGACGTCATTTTGCCCATATCGGTACATCCGGTGTCAGAAACATAAATAAATAAAAGTTGGTTTTGGATGTGTGTAGGTAGGCTTTGGTCTCATGTCCCTTTAAGATGGTCTTACGTCAGAGATGTGACTCCACCCCATCCAGTCAATAACAAAGAGGGAAAGACAGGTGAGAAGATGGAGGACGGTTAGACAAAGTTAATGTGGGAGGGGGTGAGCAGCTTGTAGAGTAGTTATCGTCCATTTATCTTTATCGAGGTGAACTGCTCAATATACCGTGATATTGATTTAAGGGCATATCACCCAGCCCTACTCAACAGGTATTTTTTTATGTAAAACTAAAGGCATTTGTGAGCGAAGCACTTGGCTGAAAGTCACCTGGTAACAAAGTCACTATTTACACACCAAAACACAACAGTGTCTTTAAAACACAAGTCTCTATCTGTACATGTCCACAGATAATGTAGTCATTATCAGAATCAGGATCAGAATGAGTTTTATCGGCCAAGTACGTGTACACGTACAAGGAATCTGACTCTGATAAACTTTGCCCTCTATGTACAAACATGAAACATGAAATTTAACAAAAACTACAAGTGTGTACGAGCTCGAACTGGACATTTTACATATACACAAGACAGTAGTGCAATAGTGTATATAGTAGATAAAGACTCATGTACATATCTTTTTTTAACTCTAAATTTCTTTATCCTTTAATTTCTTGTTTTGTATTTGTATTTATGCTGCTGTAATTTGGATTTTCCCCCTGTGGGACTATTAAAGGAATATCTTATCTTATCTTATTGCAACGATGAAGAGAGCAGTGGAATAAAGAGTGGTTGTGAAAAAATATACATGCCATTATATTACAGGTGGGTACCGGTACTGTACATAAGGTAAATATACATTTTGTTTCGCAGTATCAAAATACACAAAAAGTATGTGAGAGTGAAGTATCGAGGCGTCCTGTTGCAGCACCATCTGGTATCAGTCCTAAGCACTGAATATCTGTATGCTCAATTTCTCTTTAGTGTGTTTCTCATAAAATATGTCTGAATACTAATTATTTGTCCATTCACTGATATCATACAGACCTGGAAGTCATCCATTTGTAAAAGTCAGTTAGTTCAGGTAAAAATCATGTTTTTTGCTGGTTATTCCGTTCACTTGCCTTGGAAAACTACTCCACTATATTTCCTCGGTGTAAATGCTCACACACCCCTTATTGTTTACTTCGGTAAAGGGGTCTATTTAACAAGTTTTAAGAGAGTTTGACCCTAACATTGATGCCAGTGTAAGCTAAAGAAAACTTTTAGCGCTTCACTGAGCTGCAGTATGTGGTAAAAGTGACCCCGTCTGCAGCTGTGGATTGGCTGTCTTCCAAGGTAGTTCCCCTCTTGCTTTTTCAAAGACTGCACTATTTTCCTGAAGGTGTTAGTCGAGAAAAGAAAATATTTGTTCGAGGGGTGACACACATTTACCTGGACTCGACTGAAAAGAAAAGGTTTGAAACTAAAAACAGTCCACAAAACCCCCAGTGTGACTTTTTCACTTTGCTTTATGCATCAACTAAAAGTGGTGTTACTTTTGGACAGATTCAGGTTGTTGTTGGTTTATTCAAGACTTTATGTACGCAAAGCTGACTCGCTAACTGCCAAAGCATTTTGTCACGCTGTCCTCCCAAGTAGACAAGAGGACTAAGCATTTCAATTCTCTTTACAGTAAGCTTATGTTTGTTGCGAGGCCCTCTAGTGGCTGTTGCTATTATTTCTCTTGTCTTCCAGGAGCAAAGGGAGAGGTGGGCTGTGTCCGAAATGGCATACTGCCTACTATCTACTTACCTACTCAAGCAGTAGCTACTGCCTACTGACTACTCAAAGATGATTTGAGTATGCCGCAGCTGCCCGAGCGTTTACACACATACATACTAAATACCCCAGAATGCATTTCGTGCCGGCCGGACGCAGCGCCGGGAAAATTTAAATAGTCCTACCACAAGCAACACAGAACGACTGCATTCCGGACAAATTATATAAATTCATTCAATAATAATACTTTTTCTAGCGAGAAAGTAAGTGTTTACATCACGATTATGAGCCCAGTTGTTTGAAATAGTGGCTGTTTGTAAATTTGTCTCGGCGTTTTCGGAGACCGACGCGTCCGCTTGGTCGGTGTTTGCGTCTATTTACCGTAAACACCGGGCAGCAGCAGCTCCCCCTTCACGTTTCCAAATTATTGCGAAGTGTTTTCATAATCAACATCTACACGACACAAACCGGGCGACAGTGGATGAAAAAAATCACACAAACATCTGTGTATCCATGGTGATAATGCTATACACCACCTGCTAGGCGTGTGATGAGCAGCAGAGGGCTGCAAAATGACCAACACACAACATAATTATTATGACCTCGTTCGGTTATTCCTTGGCAAATACATCATTTCCCGACTACATTCTTTTCATGTACAATGATCATTTCAGAAACCATCAGATTTTCAACCACAAGTAAGAATTAGAAAAGCTCACATAGATTGTCAACTGGAAACTCCCCGTTTGTATTTTCTGAACCATGTGCTCTCTACCAATAATAATTTTTATTAATCAGAGGTGTGTGCTTAATATGAGCGACCACTTTGATGATGCATTCAGAGATGAGAAGATGCTCAAACTTGATGTAATAAATACATCTTTAATAGACACTTAAATAAATAAAGTCAATTTATACGAATAGTTAAAAACATTACCTATAATCCTAATTTAAAATACAAATAAATCTGGTAAAAAGATCAAAATATGATAAAATGATAAAAATTGTGTAATGTATACTGACTAAATATTGTTTATCTATATATATATATTATTGCAATCACATGCCATCTAATTCTTTTCAGCCTCGGGAAGGAGGGCCATATTACCAGCTGGGGTGCGCAATGCATTGTGGGGCAGAAGCAGTACGTGAAGCAAGCTCCGTTGCACACTCAGAAATCGAAGCCGATTGAGTATACATCCGGGCATTTCTCGCATACACAAAATTCGCATACTGTACAGTGTGAACGCACTGCCTACTCAATTCAGAGGCGGGTTTAGTAGGAGTAGTAGGAGTAGTAGGCCATTTCGGACACAGCCGTGGTGTTTACTTTAGATGTGTTTTAGCTGTGCAGTCTACAGAGAGCAGTGGTTGAGTTGGACAGAGAGATGGACAAAAAACTGTACTTTGATGAAGGCTGTTTGTGACCTGTTTCCTGACAAAAGAAATGGGCTCCCTTGACTAGGACTACAGCGGTTCAGAAACCTGAGCAACAAATAACTTATTCTTTACCAGGGCTGCACCAATGTGATTTTGGTATCAGGTATTGGTCAGATACTGCCTCAAAATGAAAATAAAAAACAGTTCAGGTATTGGTGAAAAAAGGGGAGATCCATAGGACCGATTCATGAGGTAGACATATTCAACTACTATTCTACTGGTCTGTTCGTTTTGCCATACGGGAACCTAATGTAGCATAAAGGGATCAAACTACAGAGGCAGTTTGGAGTTGTTTCATGCTGGTTGCACTTACAACTATGGCGGCATTATGCCATATATGCAAAGCTCATTGCAGTTAACACTGTCAGCTGTACTGCAAAGACTTGTTAACTGTTCTGGAAAAGAAATACCTGCAACTAGGGGTGCACCGATCACAATTTTCTGGCCGATCACTGATCACACTGCAGACCTGGTTTGAGCCTCTTACCAAAATAAAGTGCACAGCAGTATTTTGCTTTTACAGATAAAGGACATCACAATGTTTGAGCGAGTTAGTAAAATAATAATCTACAGGACAAACTAACAACACAACTTAAACCACCAATTAACTGTCCTGAGTTTTAGGTTTTCTTATAGTGGATTCAACACGCTTGGTTGATCATGCACCGGATGACTGTTGTGTGTGCTGCTGGTGCTGACACACATGTGCGTGACCTGTCATTCTGGCAAAAGCAAAAAACTGTCTGTGTCTGAACTCTGTATGCAAACATCTATGACTGGATTGAAAGGATGTTACAGAGAATGAGCATCACCACGCAGATAATCTGAAATTCTGATGTTTGCCTGTTGTTGCTTGGCGGACTCACCGACAGTTCACTGTTTGGACACGAGTTTCACGCACGATGAGACTGATGATTTGATGTTGACATTTTCTTCTCTCGTTTGATGTGGCTCCTTCATAGACAAATTTCACTCCCTCGTTTCCAGCTGCATTCATAATCAAATTGTAATTACTAAGCATTTTGAAGCAGATGCTCATTTATAACTTAAATAAATAGTGATTCAGTCAGTTTCAATAAACACATCCATTGACTTAATTTGTTTAGAGCTGACTGAATCTGAAGTTGCCAAAACATAATTCACAGTTGCATCCATCCATCCACACAGGCTGGTAATTTAATGGAGGTTGTTAATTCAATCCCAAAAAATCCACATCAGTCAGTATCAAGCCCAGGAAACAGTATAAGAACTTGAAAAAATGGATGAGAGCATCTTTTGTATTAATGTTTATAGCCACATAAAGGTTTTAGGTGAGGTTCAGCTTGGTTGTTTGTTCCCCAGTCCTCAATTCTTCAGTTTACTTTCATGGCTCTCACTGAGTAGTTTTTGGCTGTAGACAGGAGCTGTTTCAAGTGAAAACACTCGAAAAAGACCCAAAGGTACACTACCTGCTTCAGAAAGAGACTTTGTAGGGAACATATTGAAAGCTTTCAGTGGATTAGCTGCTGGATATCCCCGTCTGGACTTAACAAATGCTAACAGATATAAAATAAGAGTTATTGATGGATTCTCATTCTCAGAGTGAAGGAAGATTACTCCAAATCAATACAAATTATCTATTCTTTCTTGATTTGTGTGTGAGCAAATGCTGGAAGAAATTTGGTGAACAGCTGGTAATTTGCAATAGCGTGTTACAACATGAAGTCTTCTTCTTCATCATGCCACCCACTGTTAACTATTTCAGACTACAATCAGCTCAGTATCTTTGGACCTGCCATGTAAAACAGGAGTTTTATAGGATATGACAAACCCAAAAAGGGAATCTCCCAGAACACCAGCATCGTTGACTCAGTGTGTGTTTGATTCCTGCATATGAAGCATTGACTCACTGTGTAGTCAGCTGCCTCCCCCTCACTCAGATTCTCCATCAGACCGTTGAGTGAGGTTTACAGGCTGCTTCTCCCAGAGTGGAGGTAAGCAGGTTTCTAATCTGACTCTAGTGTTTAGGTTGCACGACAGCGGTTCGGTTTATGTCAGTGTACATTATCATAATACAGGTAGAAGTCAGGTGGCACAGATCCAAACACAAAATATGAAAAAGTGGCAGCTGTCAAACCAACTTTGAGTTGAGTGAATACTTTGTCTACGTCAACAGTGAACTACTTGCTTTGTAGAATAGCAAGCTGTTAACAATTGTTTGGTTGTCAGAGGTGATTAGAGTTTCATCATGTATTAAATTTATTTTTTAAAGCAACTTAGTATGATTCAATAAGATGTGGTGTGTTTCTGTTCTTGCAAGACAAAGCTGGACTTTGATGATATTACAAGTTTTCAAAGTCTCTTTGTTGTTCCTGACCGACAAAGAGTGGGATTTGGGAGATTTACTAGCAGAAAGAAAAAACAGTTCTCACAGTCATATTTGCAGCACAAGCTGAGAAAAGAAAATGTTGTGTTTCTTACCTTAGAATGAGCTCCTCGTGTCTGGAAATACACCGGGTTCTGTTTGGAAAGTTTCCACTCTCTCCTGTATACCTGAGAACGAAGGATAGAGAAGCAGTGATCCGTCAGATCCTTCGAACTCGAGCTTTATCAACACATTTTGTTCATGAAAATTCATGGTTCTGGCTGGCATGTCAAACATTTTACTCCATTTTTGTCATCTTTGCTTATATTTGTCTGATGAAAACGTTTGTTCACAAAGAATGAAAACAAGCTTTAGTAAATTTTCCTTCCACTATGGAGTTTCAGTGTATAATAAAGAAAACCACAGTGCAGAGGATCTCCTGGGAATCCACAGATATCTCTCGCAGCAGAACAGACTGGCACAAGGTACTATATAGATCAAGCTATAGATGTAGCATGAATAAAAAAGGGACTGTATCAAAGATGTGAATATAGTGGCACTAAGAACCGCATCAGAAACATCTCGACAGAGAAAGAAGTTTTGTTTGACCAAGTCTTTTCTACTTTACAAAAATGTTCTCTGATTTGTTCGAAAAGCTTCTCACAGCCTTCGTATCTCATTCCCAACATCACACATGGCACCTGAGTGTTAGCCCAGTACGTAGATCTGCTGAAGCCCAGCAGGAGGTGTTTTTCACTTGATCTAAATATGGATGCTGGTGTTATACTTTGGTGTTTTCTTCACTCGGTTTCTGCTCTGACAATGCTGCTGTTTTACCTGTATGAGTCACTCAACTGAACCTGATGTTCTGCGGTCCTATAACAGCCTTATTTCATATCTTTTGCCGTGAACAAAAGACTGTTGGTAGTTTATAAAACACATTGTATAACATTGTCTGTTCGCTGCATCATTTCATCTGTTGTTTGAGTGATGTTAGTCTTTCTAAGCCCTCCTGGTTGAAGGCACTTATAATTTTCTATAATTCTCTATCATTTAGATCCAGTCAGAAAAAATGTATTTCACTTCAAAAGCAGGAGAGATTTTTTCAGCAAATCACCACCTTGTCATGTGTCTCAGTTAATGACTTATAGAAAGTTAAGGACCAATCATAATTAATTAGAAATGTGACTGATGTCTTTGCTTTTCTCTGTCAAGAAAAAATAAACAGGTGGCAAAAACCTGAACTCAAATGAGTAATGTTTTATTTTATTTTTTTTATAACTTTTTTTCCTTATCGGGGTTTTGTCTGATTTAGTGAGAAGCTGAAGTCCTCTCGGAGTAGTTGGACAAGTGAGTATACCCAATGTCACTCTATTAAGTAATAACAATGCAAGAGGAGAACTGACAAGCAGTCCAAACTGGACCTCTAATCTCAGGCTACTTGCAACATTTTATATAATTACTTCAAAATGGAAGGGTGAGCTCCCCAAGGCTCAATCTTTGAACCTCTGTCTTTTAACATTTTTATTCTCTCAGTGTATAATAAAAAGCAAAATGCCATGTTCATACCACACTATACATGACACATAGATTTGTATGACCAAATTATTGTTACTATAATCATCATTTTTGGTTTATATATTTTTAATGATGGTCCGACGAGCTCTGAATAATTGATAAACAAATCAATGATTGTTGTGCGATTAAAGATAAAGTAGGTTGACTGCATATTCAAAACTAATATACAATTTTAAAAACAGTGTTACAGTGTGATTTAACATGAAACAAATAATGTAATTCATAATTTGCCATTCCTGATCTGCTGCCAGACCTCTCAGATGGTCTGGTACAGCTTTGTTCCTTGTCCCTAGAGTCCAAATTAAACATGGAGAGGCAGTTCTTATTTAGTATGCACCACATCTGAAAGAAAGTCTCATAAAACTTCAGATTCCTTTAACACTCATTTATTTTTCTCTTTTTCTCTCCCTTTTATTTGGCACAACATTAAATGCTTTATATATTTTCATAAAGAATTTCAGACCCAAATGAAACACATTAAACTGTCTTGTCTGTCTCTATACAAAGAAAACTAATTTCGTTTGGAGTTGTTCAAAGTGCTGTCTCATTCTAACGTCTGAATAAAAGGCACACTGCTGTCAAATCTGTCAAATACAATAATTAAAGCTGATTACACTGAAGTACCTCTTTTTTATCTCTCCTAAATATCCTGTATTTCTCACAAACTAGTACAACTTAGTTGCCATAAGATTGATATAGAGTAGATACTTGGCTGAGTCCTTGCGTCTGGACTGTCAAGCTGTGTTTTAGCCTCTAGTTTCATGGTGGTAGCTCTATCAGACCACAGTCTCGTACTTTCTTTATCCATCAGCCCTTACTGTGTTTTTTTCACTGCTCTGCTTCATCTCTTTTTAATCCCCTGTCAAAGTGCAGAGTGCAAACTACTGATTGAGAACTCTTCATAGCAAAGTTGTTCTATCAATAAGTGAGCAGCTCAACTGAAGCCTTGAATCACAGCGACCTCTGGTGGAGCAAATCTAGAAGTGTGACATCTGGATGTAAAATGAAAGATACCAGAGAACTTTATAAAGGAAACACCGTGATAATGTGTCTGTGGAGTCTGGTGATCATGACTGTTTAACATCCCAACAACCAGTACAATGTGGAGGGCCAACATAGTTACTCTGATAGTCTAGCAATCTACGGTTTCCTCTCAAAATATATTCAACTTCAGTGTCAATATTTTTACATGAAGATTTTTGTTTTAATCCCTTTTATCAAAAAATCAGTCCACAGCTCCCTCATTAAAATCTGTGACTTTTACTTCGAAGGACATGAAACCATATCTAAATTGAATCTATAATTCTAGTAAAAACCTAAATCTTATTTTGATATTACAACTAAAAAGATAAACGTCCCTGAGTGGTATTCTTAAAACATGGCAATGCTAATGATGTGAATATTTTAAAAAGGAGCACGATCCAAGATATCATTTTAACCTTCTCTGCATTTTTTAAAAACATGGCTGCTCTATACCCCCACAATATAGCTATGTCAAAGACCGTAATGCTGGATGTAGGAGTGGGCAACAAAATCAGGTAAACTCTAACTCCACACCCCTAAAAGATTATTTTTCAGACCCGATCTTTGACTGACACTGGACAGCGATGTCATTTCAGGGAAAATATCATACTCAAGCTTAATTAAAAGGTGCATGAGGTAAACCTGAGACCATTACATGCAACAGATAGATGAGGATTAAGTTTTCTGTTAGAGTCACATAAGTAAGGTTGATTTTTAGAATGAAATACGCTGACAAGCTAGCACTGTCTGCCTTAAACTTGTTCTTTGTAGTCTCTTGAGCCATTGGCCATAGTGCAACAGTAAAGAGATGCTAACCATTAACCTGACACCAGCACCTGTGCTGGTTAGTCAGAGGGACATTGCAATATGTGAAGTGATAGATTGATGTTACTGTGGGCATCCAGATAAGTGACACCAACCAGGCACATCCCTGCAGCCAGTAACACTGAGGAATAAAAACATTTGGTTTGGCAAACAAAGTGTTGACTAGTTCCAAGACAACTTGGATGTGAAAACATCTGAATGATTTATTGCTGTTCTGGATTCTGTCTCCTTCATAGGCAATAAGTTGTTATTCAAACTGCATGATTTAGATATGTATTCTGTGTTTGTTTGGTTTCTCTGGCAAAGGAGGGATGATGTCGCCAGTCTAAATATATTCCGTTTCGTTACATGATATCTTTGAGTGAGGTGACCTCATTTCATTACAAAAAAGTAACTCCATTTATAGATTTCTGGGAAAGCATGGCCCTGGCATCCAACCGTTTAAACATAAAATACCGAAGCCAGATGCGTGAATCTGTGGCTTTCTGGATTCAGGAATAAATGCCCCTCGTCCGACAGCATATTTCATCTGCTGTAGTAAAATGAATTCAACTAACTTTGATTAACTTTCTGAATCACTTTAACTAACTTTAACGGGGCACAACACAACAGACAGGGCATTACTTAAAAAAGAAAGTGTGGTGAATATAGCCGTTAGAAAATTAAAAAAGCACCGCAAGACCCAATATGTCCCGAGGTAGCCTATTTACAGCCCAAACACTTAAATATAGTTCAAAGGGATGAGTCACTTTTATGTGCGTTACTTTCTTTGTGACATGGGGGTGACCCGAGTTAATGATGTGCGTGCAATTCTTCCCATCAATCCCTGTCAAGTTGTCTTGCACACCAGCTACATACCATAGCTGAGATGGCTCACATTGTAAGCGGATGAGGTAATGAGAGCGACTCAGTTGAGTACACTACACATGTACCAAAAATCTAGCCCAGATGAAACCACAGGTGGTGCTGAGAGCAGTTTACGTGCATGATTGATGGAGCTGGTAAAGACACAGGTCAGCAGCATACAGCCCCACATGTACTCGAGCCTTTTTCTTTTTCTTTCTTCTGGAGGAAGACCTGCCTTAGTCAGGTGTACTCATCTATTGCATCACTGCATCAATCTCAGACCCTTATATGGATGACTGCGGAAGATCATACCAGGGTGATCTGATTTAATTTATATAATAACTAATCATACTTGTGCTTCCCTTATTTTTACAGCCATCTAAAGAAGTAATAAGACAGATATGAGACATATATCAAATCAGGGGAACTTATCATAAAAAAATAATACTTTTTGGGTTGTAAAGATAAACACCTCCCCCACCTTACCCATATTAAATGAGGATGTATAACGTCCAGAACACTGTATAAACAGAGAGTATTGTGCCGGAAACCTTAACGACTGTAAGATATGGCTCTTTCTGTGGCACCTATTCCTTCAGTCACAGCATAGCCGTGCCTTTGCCACATTTAGAAATGTCTCTCAGGGTTACCTAATGCACCTTGTGACACCATGACAAGGTTATACACAGCCCATACATCACAAAACTTCAGTTCTGCACACTTAAAAGTTTACTATTTGTTTGCAATGCATATTTTTCTGTGAATAGGATAAGGTTTGGCCACTCGTACGATGGGCTTATAAATTCAAAGGGTTTGCATCATACAGCTGATTTCTTACAGAGGCTAACGGTTCAAAACAAACTTTTAAATATTATGAAAGATGTGTGTTTATTTTTCATTTCTACATTCAGTTACATCCAGAGGCCTCCAATAGATCTACAGCTGATCAAAGATACAGGCACCGACACATTCTTCTGTGAGGTTTTGACACTTAACTTTATTTGTTTAAGAGTCAGGGAGCTCTGCATGCTCAAAATGCTGGTTGGAATATGAACACCTTGCTCTTGATATTAGTGTCTATCTTTCTCATGTCTCTTCTACTGAAGAATGCCTATCAGCCAGCTCTGGGCTTGTCGCTTTGCTTCATTCCCCTCAAGCTGGCCAAGCTGCACCTCTTCACGACCTTTAGATGCTTGCATGAGGTGAACCATAAAATAAATTGCATTGCTAATAAATTAAACTTGACAGTCATTGCCTTTTGGAGAGTATATGTTTTCACTGCAGTCCAATTGCATGAGACATGTCTAATTAGAGATGTTGAACTAATAAAGGCTTTTCTTTCACATTTGATGCACAGATTATGCATCTTTATAAACGTCTTATTATTCAGCACTAAGTGTTACAAGCTCACAAACTGTTTGACAAGCGGGACGCGTTGCAGAGGTGTTGAAAGAAGAGTTAGCAGTGAGTGGTGGTGGAGGTGGTGTCAAACAGATGCCTGGACCCATCGATGCATTAGAAAAGTGACATCAGCATCAAACAGGGAAAACGCTGTATTGATGACCAGGGGAGGGCACGCTGTATATAAAGGAGAGGACGTTCCTCTCACCAAAGGCTGATCAACAAGTTGGACTTCTTTACCACACTGACACAGTACGTCTTTGACTAATTCTTCCCTACATTTTCCTTTGGATTTAAGGACAGAAAAAAACAGGTAAGCAAGGTATAATAGTCTGTCAACGTTTAAATTAATCATTATACAATTACATATAATTAAAAGAGTTTAATAGATTGGAAAACAGTGAAATTTATGTTGTGACCATGATCTTTTTTACCATTTTTTTCTAGTTATTGAACATGTTTTCCTTGAGGCACGTGGAAATGTTGGTTCTCATTCTGCTACTTTTCCTCGTCAATTTATACACCGAAGCTAAACCGATCAGGTAAATTCTGTTATTATTATGTGTCTTGACATTGTTCAATGTCATGGCTGGTCTGAAAATAAATTTAAAGATAATAACTGAATTAAAAGACAAATGGATGATAAATATGTTCTTAAAGTTAAAAGGGATTTTTTTAATAATTTGACAGAAAAAGAACCATCAGCGAGGTTCAGCTCATGCACAATGTCCGGGAACACAAACAAGTGGGAGACAGACAGGACTGGCTGCAGGAAAAGTTGAAGGACATCATTGTTGCCAGTGTTAAACCACAACAAGGACAATCTGAATATATTAAAAATCTTTTTCCAAAATGATCTTCTTGGCTCAGAAGAAAGAAGAGTTTCATTCACCACCCTGCTGTTCTTCATTTAACAGAAGCTTCATTTGTGGTAAAAGTATTTTGTTATGTTTGTCATTTTTTACAGCTTATTTATTCATCTATTTATTTTTGTATACAATTTTTTTAATGTAATTTTTTTTTCTATTAATTTCTTGCTCATTGGTTTAATGTCTAATTCATCTTAAATCTCATTAATTTGTTCGGTTTGCAGTACTGGGCCACATAATTAAAAGAGTAACAAACAATACATCCAACCATTGGACCTAACAAAGTTTTGAAAAATACACGTTATCATTTCTTTAGGTATTAAACTCTCTGTTTCAAATTGTAATTTTTAATGTTTACATTGTATTCTGGTGAGAAAACAAGGACCAACTCTGCAGTTAGTCTTATCCTGTATTGTATTATTTTCAAGAATAATGAATACAAGTGATTTTTGTGTGTTCCAGTTTTGTTTTGGCATGATCTGCTTTACTGGGAGCATGAGACAGACTTCTTGTCTTTTCCTCTACTCCTGATCATTTTCAAAACACACCCTGAATAAATCTCTGTTTTAACCCACCTACCTCTCTCTGTACTGAAAATTCGACCGTTGTTTATCCTGAGAAATGAAATAGGATTGTCTCTATTTCAAAGACTAACAAGGTTGTTGTAAGGTTCTTTCATTCAGTGTTCATAAAGAGCTGAAACATGTAACAACTTGCTAGACATCTTATGATTGTACAAGTGTTTTTTTTTATTTGCATAACATATAAACTTGGTTATTATCAGCAAATTAAGTATTCTCCTTTAATACTTTGTGTCTCTCTATGGCAAACATAAAGCCATCTTTAAGCAAGCTTTGTTGATTCATACTTGCTGTCTTACCAGTAGTCTGCTAAAAAGCCTCACCACTCCATCCTGAGTTACTTTGATTCCTTTAACAAAAAGTACATTTTCCCTACTAAAAATTAAATGTTAAATCTTTAATACTCAAGGTATGGGGGTTTGGCTGCTATTGTGAGAGTGCTCTCATGATCAGATGGGGCTTAACTATTTGTAAGCATTGAAATTATCCTGACAAAATCGCCTTTCCAATGAACATAGATGTAAGCATGGCTATGGTATATAACATCCTCTAAAGCAGTGAGTTTCAACTGGTGAGTCCTGACCAGAAAGGGGGTCACGGACACGTTTTGGATGGGTCACCAACAGCTGGTCAAAAAGTAAATATTTCATTCAATATTTATTAGATATTTGATATTTTCTGTACATGCAACTTCAGTATTTGTCGTCCTCACATTGTCCCTGTCATGTGCTCTGAAATGCACTTTACTCAATAAAACAAGTGGATTCATGTTAAAAAGTAGAGTCATTAAAGTTTTTTTTTTTTTTCATAAAAAATATGCTTGTTTAAATTCTATAAAAGTGGGTCACGGCTTAAGGACCATGGGAAAATGTGGGTCAGAACCATAGACAGTATATATATATATATATATATATATATATATATATATATATATATATATATATACACACATCTTATATACAGTCTATGGTCAGAACCCCTGCTCTAAAGTACTTGGTGGCCCATATCATTTCGTCCTTTCTTGTTTAATATACAGGCTACATTGTTTTAAGGATTTCACCTTTTGTGACCCAAACACAATATCAAGGATTGCCAGACTATTTTAATGGAAGGAGAGAGGAGGCCTACTTAAGGGAAAAACACTCAGTGAAGTGGAGACACAGGCCAGAGCCCACTGTTACATTTACTAAATCCAAATTTCTGCACTCTGGCATCATGAACTAAGATTTATTAATCTCAATTAATCAGAATTATTAATTAACTGATCATTTATCAAAACATTTTATGGATATCTTTCGATATTTTGTCGTCCAAACGTTGCTCATACATGTGTGCCACCATTTAAATTTAGCCAAAAAAAGGACATGAAAGTTTCGTAATACGTTATGTCAGGAGATCTTACCAGAGTCACCTCTCTTTGTCTTTTATGAGTTATAAAATTGTTTCTTCGTGTGAGGGTAGACATCGATTTTTCACCTTAAAATGCTTCATCTTCATCCAAACAAACTTTCATTTGAAACGAAACGACTTCATGCTACGTGTTTGCGTCAGCACGTCAACGATTAACGGTCGTTACGTCGTACGTCAGCTGGGTGAGTGTTTTTGAACGGAGATGGTTGGTTAGCCTGTGAGCGATTGGGATTACTCTACGGCGGAAACGTTGACAACCGGGTACCTATTCTATTTCTCATCACATATATGCCTCAGTTATGACCGTATTCATGTCTGTAGTGCTGGGGTGGCTTCATTAGTCACACAGTTTTCTCAAAGTATCATGTTGATAATGTTGGAACCTCGTTAGCAGAGTTAGCTAGTATTAGCTAGATGGCTAGCTAGGCTAATACCTAAAACCAGACAGCCAAATCGTTGGCTGACTCAGTCTAGCCGCAGCGTTGGCAAGATCATGTTCCGATGTGGGAAATAGTCCTAAAGGTATTTAGCGTTGAAAACAACCGTGAGCACACGTGAAGCCACAGGCATAGATTTAAGGAAAGCTTACAGTTGCTAGCTCATGGTTTTGATGTACAGGGGATTGAACTGATTTGTTGATTTCGCCATTAGCCAGATTATGAACGGTGAAAGATCCAGACCGGACTCCCCTCTATTCGGGTGATGGCAGAGCGTCTGCAGTCATATGACAGTAACTCCAGTGACACCGAAAACTGGGATCAAACCGCAGCAAGCCGACCCCGCAAACTCTGCAAACACTCGAGGTGAGCCTTAAAGCAGTCAGTCTGTCAGAGCCGCTGGGACCATTACACCAGCGACTAATGCGACTCAGCTACATATGTGGCATTAACAGGTGAGATGACAACATGACAAAAGATCTAATGTTTGAGGTTTCTCTTGAAGCTGTTTGTTTTTATTATTTATAACTCTGCTGTACCTTTCTTGAATTGAGTGACTGATATCTTTGTTGATTCTTCTCTGACATGTAGACCACAACCAGAGTTTAGAGAATGATTACAATACAATAAGCTACTGCATCTGTGAGGTCTTTGAAGTGTTCCCCTCCATTCATTGATTTACACACAGAGAGAGAAGCGCCGCTGCAGAAAAAATCTAGGGGAAACACTGCTTTGTGTCTCTCTGACTTTTGATTGTTAATATATATCATGATTGTTTTATCGCCCAGCCCTAAGTTTAAGTACATCCATGATGAAATAGCTGGCTGAACAGTTTTTGCAAAGGAAGCTGATATTTTATATACCTGTTGTCAAATTTTGGGAAATAATAAATAACACAAAAAACCAACAGTAATCAATATCAGCTGTCCATTTACAAAATCTGATGTCAGTTAAAGCGCTTTGATGGGCAGAGTTACAAACTGCCTAAATCTGTCTGCTCTTTGTAATTTTATTATTCAAGGTGTTTTTTGACATTGAGCTTTATGTTTTTATCTGTAAAGAAGACTTTTTTATCAGTGTTGCCCACCGATATCTAAAATATATTCTGGGCCATAATTTGGTTAGTATATGTAGAAAATCCTTATTAACAATGTGTCATACTACCTGTGCTTATAAAGGAACTGTTTTCCATTATTGCAGTTTAGTTCACTGAAGTGTACAGGGGTTGAGTTTGATGTAATTCAATTCATAATACAGTTAAAAAAACATCTCAAATTTATTCTGGTGGCCTTATTTGTTTTATCATGTTAGTGTAGTTTGTGGAAATGGATCCCCTTACTTTCTCTGTGAGGTGAGGTTGTTTGTCTTTATTATATATTAGTAACTTAAAGGATAGTAGAACCAAGCAGAAAGGAAGAGCTGAGACTTTGCATACAGTGTTAGACCAAGGGGGCTGTGTCTGTGATGTTCGACTGAGGTGGGTTTGTATTGACAATACTTTTCCCTGCAGCTATTGTCTCTTCCTGTTTCTTTGTTGACAAAGTAACAAAGAAATGAATGTTGATTTCTCTCTCAGTGATCAAGTTTCACATTTCAGGGACCCTTTTAGCTGAACATGGAGTTGTGAAATTTACTTCTTCCTGTCAGTCTTTTTATACCCAACCAGATGTGATCGCCTTTTTTTCTATTCTTAGTTTGTTTCATTATATTTCTCTCTGTTTGTCAGGCACAGGCGTCTCTGATGTTGTTTTTGTGTCAGATTAGACATCAAAAGTGACGGCAACAGGACTTGGTTGCATTTTAAGCATGTGTGTCATCATCCTTTTATAGCCCTCACAGAATGCGGTAGGTCTGGTTGTTACCTAGTTTTTAAAGCCTCATACTTGAGGTTACTGGATAAATGGACCACACTGGTATTGTTTTACACTTTTTACCTTTGAGAGCAATTACATTTTAACTACCTGTCAAAAACAAACACAGTTGAAGTTCAGGTGTAATTTGGTGTCATGTTCAGTGAGATGTGAGTTCTTTTCATGCTCGGGTTTTGTTACACAATTAGTTTGCTCAACTTCTGTAATGCGCTCAAGCACGCACAGCAGGAATCCGTGAACCTGTGTGTTCACCGCAACCTAAAAACCTTGACAAAAATAACCCTGCCGTCTTGAGAAAAAAGGGAAGAATGTTTGGTATGCTTTTGTTTTGAAAAGCAGCAGTCAGGCCAGAGCATCTCGAGTGGAGGCAGAAGAGAGGAAGATGAGCTTGCATGGTGCCAGTGGAGGTTGTGACCGCTCACGTGACCGCCGCCGCTCCAGCGATCGCTCCAGGGACTCCTCGCATGAGAGAGAGGGGCAGCTCACCCCCTGCATTCGCAACGTCACCTCACCCACCCGCCAACACAACAGTGGTGAGTGTGCATGGAAAGAATAGAGGGCTTATATGGAAGTAGTGTTGGAGGTCTGCTGCTTTTGGCAGCAGCTGCAGAGAACAGCTGACTGCATCTATGAACTTTCAGCTGAGGCATGGTGTATACCTTTGGTGTATTTTCCTGTGCATCAATTAAGTGCAAACTTTAAGTCTGGATTTCAAGGTACTAAACACATGCCCTGTCCATGGTGGTTTTGTCTTAAATCATATACTCGAGCAACAGACAAGGCACTATAAGGCGCACTTAAATTCCTTTTGGCTTGTCGGAGCACTGCAGCTACCGTAGCCTCGCAGAGTTTTTGAATGAGTTAATAAAGTTTGACTTATCTGACTGTTTTGTTTGGCTTAATATGCTTTATAATCCGGTGCGCCTTATGTATGAAAATAGACGTGTTCATACCGAAAAATACGGTACTCAAATAGATACCATTAGTGTGTCTCATAAATATAAAAACCTCCAAAGAGACAGATAATCTTTAAATCTATAAATGAGCTTTTACTGGTTTATGATCGGGTGTTTTCATTCTTTCTTTCTGTGTGTTGATTGTGAACAAGATGGTGGCTCGTCATCAAGGCCCAGTAGCCCACGGCCTCAGAGAGTCTCACCCAGCGGCTCCAGCAGCAGCGGGGTGGTAAGCAGTCGTAACAGCAGTCTGTCCAGTACTGAAGGTACCTTCAAGAGCTTAGGAGTTGGAGAAATGGTTTTCGTCTACGAGAATCCAAAGGAGGGAGGAACTGGTGCCACAGTAGGAAGCCGAAACATTCGGACCTCAGAGAGAGTCACTCTGATCGTCGACAACACGCGCTTTGTCGTAGATCCTTCCATCTTCACTGCACAACCCAATACAATGTTGGGCAGGTACAGTATACTTTTAACAAAACTGTAGTTGTCTTCTTATTCTGTAAACGTTAATAATTCAAACAATGATACTACTTTTAGTTAAACGTCTTTGCACTGGTATGAAATTGGTGTTGCGATTTCGGGTTCCTAAAGCTAAATGAAGCTTCTTTATCTCAGAATGTTTGGATCTGGAAGGGAGCACAATTTCACACGGCCCAACGAGAAGGGGGAGTACGAAGTGGCCGAGGGAATTAGTTCAACAGTTTTCCGAGCAATTCTGGTGAGTCTTCCTGACATTGTTTATATTTATATTAACAAAAGCGGACCAAAATAGAAATGACTCACAGTATAACACACTGCACTTCAAAAGCTCAACATACCACAGCCTCAAAACGGATTAAAACAAAGAAATATCATCAACAAACCTGACTGTTATTCCCTCAAATTAATGATTTGTAGAGCAGCTGCTGTGTTTGACATTCCTTTAATCTGACCAGCTGCATCCCAGTAACCTGTGGTTGATAATTAAGATCTCATAGGACTTTGTTTTTAAGATATATTGCATAACTGTCAAAAAGTGATAACTAATTAATGACTGTAACTAACAAGCTGCTGCTGATAACTTCCTTGGCTTGTAAATGTTTGACAGCTTAATACCTCCTGACTAGATTCACTGATAGATGTCGTTTTCCCTACATGGTCTCAACAACATCTAAGAGAGAGATCTGCAGTCCGATTCTTTAATTCAGTGTCACACGTCAGTATATTGATGCAACACATTGTTATCTAATGAAAGTCAACGGCACTATTATCTGACTGGGTGTTGTTTTTGTTGGCTCATTTAAAATCCGACTTGAAAAAGTTGAAACATGATGAATAACCAGTAAAGGCTAACCTGATGAATTGCCGAGCAAGTGAGACTGATTTGCTTTTCTGTGTGAAATCTTTGGCCAAATGTCGGTGGTGCCTTTTTAATGTACAGTACATTTTATGTATGAGTTAATGGATTAAGACAGTGTTTGATATTATATTCTTCTAATTGAAGGATTACTACAAATCCGGGATAATCCGCTGTCCTGATGGAATCTCCATCCCTGAGCTGCGGGAGGCGTGTGACTATCTATGCATCTCCTTCGACTACAGCACCATTAAATGCAGAGACCTCAGTGAGTATTATCATGGGGCGCTGAATCCACTTGGTGTTACGCATGTAACAGCAGCTTTGCCACTTTTACCAACACATTATACACATTAGAAATATATTAAATATTTAAAGCAGCAAGAACAGCATCATAGTCTTAATTCTTTCGTAGGTGGAAATTTTCATAAATTTTAAAGAGCTCTAAGAATCACTGGTTCACTTATAATCTCCGTCTCCCTTGTGATCAGGTGCCCTGATGCATGAGCTGTCCAACGATGGAGCTCGGCGACAGTTTGAGTTTTACCTGGAGGAAATGGTTCTTCCTCTGATGGTGGCCAGTGCCCAAAGTGGAGAGAGGGAATGTCACATTGTCGTCCTGACTGACGATGATGTGGTCGACTGGGATGAAGAATATCCTCCACAAATGGGAGAAGAGTATTCACAAAGTGAGTACAGTGTCATGGAGAGTTAAGAAAAACAAGGCTGGATATATATGTATGAAAAATAAACTTGATTGTTTCTTTCTTCTTCTTTCTTCAGTCATCTACAGCACAAAACTGTACAGATTTTTCAAGTATATTGAGAACAGAGATGTCGCCAAATCAGTCTTGAAGGAAAGAGGGTTAAAGAAAATAAGACTGGGCATTGAAGGTAAGTTTGTCAACAGTTATGTGTCTTTTCAGCAGAGCAATCATTCAGTGAGATTCATGCTGCCTAAACAAGGAAATTTCCCCTCAGATGAATAATTTTGGTGAGCTGCTTCTAGATAGAGGATATTTTTTTCATGTCTGTTTCATGCCTTAGAGCAGACAAGATTGTGGATAAAGTCAGAACAGAGAGGAGAGAGTAGAGGCTGACATGCTGCGAATAAACTGAGAAAAAGAAAAGACCTAGGAGACTCAGTCAACACAATTTGAGCTGATGATTAAATTCTTCTCCTCCTTCTGCAGGTTATCCAACATATAAAGAGAAAGTGAAAAAAAGACCAGGAGGTCGCCCAGAGGTAATTTACAACTACGTCCAGAGGCCCTTCATCCGCATGTCCTGGGAGAAGGAAGAGGGTAAAAGTCGCCATGTGGACTTTCAGTGTGTGAAATCAAAGTCCATCACTAACCTGGCTGCAGCAGCAGCAGATATCCCCCAGGACCAGCTGGTGGTGATGCACCCTGGCCCTCAGGTGGATGAACTGGACATCCTTCCTAATCACCCACCCAGTGGGAATCACTACAGCAACAACTACAGCAATGAGCCTGACCCTGATGCACCTTCACCTGCTGTCTGAGGACACACCCCGTCCTCTCTCAATGCCTCTGCCCCTCTCCTCCTCCTCTAGTCCTCCTCCCAGCATGCTGCAGCATGGAGCGCCAGGGGCACCATAACCATATTGCCTTGACACCTCCTTTGCAGCCTTAGAGCCTCAAGAACCTGGGTGACTGTGGAGAAAGAATCATGAAGGACATGAGAGTGCTTAAAGAAAAAAAAAGTTCACTGTTATTTTCATTTTGTTCTTTACTTGACCAAAGGAATTTATTTTTCTGTTTGGGGGGGAAAAGATCAGTAAAACACTTATTATTAACGATATTATTTACAATGTTCTGTACTTTAATTTGATGGATTTGGCTGAGCACTTCTGTGGTGTCACTGTTTTCTCACAGTTTTTATTTCAAAGATAAATGATTTTAATCCTCTTCAGTGGCCTAACTACTCAATGTGCTTTGGGGGAAGAACAAAAAGACTTGTTACAGAAAAAAAAATAAAAAATGTGACTCTCTGGTGACGGAGGAAATCATAATATCCAGTTGAACTCCTCAGATGTCTTTGAATCTTGTAATTGGGTATGTATTCATCGGCTGGATCTGAAATGTGATGTTATGCTCCTCCCACAACTGAGATATGAAGCAGAGCACAGGCTGTCGTGGTGGTCCGAATCTTTTTGTGCAAAGCTTGAAATTGTTGTTAAAAAAATTCAAATTAAAATCATCAAATAAAGACATCAAAACATAATTTTTCTATACTTGATTACTAATTGTAAAACATGACAGAAGAAATTGTTGTGGTACTGCTATGAGTAATGATAGAGGAAACAGTTGACAGGGACATCTTATCCCGAGTGGATAATCTTTCATAATTTACATAACGCTGATTCCTCTAATTTAATTGTCAAAGAAAAACTGATGACTCTGGACACAAAGCTCTTGTCTCATTTATAAATGTCTGTACTGAAGTTTTGTTGGAAAAACATCACGCTGGCAAATTCGCCCTCAGTTTGCCCTGAATGCTGGGGTTCACAGCCCTCAGTGTTTATAACTTTACAGCCTGCAGTTTTTCAAAAACATCCTCTTCAGCCTGATCTGGTGCTGCTTCCTCATGTGATGTTCACCGCCCTCCAGCACTTTGGACTGCAGACACCACAAGATTAAAAAAAAAGGCTCTTAAACACGGTTACGCTCATTTAGTTTGTTTTACAAAGGGCATGGGGGGGATTAAATCAAAGGTTTTTTTGTTACCTTGAACTCATGAGGAAGCTGCTTCAGACTGTGCTGTATGGATTTCACACTTTCAGATGAAAATCATGCTTTTCTTGTTGTCTACATGGTCATATGGCAATTTTCTGATGCTACAGGACATATGAGAAAAAGAAGTATGAAATTGTATTTCTGAATATTTCTTAATTCGAATTGCTGTGAATTTCTGAAAGACCCAAACGGCAGGTTCAGAAACAGTGAGATTTCCTACATAGCAAATCCAAGCCCCGCCCCCGGAGCCCCGCTACGCAGGTCAGACTCGGCGAAATAGAGGGGACGATCACAGAACAAGTGTCTGCGTTAGCGGATTAAAATGCACGTAAGAAAACTAATTTTGATATTAACTTTCATCATGTTTCTAAAGACAATAGTGTCTGAGAGCTGAATAACCCCTATGTTACCTGCTTCTGCTACTGCACAGGCAACGTTAGGCTGCAGGCTAGCATGAAGAGGAGGAGTGTGCAGAGCAGCGCTGTCTCCGCTCACGACCCAGAGGCGAACTGCTAATGAGCAACTGGAGCTCTGCAGAAGAAAAGACCTTGAAAATGACACAGGTAACATCATAATCACAGTTTAAACCCCATTTATAACATTTTAAGTAGTAAAAAAACAAAACAATCGGAGTGGGACTTCAGATGGACTGACAAGACGATAGGATTTTACCACATGATGGTACGCTTCAAACTTTTGAAAGGCCTTCTCAATATCATCCCTGCTTTATTAATATATTAAAAAATACTATTAATAATGAGTTTTACCTCTGCATTTCAAACACATTTTAGAGACGAAAATATACAGAACAATATTTTACACTTTAATGACACATAATAACATATTCTAGGCTATAAAATGACTGTTGTTGATACAGTATTGATTGATGATAATAATAATAATGCATCAGATTTTTATAGCGCTTTATCAGAGACCCTCAAAGCGCTCTTTACATTGGATTGATAATGTACTCTTTGGCACAAAGGTTCATAAAACTGAACCAGCAGCTTCTTATTGTGACGAATGAGCCGTCTTTGATTTTTTGAGTCGTTGCTGTTGTTATCGATCGCTCTCCTCTGAAGCACTCACAGCAGTCTGCTCAGAGGGAACGAGGACAGATAATGGATTAACTGTCCATAGGTAGACTGAACCATAACACTGTTGTCATTGTTACCAGCAGAGCAGACCAGGCTGACATATACAGGATAAGCCAGTGTAATGTACATGAACTGTCCTCTCTGTGAGGTACAAACCCTGCCTGTGAAAGCACTGAACTGAAGTTACACTGCAAAAAAAAGACATTTCAAGAAAGGAAACAGCCTCGTATGAAGAAAATAAGTCTTATTTTTTGTACAAAAAGAATATTAAACTTGTCAAGCATGTTTGGCATTAGAAAAATGATCTAATTTTAAGAGAAAATGACTTTTTCTTGATAAGATATTCCTGCTAATTTTGAGATAGAATGAACCAGAAATAGAGCAGAAAAATGTTTCACAATCAAATCCAGCGGAGCAACAAGCTCATTCGTCTCATAAGACGTGTAAGACGTCTACAAATTCTCAATTTAAGAATGCCATGAAACAATAAAAGTTGATTTTTTTTTAATTAAGATTTCCATCGCAGGTCATTTGAATCTGACAGAATCTGCTGCCTCCTACATTATCGGACATATAAAGATGTCAGTAGGCTAGTCTGTACGACAGACAACATAATACAATGAACAGATGAAAACTGCAAAACAGTAAAGAACATGCTTGCTTTCCACATGCTTGCTTGAATGTTTTGGTATCTTGATTTAAAACAACATCACTTATATTTGCTCTGCTGTTTGAAGAAATTATGTCTTATTTGACCTACTGTCATGCTCGTTAATAATCCTAGATTAAGGTGTATTTTATTGAAGTTCATTTATTCAAGAGACTAAAATTCTAATTTTAAGTAACTTCATCTTCATTTTTCATTGCTTGCTGTAGAAAAAATTAGATTAATACAAGATTTTCTGTCGAGTTTTAAGCTTCGTTTGAGTCTGTCAGGGCCAAGAAATTTGTTCTTATTTTGAGAATTCTTGTCGAGCAAAAACAGCGTACCCCATTGGCAGATTATTTTGCTTGATACAAGATTATTTGATTAAATATAAAAACATTTTGCTTCTTTTTTGTGGGGCTGTTTTTGCAGTGTACAGCAACCATTGAGGTAAAGATGCCAAATTGGCCAAGACTGAATAGATCATTTCTTAATTGCAGTAATTTGCTTCATCAGCAAGCTAAGGCTCTGCAAAGGATATGAGTGAGCAATATACAGCCAATAGTTTTACACAAAATCTAACAATTTCTTTGTAGTTTTTAAATGCATACTGGTAAAAAGTTGGACCCTGAAGTAACATCTAGACTCATAACCAGCATTTTCATTCTGTAAACAAAGAGCTTTCTTCTACAGAGGAGGGTAGAAAGAGACAAATTTATTGTGTCACAGGTAAGATCACAGGTTACTGCCATTGAATGATCACATCTGAACCCCAGTCAGAGTCACAAGACGTCTGACGCCGCATAACACGACAATGCTGGATCAATCCATTCTTCCAACTTCCCACTGATGTCAGTGTTTGAGCGCCAGCTGGGGAAGAGTAGATCACAATCGTTTCCTATCAGACTTCCTCCTCATTCTCTCCAAACAATCGCCCGGCCGTTGAGCCTGCAAGGAAACGTGATCCCTCCTGCATTTCCTCCCTCTGTTTATTTCAGTGAGTCAGGCTTTGGCCTGACCCGCAACATTTCCAGCGTCCAGAGACATCAGCGAAACAAAATGAACAAAGCTGGGGGTTGAATTAGAGATCTTTCTACTTTTTCAGTTGATTATAAAAACAGGATTACTTCCCTGTTTCCTTGCAAACGACTAACCTCCCAAATTACTTTAAATCTGTATTAATGGATTTTGAACCACTTGTGAGCTGTGCAAGAAGCTGTTGAAATATATTAGTATAATCTAATTACTGCTTGTTCTCGGTCCTGTTTGTAGCCACCTGAAGAATCTTAGTCCATTATTCATTCACTGTTCAGCTCCGTTCCTCTCTTCACTAACTCCTCTAAGTCCTGGCTCTTTCGCTGCCAAATTCCCCTCTATGTTAATGAGCTGCCCTCACATACTTGGCTCGTGTTTGCTGCGCATTAGTTTGGATTTTTAGGAGATTTTTGCCTAAAATAGAAATATCCTTATGAAAGCAGAAAAACTAAAGAGCTGCTAAAACAAACAAGTATTCTGGAGAACTCGAAACTTAACCACAGAGCTTTAAGGAACAGCAGAGCTCATGATGAGCAGGTTCAGTTTTGCATGATGTAGTTTTGCTGATTTAGTCTGATTATGTCTTCTAGTGACAAAACAACACAGAGGTCTTTTTAACGCATGTCCCATTTAATGTGGTTCATTCATTTATTCTCATTACAGCCTCACTAAAATCTCTGCAGAAATTAGGTGGACTAATACATAATGCAGAAATCATGCAAAATCCAAAATATGATAAACTCACTTGATTCAAGGCCGGCATGACCATGCCACTTAGTGTTTTACATCAAATATGTGAGTTTAAAAGCTACTTTTCAGTCCTGCTGCTCAGATCTAACAGGCACAAGGCAGAGTTGATTAAAATTGTATTAATCAAAATAATGATAATAACCCCGAGGAATGAGTCAGTGCCCTTTTTATATTTTCATGAGGCGATAAACTGCTTGATTCACGATCTCTAAAAAGCAGCCTCTACACTGACTATGATTATCATGTTTTTGTGTTTCTGCTGCCTGGAAGAAGAAAAAGACAAATATCCAGCACTTTTTTGATTTTCTGAGCAGCAGTGGGGGGGGGATCAAACTTTTCCAGTCAATCACGAGTCTATCCTCTGACATTGTTTATCCATGGTTATTTTTTTACAGCTTCACCTTTTCTCACCACATGATGGCAGCAGTGTGCAACAAACATATTAAAAACCCTCTGATTTCAGATTTGTAAACATTAAGAGCCTCTAAATCCTTAATTTACATTACAAATAAAAATCACCAAACAATCAGTGAATTTTTAAGGAGTGCTTGAATAGAGATGTTGTATTAATTCTTACTAAAGGGGGTTTAATTTTTATGCCAAGTTAATAGTAGCCCATCTGTTTTGCATCTATCAAGATCTAAGGTAAGAGTTTTATTTGAAATGAACACTTAATGAATTACATAACTGTCTGGTATGTTTATAGACTAATGAAAGAGTGAGGACACAATTGCATGTGACCTTATCTTCTTAAAAAACATTCTGACAAATCTATCTGGTTTTTACAGTGAAACACATTCACAAACCTTCAAGACTGTCTTCTTTAAGTGCGTACTTTCTTTTACCGTTACTGGTTAACAGAGAAAAGAAGAAGAGTCAGACTAAATTTCACTGTAACTTTACTACTTTGGTGATATTACTCACCGGAAATCTCTTGCTAAGCTAAATTTACTATCCATTGCCACTATAGCAGAGGCTTTTGCTTGGCTCTAATCCGAAATTTACAGTTTGAAAGCCAGACTTCAATTAGACTAGTCATCTCTGCAGTTGCACCCAGAGGTCACTGAGTGCAGAGCAGTCCATTTTTCTGCGAAGTCTCTCTCACAAACCCAAAATCCTGCTGCCAGGGAGACTCTGTGGAGTCTGCCCCCTCCACAGAATCTAAAAAAACACCACTTCTGAACTGGCGTCCACCAAACACAATTATCATGATTCTCCATTTATTCATGTAACGTTTATTTGGAGAATTTTCTGTGCAAGCTCACAGTCAGTTTATGTGCCCGTCAGTATTAAAACACAGATATCTGAGTCAGAACACAAAAGAGCAAGCTTCAGATAAGATGAGATAAGATAAACCTTTATTTATTCCACAGTGGGGAAA
Source organism: Xyrichtys novacula (assembly GCA_962446985.1). Taxonomy (NCBI): domain Eukaryota; kingdom Metazoa; phylum Chordata; class Actinopteri; order Labriformes; family Labridae; genus Xyrichtys; species Xyrichtys novacula. The sequence continues at coordinate 32,680,082 of OY660864.1, read as the reverse complement.
TCTGCCATGTTAACAGCATGCAAACAAAGATGAATAAGTACATTATTCATCAATTGACTCAGATGGATCCAGGCGAGGGTTTATCTACAGAAAAAGTCACAATTAAGGTTTTGCTAGACTTGAAATTAAAAGATAAATCATGACACTTCTCCTGACAACGAGTGTTTAATTTCAAGGTGAGCTGAGAAACTATTTTCTCTCCTTTCAGTAGTTTTTTTTGCCCTTCTTGGCAGCTGGCTGAGAACAGACTGTGCTGTCTCCTAATCTAATTTAGATTCAGGCAGAGAGATGCTAACATGCAACATTACACCTTGTTAACTCAGACCTGATCCAACCATCTGCTCGCTTTGTAAAGGATGGAGTGTCAGAGTATCACATATTGGCATGTGTAAAATCAAATCTAAAGAGAGCCGTCTGGGTTGATGCAGCATTTTCTGAATCCCGAGGTAAAAGTCATCTCTGTGATTAGACCGAGTCATACCTGCTGTTATTTAGAGTATGTCCCAAATTAACAGGAACCATTTCACAGATTTGTGGCTTTATTTCTTTGGATTATACCTTATTTAAAAAAAAATGTGAGCAGAGAGAATTTAGTTAAAAAAAAAAAAAACAAGATGCTTTTTGCAACTACAGCAACCCTGTTAGAAAGAAACAATTTTAATCTTCCAGCCATCTATCTTCTATCTCTTTTTTACCTCTCTTATTTCGGCTTTACTGTCTTTTTAGCTTTTGTTATACTTTGAGTCTTTTCTTATTTTATCTTTTAGGCCTTTTATTATTTCATTTATTGCTCATTTCTGTTGTTCTAAATTATAATTGCTATTATTATCATTATTATTTTGTTATTTTATTATCATTAATTATATTCTCTTTTATATTTCCTATCCTGTTTTCTGCTTTCAAGCCCCCTTTTTATTCTATTTTCTTTTTTTTAACCTATTTGATGTTTTTATTTTGGTCCTCATGGTCTCATTTTATGTTGCATAGTTCTTGTATTGTCTGGGTTCCTTATTATGACATATGCAAATGGCCTTCAATTCCGTTTTTCATTTGTCTTTATTTCCATGTGCTTTATGACTATTTGTCAAAGCACTTTGTAAACTTCAGTTTTTAAAAGTGCTATAGAAATAGATTTATTGTAATTATTATCTAGTTTTCTGTGACCTTATACTTGATGAAATACCATGATCTCTTAACACTTGAATCTTGTCCTAACATCGACTGTTTTAATTTGTGCAGCTTTCATTAGCTTTCCTGTCAGACAACACTGACTAAAATAACCTCTATGCTCGATAAAAAAAAAAACAATAGCAGCTCAGTGTGAAACCTGAGATGCAGAAACAACACCAAAGGTCAAACGTCTAAGTGCGACGAATGTGATCTGAGCCTAAAATGTGCTAATGGGCTGAAACACCGCTGTGGATGATCATCATCAATCATGTTAGTGTGATTATAATGTTTATGATATCATAATGTAGAGTGTGCATTATATGTGTCTGATCCTTTTCTCGTCAGTCTCAGACAAAGTACCTCTGGATTAAAATAAACTGGTCTCTTGATGAGAAGCAAATCTAAATATGTACATGTGATTATGCACAGAGTAACAGCAAATCAAAGTCATAGCATGAATAAGTTCTGTGTTCAGGTTCTGACTGTTTTTGCTTCTTTAAGGTAAATCATGAACAGTTTGAACCTCTACATCTGCTCCTCTCCTGTGTGCTGCTGCTGCTGCTGTGAACCACTTCATGTGTCAGGAGTGAGTCAGCAGACATGAAAACCTTTTTGGTGATGTTTGGGTTTCAGGGAGGTGATGCCTGAAGTGTGATACACAAAGTGTGCTGCTGACGATGGTGTAGCTGTTGAATAAAGACAATGCGTCACATGATTATCTGATGAAAAACTAGTCAAAACTAAACCTTACGATTAGATGGTTTTGTTTAGAGACAGATGTCTTTTCACTCTTTCCGTTCAAAGTATCTGACTCAACACTCTTACAGCGTTCTTTCTTCTCAGCTGTTTGGTTTAAAGTCTTAAATAAATCAATAAATCGATACAAGTATAAATCTGTATATGACGCATAAATTCTCAGGTACTTGTCCCATCACTCAGTAGGTAACTAAACCTTATCCTATCATTAGTATTGACTTATTTCACTTTCTATTCTAGGCCAAACCTTTCAGTGTGGTTATGAGAAAATGTACAAGCCCGAATTTGGTCATTTAGGATATAAAACTGACTACTATTTAAAAAAAAAGAAAAAAATATGTACATATATATTTTCAATAATATTTTTCTGCTTTAGTCTGAAGGAGAAAGTGATTCCCTCTGCAGAATCACTTTTTTTAAAAAATTGCAATTATTATGTTTTTTAGATGTATTACCAGAGAATAATATGCAGATCTAAAAATTTAGTTACAGATTTGTAAAGATATGAAAAAGCCTCCTGCGTATCTTCTTACATGCGTCATTTTGTTCATAAATATAAAAAGATCAGTACTTGAATTTCATAATATCTCGCCCCTTTCAGGACCTTTCTGAGATGTGTACATCGAGAGCTGCTCCTGTCGAACCATTTTAAATGACTCATTGTCCTACAAAATTGTTTATTTAACTGACCCATCTGATTAGTATCAACTTTGGAAACAGTATATTGAACAGCTGCATCATTGTGAATGAAAAAATACACCTTCCAAGTCTCTGAAATAGTCCTTTCATAATCTTTGCATGCAGCCAAGCTTACATGAGGTTTTAACATACACTTATGGTAGATTATACAATTACTGGTCCGAAAATACAGTCTGAGTGTCCTTCAGCGGAGTCCAGATGGTTGGTTGCCATGAGATCAGTCTTTTTCTGCTTTATTCTTTTTACTGTGTTTTTGAGATGGGCACTTGAGTTTTGAGTGCTTTCCCATTTTGATCTGACAGGCCCTGAGAAAATATTATTTTTGTGAATGAAAAGACATTTTCCAACATTTCTTCAGATATTGTCGTTGAAGCGATGATCTAATTTAAAACCCTGTTTTAGGTTGTACTTTTATTTGCTTTAAATCTTCCAGAAAACATCCTGAAAAGGAGCTGTCTTTATATATCTGTGATTAAACAAAGAGTTGGCCACAGGAAAATTACACCTTGAAATCAAAATTACGTTGTCTTAAAGTTACATTACTGCAACCCTCCAATTACAGTCACAAGAGGAGGATTTGATCCCGAGGTTTACGATAAAAGCGGTTGAGGATGAGTTCATTACACTAAGAAACAAGAGGCTCTTGTCATCTGTTTCTCAATGCTAATCAGCAGGACTACTCAGGCGAACACCATCTGTATCAGCACCTCAAATTGCATAATAAGTATTACCCCTCCTACTACTTTGCTTTGGCTGCGAGCAAAAAAGGAAACTCACAACAACTGAAGGATAAGCACAAGTTCATCATGCAAAACAGAGGAATAATTACCCTTTTCACCATCTGTGTTAGAGCTCTTCGCCTCTTAGTGAGGTTTTAATGATGTAGAGTGACATGAGTAAAGGTAGTCTTCCTCTTAACTCATTTCATACTTCAGCTTTAGTTATTTTTAAACTAATTACGGAGACAGATTCATCAAATATAAGCGTATTCTGGTGTTTTCAAGCCGAGCTTCACTAAAGGATGTGAATTCTTGGATTATTCATGATCATTGTGACACCTGTAGTAAATGATGTGTGATGCCAAAGCTTAAGATACTCAGTTAAAGCAACCAATGAACTAACAGTGACAACTTCTAACTTCTAGAAAAAACTGTCCCAGTTTGCACATCTGCAGGTATATCATTGTGTTATTTGATTATTGCAACAAAGCCACTAGACAGAGAGCACTATTAATATGAACTGTTATTTAAACGAGCGCAGCCTCTCCAGTGACTATGAAGTGAAGTACAAATGAACCATCATTAATGTTATCAGTGAAACTCATGCTCTGCCTGTCCAGAATAGGGGTGTCCCGATACAACTAATTTACTTCCGATAAGATACCGATATTGTAGCCTTCAGTACTGGCTAATACCGATATTGATCCGATATTAGCACAAATTTGTGTATGACATGGCCAACATCCCTCCCCCTCCTTGCTGCTTTGTTAGTACCTTACGCTGCGTTCCAGTTACCTCTGAAGTTGGATATCGGAGCTGGGAATGACATCACATCCGAGTGAGCGGACTTGGGAAAACCAATGTGGATGCCTGCTGTTAGCCGTTGTTAGCTGTTGTATACAATTGTCAGCTGTCATTAGACATTGTCAGTTGTTGTTAGACATTGTCAGTTGTTGTTAGACGTTGTCAGTGGTTGTTAGTTATTAGCTATACCAGTTGTAAACAACGCATAACACAGTATTTTACTCGTACAAACACCATAGCACCGAGTTCACAGTTTGACATTGGGCAGTACAACATAAACCACTTGTTTAATTTGACAAAAACAAAACAGAAGTGCTAATAAATAATACATTATGAGAGTTTTCACTGTAACTCTTTACTGTCGATGCACTGTGCTGCCATCTTGAATTATGACATGGTTGTGAAGTCAGGGTTGGTGAGGATCCTCCAACTTTTTGAGTCGGAAATTCGACTTCAGGGGGGCGTTCCCGATAAGTTTCCAACTCGCAGCTTGGAGCGTTATTACACACTGTTGCTGTGATCATGTGGGCTCTGCATGCTGGATCCAGGCACTGCTAGATAGAGGTGCTGGAACAGAGTCTGGAATAAACAGAGTGCTGATATCGGAGATTGTAAATGCAGGTCGATATAATCCAATATTCATTTTTTCTCTGATATCGGACTGATATCCAATATCGATATATCAGATCGGGACACCCCTAGTCCAGACAATATCAGGTTTCTGCTTTTTAAAAAGGTCTTTTTAGGATTTCATGCAGTGTGTTTTCTCGCATTTACAACGGCAGCTCCAGAGTTTTCATCTTCTGTTGTTTTCTGATGAATACATTTATTTCTCATAACTGATAATCCTTTCCTAAGTTGTTACAAGTTTGTTATGGAAACTAAAACATTTTTTTCCTTCAACCTAAATAATAATTCCCTCATCAAGTAAAAATGCATCTCAGCTAAAACGTGAATATCAGCAGCTGCTCCTGTCAAACCATTCTAAAACTTCCTGTCTAAAACAGGTGCAGTGAAGGATAGGAAAGCCCTTTTCATGCTGTTTTGACTGTTTTTTTAGTCTTTACTGTACACAGTCTGTATGTTCTGAAAAGGAGAAGTGGCGTGACCTACACAAATACTGCAACACAATCCATCCCTATTGTATGAGAGGGCAAAGTCTCCCATAAGGTGATAAAGAGAGGAGGGTTACAGCGATTGTTCTGCAGAAAAGATCTTGTGATAACTCCCTGAAGCAGAACCCATTCACTTTTTATGAAGAGAGGAAGGTTATTCAGGGAATTTCAGAAACACCCAGACGTCTTCATGAGATTTTCTGTAACTGATACAGCCAGCACACCCATGAACGCCTCTGTTCTGCAAGATAAGAGTTTAAGTGTCGTTCAGGGAGAGAACTGAGCCGACGTGCTGAGCTGGACTCTATACCGATCTCTTTTCTTTACTTTTATGGGTGTGGCACATTCTGAAATGCCCCACCAGGATTTCGACACTTGTGAGATGTAGTTTAGTATTTCATTCTTAACACGAGAACATTCGAATAGAAACTTAACATAGTCCTACCAAGAAAGGCATTGAGCCAGCTGTGTGGAGTTTTACTAAGAGAAGTTACAATGAGTCATGAAGATTTAGCCAGACGTCTCTGCATTTCCTTGCTCTTTATTGGTGATAATGACTCCACTGGTTGATTGGTCGTTGGGTGGATTGGTCCATCATTTTGTAAACCTCCAACTGAGTGTGCCCCCGTTTCTTAAGTTACATGTTGGGCATAGGCCATTATCAAACAGTAGGCAGTGTCTACTGTGGCAGCTTTTTTCAGTGTTGAAAGACAGAGGTCATTTCCCACCCTTTGGTTTCCCTACGTTTTTTCAGTGGTGCTTAGATCGCTTTGAGTTGAAAGGGCTTCAAATCGAAGCAGAAAAGCACCTGACAAAATTTTTCTTTACCTATCATAATGACAGATACAGATCTGTGACTTAACCGCAGCATCATGGCTCAGCCTGGAGCATAGACTGTATATAGAATGGACAGCGTCCGCCTCCTCGCCAGGAGTCTAGCCACGTTGAGAACAGCGCCCTCTGGTGATGGGCTGCAATATAGGTCGTAAATCCCGATGTTGACATGTAGTTAAAGACTGGTTTGCAGAGCTGCCAGCGTTACGCTTTGATTGTGACAGTCACGCAATTTGACCCACACTTGACATTTCTCATGCTTATTTTCCCCCATTCAATACTCTGCCATAGTTTGAGTAACTCTGATGGGCTGACCAAGATAACCAATCCCAGACCAATCCATCAGTCCTTTGTGCCTAAATCTAACCAACCACGGAAGGCGCCACGCAATATAAACCAATCAGAAGCAAAGAAAGGCGTCTCTAACTATCTTTCACACACAACAGTGCCGACGTTTAAACATTTAAAACCCACTTTATTATTCCTGGTCAATTGAAACTAGCATTAGGAGGCCACAGTGCAGGGAGAGCAGCTGGCATGGAGATGAGGACATCAGTCTTAAGGTATAAATCGACGTTAAAAAAGGCCAAATTTTTTTTGCCACCATCCACAGGTCAGTTGCCGAACACATCATAACGCTTAAGTCTCGCTCTTGTCATCTTCTGAAACATAGTCGCCCTAGGTTTGTGCTTAAGTCCTCTTTTTTCTATACAGCTCCATTTTTTTAAAGTTGTTAGGGGGTTCGTTTTCTATGATTGACACTTGATACAGCCTATAGGCATACGAGTATCACGTAGCTTACTTGGGGGGTACGCTGTTTCAGCCAATCGTCATCACAGCGACTCTCCAGCCGAATGCGTACAACGCTACCGGGCAAGTGGTGGAGTGCGCACATCACTACTGCGCAATGTTGGTTTCAGGAATTGGAGAAAAAAATGAATTACAGAGAGCTTTTTGGCTTCAAAACCTTAAAGTGGCAGAAGGCGGAACCAAGTTGTCTATAGTATAAACAGTCTATGGCCTGGAAGGAAGTGTTGTCAACTGTTTTCAAAGGAAAGTTCCCATGACAGACAGACTGATACACTACAAATTTTACAACTTTCATAAGCGCTCTGTTTAATCAGGACATACATCTAAAAATCAAACAAGTAAAATCTTTTCAATCTTTGGTGTCTTCTGAAGAACCTCAAAATGTGGGGTTTTCTGCCAACTGCGCACCTGTGAGATGAATCATGACATATATTTGCCTGGAGGGATATTCATTACCATGTGCTACACAAAAAAAGAGAAATCTGAATCTTTATGAACAAATTTCCTGACTTTTTTCAGATTCTTAAAACCACTAAAACCACGCTATAGTTTTATAAAGTTTTATGAATGATGGTCGTTGGAGGGTTATGAGCCTGTTGGTGACAGATCTAGGCTACATCTACTCGTATAGGAGGTGACAGGCCTTGAAAAACCCAGAGAGAGATTGTACAGTATCCCACAGGCAAGGGCCCAGGGGTCAGCGCTCGGTCTTGCAGGATTAACACACCTGCCAGCGGCACAATGAGTTCCAATTAGTGCACACTGGCCGCCCCAGTCCGTTAGCAGCAGGCCAAGTGCTTTCTGAGTGGCTCACACCTCAGCGCCGGTATTGAAGTCCTGGCTTTCGAGTCAATACCTTCATTAGTGACTTCATGGCGGATCCCTCTCTGAGGCTGAACAAAAGACTCCCATGAACACAAAGTGACACATTCCAGGGATTAGCCAAGTCTAGCAGGTAGCGCCATTATGAGGAGTTCCTTTTTTTCTTCCTGCCTGGAATTTGCTTTGACAACAGGGGAAGTCATTTCACTTTAATTGATCGGACAAGGTGGTTTTTTTCCCTCCTGAACAGTTCGATGTCGTTTAAAGTAGTGTTGACATTTTTTTCTAATATCAGAGGCATTTTCTCGCGTACATCGTAGCGTGCAATAGTCTCTAATGGACAGGTGACAGGAGACTGGCAGACAAACACCTTTTTAAAAAGAGAAGTAAGATAGGATTCACAATGTTGGATTCATTATATGATTTATGTCTAATAAAGCTTTGATTTGTGGTACTTTTTATTTATTTATTTTTTTACTGCCTGTTAGTTTTTTTGTTGTTTTGAAAGGATGCTTCATATATACTTCCATTAGATTAGGAAATTAGCTGAACAGGCGTGGTGGAACATACTTTAGAAGTAGATATAGAGAAATTATCTGTTAGTTCATTTGATTATAAGTGGTAACCTTATTTGAACCCACTGAGTATTTTTTGGTCTTAAAAGGAGGTCTGATAGACGTCTAAATGTAGCCTAGACAACTGGTCTAAAATAAGGCTACCACAGGTCTAAACATGAAAGTTGTTCAGACGTCCAAATTTAGACCAAGTTTAGCCTAGCCGGCTAACAGAGGTCTAACTGTATATTGCTCAACAGCTATCATAATTATTTTCGTTAAGTACTTGGAGGTCAGTTATGCAACTCACAGTTGCTTTTTGAAATAAATAGTTATCGAATAACGGGTTAAAGTGCAACGTCTAAATTCTGTCCAAAATATACAGAATCTAGACAGTTGAAATTAGGTCTAAAAAGAAAACTAGACATCTAATAGCCGTCTACTGCTCAGTGGGAAAAATATACTCAGACCACTCGGGAATCAAGGACCTCAGCTCAGACCAGGGGACCTTGTCTTTTATTCTAGCTTACTTCCTCCCTGTCTCCCTAGTGATCCCTGTATCAGATACCCAAACCTGTGGACTGTAGTTTATTCCAGTCTTGCCCCCATTACAAAACACTTCTGTCAGAGGGTCTGCCAGAGCTGGATGGGACCCCTCAGTTTTCTGCTGTTCCCCTGCAGCCCAGTGCTGGAGAGCCTAGATATTTGTGAAAGAAGCTGCCTTCCGCCTAAGTGATGGGGACTTCATATCTGAGCTGGATCGGCATCAGTGTTACACTATTGATATCTGTTTGTTTATAACTATTTCTACTCTAGATCCTTACTCATACCCAAGAGTAAAGGGTTAGGGTTAGCATAGCATTGATAGAACCCAGGGTTGCCAACCGTCCCTTGAAAAACGGAACAAAACAGAATCATCCTGTATTTAAAAATAAAAGTATGCGTCCTGTATCGACGCATGTATCGACTTAAATCAATGTTTAAAAATTCACCATGCTGAGAGGAGTGAAGGCTGCGGGTTTGCTGGCCCTGCTTGTGAGGGGTCCCCTTTTTTTCCCAGGTTGTTGGCAACCCTAATAGGGCCCCTCTTACATGGGGGCCCATGTATGCAGTCCTCTTTTAAGCTCATAGTGAGACACAATTAGACATGCCAGTGCTGTCAAAGCAGCAAGTTCAAGTTTTCATGAATGTCTTTTTTACAAACGAGTTAAAAACAGACAGGCTTCTGGACCTTCAGTAAAACCTCACCAGCTGATTGGACCAACACGTTTGCGTCACTACACCTCTTGAAAAACACATTTTCTTTTTTTTAAAGCTATGGAAGTGAATTCTAATGATTAAATAATATGATCTAGTGTTTTGATTTGCATGAGATTTTTTAAGTCCCACTCCGAGTGTTATTAGTCGTCTTTAAGGTCGTGTTCACACCAAAAAGGTCTGTTTCCTGATTCGAATCCAAGGCAAGACGATACAGAAAACAGAAGCGGAAGTCACGTGACCGTGAATATCGTTCGGTTATTGGTCATTAGTTGATGTGGGAATACAAACCCCGCTCTGCTGTCTTCGCCTGTCATGTAGCATCGTAGGCTGACTTTGCTTTTGCTACTCATCTGGAGCGCGTATCAAAATATGCTAGTCGATTGCGCGCATGAACGGCTCATTAGCCAGACTAAACGAGGGTGATGTGAATGTGCCCTAAGTTGTGATGAAGATTTTAGCCAAAATCACATTACTTGTGTCATTTTTAAGATTTTTCTCCTTAGAGCTCCAGTAGCTCATTAGCAATTCACCTCTGAGTCGTGGGTGGAGACAGCACTGCTCTGCACACTCCTTTTCAAGCTAGCTTGTAGCCTAACATTGCTGGTGTAGTAGAAGTAGCAGGTAATATAGGAGCTATTCAGCTCTGAGACACTAATGTCTTTGGAGACATGATGAAAGTTAATATCATAGTTAGCTTTCTTACAAGCATTGCAATCTGCTAATGCACACGCTTGTTCCGTGATCATCCTCTCTAATTCTTCGAGTCTGGCCTGCATAGCAGGGCCCCGGGGGCGGAGCTTAGATTTGCTACATAGAAAATTTCACTGTTTCTAAACCTGCCGTTTGGGTCTGCCAGAAATTCACAGCTATTTAAATGCAGAAATACTCAGAAATGCAATTTCACACTTAATTTTCTCATGATATATCCTGTAGCATCAGAAAATTGCCATATGAACATGTAGACAAGAAGAAAAACATGATTTTCATCAGAGTGGGTTTAATGTCCTGCAATTTTGGCAAAGAAATAACTCACACTGAGTGTCATTGACATCAGATCAAACCATCAAAATAAAAGTAAACACACCACTCTTAGACATCCATGTGAAAGTCCCGTTTGGAGACACTTCCTCTCCTTGTTTAGACCCGATACATGGAAACAGTCTCACAGCTCTTTATGAAGTGGACTAAGGTGACATGATGATTTAGTGGTCACGCAGAGACCTCTGGACCTGAAACGTTCAGGCACCACAAAAAGGAGACAGAGTTAGAGAGTCATGCTGCTAAAGCGTGCTTTCTTTATCGGCTCCTGCTCCCCTACTGCTCACCTTTTTGACCCCCCCAGCAGAGAGAGTCAGATGGCAGGGATGCTTCAGTAATTTCAACCTCTGATAACATGACCTATGAACCCTGCCATGACCCCAAAACAAAGACGGTGACATCTTCTTTGTTATGTTCCGGCATGTTTTGTTTTCATGCATCAGGATTCGAATTGTGCAGATTTCTGTACGTGCCAGGAAGTTGTAATAAGAGACTGAATCTTTGATAAAATCTCTGTAACAATGACAAAGGCTTTAGGATGCATGCTACCTCTTTGTTAGAGAGAAAAATGCTCTTACTATGACTGACATTCCTCCAAATCTTTAGCCTTTCTAATAAAACCAGCTCAGGGAACAGCTTTAGACAAGAGACACTTCAGAATCCTGAGTTTCCCTTGGAGTGGCTCCAGAGGTCTGAGGACACTCCAAATAATCCAAACTTGACATTTATGCAACCTTATTCAGCAGTGTGGGAAGCACTCCACGCAAACCCCATCTCTGAAACAAAAGACGAGGAATGCACTCGTGTTTTCCCCTCTGAGAATAAGGCACACGGTTTTCCATTTGCACTCGTAGCATGTGAGATAAAGGGTGTATTCTGTCAGGTCAGGCTAATTTATGTTCCTCAGAGGAATGGAGAGGTAAGTGAAAAGAGAGACACATGAGAGTGAGTGGGTGCTGGGGGCAGGAAGGCTGACATTCACAGAGATTGTAATACAGTACTTCCCCCTTGTTTGATGATGCTGTCCTAAATTCAAAGGACAAAGACACACGAGGTGGCCCCGAGGTGTGTGTCTGTGTGGATTTCCAGTTCTGTGAGGCTGTGATGGTGATCACATGTGTATTTTGCAGTGTAACCATAGACTGTTTATTCTACGAACAACTTAGTTCGGCCTTTCTCCAGTCTACGTATTTGAAGCTGAAAAGCTCTCGGTATTTCTGCGTTTTTTTCTCCACGTCCTGAAACCAACATTGCGCAGTAGCATTGTACGCATTCAGCGGGTCAGTCACTGTGATGACGCTCGGCTCAAACAGCGTATCCCCCGGGTGAGCTAAGCAATCTTCGTACGCCCATATGCTGTATCAAGTGTCAATCATAGAAAACATGAACCCCCTTAATAACTTTAAAAATGGAGCTGCACAGAAAAAAGCGGACTTTAACACAAACCGGTCTTACAGTAACTACATGTTAACATCGCAAGCAGGGGGAAGAAAAATTTATATTCTGTGTAATAGATTTCTAAAGTTTGTCCACAGCTCCATAGGGATTGCTGGAGGAGGCCGGATTTGTGACCTATACTGCAGCCCGCCACCAGAGGGTGCTGTTCCCAGGGTGGCTTCACCCAGCAAGGAGGCAGACGGCGTCCATCCTATATCCAGTCTGTGAGTCTAACTTGTGGGGGAAACTATTTGCAATAGTAAGTAAAAGTGTAATTAAAATTGAAATATGTGAAACTCCTTCAATTTGACAAAAAAAAAAAAAAAAATGTCTGCTGAGAAAAAGTCATATTAACCATCAGCATGAATAAGAACCAGTTTTTGGCCAAAAAAAAAAAAAAAAGATTTAAATACATATTTTACATTTTAACTTATTTAAGATATTTTTAGTTGCTTAAATTCTGCTTAACTTTGCCAAACAACAAGCAATCATAGCCGAGCATATTTAGGTCCAAAACTCACTCTCATCAGTCTTTTCTCTGTCAGAAATCTTTTTTCTACACTTAGGTCATTTCATTTTTAGGGCATTTTTAGAGAAAACCTACTCAAAAAGCTATAAAGACAAGGTGGGCACTTTACTGTTCACAGACACATCATCAGATATACAAACAATAGTTACTGTTGACATCATGGAGCGGTCTTAAAATGTGCTTTTTGCTCAATTTATCTTTGTTGGTTCGTTGTATGTTAATGTGTGTGTGTGTGTGTGTGTGTGTGTGTGTGTGTGTGTGTGTGTGTGTGTGTGTGTATGCGCGTATGCTTGTGTCCCCAGTTGCCCCTTGTGATTTTTCTCCCCGGTGTCTTTAGTTGGATTTTGCCTTTTGTATTTTTTCGTTGGACTTTTTGATGCTTTTCATTTAGTCCTTTTTAAATAAAGCCTTTATTTTTCTGCATTTTGGGTCCTTTCCCTTTTTGTTTCACTCTGTTTGTTTCACGTGACAGAATGAACTAAGAAGAACAGAGGGGAAGACAGGGACTATATACACAATGGGAAACGAGCAACAGGTGAGGCAGACGAGACACAGGTGAGACTCATGAATGATTAATGAAGGAGGGAAAATCCAGACGAGAAACACAAGAAATCAGCTACTGCAAAATAAAATAGGAAACACTGAAAACTGATCTGAGGAATAAAACAGAGAGAACAGGAGGGAAACAGGGTCAAACACAAACTGAAAACTCACAAGACAGAAACACTAGGAAAAAAATTAACAAAATGCACTCAAACCAAGAGAAAACTAAATAAACAGAACATATCATGACAAATAATCATGTTCAACCAACTAGTGATGTTTTACAGAGGAGCCAAAGTTCCAGGGTTTGACTGCGCTGCCTCAAAGTGTTTCTTCTTCATACTAATAAAGGGCCGCCTCATAAACTGCTGCTTTTTGGGGGGTTAAAATTGCACAGAAGCAGATTTTAAAAAGGGTTCAGCATTTGCACATCAAGATTAATAATAAGTCAAAACACCATAAATGATTGTTAACAGTTTATTGCAGTCAGGAGATTTAGAGAATAAAGGAGAAATAAAAGAAGTCCTCCCTGATATAACATCATCACCAAGCTGACATGATAATTGCCTTTTATAGAGGTGTTTGTCCTGATGTTGTTAAGACAGAGAGGAAAATGAAATCACCTTCATTTGAATTTAAAGATGTGTATTTTAGCATTTTGCTTGAATTAGATAGAGCTATTGCCTTTTCATGTACAGGGATTGTGTTTGAACCACAAGAATAACTGAGTTTCAGTTTTTATTGTTGTCCTTAAACTTCAGAAAGACTCATATCTTTAATCTTGACTGGGTTGTTTCTCCCAGGAATCATCCTGCAGTGAGATATCATCATTTTAGGACTCATTGTGTGTCTCTCTCTCTGTGACAGACAGTCTGTGAATAAACTGTCACCATCATTTTGGAGAGAGAGAGGTTTGTTCTGTCAGAGATAGCAGAGCCTTGCTTTAAACTCTCTCTGTTTTGACTTCCCATGTTATTATGTCTGTAGAGGTTCTTTATCACCGTGTCTGGGTCACAGTGAAACCTGAGATTCTGTTTTTCACAGCTGTGAGCATCACGTCTCACACTTTATATCTCTGGATTTAGTGTACTGGCACTGAGCTGTGTTCAGGACTAGCAGAGATTGTGAAGCTGATTGACATGTAGGGCTGGGCGATGTGGGAAAAAGTTTATCACAATATATTTTTTCATATCAGTTGATATTGATATTTATCACGATATAAAAAAATGAAATTTAGCAGTGCTTATTGGTAGCATGTCTTCTGCGATACAATAAGCTACTGCATCTGTGAGGTCTTTGTGTCTCTTTGACGTTTTGTCATAAGGCGTTGCACTAGAGAAAGCGGACTGAATGGTCGACTGATGGCTAGTTCTTTGTAACCTTTTGCATTGCACCTGTTCTGCTGCGTGTCACATCTTCAAATGGTAAAAAAGATTTGAGGTATTCCCCGACTTTGCAAGAACATGTACTCGACATAAATTGCAGCGCACATTACTCTGCTTCATGTCCGACCTAAAAAAAACAAAATACTTCCACACCACCAACGTTTTTGTGCCAGTGTTGTTCACGATGCCGTCATCTGTTGAGCCTTGAGGTAGTGCTCATTTTCTTTTTTTCTGTGCTGTCAGCTTCATGTGTTCAAGTGCTGGGGTTGCGTGTAGCTGCTATTAATTCAGTACATGATTGGTTCAGCGCAAAGCAAACCCGGAGCAACTCCTCTTTTCATTGGCCTTTCGTATCGTCTACCAAATCATGGCAGAATGCCGGTTATCGAAAAGCATATTGTTGGAGCCGTAAGGTAATAGGTCTGTATGTGTCACGTGGTGTTTGTGGTTGAGAGAGGGGAGCGGGGTTCATTTTTGTTGACCGTTTTGCTTTGCTTTACATCGCTTCACATCACATACTACAGCGTTGCACCACTTTGGTTTGCCTTTGTTTGATCCTGCTGTACACCAAAAGGAGTCCTGTGTGTGTGACCATATTAGCAGATGTATCATTTAACACCCTGAAGTGCATTCAAAGCCTCATGCTTGTCTATTGATATAGCGATAGCACGCCGGACAAATACTGGACTCTCAACTTTCCTCTCGAGCAACAAGGTTGATCTTTGGAGCCGCTACACATATTGACCATGTTTTATATCGATATCGAGGGATGTATCATTATCGTTTTATCACCCAGCCCTATTGCCACGCTGTGATTTTTACAGTGTCATATTTTCATCACACCTCATCTCTGAACCCTGTAGCCCTGATTTAAGCACCAAGCGTGTTAATATCACGTCACAGTTTCTGGGTCAGGGGGAAAGTGAACTAAATCTTTGGAAGCAGTTCTATTTTTAATGTTCAAACTGAAACTTTCCTAGAGATATTAAAACTTATCACCCACCAAATGAACCGAAGCTCTTCAACCAGATTAAGGATATTAAAAAAGAGGAACATGTGAGGATTAACATGATGCCTTATAAAGTCAGTGCACTACTTGGAAAAATGTGAAAGTGAATTTCATTGACTTTAGAGGTTTCTGATCCCTGAGACTTCACTTCATTTACTAGTTGGAAAATGATCAATTGAATGTGAAACTTTAAACCAGAGACTCCCACACAGGCTGGCTGTCTGAGTCCTGACTGTGCAGAGAACTTAACCCAGTGTCTGAGTCGTCGTCGTTCCCACTGTGAGCTTTTGACAGACCCCTGGCCTGCTCCACCCACTCACTCTTCCCCTCCAAAGTGCTCATCATCCCCGCTTCATCATCTGTCCCGAGCTGACACCCCTCCTCTCCGCCTGTCCCCTCCTCTACGCTCAAAGTGTTCACTTTCTCCAGTAAATCCCTCATTTCTTTCTCCCTCGCCGCGCAAATCCTCTCGGTCAGCTCTAAATCGCTCCTAATAGCTTCCAAATCCGTGTTGAGGCGCAGACCGACGTATAAACTCACATCTAACTGCGTCCTGATCCTCTCTTCTCTCAGCAGCGACTCATTCTCTGACTCTGTATCCGCCTCTGTGCAGGTTGGGGACGCTGCGCCCTCCGCGTCTTTGCTCTGCAGCTCCTCTGTCCTCCTCTGCATCCAGCGCTGGTTCAGCTCCTCTTGCATCTGCTTCGTGATCATATCCACGAGAGCTTCCTGCTCCCATAGCTCCCCTTGTAGTCTGACCACCTCCTCACACTGCTGGACATACTCCTCAAACTTCTCAAGAGTCTCTGCTGAACACAGCTTGTCCCCCTCCCGACTGGACGCAGCAGCATCCTCCAAATACGTGTCCTGCACATAATTCACCCCATGTCTCTTTATTCTGTCAAAATGCACACTTGCCTCGCGCCTCTCGATCTCTGAATCCAGCTCGGAGATCCTCTGAACCTGCTGGCGGATCGTGTGGTCCTGAGAGACCACCAGATGAACCAGAGTTTCCATCCTCTCCATGGAGGACGCGTCCTTGTGCGCAGCCCGAGCCCTCTTCTTATTCATCTTCTCCAACTTTCTGAAAGCCTTCCTAACAATCCGTCGCTGTTTCTCAGGTGAAATCCCCGCCATGGGAGAGCGTGCGGTCCCTTTAGACGCACAGGGACGGTGTTTGCTCGGTACTACGCGCGCCTCTGCGCTCCGGGCTCCATGGTTCGCCAAAGACGCTTCGTTTTTCACCAACACGAATTTAACGTTCGTCTGCTCCTCTTTCCACGCCACCCACAGCCGTAAGATCTTTGTTTTGTTTGGTAAAATCCTCTCAAAGCCTCTCCATTTCTCTACGATGCAGTAAGCCGATGAGCCTCCAGAGAGGGAGGCTGTGGAGAGGCCGTGTTGGGACGTCTGATCCTCCAGAAGCACTTGGACAACATCCGCGCAGGTTGTGCGCTTCGAGAGTCCAAAGACGAGCTTCTCCTCTCGGCAGACCCACACTGAGATCTTACTCTCCTCCGACTCTGACATCGTGAATATTTGAACTCAACCTCCAAATAAAATAAGAATAAAAAAATAAACAAACTGGAATCTGGAAACTCGACGTAAATCCTCATGTGTGGAGTGAAGCTCCGCATGTGTCCACGCTGACTCTGCGGACCAATCTGACAAGTTACTCGAGCTGTGAAGGTCCACGGGTCCCTCGGTGTGCACACTCCCCTGAGGCCAAGACTACGAGCAACTTCTGGTCCATTAATGCTGCGCCCTCACGTGACCAAGACTAGCATGTGTTCAACACCATGGAGACTTTCTCTGAGGAGATGTTTTCAGTGCATCAGAGTTCATCACTCTGCTGCTGCTGCTGCTGCTTTAGTTTATGATGATTTGTGTTGTAATGGTCACTCCATCTTATAACCAAAGGTCGAAGTTACCTTTACATTTTTTATTAACACTGCAAAAACTACGACTTAGAGAAAGCACAGTTATGATCTAAGATATATATTATATAGAATATGTTTTCACAGGATACAGGGATGAAACAGGAGTGTGACAGTCACTACAAGTGTCCATAGGATGCTCTCACTTGTCATTTATTTTCCATTTATATTCATGTCCATCGGTTCGAATCCGGGTCAGGGCTTTTCTGTGTGGAGTTTACATAAATTCATCTCTAAAAGTACGATTTGAATCTTAAAATGTTCTCCAGGTGGCAGACAGCTGTGAGGGAAAACAGTTTTTATAATCAGAAGTAAAACACAAATTATTCATTTTCTTATTTTCTTCACATTTAATGTCTCTGGATCAGATTTTCATCATTTTTGAATCAGGAACTTGCTGCAGCTAGGATCACTTAAAGGGATAGTCCGGTGTAAATTTAAGTTTTGGTCAAACACAATGTAACACCGGGTTAGACACCCCCTCGAGAGATGAATGTTGCTGACCGCTTGCTTCTCTAGTTACACCAACTTTAGGAACGATATCAGTACACAGCGGTCTGAGGAGCCATCAACAAACCTCAACCAAAACGCCACTCTATAGCCACAAATATTGCTCAGAACAGCACCTAACTTCATCAACAGGACATATAGGGTCCCAGCCATAGTACTAGCCATCAAACATTTCCATGAAGTAATGATCATAAATGTTCTTCCTTGAGCTGCGAAACTCCACCGCACTCAGTGATCGACTCGTCAGGGCTCCCCCACAAACAAGCGGCTGCTGGAGGATCACTTAAGGGTCACATTCCAATTTTTTGTTGGTGCTTTTTTAACAACACACATTTTTTCATGTCCTCCTCAAACAGAGATATTATAATGGGGGTCTAACCGCCAAAGACTCAGTCAAACTCAACATAACTAGCAGTTTACACAGCCAGACATCAGCAGGTCCAGGTCCTGTCCTCTGTTTGTCTCATGTAAGTCTGAGGTCCAGGGGTCTTGACCCTCTGACACCACGAGACGCTTTAAGGCTTTAAACCAAAGAATAGGAATGGATGACCTCTGTAAGCTTTTCATTAAGTCGGTCCCGATTAGAATGAAGCTTAACTGCAGTTCAATCAGTAAGAAGGACCACTGTCTCACTCATTATTTACAGTCTGTGAGTTTTTCACTTTTCAAGTTAACCTACATGTTGAAAAGATCTCATTGTTGTCAGAGTTTAAGCTCATCAATCCCCACTGCAGTCTGTTGTCTGTACGGTGAAATCAATCAAATCTTAATCCTCCAAGTTTGACCTTCAACACGATTTATATTGGAGATAGTTTGACTCTGCACTTCAGAAGTCCTCCTTATCTCATCCATCCAAGGCTTTAAACAAGTGTAAACATTAAACATCATGACAAACAATGATAAAAAATGTCTCGGTCTCGTTTGCCTGCCAGTATTCATGGACACAGTTTATCATCTGAGTGTTTGGGAACCCTTATATCCTTGATATGTCATGGTTTTAAACAATAAAAACATTCGATTCAGTTTCAGCGATTTCCAGAGATCAGGTGATGCGACTTACCTGTTGGTAGTTGGCAAGTGAGCGCTAACTTGATTAGCTGCAAACAGAGACAATCGAAGATGGCTGAGGCCACAAAAAGAGTCTTAAACGGACCTCAGGAGTTCTCCCTCCACCCTGAAAGGACCTCAGTTTCCTCAGAAGGTGGAGTCTTTTTCGGCCTTGGAGTTTGTGTTGTCAGTCCAGTCCAGTTTATTGTTCAGGTGAACACCCGGGTACTTGTAAGAGTTCACAATCTCAATGTCCTTTCCCTGGCATGAGAGGGGTAGGGGTCAGCTCCATGGTTTTTTCAGTATTGATCTGGAAGAAGTTCTACTGGCACTAGTCCACAAAGTTCAGGTTAGGTTCTCTGGACTCCCTCTGGTCATCGTTGGTGATGATGAGGCCAACAATGGCGGAGATGTTCAAGAACTTCTGCAGGTGGAAGTCTGTAGTGTGCAGAGTAAAAAAATGATTGATGGGTTTGCCGCTGATGCCGTAGAACCAGATACCAAAGTACATCTTCCTAATAGGTCCAGTGGAGTCAGTGCCCCAGCTGTCAGTGCTTATACAATGAAGAATCCACAGTTAGCATCGGTGCAGTAATGAATACATTATTTATTCATGAGACATTTTGGCTCTACAAACGGATCTGACTGCAGATTTTTCTTCATGTTTGTCAAAAAGGAAACGGTTAATCCAGTGATCAGCTGCAGCCGACATCTCAGACGCCATGTCACATGACATTCTAGAGGAAAGGTTGCCTCATGTCTCTTTAATCAAAATTCCTTGCCCCCCTCTTTTCTTTTCTTTGCATTTCTCCATGTTGCTCTGGTGAGAGGGCCTAAAACCAGAAGTGAACAATGAAAGCGAGGAATGCAAGGATGAAATGAAGTGGACCATGTCTAGTCGGGAGAGGCCAATAGGCATGTGATTATAGTACTGAAGCTGATAGATGTAAATAAAGTATGTCAGTGCTGAAGTGACTTTGGGTTAAAGGCCTTAAATGTGAATGCGAAACAGGGCGTTACTAGACATTATTTTTACCAGCAGTTTGGTTTGGCAGGTGCTCTCATTGATATTCACTGATACGAGCAGTAATAGCTCAGGAGGTAGAGCGGTCATCCAATAACTGGAAGGTTGGCGGTTCGATTCCCCTCTATCCCGAGTCTGTCTGTTGTGTCCTTGGTCAGGACACTTAAACCACTTTGCTCCCAGTGTGTGTCCTCCACTGGTTTATGATTGTGAGTGTTGTGTGGTGGTGGTCGGAGAGGCCGTAGGCGCAAACTGGCAGCCACGTTTCCGTCAGTCTGCCCCTAAGGTAGTTTACTACCACCAAAGTGTGACTGTGTGAGCGAATGAATGATGTATCTGATGTAAAGCACTTTAAGGGTCTCTGATAAAGTGCTTTATGAAATCTGATGCATTATAACTATGATTAGAATTCTTCCTGTGAGAACTCCCATGTCTCTTACTGGAAACTACCAAACTCTTCAATTTGGGTGCTGAATTTCAGTTTAATTATGCAATGCCTCCCTCTGGTGTTGAGTTCTGTCACTGCAGTCATGAGAAACTGAGCAGTTGAAGTACACTGTATATCAAACCAGTGAGAGCCTCCACCTGCTGTTGGTCTGAGGATTTACAGCCTAAAGAGTTAAATTCATGTGACCCCATGAGGTGCAAACTTACATAAGATTTCTGCAAATGTTTGATTAAATAAAAACAAGAAAAGAAGGCAATATTTTCTGATTTATTTAACTTCAATATTGCATACATACAAAGTGTCTAGAAAGCTACAAAATATCTACTATTTATCAAGAAGGCATCATAATGTTACGGAGCAAAGACAAGACCATATGCAGAGCACAAACATCGCAGAGCTTCTTTTCTCTCCTTTTTGCTCCAACACTTTATCATGGATACGAAAAGATATCACACGTCTGTACCAAGAAAAAAGCTAGGATATAATTTTGTACAAAGCACCTTTTTACAAAAACGAGTCTGCACACAAAAACCTAAACGTGTTTGACAACTATATGTGAGCTTTTTGAGAAATCACTTTAAAGCCGCCGTCTGAAAAATGGTCATAAAACAACAACGAAAAAGGTACCAGTACCTACTCTTCAACAGAATTACAAAAAGAAAAAAAAACAAGAGCCAGACTGCTGATATGTTTGTAGCATGATTCCTCAACTTGGCTGATTAATTCTTTAATTTTCTCTCTTCATACAGTCCACCAGACTGCCACTGAACGCCCCAGTCCTGCTGTTTTAGTGTTGAAACCACAAATCAAAATGTACCAGCAGTGCAGCAGCAACACCTTCACCATCATCTCAGTGGGCTTGAACAAAAAGGACAATGTCGTCACGAAAACCAAGTACAAGTGTTTACGAGTACAATAAGAAAACAGGAACATCACACGAAGTAATCAATAAATGTGAAAAGATACACAGGGTAAACAAAAAAGTCTATTAAAACTCCACAGTGTCCACAGGACTGTGGCAAAATACTGAATGATTGAACTTTTTCTGCATCAAGAGACATTGTCCACAACTATTAAGAGCTTCTCCCATTAAAATACTTGAGATGATTATATATTTCTTTAAGAAACAGGATACGTTTGAGTAGTTATGGTGTTTGCAGTGGAAATATTAACCTCAAAGGCCTCGTCCACACTGGCAAATATAAAAAATGTCAGATTGAACCACATTACGACAATCTGAATTAATCGTGTTCTTTCAAGATTACCAATCGACAAACTTTTTGTTTCATCTCTCTGAAGGACAGTTATTAAAGCATGTTGTTCCCTGCTTTGTAAACACACAGTTGCGTCTACGTTATCAAATGTATTATGACATTATAGTAAAGGTTTACATCGTGCGGTTTGTGAAGCAAAGAAACTGTAATGTCTCTAAGGTCAGCTGACACTTGAACCTGCAAGTGTGCACAAAGCAGAGGCTGCGGTGTTTTATTTCTGAATGAGTTAGCATCCTCCATGCAGTCAGCGGCTGGACTGAATCAGCTGGTCTCTCACTCTTTGACCTCAAGCATTAAAAAAATTCTACAGATACACCTTTTGAGAAATCACTTTTCAATTGATGAATATATCATTTACCAGGAAATAGCTCTCCCTTTCCATCATTACAATCCTTCAAAAAGGCAATGCGGTGATTGGTTTCACTTGCGTATCTTTTTTTTTTGGTCTAGCAACATTTGATTTTTAATTTCTGTTTGATTTTTTTTTTTTTTAAGCTGGAAATTTTCAACCAAAGGCACTTCCTTGCTACCATGCAGGACACGACGAAAGAGTGAGTTGATCTCGGTGTTTTTTTTTGGTCTTTGACGACAGGAGAGACAGTCTGTGTTTGTGGTACACTCTTTTAAAAAAAAGGCGGACATTTCAGGAACAAAGATAACCTGAAACTTGTCTTACTATTTCTGTGCCGATCATATTCATACTGTCTCTGAACAATAACCAAAACTGTATTTCCAGGGGTGTACCAATTCTAGGAACATGAAATCTCTAAAAGGTGAGGGTGGAAAAAAACACAAATAAACCAGTAATCTAACTCTGCCTGTTTAGTCCACAACACTGAATTTAAAAACAAAGCAAAGGGATAATGTCAGAGAATATTTTAAGGCACTGTACATCTACACTTTGGCAGATAGTATTGTGAATTTCTTACAGAACATTTAAAGAAATTTCCCTGTGTAGAGATCACAGTTTTAGTGGCATCTTTTGGAGTTCACACAGCTTTGACATGTTTTAAGGCTGGGGATCAGCGTAGGCCACGGAAATATGAGAGAGCATGAAGGCAGCAAGACTCTGACTTAAAGAGTTATTACACCACTACTCCAGAAGGGGGCAGTGTTCTGAGTCTTCAATAGGGGGGGCCACAGCAGAGTAAACATGGCCTGCTTTCTACGAGGGATTTGTGATTATTTACAGTTGATTAAAAGCACAGGTCTAACAGGGGAAAGGGGTCAAAGTGCTTTTGGAAAAGTCACATTTGAGTGATTTTAGGTATGACTTTAACCGATCTAAAAGCTAAGTTTCCTCCTGTCGGTGGCCGCAGAGATGTTTGCTGTTAAAAAACGCTTAGCAGGTTGTTGTGATGGAGCAGAAGCAGCCAAAAATGATCATTTCACAGTGCATTCATTTAATTTATATCTAAGACTTGGAGTGCTTTAACAGGAATAAATATAGCAATGACAGCTAAGGTATTTTTTTTTAAAGAAAATTATCCGACTGCCTCTGTAGTGTTATGTGTTAGTTTAGTTTCTTTGGAAAACTTATTGGCTGTGGGTGCTTGTCTGTATATCCACAGTATGTATGCTCACAATATTATGAAGTACAGACATACAAAAAACACTCAAACATATTACACAGACCACATCAGGCCGCTGATAGAAAAGGCCAGCATCCTTTTTTTTTTCTTACTCTACATAACAAAGCAGAAGAGGACAACAGACACGTTTCCATTTACCAAAATAACTGAGTAAATTCTTGAAGAACAGCCACATTTATACCCAACAGAGACCAACTCAACATAGTTCAAAGGAGAATTCCCATATTTAAACATAAAAACAACTGTACCGCGTTTCACAGCTGCAGTCAAATAACAAATACATTTTATTAACACAAATTTAAAACAACTGACTTCACCCGATACCATGACCAAAAAGCATCGTGGGTGTGACTTTCAGGTAGAGGCACTGCCACTTGTTTTGAGGTTGGTAAGTCTATGACAAGAGAGGGATTGAAGGCTTGGGGGGATGAGGGGTGGGGGTCTCCTCTCATTCCTTTACCAGTCTGTAGATATGATGCTGGGCGCCATGCTCACTGTTTGAAACCTCAAACACACACGCCATACAAAGCAGCGTCTCCTGTGTGTCCCTGTTTGTCACCACCTGAAAGACAACACAGAGTCACTCTCCGGCAGAAAAAAAACACAGTGTTAGTGTAACGTAGAAAGACAGAGTTTGTAGAGAGTAGACACATCCAGGAGAAGTTCTTGTCTAATGAGAAATCTACAGCATCAAGTGTTTCGATTGCTTTCCTCTCGAGAGAACACAGAATACATAAGTACCTCAGCAGCATTAATCTGAACAAGGCCATCCTGTGCATAGACTATCTATATATCTATCTATCTATATATCCCCTCCTGTTGTTGGGGAAAAAAATCATTTTTTTATACACATAATTCCTTCGGCATTGAAGCTTAAAGCTCCTGTGGGGAAATTTCTGTGTGAAAATTTTGGAAAGCATCACCCCCAAATTTCACCGCATCCGGAACGGCTGCGAAAAGGCCGTATCACCCAATCGCAAGTGATCATATCCATTCAAGTTAATGTGTCAATTTCCATCGTCTTCTTTCTGTTCTGCTGCAGATCGGTGGACTCCACAGCAAGAGTTTTTTCCGGACGCGGAGCATGCCGCATAAATTCTGCACAGATTAGTCTGTCCTGGAAAGGAAGTCGGGCACAGACACAAAATAAAACATCCGGCTTCTTTTCAAAATAAAACACTTCCAGTTTCAGGCGGATCATATTCCACACCATGCAAATGTGGGCGGGGACGAACAAGAGAAAGGTTTTCAGACAGCATTTCACCCTGATGACACCGTGGATGAGGAGATGCTGATTCCAGAAGTCTAGGAGGGGATTTCTTCCTCTGGAAGGATACGATCTACTGCTTACATAGTTATGTGGCTGTCTTTATAAAGAAAACTTGTTATCGCGCGATTACACGTGAATCCACGGGTTCTTGAGAGTTCTCGCTAGGGCCCGTTTAAGACCAATCGGTATTCGGCCAAAACTCGACAATTTTCCCGATATTTTCAGAAATAAAATGCACCGAATAAGATTCAGTTTCGATAATGTTGCGACCTCCTGACAATCTTCATCCACTAACTACCTCACAGCACGGCAGAGTGACAGATCTGAAACAGGCCGCTGAGGGACACACGGAGGAGAGTGGTCCGTCTCAATGGTAAATAAACTAGTTTGTGAAGTAGACAATAAGTCAATAGGTAGTTAAACGCTTTTCTGGTCCGGGTTTGATCAGTCGGTCTTCCTGTTGGCGTGAAGAGCAGTAGCCTACAGTATATCAACAGTATATAGTATACTGTAGATATCTACAGTATAAAGATATTTTTTATAACTTAATAAAAATTTGAAAAAATCGGCCGATTAAACTGTAATTGGATTTTTTTCCCCCCTAATAATCGCTATCGGTATCGGCCCCAAAAAATCCATATTGGTCGGGCCCTAGTTCTCGCGATTCCCGCCGTCTGTAATCCGCCACGAAATTTGCCTCATAAATAGATCCAGTAGGAATTTTTGGACAGTGAGAATCACTGCCGTTCCTGATGCGGTGGAAATTGGGGTTCGGGGGTGTCATCATACAGTAAAATACCTCATCTGACCCCCTTGCTGCAGTCACCAGCAGTAAAAGTTACGATAAAGTTGTCAGTCTTTTTAGCTAATGGTCTATTTTTCTATTTTGCCTTTTTTAGGTCATCACCTGGCATCAGTGTAAATTCCAGCCTGTTTCATGACCAGTTCAAACTCCTCATAGGAGCTTTAACTCTAAGACGGTCAAGTGATTTAGCAGCTGCTAAGAAGACAGCCTTCAGTCAAGCAGTGGTGTCTTAAACATCTTGAAAATCTCTGTTATTCTTCCTGTATTAAAGCTCGGAGCAAAAAGCACATGCTCCTGGAATTAAAAAGAGGAGTTATGACATTGTCAGAGAAGTGCCGCTGATGAACATCTCTGGGAACTTGTTGAAAATAAATCATTAGACATCAGGGGAAACCTCGTCTTTTAGAAACCATCGATATTCTTGTGGAGCTTAAAGCAAACTGATCACCATTTCAAGCTGAAGGCAGCGAATTTTTATTTTTTGTTTTTTATTTTCCCTTTTTTTTTAAATTTCCAGCCCTTTTCTTCACAGCATTGCTCAGCAGAGGGCATCAGTGGTCATGACACAAAGAAGCATGTCAAAAGATGCTGTTTAATAACCCGAAGAAGAAATCTGTAAAATTCTAAAAACTTCAACAAACAATTTCACAAAAACTTTTTTAAAATAGGATCTTTAGTGACAATGCTTGTGGAAAAAAAAAAAAGACTACTAGGTTTAGATTTTAACTCAAAAGTTTTGATAGATGGATGTCATGATAGTCTTACTCTGAATGTTTTAAAAAGCCTGTCCTTTAACTTGTTTTTTGCTTCCTCAGTGGTGCTGAATGACACTTAAATACCCCATGTGATGCTAATAACAGGGGTTCCCGCCCCCTCTTATCCTCCCTGCTCCCCCTGCAGATAATGAGGCTCCTCACACCATGTTTCATCCCCTGTGGAATGACAGAAATGTGGCACCGGCAAGAGAAACTCATCTGAAGGCTCAGTCAGCCTCCCACTCCCGTGTTTCTTTATAAAGCCACCAACACACGCTGACAGCAAAGAGAGGAAGAAGAAGAAGAAGAAGAAGAAGAATGAGAGTCCTGGAGGGAGGAATCTCCCACTCAGGTCACAGAGGTGATTACCAATAAGATAGTGAAGTTCTCCAGCACACTGTTCATCATGTATTTCTCTGGCAGGTGTTTTAGCTTATGGATGAAGTTGATCATGTATTCGCACATGGGAGACCGGCTTATCCTGTAGACAAAGCGTCCATTCTCAAAGCGCGCATATTCAGTCTGAGTGAAAGAGAGAAAAAATAAGGCCGCAGGTCTTAAAAATACATCAGCTTTAAGATAATCTTCTAATTTTGAGAGACTCAAATTCATACCTCAACTTTCTCCACCACCTGCTTGCCAAAGGAGCAGACTTTGGTTGAGCATGTGATGGTCATGTTCTCCGAGCTCTCATACTGACTGGTGACTCCATAGAAAGATCCAGATTCATCTTGGACGTTGCAGTTTAAGTCAGCCTGTGGGAAACAAGAAGGTATTCATACGCAACAGTCCTGGTACAGATGTCTGAGTTTATAGGATTGAAAGACACAAACATCTGCGGCTTTGGGGGGTAAATGCAGAGTTAGAAAATGGTGAAATAAAATCCAAGAAAGGGCTCTTGTGCCAACAATAAGTGTCACAGTATCGTGGAATTTTTTCATACAACAGAAGGAATGTGAGAGAATATATATAGCGATACTTCTATACAATACTTTACAACATCTTTTATATGGAGGGATGAGGATATGCACGTATAGTGTGAAGTATCTTCTGAGGATTTACTTTTGTCCTTCAAGTATCTATGATCCAAGCCTCCAAAATGTTCCATGTGAATTTAAAAAACAAAAACACTAAACATTATATAACAGTTAAGAATGAAAGAGGATAAGGGCCACAAGAGGAGAAAAAAATAATTACAGGAGGGAGATTTCTTTTACTTCCATTTTGAGATTAAAGTCGAAATTTAGAGATTTAAGTCAAAAGTCAAAATGGAAAAAAATTTAAATTACATGAAGTCCAAATTTTGACTATCATCTAAAATTTTAATTTTTGTAATCTTGAAATTTTGACTTTAATCTTGAAATTTCCACTGTATTGACATAATTCTGGTTTTTTAATCTCGAAATTTTGACATTAATCTCCTTCCTGTAATAATTCATTTTCTCTTTATGTGGCCCTCACCCTAATCCTTAAGTGTATGTGAACGTCATGCACAGAGGATGCTTAAATAGACCTAGTGGTTCTGTGACCTTGTGCTCTACCTTTACACCAGTAAAGACGAGTTAATGAGAGAAAGAATATGACAAACAGTTGCTGATTTTTTACATCAAGCAGCATTGTTATCAAATTGTGGCCTCGTTTTGGTGTTTTTGATTGATATAATAACACTCATATTTACTCTCTTTTTGGTCCTGACAAAATCATGACACAATACCTGACTCTTGAGCTGCTGAGTGGTGCACATATGTGACACGGACTGATACGGGCTTTGCTGGATGGGTAAAAGATCAACTTAAACTCTTAAGCTGCAGAGAGAACAGCAGTACTTATTGGTGATCGAGCACATTCCCACGGCAGCTCTCCTCATGTGATGTCCACTCAGAGTGGGCAGCTTAAATATTGTTTTGATGTCTAACTGATGCGTTCCAGATAGAGTTGTGGGCATTTCACTTCCACAGAAACAAAAACCAGTGGATGGTGAAAAGACCGGGCCGTAGTTTGAATTTACAAACATTTTTCTAGTCAGGTCATAGGGCTGGGCGATAAACTGAAAATTTACTGATACCAAAATTTACGACAATAACAAACATTATTTTGCCCGTGTCAACATATTCAGTATCAAATAAATAAAAGTTTGTTTAGGATGTGCGTAGGTAGGCTATGGTCTCATGTTCCTCAAAGATGCTGTCTTACGTCAGAGACACGACTCTACCCAATTCAGTCCGTAACAAAGAAGACAAGTGAGGAGATGGAGGACTGTTTAAAAGTAGACGTAGTTAATGTAGGAGGGGGTGAGCAGCTTGTGGAGTAGTTATCGTCCATTTATCGTTATCGAGGTGAACTGCTCAATACATCGTGATATTGATTTGAGGCCATATCGCCCAGCCCTATTAGGTCACGTTTGAAAATCATAGATAAAATTTAAGTTTATGATTTATGACTGAAAGTTTGTTATGTACAATTTACCACCTTGAACACAATATTTCAACATGAAATCATAACAAGATGAGGATGTGGTATAACCTCAAGTGTGTTGATTTCTTGAATACTTT
The DNA here is from genome assembly GCA_962446985.1 of Xyrichtys novacula. Taxonomy (NCBI): domain Eukaryota; kingdom Metazoa; phylum Chordata; class Actinopteri; order Labriformes; family Labridae; genus Xyrichtys; species Xyrichtys novacula. The sequence goes on along the minus strand of OY660864.1, from coordinate 32,651,384 downwards.
TAGAAAAAACTGCACACAAAAGTGTCACATATACAGCAGCACTGACTGTATACAGTATTAAAGTGAGAGACATCATATACTAGAACACTTTTTCTGGAGAAAATTGGATTTTAGTGAAAATATTATGTCTTCGCTGCGACATAAAGCCCATCCACCAGCATTGATCATATCTGACAGAAAGCTGTGTGGACTGAATACGTTTGTTGCATATTCAATTGAAAAAATCTTGGCCACATCTGAATGAGCGTGTTAATGGGTCCATATTGGAAACTAGATTTTAAAGAGGATTAAATTAAGTTGCGTTAAAAGACTGATTTACAAGGTTGAGCTGGGTCTGCTCCTGGAGGGCAGCCTTTCTATGCCCCGAACATCCTGTTCATTATGGATACAAAAAAGACGAGACATCCTCCTACAGCATTCTCCTCCTTCATTAAGCAAAGCAGTTATACTTTCATTATTGTGCAGATTCTGTCATTCATTTGAAATTTAGATTGGCCGGTCACTTCAAAAGGAATTTGAGGGGACTTGGTCCAAGTGCATACGGACCTACTTTGTTGCCTGCCGCTAGTTAGCATTTTGCATCAGGGAGGAAATACATGCAATGTTTAAACAGCCATTAGTAGTGCAACCAGGTCACTCCATTGTTTGGAGATATTACATTGAATTAGTGAGTGCTTTGATCAAAAGCTCTCCTGCTATGCAAGTCCAAATACAGCAGAGTGCATTCTGCAAACATTAAGAGAGCAATCTTCTCTGTGTGGAATAATTACAGCCAATCACTAAAGAACAACCTGAACGGACCGGACAGGATCCTGCATCACTGTTCACAAGGTTACAGTGATATTAAGACTGATGTGGTTCAAACACAATCAAGCTCTAACACCCCCAGTTTATTATGTGCTCATCAATCTTATCAAAGCGGCTGACGAATGACACTCACCCAGAATTTAATGAGGAAAAATGAGTTCTGTGGACCTTTTCCATACAGCTCCTTCAGTCCTCCCTTCTTTTCTGGGAATTTGTCATAAATCTGACGGATGTCTACCGACTCCAGCAGGGCGTCACTGTAGGAATGATTTGTTTGTCCGATGTGTACAAAGAGGTGCTTGTTGTACTAGGAAAAGCAAAGAAATAGAAGCACAAACAGTTTAATGAGTATGGTGCCGGATTTCAGGCTGTTTCATGTTGATTTTTGAAGTCAAACAAAAGTCTATCCTGTCTGAATTTCAATGTAATTACCTCACAAAGAACAACAAAGAAATGATCTAAAGCAATATTAGATACCATTATGTAGAAAGAGAGGTTCACTGAGACAAATAAGCCAATTCTGCCAAATAACCACCACAACAAAAGCATGCTGAAGCTGGGATTATACTGGCAACAATACTCTCTGATGATGAGAAATAACCCTCTGCAACATTGCTTTTTGTTTGGCTGTCTGCATGCTTTCAAGAACCTTATTTTTATTTTACGATGTACAAATTGGGTAATATTATTCTACTGACTAAAGCCAAAAAACAGCTGATCCCCCGATTTGTATTAAACCACAGTGGAATACCAAATTACTTCAGGAAAATTCAAACCCAGTGTAATGAATTTGGTTAATAATTTGTCATCGTTACAGGCGAGATTGCCATAAAACCACTTTTTGTTACCAATATCTTTATCTTTTTAAGCATGATATTTTTCCCAAACTTAAAAAACAAAACATCTGTGCATATGAGCAGATGAAAACAATACTGTCTTAGAAATACCTCTGCTTTAAGTAAAGGTGTTCTGCTTTCTAAAAAATGGTTTCTGTTTGTTGGATTTTGTCAAGTTTTTAAAAAATGTACATCTTTACTTTAACAAAGTGTACAAAGTTGTCGCCCTTTCTTCGGCCTGAAACCCATGATGCATGGTAAGAGGCAGAGAGAGAAGCTAATAAGTGAACATCTGATTTTCAGAGCTCGGTTCCCCTTGTTGTGGCTGTTTGAAACCCTGTCATGTGGTGCAGCACACTGTGATTCTAAAAGCTTACAGAGCAGCCTCTCCAACACAGAGCCTCCAGGGCAAATGCAACAATTTCAACCATTAAACTGAATCGAAGACTAATGGCTGTTGTCTCAAAGTATTTTTACCAAAGGAAAGTGCAGAGATCATGTAAACAAACATATATGTATAGCTTCAGTAAAAAAAGAAGTGGAGGACTTATCATTTTCAACTCATACTCACCAACTCTTGTTCTGGTTTAAGCTGAGTTCTGATGCATAAATCTAGATCTGCCTGATTTAAAGAAATAAACAAATCTTCATTCACAATCCTTCATTATTTCTGCGAGTTACATACTCTCTCTCTCTCTCTCTCTCTCTCTCTCTACAGGCCTGTGCTCTCCCTCTCAGCTTGTTTTGGCCTCCTCGCAGCTGACTCTCTGCCTGGGAAATTGTCCCAGTGTATTCACACAGGAAAGGCTTGGATGATAAGAGGTGGGAATGAACACATGAGATAGTAATTTTTCATGCTTTGGATTAAATCTCGACTCACTGAGTCGGGGTCTCTCTGTTGCTCTAGGAAGGCGGAGAACTCCACCAACCGGAGTTTTGATGTACCAATAGAGCGGCCCTGCCATGCTGGTGCTGTCGGAGCTGCAACTGCTGTGGGCTCGTAACCTGCAGGGACATACAGTATATATCTGATCATCCTGCCTTGGCATGTTTTACAGTAAAACCTTAATGTACTATTTTTTACACATTTCTGAGGTTTCAGGGACTCTTGTTGGGGTCAGTTATGTGTCAGTTATCCATGTAAAGTCATAGTAATGCAGCATATTGGACATCATCCAAATTTGGGTACACAGTAGGGATGGGCAATATGGGCTAAAACGAGGTTTGCCATTCTGGTGATAACGATAAAAGTCCCGATAAAAAATATTATAATTCCACTCTGTATTTTTGACTCATTTTGCCTTGAGAACACCAGTTGGCATAATCAATAAGATACTTTACCACGAGTTTCAGTGGTAGTTTATGAAGAAAACTAGTGACACCAAACAAGTCTCAAATGTGAAAACATTTTCAACATTTGTCAAAAACTTATTGCACTCATCTAAGCACAAATCTTGAAGGAAATCCGCCATGTGGAGCCTCGTTCAGTAACTGGCTGCTCAGAAACGTCTTCTTCTTTACCTTCGGCCATGTTTGTTTGTTGTTCTGCTCTATGTGGGCTGCAGCTGCGAGTCCGTGACTCGCACTCACGTCATCAACTTGCATTTATCGTGTTTACCATGAGATGGCAAATATTTATCATGGAGGATTTTTCTGACAATATATCATGAACAATAATTTATCACCCATCCCTAGTACACAGATGTTCCTGTATATTATCAGTTGTAGGAATATATTTTGTGGAAATTTATCTTTTTTGTGAATTTTGCATTCTATAATGTTAAACAGATCCATCTTTCATTTAATCTTCAGATGATTTTTCCAAGACATTATTTTTTTTGTTTGTTTTAAGACATATTGACCCCAAATCCAATCGCAAAAAATCAACGAGCATAAATGAAAATACATTCTGGGTTTCTTAACATAAGGTCATATTTTCTGATTTCTGTGTGAATATTTGATATGACTAAGATCATTCTTGAATTAAAATGAAGGAACACATGACATTATTTTTTCTGTTTGCTTTTGGATGATATAACAATAAAATGCTTGAAATTTTACTATTATATAAAAATCCTTTAATTTCTGGTATGATTTCGTTCTTAAACCAGATCCTACATCCCGACATGAACTTCACTTCCTCTTCCTGGTGCTTCACTTCAGATAAGAAGCTCTGGGAGAAACCTGGGTGAGTTCAAAGTTTATAAAGTCCTGTTTTGTTGTCGTCGCTAACTTCAAAGCACCTCCTCACCCCTCTCTATCGACATGCGGTGTAAGTTTTACAGCTGCAATCTGCCTTAAACCCCACTTTAAGATCAAGTGACGCATATGTGGAGGTGGATGGAGCCTAAAGAGTCGGTACATTTTACACCTTTCAGGCACAGATATCGAGGTGAATAAAAACACTTCCGTAGAAAGTGGAATGTACATTTTTTAAAAGAGTTTTTTGGGTGAACACTCACTTGAAAGGGCTGTTGTGACTGCTGGCTGGATGGGATAGGCTTGCTGGGTGAAAGGCTTAATACTTGAACAGAGAATTAAAGAACGATTAGTAAACACCCTGCCAGCACAGTAAGTTAAATGTTCTGCCTAAGTGCAGTTAAAGGTCTGTTTTTTAATAACATCAAAGTACTTACTCTTGTGAAGATCCTGGCTGACCAGCTGATATCATACCCTGCCATAACTGAAGAATTACAAGTATAAATAGACAACAGAGAAACAAACAACAAACAGTATCCAATTGTGAGCAGCTGTTAGCAACAAGATCAAACTGGCTCTTAGCTCCATGTTCACTGCGTGTAGTTATCTTGACTACCACTCCTTTTGATTGTGTGCTTATCTGATAGGGGCAGTTGTGCAAAGCTGTGGTGTGTAATGTGATTTGGCCCGGGTGCAGGCGTTGCTGGCCCCGTGGTTGCCCTGGGTGAAGCCGGACAGAAGGGATCAATAGTGGGGTGCCGATGAGGGTCTTACCCCTGCTCCAGGGAAGGCCGGGCGCGGGATGCCTGGCAGTCCCAGCTTGTTGTGAATAGCCGTGGCAGAGACGATCTGAGCCGAGGACATGGAGGCCATGCTCTGGAGGGCTTTGTCCTTCACGGCCTGGTCCTTTAACAGCAGTCACAAAAGGCTTAGTGCTCACACAGAAGGGGGGAGGTGGGCTATGTTGCAGAGGCAGCAACAAGCACACTCCAAACAACATGCTGAAAGCACCACTGACCTCTCTCACAACAGTTAACAGCAAGCAGGTTAAAAGAAGATGCATCTCTACTTTGCTATTTAAGTGTCGGCTTTTTTTTTTAAAGGAATGTGCCAAACAATCACAATTGAATTCCAACATACAGTGCAAAGCAGAGGTATGCACTTATGAAAGTTTGTGTGTTGACATCTATCAAGAAGGTACTTTTTCAAAAAAGCGATTCAGCAGCAGTTCTACCAAGGCTGCATTTGTCTGCATGTCAAAACACATCTAAACATCTTAAAGAATTTCTCAAGTAAATCTGAAGGACACTACACCCACTTGGCTAAGTGTTTTTCACAGCTCAAGATGCTTTCTTTTAATGTTTGGGCAGATGTTTGGTAAAAGGAGATGCTTACTTATTGGAATTTCCATCAAAAATCAGAGGCACTGCACATTGTATGCTGGTTTAGACCGTTTCTTTCTCTGTCAGTACAAAGTGCACACTAGCAAACCCATGCAGACTGTGGCTGGAGGCAGACGCTAAATGTAAGCATGCTGGCAGCAGATGCTGGTGGAGCACAGTCAAGCTACAATATGATAACAGTACGACAGCACAAAGAGACACAATTTTAAGGGAAATTCCGGCGTAAAATGAATTTAGGGTCAAACACACCGTAACCCCGAGTTAGACAACCCCTCGAGAGATGAATGTTGCCGACCCCTTGCTTTTCTAGTTATACCAACTTTAATAACGACCGCAGGATAGTAATACACAGCAGTCTGAGGAGCCATAAACAAACCTCAACTAAAACGCCACTCTATAGCCACAAATAATGCTCAGAACAGCACCTAACTTCATCAACAGTACATATAGGGTCCCAGCGATAGCACTAGCCATCAAACCTCTTTTTAGGTTTGCTTGATTTCTTTAGCAAAGTGACTAAACACAACTCACCTACTCTCATCCAGAAGCCGCTTGTTTGTACGGAGATCTTGGGCAAGTCCATTTCCAACTGAAGCAGGGGGACGCAGCTCAAGGAAGAACATTTATGATCATTTCTTTAACATTTCCATGAAGCAATAATCATCATAATAATCATTTTGCTCTGCAGACGTGGTAGTTCTTCTGCCTTAGCGTCTCGGTCTGATTTCATTTCCATTTCCATGAGGAAATGATCATAAATGTTCTTCCTTGAGCTGCGTCACCCCGCTGTAGTCCGTAATGGACACGACCCCGAGGTCTCGCTACAAACAAGCAGCTGCTGGAAGAGAGTAGGTGAGTTGTGTTTAGTCTCTTTGCTAAAGAAATCAGGCAAAGCTAAAAAGATTTTTGGTGGCAAGTGCTATGGCTGGGACCCTATATGTACTGTTGATGAAGTTAGGTGCTGTTCTGAGCATTATTTGTGGCTATACAGTGGCGTTTTGGTTGAGGTTTGTTTATGGCTCCTTAGACCGCTGTGTACTGCTGTCATGTAGCAAGTGGTCGGCAACATTCATCTCTTGAGGGGGTGTCTAACTCGGTGTTACGATGTGTTTGACCATAAATTAATGTTACGCCAGAATATCCCTTTAAGTGTAGCACACTGGACAGCAGCTATGGTGTTACTATGGCAAGAGCACATATCCAAACTAGCAGCTGAAGGGTGAGGCAGCCCAAAATAAAGCACGAGAAAAATACTTACCATACTTGTGACCTAAATGCAAAGAAACATGTTTTTGTTGTAAATGCAGACTTCATTGCCTTTGAGTGATTCAGCATTTTTTTTAACTTTTTAACTATGCATAAAAGAAGTCACTTGTTACACCTCAAACTGTCAATATCAAAATTTCAGTTTCATCCACCCCCCATCAATGACAAATCAAATAACAAGGATTATACATGTTTTTTTCTTTCAAATCATCTTTGCTTTCTGGAGATGTCTCGCTCTCTATAATTTTCACAATCTGATCAAAAGTCATTACTACAGAACAGTACTGTAATGACTGTTATTTCACTAAAATGCCACAGACAAGACCAGTAACAGCAGGTTTTCATTGATGCCCCTTTAGATGAAGGGCACACTTGTATTTCTCTTTGCCAATGAACTCTAATTTGCTTAAAATGAGAAAAGACAGGGATTCATACAAAAGCTGTCTGTTTTTCTTCAGACAGCCTTTGAAAAAAACAGGCATTCATGCGGCGAGATGCTTGTTTGACTCTTTCAGTTTCTCAGCACACGCACTCACACACTTGCGCACCGACAAATAGGGGGTCATTAATTTGTGTTGAATACTGGGAGAGGAACAAAGTGTGAAAGTCAAAATGTATAGTCAACTCTCCAAGGAAAGAGGGAAATGGCACACAGGTGGAGAGTCCTTTCTTTGGCGTACAGAGATTACATCATAAAATACCTTAAATTACAGGTCAGTGTTATTTAAGATGACTTCTTTCACGATCTCCCATTTTAAAAGCTTTCCTCCGTGATTTCTACAGATTTCTCTATCGCTGGAATAACAAGAACACTGAAATAATGACATCTGAACTGGGAGGAAGGACGGTGACTGACAGTTACGCCTTTGTGAGAGTCTGGAGTTATCAACAGGTTGAAGCAGAAACAGAAGGGGCATTTCAGAAAACAGCCAGCTGGCATTGCACCAATATCCTCGGACCTTCAGCTCTCAGCCGCTCACACCAACAGCCAATACCAGCATGCTTCCCTGCATCTGCACACTTTGGTTTGCATCCACTAACATTACCACAGACTTATGTTCATATTAGCATTTTTTAATATCCACTTAAAGCTCCTGTGAGCAACTTTATGGTTGTGGCAATTTGGCACTCCTAGTGTAGGTTATAAAAAAAACATAAATATGAGTTTCATAAGCGGTTAAAAACTCTTGAGGATAACATGCTGATGTTTGCATATGACTGTCTAACCCCCTATTTCCACCGCATCCGGAACAGCTACGAAAAGACCGTATCCGCCGATCGTAGCTGATCGTAACCATTGAAGTTAATGTGTCAATTTCCACTGGCTTCTTTCCGTTCCGCTGCGGATTGTCGGACTCCTATCTGTGCCATCTGATTTGGAATTTGAATTTCTAAAGCTGAAATTTTATGCATCAAAATCAGACTTTGAAGTCAAAACCATTAAATTTCAAGCACGCAATTTTATTTGTGACACTAATTTTTTTCACTATGACGAAATAAATTCGGGGGGAAAAAAAATCGGTCTCTCAAAATATTCGTTTAGTGAAAATTCAACTTAAAAAACTGTGTAAAAAAATTAAACATAAAATAAGTGTCAAAAAATTCAGTGTGAAAGAGACCAACTCAACATCCGGGCAACCAGGGAGAAGCAATCGATTGGATTCAATCTTCCACTAGGGTCTGTGCCACATGACCAATCTAGCATTAATTGATCGGCTGGACGATGGATGATTGAGCCAGGAGTTGATTGCTTCTCCCTGGTTACCTGGATGTTGAGTCTGTCTCTTTTACACTGAATAATTTGACATCGAATTTTCTATTTAAGTTGAATTTTTACTAAACGAATATTTTTGAGAGACCTTTTCTTTTTTTTTTACACTGAATTTATTTCATCATTGCGGAAAAAATCTGGGTCAGAAATAAAAATGCATGCTTGACATTCGATGGTTTTGAAATTCAACGTCTGATTTTAATGCCAAAAAAATTCAGCTTTAGAAATTCAAATTCAAAATCAGATGGTACAGATTTACTTCCATAGACTCCGTAGCTGATCGCAAGAGTTCTATTTTTTCGGGCAGAGACACAAAATAAAATATCCGGCTTCTTTTTTAAAATAAAATACTATGTGGATCAGGCAGATTGTATTTCACACCATGCAAACGGGCGGAGACGAACAAGTGAAAGGTTTTTAGACAGAATTTCACCTCGATGACACCATGGATGAGAAGATACTAATCTAAAAGTCTAGAAGTGGATCTCCTCCTCTGGAAGGACACAGTGTACTGCTTATATGGTTATGTGGCTGTCTTTAGAGAGACAACACGTTATCGCCCGATTGCACGTGAATCAGCAGGCTCTTGAGAGTTTCCTGCTGTCCAATATTAATCTCGCGATTTCTGCTGTCAATTATCTGCCACGAAATTCACCTCACAAACGGATCAGGTAGGAATTGGCAGATGGCGAAATTCCGGATCGGAGCTGTTCAGGATGTGGTGAAAATTCGGGGTAACGGCCTCATTTTTCAGCTAGCATTGCTGTATACTCTGTAAAATGTGTCTTGGCCACAACTGTGTCATAATAACAATTTAAAGATGTTCATAAACATGCTTTCTGCCCGTTGTGGGTTTTTGGCCAATACATGATTATCTAACTTAACCCGTAGTATTAGCCTGAGTAATCCAGGCGCTTGCATATCAACTCATGTAAATACAGTATATGCTGACCAGCTGCTCTCAAAGCAAAGGCGGGTAATAAAAAGTGATTAAATGAAGATGAAACAAAGTAGACAGGACAGTGACAGCAAGTCAGAGGAGAGTGAGAGATGAACCGAGAAGATGGGAGGGGTAGAAAATATGAACAAGACTACAGTTAACAGTGGATTTTTGGTTAGGGGGGAAAAAAATCAGAGCAACAGGCATTCACTCTGTAACCACGGGAAACAGGAAGTCAAGACGCACAGCAACCAACAAGCCCACAAGCAGAGAAGCGCATACCTTTAGCTTGGAATGAAACTCACGAGATTTCCTTCTGGCAAGAACCTGAATGTGACTAGACACCTGCAGGGTAGGGGAGGGGAGGAAAACAAAGGAAGAGCCTGTAACCATGGCAATGAAAAGCCCCCTGCAACTGGGCAAAGCCAGACGTACCTTAATGGCAGCTTGGATTTCTCGAACTTTCTTTCTTGCTAAGACCTGTATGTGACTAGACACCTCCGTTAAAAAAAAAGAGAAAATGGGAAATAAAAAAACAAGTAAAGCCATAAAAGTAGATGATACATTTCTTTTTTTTTTGATAAATAAAATCACTTAGATGTGATACGGTGCATAACAAAGGCATCTCTACACCGCGCACAGAGCTAACAGCTGATAATGCATTATGCTGTGTGTTGTGTTGTTGTTGTTAAGTGAACTGATTAAGGAGGATGCAGAACCCTTTCACTCACATTAAGAACATCCAGATGTGATCTGCTGTGTGCTGAATGACAATCGGTTGCTCTAGTACTCTCCTGAGGGCCGGCCGAGGCATTTTACCGACCAACTTTACTTCAGACATTCACATGGTTTAAATTTTTCGCTGATTCTCACATGAGATGCTCAGCAGTGAAAGTGTTGGTTTGAAAGAGATGTAAAGTGTTTTGATGGCAGGCTTAAGAGCGAGGATTGTCTTTCTCACACAAGTACAGACTTTCCAACACAGAGAAGGTGGTCGAATTAAAAAAAATCTGGTGTTGCCTCTGTGGGTCAATAATAAGGGCTTTGCAATTCAGGTTGATATAAAAACTAGAGATGAAACCTGATAATTAATCAGATGCTTTTTAACTAATCCCGTTCATCATTTCTTAAAGGAAAAAGCCCAAAAAATCAGAGCAACATTTTGCTCTTTATTATTATTTATTATTATGTTGAAGCTCATCAAATTGCTTATAGAGGATATTGGAGAAAAGAAAATATTTTTTGTGGTGAGCTGGTGTAAATTCAGTGATTTAATTTTGTGGGCTTTTAAAGATGTTGCTTTTGGCTTTGGAGGCTCATTCATGCTTAGCATTGTTTTAATAATTTCACGTGTTTTGTTAAAGATATTACCTGCAGTTCAGCTGATAATGAAAACAAGGTGTGTGGTTATAGCATTAAATTTCCTGCAAATATATCGACAAGATGTTTTAATTTCAATTTTTAATTTCTGAGACTACAAAGAGGAAAATTGTAGATAAAGTTTAAATGAGTCAGAAGAAGCAGAATGTAACAAAAGTTAAAAATATGTCTCGTAAAAATTTTTGATCGTGATTTAATTTGCCATTAGTTATATACAACACTTTTTGGCTGAAGCATGACAACATGACGATCATAAGCATTTAACGTGGCAACAGAAACAGATTTGATGTGAGTGATAATGACCACGTCTCTCACTCTGTTTCTATTTGGAGGAGGGGAATCACATAAGAGAGAGAAACCACACTGCCTTTCTGGTGCAAATTGATCAATTCACACACACACACACACACACACACACACACACACACACACACACACACACACACACACACACACACACACACACACACACACACACACACACACACAGTGATCAGATGTAACTGTGAGGACACTGGCTTGTTTATCGTGGTCATTCGAGTCTGTTTATGAGTACGATGGTCAGTTAGTGGGTCATGAAGCGCCATCAGAGCTTTAATGTAAAAACGAAAATCAACAGCATCCTTTCATTTATTCCTAGTACTATTAGACCTATGACGGACATAAAAAGGAACATAGAGTCCTTAATTCCATGTTGCTTTTATTACATTTACATGACAATTTAATACTGCTGACATATACACATAATGTTTGATTCAAGAGTCAGTGCTCAGCTCTGTGGTAAGAGATATGGATTGTAGACATTAAGATGCATCCTTCAGCTGTACTACCTTCTTTGATCCGAGGCATCCAACTTCTTTTAATTATGGCCTGAGAACTGACCGAGTGGCACAACCTCCATGATTTATTTATAAAACTGAATGCATGTACGGTTCAGCCACAGCAGCAATAATATTTGATGTATACAGAAGGGGCCCATGATACGGTATCATCACGATAGTTGGGCCACGATATGATATTATTGTGATTTTTAACATTTTCCAATACAGTGAGTATTGCGATTCAATATATTGCGATTTATACAATCTTTTCAACTGCTTAGCTAATTTAACATTTGGCTTTCCTTTATGTTTGTCTTATTGATGCAATATTTTATTTTCATGTAGCACATCTTGCAAGCCTTGAATATATTTGTTGTACTAACTTCCTCCTGCTCTATGATTTCACCTCTGCCAACCTCACTGGACAAACAGTTGATTTTATTTTAATTAGAAAAATTGATACTTGGTCAATGAGACGATATGATATATCACCAGAGAAAATATTGCGAGTTTATGCTGTTTCAATTTTTTCTCCCGCCCTTAGTATACAGTACAATACAGAAACATTTTTTTGTTTTATGTTTAGGTTTTCAAAGGAGGAAATTTCTAAATGAACTTTTATTTGCCCGAATATACTGCAGTTTTTCTTTCAGAGTCTTTGCTTTTAAGAACATTATGTCAAATTCAGTCTTTTTTTACGTTGTGTAAAATCAAATACGACAGTCTTCAGACATTTACTGCCATGTGACACTCATGCAACAGAGCATCTTACTTGTTTACGAGTCCTTGTCTTCCCAGTGCGTAGCTTGATGTATCTTGCTATCAGTTCATTCCGGCCTGACAAAAAACAGAGAGAGGAGAAATATGTTTCAAAAATTATCTTCAAATACTGTGAAAGGTTGAGTCAGGTCAACAACAAAAAGTTCAAATTAAACATGGAATTTTAAAAGGCTCCAGCACCAGGTTTGAAGCTGTGTGTGTTCAACAACATTTTGAAGGAGCGATTCTTCAGAACTCTTACGCACACTTTGGTTGTTAATGGTTGTAGTTTAGTTTGTAAAAGGTTTGAGTAAGTCGAAAAAGTAGGAGGCCTTAATTAACCACTACTGTTCATTTTAATCAAGACAGCTTTATTCCATTTCTGTAGTCCAGTTTGGATTCTTACCTTACGTGCCCATTAGCACTTCAAGCAGTGAACAGGGGTTACTGACTGGTCTACATCCAGGCAGCCCCAATGCAACAAAGTTAATGCATCATGTATTTTGACATCTTTCTGTTAAAACTAACATTTTTCTTTGGTATTTTTAACAGATGCAGGAAACAACAGCAGCGCCTCTACCTTGTGACTTCTCTATTGGTCTTTTCTTCTCTCTCAACCAGTCCCTACACACTGCCAGAGCACATACACTCATGGTTTGTGGTTTCTTGTGTCTGTCTGTCTGTTCTGTTCTTCGACATCTCTTTGACTCAGCTCCTTGTGTGCTTTAACATTCCTCCTCCATTTTTGTGCCGTCTCAACATTGCTTCTCTTGTTTAGTCTGCAGTTGTCTGGTCAGCCACTAACCACCAATCCAAAGTTTTGTGCTCTCCAGATAAATGGAGATTATTGATACGAAACATTTCCCTGCATGCTGTCCATCGATGCTATCAGCATGTTATGTTTTTACCAGACTGTCAACACGAAGAGGTGAAATCATAAATGGTACCAGATGAGCTGTAACTTCATACCAAGGATTGATTTGATTTGATTTGTGCTCTATGACATATGTGATCAGGTTGTCACTGGAATTTGGGCATTTCAAACTAAAGCGCTATTCGATATATTTTTTTTTTTTTTTTTTTTTTGGTGAAAACAAAACCTTTGGCACATTAACTATTCAGTCTTTTAAATGTTAGAGACTATTCAAATCATTGCCCATCCCTACTAGTATTAAGAATTGTAAACTGTCAAAGGTTTTTGACCAATGAGAATCAAGAATTCAACACAGATGGGTGTTTAATAAGGATGTGGGGTGATAATTCAGGAAGAATAATGTACTACAGTTTAAGATTTTAGTATTAACATTAGTTAAGGTGATTTTATCAGAAGCACAAATAAATGAATACCTGTAAAAATCTCACTACTTGCGCTTTTCCCAGTTTGTGTCATACATCAGTTCAGGAAATGGTCAGGTTACCCTTTGAGTTTATTCAAATGTATAAACTTTAGGTCTATTGTGATATTTCAAGTGTATGCAAATCAGAAGATATGTCCACATCTCCTAAACAAACCAGATCCGATGTGCTTGTGAAAACACCATGTTACATTAGCATGAAAAGAACTCGCTGCAGCACAGCCTTTCAAATTAATCTAATTCAATCTCCTTCTCTTCAAAGCCCGCCTCTGTGAAAGGAAACAGACCTAGCTGTTCATATTATTACAGAAAATAATGGCGACTGAATATATTGGGCTTAAAACAGTGCAGCTCTGACTAAATTATAATTAAAGCATAGCTTTGTACGGATTTCCAATTAACAACGGCTCCAAACATTCTTCTGCCCTCAGCTCTGCTCTAATTGCTGTAGCAATGCGCATGACCCCTGCTTAGCCCTTTCATATGGTAATAACACGCCGCCAAGCAAAACTATTACACAAATTATAGGTAAAGAGGCACTCTAATTATGTGTCCAGCTGTAGCCAACCAACGACATGGATCTGCTCTGCTGCTCCATAAAATTCACCGTACCCTCAGTACAATAAGACATTTTTCTACATTCACCTCATTATCAATTAAAGGTCCACTCTTGAGATGACACAATTGGACTGCAGTGAACCCCGCATGTACTAATAAGCCGTATCTTAGGTAATCAGAAGAAAATGCATTCTCTATAAACTGGAGCGCATCAAAGATGTGACTACGTGATGGGGACAATGGGTCAGAATAGATTAAAGAGAAAAGATGGAGGTACTGCTGTATATGGAACATGTTGTATAAATCTATAGACAAGACGACACAAAGGTTTGGTGAGTTTTCAATGGTTGAATCCATAAAATAGCAGCAAAATCATTAATGTACTAACGGTAAAAATGAAAAAACTCCCTGTCAAATTGTTAAATTCAGAACATTACAAACTCCAACACTAAACTTTGCTTCAATGCCTGGTAAATGTTTGATCCAAAGTGAAACTTCCAACATCACAGACAAAAGTTAACAGTTAACCAGTTACACTTCCAGTTGCATCACAGCTGAGTGACACCCAGCCAATAAGATGGCGTTGTGGGAGGGACATAGTGGTGCACAAAACAGATCCAGAAGGAATGACACACTTGCAGTGGAGCCGAGCAGTGCCCTTTTTTCAACACCTTAATTTCATCAGCCATCTGTAAGATAAAAGGCTGATACACATTATACTGACTGATAATCAGTCCACCCCCAGTCTTTGTCATATGTTTTGTACTTCCTCAAGTTTCCGGCCTCAAAGTTATGTCATAACAGTCCAGAACAATTGCAGCACAAAGGTTTGATTTAAGCGTTCACTAAAGCTCTCTGAGTCTGAACAAATACAAAGTGCTGTAAACTTGTCAACATCTAGAGATCTGCGATACCTGCAGCACCTGGCTACACCCACACCTTTGTTGTTGCTTTAAAAGACATGGTAGGAGGGCTGGGCTCTGACATGGAGCTGCAGTTTGTTAAAGGTTGACCATGCAACTCTTTTCACACTCAACACATGGGCGAGGCCAGCCTGAGTGAACCCGGTCACATGACCTCACAGGACAAATAAACAACATCTGGGGATTTACAACTCGGGGCCTGCCTGTGCAGTGTGTCTGCAGTGTAAACTTTACTGCATGAAGCAGGGAACGGCACCATTGTCAATAATTCATGCACTGTGGAAACGTAACATGACAATACAGGCATTCATGCAAACTCCTGATTCCCAGATCAAAGCACACAAACAGCCAGCTGAAAGCTTGCTTACTGATGAATTATTCATTCTTTACACCATGCCGGGAAAAAAAAAAGAAAGAGAAAAAACTCTGTGGCTCCTGAATAGCCTGCAATCTTTTCTTTCCCTGCCCATGTTTCCACTGCAAAACAACATTTGCTGACAAAAATGTGTCAGTTTACATTCAGGACTCAAAATGCTTTACATCTCAGCTTTTACCACCTGAAATTTCAAAGATACAACACCTTCCATGATAAAAGAAAAAGGCCTTATACAAAGAACTGTCTCTTTGTCCTTAACGCTCAAAAAAGTTGAGAGAGCTGTTGTCACACCACCTATAATCAGAAAAGACAAGATGTAGAGGTAATCACTGCAGTTTTAACAGTGAAACGATCAGCCATTTAAGTTTTAGGATACTTTTAAATGTGATGGCTCTCTGACATGGTCTTCCTGAAATCTGCTGATTTTATTTCTAGTCATACGAAATGTAAAATTTAATAAATACCCCATCATTTTACAGCACAATTAGCAAATAATAGTTAGTTCTCCATCAAAACACTGCAGGAAAGTTCCAGCTAACTTTTCGAAAGTATTCATTATGCTGTCTGCAGTTTTTGTGTGGGTGATCTGGATGTCTCCTTAACATTGAAATCAAGAGAGAGTCTTAGGCAATGAAAAGGAACCACACACAACACAACAAGTAGTAGATTCTGGTCTCGTAACAAAAACTTTACAAACTGATGATAATAAAAGCAGTCAAAAAGAAAAACTACTTTTTGAGTGGTACTCAGACATGTTGAGTTAAATTTTGCTCATAAATATATTTTGGCAGATGTTCAGTATCTCAGTTGACCCACAAGTGAAAACATTTGAACCCTTCAAAATGGACGGTTTTCTATCTCTAACAAAACTAAAGCATCATCAGACATTTTTTGACACCATAACACAAAACAAGATACTGCACATTTATGTCTCTTAAAAATACACAAACACTTCTTTTCCCTTTTTTATATTTTCATCTCGCTTTCAACATTTAATGGACAGGACTACGAAAGAGGATTAGGGCCACATGAAGAGGACAAAAATAATTACAGGAAGGAGTTTAAAGTTGAAATTTTGTGATTAAAAACTCAAAATTATGTCAATAAAGTTACAATTTCAAGATTAAGAGTTGAAATTTCGAGATAAAAAAAAATAAAATCTGAAACTAAAGTCCAAATTTTAAAATTAAAGTTGAATTACAAGATTAAAGTCAACACAAATAAAGACGAAATTTCGTGAATAAAGTCGTAATTGAATTTCCCTTCGAGGACTAATAAAGTTCTTCTCCTTCTTCTTCTTCTTCGTAATGAATCAACAGCATTATTGCTTGACACTAGACAGCATGTCCTCTGTAGAAGAGTTTGTAAAGCTGTACTTTGGATTTAGTAATAAGGAAATCTTTGCTCTTTTAGCGCACAAACACAATGTGGTCATAAGTATTCGGGCTTTGAAAAGGCTAGGCCGAAGATTATGATGCAGATGTAGGGTTATCGATGGTTACACCTGCGTGCTATACAGCAAGGCTATGTTGTATCGCAAGACACAACAAGAAAACTGATCAAGTTGATTGATCCTGAAGTTGTGGAGCACAGACAAGCGCGGCGTCTGAGACGCAGGCATTACCGAAACCGAGGACCCAATGCGCTCTGGCACATGGATGGCTACGACAAACTTAAGCCATACGGCATTTCATTTTGACATTTTTAAATTTGGACTTTAATCTCAAAATTTCAACTTTAATCTCGAAATGGAAATGAAAAAAATCTCCCCTCTGTAATTATTTTTTTCTCTTCTTGTGGCCCTAATCCTCTTTCATACAGGACAGCCTGACCAGAGACAGGAGGAGCGGAAAGAGAGTCAGGAAAGTCATGAACCAGATCACTGATTGATTTGGAAACCAGCACTACTTTTTTGACTTTACATGTTTTTGAAGATTTCTTATCAATCTAAACAGCTCTCTCCAAACTAAGTCAATCCCTGTAGATGAAGCCAGACTCAGAGCTGGCTAAAAAAATTCACTCTTTAAGTTATTGCCACTCAAATCAGCAGGAAAGGATTAAATATCTATGGTGTGTGACCCCTGTTCTGTTGAGCAGCTGGAGGAGTTCTCCACCAGGCCGCAGGGAATTCCCTGAATCTCAATGACTCTGGAGGATCTTGAACATATGAATGGCACTCCAGTAGCAGCCCAACAAAGACAGACAGAGTGGCTCAACTTTCTCCAGACCTTCCCAGAGTAGATTCCTCATCCTGTCAGAAATCCAATTTGGCCCTCAGCACCCTTTCGCCAAGGAACCTGGGACAGGCTGCTTCTATGTGAATAACAATGGAGTGTATTGTCACAGAGCAGTGTGGACCAACCTCAGAGATACCACACCCAGAAATAACTTCCTATGGCTTCTCTTTCATGAGACTGTCAAAATAAACTCTTGGTGAAGTTGACTCCACAACATGAAGCAGAAATAAAACAAAGAAATTAAGAGATGTATTTTAATGCTTACTAAAAAACCATTAAGAACATTTGAAAGCCATCATTTACAGAAACAGAGAGCTGAATCCATTTTTAATCTCGAGTAAAACGGTCATTGTGCGACAACCACTGCCTCCAACAGTTGCCTTCATGCATTAAAAATCAATACAGCATAAAGTGAAAGAGGATAACATAAAAAATCCAGAAACACCAGAGATAGATTGTCTTTGAAATATTTCTAAATTTACATGATTCTTGAACAAGGGGGATACTAATTAAAGCAGAGCCATTGAATTGACTCGTAGCTTTTCGCACCTGTGTAACCGAAAACATTAATGCTCATTTAAGTAATGGTGTATTAAAGTGTTTAACTGGCTTTCTTATGTCCTTTGAAAAGACAAGAACAATACTTTACTGCTCTGCAGCCTCTTTCTCTTCCTTTTTAAAAGCATCCATTTCCTGTAACAGCACTTTTTTCTAATGCAGGCACAACCACAGTCACATCTGGTCCAGCACTCTGCCATGAGACGGCGCTGGGCCTGGCTGAGAATCAGTCGGCAGATTGCCTGCATGTGTGTGTCTGTGTGTCTGTGCAGGCCCTGAGAGGGCAGCCTCACAGAACAGAGCGTTCACATGTGGTGCAGCCCGGACTGTCAGGACACATCTATCATTAACCCTTCCCTCAGTTCAGTTTTAATCCAAACTTATTGCAGCTGCCTTTCCTTGCTTTAATCTCTGGATATCTTGTAATCTACATTATTCTTTCATCTTACAGATATCATTCGAGATGCCTCACAGCCATTCTGAGACAAAGTCAAACAGTGTCCTATGAGTGCATCGAGTTCAGTGTTGAGTGTGACCAAAGAGAAATCAGATTAGGATCCCATTTACCAGAGTCCAAGTCCAAGTCAAGTCCTCATTATCAATAATATTATACATTATTAGGAGGGCTGCCGTTATACTATTTGAACCTTGACTTTTCGGACTTCACAGATGTGCTGAAATCACATTGAGGAATATTAGATTGTGACTGATCCTGTCAGTGTATGTGGAGATCTAAAATAACACTTCTTTGTGTCATCATGAGTAAATGCACACCATTCCTCTTTAAGTAGGAGACACACTTGTCAGTTTTGATGCAACCGGATTGATGTAGGTGTTTTATTCTCTCAAAAGACAGACCTAAAGCCCTTCAGCTATTAATGAGAATTTTAGGTAAACTAGCATCTTAGACCCAGTGGTTGACTCACTTCACCATTTCACTTGGTGCTTTGAGTGCATCTTGAGTTCTCTGCTCCTTCTTGCATTTGCCATAAATATTCAGAGGCGACATTGTTAAAGGAATTGTGGGGGTGGAAATCCCAGCCAATCCACGGCTGACACTATTGGGGGACCTATCGGTTTTACCAATTAAAATGAGAGTTAATACTCATTTTGTCAGATTAGCTCTAATTGCAGCTAACAAATGTATAGCTATCAAGTGGAAAAGCGGCGACCCCTGTGGTGTTTCTTTAGAACTCTCATCAGACTTGCCATCAGAAATGACCCGTCAGTTTTTGATTTATGTTGGGGAAGATTTTTAATCTTTTTAGATAATAGAGTTGCTCCTATAGGTAACTTACTTGGTCAGAATTGAAATAGAGCTTGATTCTGGAATTCACTCAATGTTTGGGTAAATAGCCTAAAAGGTCTCCTGCTGTTATTTCTGTTTCCTGTACCACTCTCTGTCTTGTTTTGATTTACCTCTGTAGTGCACTTTCTATGGATGTAAGTACGGGCTGTTACTGTTGTTGTAACTTCATTTGATTTACTGTTATTTTGTTTTTTATATCTTTTCCTCATCTTTATTGGTTTATTTTATTTTAATAGTATAATTTTTGTTGTTTTTGTAATCTTTTTAATTATTAATTACTATCATCTTTTTTCACCCCACTCTTGTCCATTTGTTTGAAAATTCAAAGGGACTTTTTAATCTGCACGAATATCATTTTCAACTTTAATTAATATCTAGTGCCACTTTGTTTGTGACGTGAGTCAGTAGGTGGGTAATGAGCAGGATCATGTATCGCACATCTAGATAGTACAGCTCACCCTGTCAGGATTCTATTTACATATCTACCCTTTCATCATACATTATCCCTTGCGTTAAAAACTGCACAACATCTTCAAGGTGCAAGTCCTGGTTCTCAGTGCTTAAGTTCAAGATGGGCCACGAGTCCTGTAAATCAGAAGTCGACCCCAGAGTTATATTTTGACAATCATCTTCAAATTCCTCTTTGAGCTAAAATGTAAAATATTTTAAAGTAAAAGATTGGATGTGCAAACCTTGTACTTTCCCTTCCCCTCACTCTGTTAAAGCCAAACGTTTCTGAGTTTAGGATTGTTGGTCGGACAAATTGGACACTGAATAGAACCACCTGAGGCTTCTCAGAGTGTTTTTCATTTAGGATTCTGTAGACCGGGTAAGTCCTTCAGGAAAATATTGACAGATCAACCCAGTATGCTGTTACTGATTGGATTATACATGCATCACTTTCTACTTATATAATAATGCAAAAAAAAAAAAATCAATAAATCAACAGAAATATGAGCAAGAAAGGGAACAAAATTAAACTTTTTTGAGTCATCTCTTTTATGGACTGATGGTGCAATTTTACAAGGAGTTAAAAGATGTTACCTAGATGTCTGGGAAATCATGATTTGACTTTTCACATTTACATATTACTTATTGGCAGTGTATCCCCTATTTCCTAAAAGATCAGATTTACAAATATTGTTTTTGGCAGGCATCACAGAATCACTTCCATCCATTCAAAATCAACCAGGACATTTGTCTCCTTCAATAAATTTTTGATCTAGTCTGTTGTACAAGCCTCTTTTTGTGTCTTCCTTTTTAAAGTTATGTCGGCAGCAGCACAGTATGTGTTTGCTTTCCCGTGCATGTGTATGTGTGTGTGTTTGTGTGTTTGCTGGGCCAACACAATGGCCCCAGCTTTCCTGTCATCCGTGATAGATGACTCAAGGGTCTCAGGCAGACATTAGCATCACAATAGGCTAAACCAACAATATGAAGGCATTCGGCCCAGGTTTTGGGAAATGCAGGCAGGGGCAAGAAGCCTTTATACTCGTGATATCAATGGGAGACCACCGCCTGCCAAGTGGAGGGGAACCTGTGACTTGTGGCTTGGAAGAAAATTGACAGTGCTCCTTTTTTTGGAGGGATACACCATGCTATCAGTTTTAGCATTATTTTAACTCTGGCTGAAGGGCCAAAGACCATGCTGATGATAAATTCAAAAGAACGAATCGTGCAGAACTACTGTGGCGAGAACACAATGTAAGTCATGTAAGCTTAAACAATTCCACTAAATATAAAAGACTTCTCCAGCTGGTCAACCCTGCAGGTGTTTCCGACAGCGTAGCACCATTATCTCTGGGAGAGTTTATTTTTTTCTTTCTTTAATCTCTGCTCAGCTACTCAGCACTCAGACCCCTTTAGCAGCCAAATCTCCTGTGGAAGTCAGAGGATAATGTCTGCTGATCTTAACATCTAACTCCAGTCCAGCGTCTGCTTGTTAAAAAAAAAATACTTTAACATCCTTTACTGTTGGAGCTTTGCACTGAAAGCATAAGTCAATAAAAAAAGACTTCAAGGCCAGACGTTGCATGCGTGACGCCACGGTGATCACACACACGAAAGCCATTCTCCAAGACACAATGGAAATCCCTCCCACCTAAACACACACGCACATACAAACCCAATGTCTGAAAGCAATATCATAAAAGTTACCATACCATACTTACCTTCTTTAACTGGCTCTACATTTAGGTACCATGTATGAGACTCTAAAAATAACAGCGGTGTGTCATGCACACACACAAGATATATATATTCACATGTATACAGACGAAGAGAGAGAGAGAGAGAGAGCTTTTCATGATTGTAGCACATGGTGACGTATTTTTGAAGTACTTGGCGTTGTACATGGTAGAGTACGACTCCTATTTTTAGGTTTAGTGACAGGGTATTATTATAGTAATCTCGTAACATATTCTAACACAGTCATTTTAATGTCTCGTATAATTCTCACAGGCTCTCGAGTTCTGGCTTCATATGCACAAGGGTGTTCCTCCCATACCCACAGGAAACAACTCTATTCAGTCCTCATTTAGACAAGAAAAGCAGCAACATGAAAACAGGCAGGCCTGCATTAAAGAGAGGACTTCATTCATTTGAGAAGCCTGAGAATCTCTGAAGTAAAGATGGATGGAGGAGGAAGAGATGCGTGTGAAGTTTGATGTTGATTTAGAACATTTGATCAGCTTTAGCTTTTAAACATACTGGGAAAAAAAGGAGCCAAATAAGCCAACTCAATCGACAAGGTGTTTTGTGTTCCTGATAAAATTTTAAACCCAATTTTGAAAATAAGACTTAAATTTTCTTTTGAGAATTTTGACTAAAGATAATTCAAAAAACTTCCAACCTCAAAAAAACGACAAAGATGTCTAAAGTTTGGCAATATTTTGGCATTGCTTTTTCTGTACTGCATTTTTTAGAAGACTGTTCAGTCTAACCATATTTTTAATTAATACATTTTTTTGTTTTACTATCTGGGAAGGAAACATCCATGCTCACATTATTCATGTACTTCTAAAATTATTCACTCTGTTCCCCGTTCTCAAGCTTTGCCTCCTAATAACCATCTCCAACCCAACAAAAAGGAAAATAAAAATCTTCAATATTTAATCTTTTTCCTTATTTTCTGTTTCCACTCCAGAGTAGCACAATTCACTACAATCAGAACATTCACAAAAAAACAAAACAACAAAAAGCTCAATTTTTTAAAAAGTAAAAGAGAGATTTTCTCATTTTACCTTTAGGATGGTTGCCCTTTTTGTATGAGGCTTTGCTTTCACACTATTGCTGTAGTGGCATGAAGCTCAAACTAACTATTAACTACCTCAAGATGGAGTGATGTTAGCTAAGTGGTTAAAAAAGGCGCTTCTTAGATTTCAGCAGCAAAGTTGCAAACACTGGTATTGTGCCAACTACAAAGAGAAACAACTTAAAGTACCAGCTTAGACTTCGATATTTTTAACGGCACAGCGTATTGATATTGCAAGGCTGAGTGATATCGTCACTTATCGCACACTTTACCGAGGCTTATTCTATTCTTTGATCTTTTAAAGCCTAACCTTAAAGTACCCATGAAAAAAAAGGCAGATTAAAGAACACTCACTGTGACCAACAAGCTGAGCTTTGAACGCACTGCCATGGCAAAATTAAGTTCTCTATATAATGCAGTGTGCAGCTGTAATTAACAGCTCTTTAAAAATCCATTTTTTCTCTGGACACCAAGGAAATCAATACTTAACTTGAAATGACCTTATTGAGCTGGATAAAAGGCTTTATTGCAGGGGGCTGGGTCAGGAGTGGTTGAGCTAATGTGTTAGTTGAACGGTGGGGGATTAAAGGTGAGGTGTTCTCTGAAAATCTTACAAGACATCACAAAGCAGCAGGTCACTAACCTGAGCCTTCCTGGAGACACTGAGAGGATTACAGCAGCCAACCTCTGCTGAACTGTGCCTTGTATTCAGACGGGGCTGAAGGAGGCAAAGACAGCCTCTTTATCACTCAGCAGGTCCAGCCTTTTCTATTTCCTCTCTCTCCGCTCGAACGAGGCAAGAGCTGAAACCCACGAGTCCCAACTCTGTGCAGTAAACTCACAGGGGACCAATTTGCAAAGGCAGCCCTTGTCTGAATCACTCTATCAATTAGGAGCCACTGTGTTTATCATCACATACATTGTTGTAGAGGCTAGCCTGGTCATTGTGCTGAGGTGTGCCTCTCAGGAGAGGGGGGAAAGGATGAAATAAACGAGCAGGGAGTGAAGCCACAGTTGGACAGGCTTCTGGACTAATCTGAAAGGACGGCTGTAATTATGAGTCTCCCGAGGACCTGGCTGTGTGGCAACTCTAATGTGTGAACACGGAACTAACAGTCAGGAAGGTCCACAACCCCCCACCTTCTACAACCAACTAAGACAGCGAGTCACATCAATACTTTCGATCTCTGGGGATAAATTCTATGTGTGAGTATAAAGGAAGAAACGGTGGCTATGACAAATATGAATGAATGAAAAGTTCAACTTTGTGGTCATGATGGCCACTTCCAGCTCATATTCTTTATAAAGATCAGCTTGGGGAGGCGCGACTGAAAGTTGAAACCAGATCCTAGTGTTGGAAGAAGTAAGGTTTAGGAGGATGAATAAACTTACTACTAAAAACCACAACTGGACATGCAAAAAATTCCTAAAAATGTCCTGAGCTGCATGTGTGAGCACAAACAGCTGAATTTTTCATCTCAACTCTAACTCAGATATTTCCTTCTGCCTCCCTTGTATCATTTTGTAAAGGGGGTCATATGAGACTGCAGCAGAACATTTTGATTGAGCAGAAGATTCAATGATCAATCAGTTGCAAGGCTGTCATGCAAGGTTACATCCCCACAATATTGGAAAAAAAACATGATTTGTTTTTAAAATACATGTTGTAATGTGAAAATTTTCAGGAATTTATAGCAGATAAAAGTAGAACATTTTAAAGTCCCACTTCGATTGTTTTTCTTTTTACAATTTAAAGTGTCTTTAAATTGTGATTATGAAGTTTTTAGCCAAAATCACGTTACCTGTGTCATTTTCAAGGGCTTTTCTTCTGCAGAATTCCAGGAGCTCATTAGCAATTCGGAGACAGCGCTGCTCTGCACACTCCTCTTCGCGCTAGCTTGTAGCCTAACATTGCCGGTGTAGTAGAAGTGGCAGGTAAC
The DNA here is from genome assembly GCA_962446985.1 of Xyrichtys novacula. Lineage (NCBI taxonomy): Eukaryota > Metazoa > Chordata > Actinopteri > Labriformes > Labridae > Xyrichtys > Xyrichtys novacula. The sequence goes on along the minus strand of OY660864.1, from coordinate 32,626,693 downwards.
ATAGGAGCTATTGAGCTCTTGGACACTAATTTCTTTAGGGGACATAATGAAAGTTAATTTCATAATTAGCTTTCTTACGAGCATTGCAATGCGCTAACAAACACGCTTGTTCTGCGATCATCCTCTCTATTTCTCCGAGTCTGGCCTGCATAGTGGGGCTCGGGGGGGCGGAGCTTGGATTTGCTACATAGTAAATCTCACTGTATCTGAGCCTGTCGTTTGGGTCTGTGAGAGATTCATAGATATTTGAATGCAGAAATTCTCACAAAGGCAGTTTTGCACTTAGTTTTCTCATGATATATCCTGTAGCATCAGAATAATGTCATATGAACATGTGGACAACAGGAAAAACATGATTTTCATCGGAATGGGTTTCTAAACTATTAAAATGTCAACACTACAATTATTATTAGCCTACAATTTATAATTTGATTCTTTGAGTCTATTTTCTGCTTCTAAATCAGATCCTCCCCTAACTCACATCACACATTGTTCAGCTTTCTGATAGATTAGAGGAGATTACTTCATAAACTTTACTTATACATATAACCAACTTGCTCACACTATCTATTATTTCTTTCAACGTAAGAGATCATGTTTACAATGTGCTACAAGCCCCGTGTAGGTGTAGATGCTGAAAGTAAACTGCCTGTAGCCTCAAGGACAACAGTGTGGTGCTGATAAAGGGTGTAATGTGGCAAAATATCATCAATTTTCTCCTTTCCAGTATACATATTATTTATCAGACAAACATTATCGTGTTCTGATATCAGCCAATACTCAAGTCATTGTGTCACAACTGGGATGTAGAGGGGAAAAAATGCTCTAAATAATTATACAGATAATAAAAGGGTGGAAAACATATGTCATCGGGGTCAAAGCATGACACCATATTGAGTATGATCCTTTTAGTGTTTGAGAAAATAGACTCCCTTTGTTTCCAGTATTGCTGCTCAGTGTTGAGAGACCTCTCTCTATTTCACAAACAGCAGAGGAAGACATGAGCGTGTCTCTGCTAGCAGTGGAGTGTAGTGAGGGAATAACACTGGCATTCAGATTCCATTCATATGTTGATTACACAAAATGGTCCCATCAGTGTGAGATGATCTCATCAGAATAAAAGTGTTTCATCAATAGAATATGATGTAATCAGCACCAAACAGATGATTTCTTCAAGAGAGAGCATGACAGTGACACTGCATCTTTAAGAAGCCCTGAGTGTCGCCGCTGTGTTTTAGTCAAACAAAAGCAGCCAATTGGGAATGTGCAACCTGAAACCAGAAGCCCGCCTCAGAGGGCCTCACACAGACCTCGGAGCAGGGACACACCCCAAGTGCTCCTGATTCAGGCAGGCAGGCAGAGAGCCACAGCCTGCTATCCAACCAGACAGTGCAAACACTTCCAAACAGAGAGACAGGAAATCACACGAAGCATTCTCTCTCTGCCTGCTGGAAAATCTGCTTTAAGAAATAATAGGAGAACACATAATACATATTCATTTGGGCGACACATTAGCAAACAGAAACTTTTTGGGGGTGATCTAGTGCATTTTTTAATCCCCTACTGGTCTTTAATTTACATCCAAAATATAAAGCATATAAGGTCACTCTTACGTACTATCCAACCACTTCCCTTTGACATCTCACTACACTGTCGTCAGCAATCGTACTGCTAACACCTCGACCAAACTGTTCATGGTTGGCAACCCTGTGACGCATGAAACCCCCCAAAAACATGAAGCTGTGGGCAGTAAACTGAAATCTCCCGAGTCACAAAACAACATGCTATGCTTGGTCACCGCTACATGGGCCTGGGCTGGAGCAGAAATCAGCCCCCTAAACAGAGTGGCATGAAATAATATGCACTTCAAAATCAATTCTGCTGCTCAGCAACAGGAGCGCTCCAAATGTGGATCCATTTTGGGGCTGAGTCTCATTAATTTCACATTCTCAGAGCCACAGAAACACACACACATGGGTCATGAGCTGAGGACACTGAATGTATGGTACAGATATTTCACAAACCGTTTATGTGAATCAGCTGACTTTAGAGGTCTGATACTGTTATATCTGTACCATCACAAACAAATTGAAGATTTAAAAAGGTTTACAGTCAAGTTGAGTTTTGGAAAATGATGCAGATTTTCAGATTAGCCAGTCGGTACTGACCAAAGTCCTATCCATAAAAGAAACACCTTTATGTCGTATCTAACATACAATGACTACAGTTACAAAAACAGGGTGATTAGTAATTGTTGATCTGTCCGTGTTTGATCCCTGTCCCCGTGGAAGGCTCCGTAAATCGTATGACATCTCCATAGCGACCTACAGTGACTAAATAACCAGTTTGTCACAACCCTAAAGTCTTCAATGCTAATGCACAATGGCTTTTTCCTTCCCTCCTCATACCTGCATCAATACAATTTACACTTTAACACTTACTCTTTTTCGTGAAAGACATAAAATAATTGGACTTTTTTCACTACCATGTGTGTGAAAACAGCGTAGTCTTTCACTGACAATGGCAGGGGAACAAATGAGGGATTATTCTGGAGGTGTGTGATGCCTCTCCTGCATTGAAGTTCCTCACACTCCATTCTGAGTGAATGTAGGTGACTTGGGGAGCCTGAGCTGATCCCAGAATTCCTCATTATCTGCCCAGCAGGGAGGATCAGGTCTGCTCGCTCTGTCTCAGAGCATGCTCGGCCCGGTGAGACGAGCCCCAGAGGAGCACAGCGCTGGGCCATCGGGGGCAAGCCAGGTCTGCTCATTATATCTAACTCATCCTTGGCATCTCTGCAAACCAAGTGCCACTTAGTTCCCGCAGGAGGGGTCTGAGCTGGATCACTGACAAGATGGCAGAGCAAACAGCAGTGTGGTAATGGGTAAAGCTTTACATCAAACGACACATACGGACAGAGACATTATCAGCAGGTAAAGATCTTTCCAGAAGGGCATATTTCATCTATTTTTGATGGAGAGAAAATGTTCTTCAAATTAAAGATATGACCACTGCCAGTCTTTATCAGAGGAAAGAATAAATAAGACATAATGACACGCCAGTAAAGAAACCTTTGAATTGAATAAGTCATGAAAGTGCCTCTGCCATATGTGTTCGAAAGACATCTGGTGGCCTTGTGTCTGCAGCAGTAACAAGCTGACTACATGGTTGCGCTATAACCTCCAAATCGAGCATGCATTTACATATTTATTTGTGAGAAGATGGAATAAAAATCAGTTCTTCCTCTTTTTTTCAACAGTAACTGAGAAAAATTCACCAATGTCATTTAGCTTGCGGGGCAGTGCAAATACATAACCCAATGAATAAACATACAATTTGGTTGAAGCGTGTTGTTTCATTTATCAACTCTATTTCTGGGATAAATGAATGCAGCCCTGCACAGCAGGTGAATTATGCAAGTGTGGAGTCTTAGGCCTTTGGCTGGGGGCCAGTGGCCTCCATTTCACTTTACTTTTTAAAATATTCTCCTTAGTAAACTCTGGGGCCAGAGAAAGTGCTGGGTGACGCAGGCTATGCAGATGTGGTGCCTTCATTGCCTGAGAGGATGGGCACGACGCCAGTCAACACTGGTCTCGGCACATCCGAAACACTTCAGGTAAACACCACAATAAGCTAAGAAGCAGAAATTAGAAATTGTTTTGTACTGCAACACAGTTGCTATAGAGACTGTTGCTAATTAACTGCACTCTACCCCAGGATAACAAAGGGCTTAAGGGCACTCAGGGCGGCTCCTCTTGTGTTGAGCTCTGTGGATGGAACACTATGCCATCCCCAGGGTCTCTCATCTACAAAATACCTGTCCTCCTTGTGGCCAACTTTCATCTCAGATGCCACAAGAGGTTTTGTGTGGTGCCTGTCTGCGGCTGTTATAAACCCTATGGACCTGGATTACACTGCTGTATCAGCCTCCTCATGCTTAACTGAGTCTTTCCGCTCTGAAAAAACAAATTGCTAGTTGTTTCCGGCAAATCAATCCTTTTCAGCAGCGCGGATGACCCTTTTATTTGTTACTTCTTATCCCTGATGGCATTTTTAAAAATCTGACTGGATAGATTGAAGATTTGCCTTCGCTTTGGACATGATGGATTGGATGATGCAAATAATTAAATTTATAACCATGAACTATGCGAACAACATCATACATTTTTTGCATACAAGCTGCAGTATCATAGCTGAAGATTCTATATTTTTACTCAACTACAACTATTTTTTGTGTACAGCTGCTCCTTAGTAACACTGCCTTGCAGGCTACAGGTGCAAAGATCGTCTGTTTGTTAATTTTACAGTATCATGGTTACACATCTTATTTAATCTGCACACCTGCATACGAGAAATGTGATTATATCAGACAAATAAGCTATTAAGTCAAATTCAAAGCATTCCTGACTTTAGAGGTCTGCCATAGTGCATGATAAGATTGGTGCAATGATACAGCAACAGTTGCAGGGCTCAAAAAGAAGGCCTAGGGGATAATCGGTCTCCTGCTTAACAGGCCTGGTAAACTCTTACATGCAAAGGAGGAGGTCCCGTTTCTGTAATCCTTCCTTCTACCACTGAGAGAAATCGCCTGAGCCTGCCAGTCTTCCTACAGCTCTTTTAACAGCCATCATTATTGTCATCATATTGCTACATGCACCAGGTTTTCTGACGGTTTCTTTTCAGTTTGCATGACTAAAGATGAATGAAAATCATTTTAACCATTGTGTCTACCAGTTGTATCTCAGAACTGGTAGGAGAGACAGCTGAGTGATTCTGCTGTTGTTGCTGCTGCTGCTGCTGCTGCTGCTGAGACAATGTGTAACCAGATACAGAGCACATCTGGCAGGATTAAGCTCTATTCAACACCACATTTGTCTCTTCAGCAGATTTTTTAGGTTGATTCAACACCAAAAAAACTAAACCTTTCTTCTGGTTCATTTCTGAGGTTTTAAATCAGCAGCATTTTCGGAGCTCAGGGGTAAAAAAAACTTGAGTTACAATATTTTTTCAGTGTGTGAATTATATCTTTTGTTGGTTTTCTTACCTTTGGTGCGTTATACTTGTATTTCTATTAATCTTATTCTAATGTCAGATTCTACAGAAAGCACCTACAATGTATATTAAAAATTGTAGTTTTTGAACTAATTCGCTTAAGGACATTTCACATTTGAATGTTGTGTACGAAGGTGACCACTAGTATCATATTTCAAATGTCAGTAATATGGAGGCCTGCACTCAGCTCTGCTCATTTATAACTCCAGTAAAAACTGAATTGTCATGCTTTAATCCACAGCAGAGGGACAGCTTCCCTGGCAGCCTTGCTCTGTATTTGGAGGGGGGTGGGGGGGGTGGGGGGTGGAGGAAAAGACAGTGGGGAGGGTCCTGTTGTCTGAGCCCACATCTTTGTAGTAGCAGCTGAGGGGTTTCACCGCAACTCCTAGAATTTACATTTTGTTTGGCCGGAGGGGTCACATGACAGCTGCAGGCGAATGCTCTGAGGGGCTTTCTGCTTTCACTTGACACTGACAGGCTGTGAGACGGTCCAACACCACAGAGAAAAAAAATATTCCCTCTTTCCATGACATCACCCAGCCAGGAATTGGGGGGAAATGGAGGGAGGAGAGGGGGCACAGCTGGTGGCAGCCGCAGTACCATCTGCTACTGACTAATAGTTCATGCTGCTTTACTTACAAACTTGCACTACTTTGAAACAGAACAGTGGCTGTACAGACAGGGTTAGAGAGTGCTTCCTTTAATATTATATTACTCTGCAGAGCCGTGTACGGATGCATTTTTGATGTGAATCCACTTCTTTAAAATGTCACATTAATAATACAACCGACGGTGAATGCACACAAATAGTATTTTGTCTTGATCTATTTTTTTGGTGTCTCGCAGTTATCTTTTGGGGGCCAAAAAAAGTCACTCACATTACACACCGGTGATTAAAAATGTTCATTAGAGTGGGAACAAAAGTTTGTAAGCTTTAGACGGGGTTATTCCAGCTGTGATTGTTAATGCTGAGCTATGCTAACCTGGTAACAGCTGGCAGAGGATTCATATTCAGTGAAGGACAGCACTTGCACAGATGCACATCTGTACTCACCATACATCTTTCCCTCATCAGAGAGGATGATCTTCCTTCGTCCACAAGGAGGATAGATGGCCAGGGCCTCCTGGAAGCTCTGCTCAATATCAGGGCTCCACACCCCCTCTGCATCATTGTCTACGGGCTTGTCTGCCGAATCGCTCATCCTCTCCATGTCCTCGGCAGGGCTCTCGCTGCCGCTCCAGCTGCTGGGATCAATGATGGCGGTTGGGCTCTCCAAGCTAAAGCCTGGAGCAGACTAGGGAGAGACCTGAAATTCCCAAATAAACAAACACAACCAAACGGTCACTCTCCACAACAGAATGGCAGACATCTGCTTCCAAACAACAACACTGTACACAGTCTTATTTGAGTGCACAATATGGAGCGGGAGCAGCCAAACAAGCTCGGACATTGCCAAGAATGTTGTTGACTTGATTTACAATGGACGTCATGAGGTTTCACAAACGCACAGTTTTTTTTATTGTTGACTTGTGATACTCCCTTCTTCTTATTAAAGGACTTTTAAACATTAAATAAAACCATCAAACTGTGTGCTGCTATTAAAGCTCAGTGGAGTACTTCAGACTCTAATTGGAAATGTGCTGTATGCCTGAAAAGATGGGACAAATCCATAAAACGCTGCACAGCCTTATAAAGTTAAAAATTGATACAATCACTGAGCACCAGACTAATTTCTTTCCACCATGTAAGGAAGCAATCAATAACGTCACATTTAAGTCACTTTTTTAATTCCTGGCTGAAGAGTGAAACAATTGTTGTTGTGGGCATAAATGTAACTTTGTGATTATTAAACAAGACCAGCTTCCCAAAAAGTCAAAATAATAATTCATGTGAGTAAAGGTGGGAGGAAAAAGACAGAGGCTTTATATCCAAATAGCTGAGGTCACACAACAGCAGACACTCAAACCAGACCATGTCTAGAGACCTGAAGGCATTAATACAGTTTACAGACTACAAGACAATCCAAGAACCAGTCCCCTGAAGCGTTTTTCAAAGAGCTGGAGAGAATCTCCTCTCACCTGTAATTAAAACCTACAAAGTCCTGGAAAAATCTGCTACTAATAAATGAATAATAAACTAAACAGAGGATGTTTTTTAGCTGCCAACCGTTAAAGCAGAGTGTGTTGTATGTTCTGTAATATAAAACAGAAGACTCTCTCACCTATTATAAAAAATTTTGTTTCCATTCCAGGGATTTTTTAGACTTTGAAAATGTTTAGTATGCTTTCTAAAAACCATCATGAAATAAAAACACATGCTCATGAGAATACAGACTGGCCCTCATATACTTTACATGAGTATGAATATACCAATGTATCGGTTGAACATGGGCATCTGCCAATATTTGCTCTGCTGTCAGGCATCTATCCATTGATGTCAGGAGCCGATGATTATCTGCTCTGTCATATTAATTTAATGCTGGCAAGCTAGTTCACCCAACCGCTCATTCAAGAAGAGAAGAAGAGAAGAGGTCTTTCTGGGCAGCAGAAGACAGACGCTGGACAAACCCTGGTTTGTGTTTATGGTCTAAGATGAAAAAAATGTTTTTCCAGACATATTCCAGTGATACTTGAAGAGGGACTTGACAGGAAGAACTCGGGTGGACTGGCCATTTAGACGTATTAAATACGTATTAAAGTTTGTGTATAAAACAGACACCTAGACTTACAAAGAAGAAATGCAATAAACCCCCAAAAAAAGAAAAAACAGCGGTACTGAAATTAGCTGAAGTGGCCCAAAGTTTTGTCTTAAATGTGAATAATGGTTTGAAGCCTGTTTTTTACAACCCATGTATCCTACTCTTTGTCTTTTATAGAGAGTAAGTGCTGTCAACCGGCTTTTCATTCCCATTCATACAGGCGGGTTAATGCTTTGAATGTGTCCAGGCATGGAAAAAGGACAGTACAAAAAGGACTTACATACTTTCACTGGTTAAATGACTAAACTGTGGTAATTATAAGTAAACAAATAATTTGTGCAACACATCAAACATTTCAAAAAGCCTGCTCAAAGGCATGACAGGAAAATGTAGTGGATGGGAAAATCGCAGATTCCAGTTATTTCAAAATGCCATAAACTGGTATTTCTTTTATAGAGAGTATGTCAAAGACACACACAGTATGTTAAAAAGGGAAAATCTCCACATGGCTCTAAGAGGACAACTAGGTCGTACCAGGTGTCCTCAAATGTAGGGCTGGGCGATAAACCGAAAATTTACCGATACCGAAATTTATGACAATAACCATCGTCATTTTGCCAATTTCAGTATATTTGTCAAATAAATATATAAATAAAAGTTGGTTTTGGATGTGTGTAGGTAGGCTATGGTCTCATGTCCCTTTAAGAAGCTGCCCTATGTCAGAGACGTGACTTCACCCCATCCAGTCCATAACAAAGAGGGAAAGACAGGTGAGGAGATGGAGGACGGTTCAAAAGTTGTAGCGGCTGAAGTAGACGAAGTTAATGTGGGAGGGGGTGAGCAGCTTGTGGAGTAGTTATCGTCCATTTATCGTTATCGCGGTGAACTGCTCAATATATCGTGATATTGATTTGAGGCCATATCGCCCAGCCCTACTCAAACGTTAGTCTTTTTTTTTAAAGCCCCTTCGGGGAACTTTTGTTTTTTTGCCAATTTTGGCACCCCTGCGAACAAAGCAGTCTTTGGTTGTTTAGTTCTCTACATGATTGAGTCGTGTCTTCCAATAAAAAAAATATCATCCTGCTGACTTCTGACACTCATATGTAGCATTTATTGTAAACATTTAAATGGAAGTACTGGGCTGTTTCTGACACCTCGACCCTTGCACAAGTTTCAGACATTAATATTTACAGTGTAAAAGCAGCCAGTCTTGTCATTGTTTTTGTATATGATAGAAATGCTATCAATATGAATTTCACTCTACTCCACAAACATCAAAAAGTTCCACACAGGAGCTTTAAGTCAAACCATACATTACTGGTATAAGATGTCCAATATTTCTGAACTACAGCCGTTTGTCTGCATGAGTCAACTAAACACACTGACGGATGACATGGAGTTTAAGTCTCACTAACATCAGTAAAATGTCAATGAATGCTGAACAGATCAGACAGTTACTGTCTTTAGCTTCATAGCCTTAAATCCACTTGTATGTTTTTCTTCCCTCACTAACATTCAGTGGATTTTTTTTAGGTCTCTGCACTCTTTCCAGACAACTGTTTCCTCCCTGAGCAAGATCCCATTCAAGCAGCACAAGCTGTCAGGAAGTGGGAATAGCAGCATATGTTTCTTCCTGCATGTCAGTTCGTGAGGGGGAAAGGGGGGATGGGAGCAAGCTGTTGGAGGAAAAAAAAAAAAAAAAAAAAACTCCCAGAGAGCAGGGATAGCTTTTACTGAATTCCGTTTTTGTGTGCTGACTGCTGACATTGCAGAACCAACTCACAAACTGATGAGGGAGGGGGAAAAAATTTCCATTTCAACCACTAAAAGGCCTGGGACTCTTTCTAGATGTGCTTCTCTCATCCCAACCGAATGATGAACTGTACTCATAATCACTTCCAGCTTTGAGGAATGATGAGGAAATAATTAGTTTCCACTCTCAACTGGTCCAAAACTAATCTAAAGTTGTGTATGTAAAACCTAAGTACTAGTTGAGGTGGTTTTTAACCCGAGCTGCCACATGTTAAGTCTGAGAACGCTCTTAAAACTACGCTTTACTATGCATCTGGTGCTGGTTTATCTGTGAGTAGAGAAACTTCTCTGTGTCCTGGCCCTCTTTTTTTGTTTGTTCAAGTCCATCACTGTGGATCAATCCTTACGCTCTGGTATTTCCCTCCTCTAAAGGTGCTTTCTTCAGGGCAACACACATGGAAATTCACACTGTTACAGTAGCACACAATGAATTATTAAAGCTGAATTCCATCTACTGTCCCATCTGACAACCAGTCACACAACAGAAAACAAAACCTAAAATTTGAAAAGAACTGTTCTTTTGTACCCTGGTACATCATTATTGTATATCTATAACATTTGGACTATGTTGAGAAGCAAATGTTAGAGAACATCTCGAGAGGAAAAACAAAAAAGTCAGACTGAAATAGCTACACTCATGTACGTCTCAAACCATACAAATGTCTGCGCTTATCATCATCTCATTTTTGCCAAGTAACCCTGAATATATTGTTCCTCCAGAGAACTTTGGTCTAACATGAAATGAGATACAACTACACTGCAGTCTACCTCCACACATCCGTACTTTTTATATTTCTAGTCTTTTATGCTGTTCTTGCACTGCTCTTTCTATTTCCCACCAGTTCTTCTATCTTTATTTGTTTGTTTTTGTACCCAGTGTGAATGTGTATGTTGTGTGAACTACTGCTGTCAATAATTTTAATTTCCCCACTGAGGGACGAATAAAGGAATATTCTAATCTAATCTAATCTAATCTAATCTAATGAAGCATGTCTTCAGTGTGCTGAGATCATCGGAAGAAAAATAAGTCACTTTACACAAATCACATGAAAACTAACAGCTGTGGATGTAGTGACTTTCATCTTCCATCCCTCTATTTTAATCCAGTGCTTGTTTCAAATGTCTCTTTCCACATGTTATTACCTAATGTGTCATTATTGATCTCTAAAATAGTGTAAGCCATGGTAGGTTAAGTGCTCTGGTTAGGACAGCGATACAAAGCAGGGCACATGCTTTTTTCTTCATACTTTATGGAAGTTTTATAAAAGTCTTCTAAAAATGCAGAAACAGCGTGCAGAAAAAAAGAGAAAATAAAAGATGTGTGGAGACTAATCAATCATATGAGCATAAATAAAACATGGTTTCACACTAATGCACTCAGCATCAATTAATTATTTACTGGAAGATTTAAGCATGACTTTGTAACCAAAATGTTAAAATAATCAATTATACATTATTGGTGAAAAACTGTGATCTCTTCAGTTCCTACAGCAGGTTACATGCAGCAATCTGGTGACATCTGACAACATTCAAATACTCTGATATTCACACTTGGAAGCCAAGTAAGTTATTATTGTACAGATTTTGGCTGTATTTTCATTCTTTGACCGAGCTGCTGTGTGAAAACTACAATTCAGTTTGGAATATGTGAAATTATTACCAGTATGATCATGTGGGATGTGGTGGAATAATGTAGAGGGAGGAAATGAGTGCATTGACAGAGGGGAAGGATGTGGGGTAGGGTTACTTGTGTGAGTTGTAAACAGCGGCTGCTTCCTTATTCTTTTACATACCAGTATAACTGAAAATCATCCTACATATTGATCTGTTTAATTGATATATGGATAGATGTTATTAATGACTTTCTTCATTTAGTTACTATGATAACACTTGAAATTCAAATTCTTCGCAGTTTCTTTGTCCTCACTACATAAGTTTCTCTACAGCCTATGACATCTATTGAATGCTTTTGCTGCATGCATGCACTAGATGAATAACCTGGCAGGGTTGTCAATGAAGACAGTCTCTTAGCCCCGTAGAATCTGCAGACTAATTATGTCTGTCAAAAGAAGGTATGAATGTCACCCGTAGAAACACTTGTTGCTCTCAGATAAGTGCATAGTTCTGTCTTCTCTGGGTTCGCTCCATAGAAATGGTCTTATTTGTGAGATGTGGAGTGAAGATAGCCTGCGATGCAATTAGTGAATGTGGTAGCTAAGCAGAGTAGTAGCTGTGACATGGCATTATGGGAAATCACACTTACCGTGAGATTACATAAACCACTCACCAAGCTGGAATCCAGCTCCTTAAATTAAGAGAACCCATTTCACCCATCAGACAGAGCAAGGTAATGAAATAGCGGATGAGAGGTCTCAAATGTAATTTTCCATGTGGAGTTCTTTTGTGCCGTTATCTCAGAGGGTGCAATAATGATTCTGTGAATGACTTTTGTGCACCCCCATAATGGCCCACAGTAGTTAAGGCCACAGTGTGTAAAACTATAATTACCAGGTGATTTCAAAACTCAACGTTTTCAGCCTGTTGTAAAGACATATTCTGGCCTTTGCATAATTACAACAGCAATGTCAGAAGTATTTCATTTGGAGCAACACGTAACCAACTAAGGACACTCACAATGAGAGAGGAAGGATGCTGAAATTCCATTTAGTTCCTGTCACTAAAACAAATTAATCACCTTGGAAGAGCATGTTTATGGAATGAAGTGTTTTACAGCAGGTCTTTGAGGGCCTTGAGAGGCTGTTTCCAGTGGCATGAAAATACAATTAAACAAAAAAAAAAATCAGGAATAGAAATACTTTTGAAATTAATTTAATAAGAAAAAAAATCAACACTCAAGGTAAAGTTGGGGAATGCAGCCAGTGTTTAGAATAAATCAAAAACAACTAAACAGGTGCAGCGATGAAAATGAGTGCGGGACTCGGATATAAAAAAAATAATAAATCCCTTTGAGCGCACACTTTACCTTCTGCGATTTGATTCAAAAAA